>CAVNZK010000040.1:2400000-3600000 GCA_963693345.1 Pieris melete | reverse complement strand
AAATCAATCCCAAGGGTTAGAATCATTTAACTATTCGTCAAATTTATAAAAAGCTTATCTAATCAATAGATTAATTTACGTTTAACGAGGGCTTTGAATTTATTTACTGATAATTCTCTAATTTCGCTTGGGAGTTTGTTGTAAAAAGGAATACAATTTCCATATAAGGAGTGGTTTATCTTCCGGAGCGTGGTTGGTCGTACACAAATTAGTTCTATTTCGCGTATTATACTGGAGAAAGTCACCATTTGTTTTAAAATCGTTTATATTTTTTTGTACATACAACAAGGCTTCAAGAATATATTGACCAGATAGTGTCATAAATTCCTTAAACTTATTCCGTACCGACTCCCTCGGAGAAATACAACAAATACCCCGAACAGCCTGCTTTGCAGCATAAATATGGATTGAACCTCTGCAGCAGCACCCGACAATAGAATACCGTACGACATAAGACTGTAAAAGTAGCTATGACACACAATTTTAGCCGTGTCCTTATCAGTAGACTGTCGGAATTTCTTTACTGCATATGCTGCAGAGCTATTCGAAAGAGTCTCTTAAGTGAATGTGAAAGAGTGTGAGTATCTGTCTTCTAACAACAGTACTCGTATACGTAATTCTTTTAATAATATTTATAAAAGGGATCCTTCTGAACGATCCAATATTGCGTTTGGTATTCGAAGAACGAAAAATAACGCATTTTTCGTCACAGAAATACATTCATTCTGCAAAAGCGTAAAAACCAAATAAATAAACTCAATTTCATACGATAAGGACGTTTTTATTATAAATTTATCACGTAAAATGTTTTTCAGTGTCTATCCACTATCAATGTCTACTTCCGTCGCATTTAAACAATTTTTAGTTTTGGCGATTATTTTAGAATGCTTTGAATTCGCAAAAAGGTTTTCGAAAATAGAGTTTCTTTTTATAAATCAGTATGGATTATTGACTTAAATTGAATAGTCATAATATGTGTTAATATTTTTGGGTAACCCCTAACCTTTTTTGTATTCTTGTATATTGTGTAATGTTTGCGGACTAGTGTTATAAACGAATGTTTTTGAACGTATTTTAAAACATTTTTTTTTTTTTAATACGTTGTCATGTTAGGACATCGCGGAACAAAACAATGCATTTAAAAATTACAGAAAAATCTTCTTATTCTTGCCATTCTTACCATATGAAATCCTTGAAAATATTTTTTTTTCCCTTGATTTATTCATTAGCCTTGGGTACTCATAAATACTTAAATTAATATCGTCAACAATGTTTAATGTTACACTTATACTCGGCGTTTAATTGTTTTACATAAATGTAATCTGTTCATAAAAACCAGTCGGGCGAAAACCTCCTTTCTTCACCTACAATATTACATTGCGACTATATAAACAAAGGCTAGCAACAAGCGGGCTTTGATAAATAATTTGTAGTAGGTATGCATAAATAAAGCTCGAGCGTTCAATAATCTCACCTGTAAGCTTTCTATGTACCGGGATCGAGGGGCATTACTCGGGGGTCGCTCCAAAAACAGCAGTTCAGTAAGGACTATTACACCAAACACAGCGAAGAACATTATAAATATGAAAAAGCTGATGTTGGCGCGTTCTTTCGCGCGTGATGGGGCCGCTCGCGCCCGCCATCGCATCTTGCCGATTGAGCTTGCATGAGCGTCGGAATACACGACACCACTGTGTCACAAAAACAAGGAACCACGGTCACCAAGGCTGCGGCGTCCCGCGCGAACCGCGCATCACAACAACGCACCACACCAGACACTGCTGTGACGCACTATGTAATGACAGTCTTGACACCGGGCTGGGTTGCAAGACATGCGAATTCCAAACGCCAGTATACACAATAAACTGAATACGAATTTTATCAAAATTCTCAAATAACCGACAAAAATGCAAAATTGAAACTAATATTATTGTTATTGAATTTATACTAGACAGGATTGTTTATTTAAAAATAGAATTGAACTGGATGTAACATCTCGATTATAAATAGCGAGAAAGTGTGGTAAAATAGATGTAGCAACCCTCCGTATGATTCTATTGAGCATGCGCGCCGCCCGCCCTCGTTCAATGAGTGGACCAAGCGGTTTACAATCTTCGCATAATTTCCTCGTGACACCCTGATACACATTGTGATTTCGGGTTCCATTCAATAGCTTACGTCTGTTAAATATGGTAAATCATATTATTATAAATTTATAAATATGAACGGACTTTTATTGTAACTGACTTAAGTTATTTTTGATAAAACGCAATGCACGATATATGGTTAAAAATACGACTGGAGATGTAAGTTCCTCATTATTATTGAAACGAATTTAGTTCTTAAAGTCCCATAACCAGCCAATCGGTATTTTTCCCTGATCCCATTCAATTATTGTTCTGCTGGAAATTTCCACTTTTTTTCAGGACTAAAACTGGACTTGGACCATGTACGGTAACTATTAAAACATGCGGTTTCTAAATGAAATTGCACCTTACGTGAAATGTAATGAAATGTTTTTAAACCTAAAGCGCTGAACCCTTTTATGAAATTTACCGATATTTAACCATTATATTTTATGAGCTTGGCTAGTTAATACTTTATATTATCTTTTATAATAAAGTTGTATTTCCATTGATAATAAATACACAGAGAAAATAAATATGTATAGGCATTTATAATATCGTTTATAAAATCCAACTAAGCGTTAAGTTTTACAATATCTTAATTGGATACACCCACCAATATACTCAAAGAATGTATAATATGTGAAATGGGTTAGTTACACGATATATTATGATTATAAAAGTTGGCTTGACGATAAACTTAAAATTTTCAAAAGTTCTCTTAAAAAATTATATCATCTACACAAATATGACAGATTTTTTTTTTCATTATTATTTGTTATTAATAAACTATAATAACTAAAAAAAACCAGCTACAACCATTTAGATCTGGGCCTCATACTTCCGAACTTTCGTTCGTTTCGTGAAAAAGTCTATTGCTGCACAGCTGGCGTGATTAGAACGACCTACCTCAGGATTGAAAGGCACTCGCTTACGCCACTAATAATAT
This sequence comes from Pieris melete, assembly GCA_963693345.1. NCBI lineage: Eukaryota > Metazoa > Arthropoda > Insecta > Lepidoptera > Pieridae > Pieris > Pieris melete. Next base: position 3,596,925 of record CAVNZK010000040.1, on the reverse strand, counting down.
TCTGTAGTCAGTAGAACTGTTATGATTACTGTTGTAACTATCAATTCGTAAATAAGGATTGCTTCATCCTCAATATAGATGATGGTTCTTTTCCTACACCGACTCAAGTGCATAATTATGTTTACTGTAAATCCTATTTATGATTAAGTATGCAGGATTAAGAGTATATTCTATAGTTTTAAAATTGCTATATTGTTAAAAGTATAGAAAACAAGCTGATTACAAACATAAATTATTTGATATTATAAATAAAGGTAGTGCTATATAAATTATTTGTATTATACCATGAAGTCTTATCACGTAATGTCCATTTATTTGAAATAGCTTAGCATACCCTTAATGATAAATAAACAAAAAACTTAAATATTTATATGTGCTGTTTTCAATAAAGTAATGAAATTAAATATTTAATATTAATAAGTTACTATCATTATGTGTAATAGTCTGTGTGTTTGACAAAATTCATATCACTGAACACTCACTCACGGATAGGACAATTTGACATTATCCTTTCCTTAATTTGTCAGTAGTCAAATCACTGACACTGTCAAAAAAGTGAAGGAATTTTATAACTGTCAGAGTTAACTAAAGACTACAGTAAAATATGAACCCAACTGACATCGTTCCACATTAAATTCTATTTTGTATTTCCCATTTAGCTTTTTAAACTACTGCAAACATGGGTGCAGAAGATGATAACGCCTTTAGAGGTTTTTTTAGCTCTTTGTATAGAACTGTAGATTCCCCAGTTACATGGTTTAGAGGTATGTTTCTTTATAAAACAAAAATACAAATATTGTTATGTAAGCGATACATGGTTATTTTTCTGCTGCAGAAAAGATAGTCGAGCCCAACCAGAAAAAATACCCTTGGTATCATCAGCAGTTCCGTCGCGTACCAACAATTGATCAATGTTATAGCGATGATCCAGTCTGCGACTTCGAAGCAAACGCGCAATTCAAACGAGACAGGTTCACTTAAAATATTATTTTGAGACTAATGAGAGCAAGAACAATATGTGTCTAGTTAATATTTCCTTCACTAAAGTACTCTCTTAAAGAAACAACTAAACACATCCCTAAAATTATTGCATCTTTGGATTCTGAGCTATTAGTTTACTTTTTGTGCCATTAAATTTAATATAACAAAATTTAAATAGATCTTGAATTCTAAACCATTATTTGAACAAACATTTATTTTTAGGATGGTGGATTCTGAAATTTTGAATATTCTTCGTATGAGATTTGAGGACTGCATGATCTATGAAGCCCCTGATCATCTTACCAAGTGCAAGCCACTTTGGGACAAATATAAGGATGCTGAAGAAGCCTGGTTCATTAAATGTATGTATATTATTAAATGGTTATTAACTAGTATTACCTGTAACAGCTGCTTGTAATTGACAATTTCTTGGTTAAAGACATGCCAAATAAGATATTCCTTATGTTATAATTAATAACAGGTGTTTTATTTGTACACTAGATACAATTTATTTAAGAACTTTTTGTTGTTTTTAAAAAACAGTTTTTATTTAATCTTAGCTAAAATTGATTTTCATTTCATGTTTGCTACTAATAATGTCACATGATGATGCTTAACTGCTATTTCTTCATGTTTATATTATACTACCATAAAGCTCAGACCATCAGATCTTCTGAAACTTCACATTTAAGAGTTTTATATCATGAGGCATGCTCATATTTCAATAAACTTCTAGATGGTGATTTGGGAGCATTTGGAGATGCTCGTAAAGCTTACATGAAGCAAAAACACCGCATGATTTGGGAGAAGCGTCATGGACCTCTGTCTGAACAGACAAAGTAATAAAACAAATATATACTAAGTAGGAATGTAATATTGTGATTGCATTAATAAATTATTAAATTGCAAGTCCATTTTAATTAATAAAGCAATGTTATACACATGTAGTGATTCAAAATAATTATTTTATGGAACTAACAGGGGTTATCAAGTGTTTATAAATACTAAATAGTCTAGAGTTTCCAATACCCAACTAGGTTTCCTACACATATTAAATCCTATAATTGGTGTTTCATATAGAAATAGGACCAAAGGAAAACAGGTTTCTTGTGCTTCTTTGTTCTAAAAGTTATATTGCTTGCTGCAAATAAGAACAGAATAGGTATGTTTTTTCAAAATAAAACGAACTTTATTTAAAAATATAAGATTTTATCATGCATTATGATACACACATACACCAATGAATTTATAACAAGAAACAATAATCACAGAATATTGAAGATGTCATAAAATACAAACATCTTCTCTTGCTGTACTTGAAAAATCTAATCTAAATATTGAAATTTAAGTTTACTTGGTCATAAAATAAAAACATTGGCTTAAAACATTTTGTTCCAGTTTAAATTTTTTAACAAACTGGTATTTCACTAATTTATAAGTACATTAATCCAAATAAGTCATGACGATAAAATCCTCAAAATTCGATTAAAAAATCTCTGCATTCATTCTCTATAAAAGAACCAGATTTAATACCCACTTACCTTGAAGAAGTTTGAGTTCATACCCATTAAAGTGGTCCAAATATTTTGAAACATTTTATTTTCTGGTTTCTTTACTTTGCTTTAATGGTTATTCACTCTAAAATGCAAACTGGCAGTATACAACTTATAAAGCAAGGGCCCGCTTACAAAATAATCAAAATCCACATTTCCACCCGAAATATAATTGATGTAAATAAATGTGTAAATTACTAGTAGCAATCGAATATAGTATGTACATTTTATACATAGAGACATAAAGATGCGGTATTATAATATCACAGAATAAATTGTAGCTTCAATTCACAATTGTTACTTCATACACATTTATTTACAAAAAAACTCAAAACATAACAAAACTGATCCTTAAATTAATTACTTATGCTAATTAGGCTAAGATGAGTCAAGAACTTATCATTATATGTACTAATTTTTTGGACGCTAACAGACAGCCATTTTGAACACATATTAGGCCGTCTGTTTTCAATCACTTAAAATAACTTATTAAAAATGCTTATAAAATTAACTCAGGTGTAATGTGGAATTTTGCGTTGGATTTGTCGTAAAAATTGCACAGGTCTAAAGAGACAATCGAAAACCTCAAAATGTATAATTGACTCAATTTTGTGGCAAGTGTCCGGATCCATCCGTAGAGGCTATTAACAAAAATTATTTTCTAAGGTACAACAGAATAATTTAAATATGTACAAATTATATGGAGTTTTGTGCAACAATTACCGGCCGCTAAGTCTCAAACACGCGTACAACTCATTAACAGGAAATATAAACATTTTGAAGATAAAAATATAAGTTCCATCTAAAATTATAAATTCGAATGGTATTCTATATATTGGAACTTTAACAACAGTCATCGAATAGGTCATTTAAAGCCAATATTAAATAAAGCATTTATAGAAATAATCGAGATCATATTCTCAATGATTTTCTCTTATAAATAAATCATGATTATTGTACTTTTATGTGAACATTCGTTTAATGTTACCAGTGCTTATCTAAAACATTGAGCGTATGAAAGGATATGTATAGTGAGTTTAATATACAAAATATACTTAGGGTCTATCTATTAAGTCAGTGTCAAAAGGTAAAATTGATTGCCATATTTTAGAGTAGTACTTTAGACAAGTCTTTGGAACTTTAACTCGATAAAAAATTTCTTACAGCTTCCTTAATTTTGTTGCTTCTACAATTCTCAAACATTATAAATAACTATAAAATGAACAGAGTTAAGTCCAAATATGTACAGGACTGTAACACTCAGCGAATGCATTTCTTATAATTAATAAACACACAAAAATACACAATCTAAAATATTATTGTTTAACATCACATAGGAGACGTATAAGATTTGGAAATTCGTTGGAACACATGTACACTCCAGATAAAGTGTGGGAATGGAATGTGTTCTTACCCTTAATTATACATTGGGAATGATTTATCACACTGAATCAAACAGGGCTGCGAGGCGGGTGCGACCTGCAGACAAATTTAATTAAAAATATATTTTATGATATTAGATATAAATAATAATATGTATCATGGTTCGGCCAACGGCTTAAGCTTAGGTTTCCTAGAAAAGCGGTGCCGTTATCCAACGGCCGTAATGTAACGTTGGGTGACGTCACCCAAACTTTGTCTATAATATACATCGGAGTAGGTTTTCTAAAGAACGTCGAGTGTCACCATAACGTCAAATAGAGGTGCTGTCATTTGCATGACGGCCGTCATAGCGGTGATAAACATTAGTTCAACGTTTTTCGCGTGTAGCGGTGCCCATATTTAATTAATACCATGAGTGGAAACGTGACTTAGTCGAGCGAAAATGATATTTTTTTGCATTATGTAAAGTAAAGACAACCGTAAGTTAACGGCACCGCTTTTCTAGGAAACCTAAGCTTTAGGCAAAAAATAATTACTTTGTTGCACTAGGTTCAACAATGGTTTTAATTACTTGTCTGAGATATTATACATTGTTGTCTCTAAGACATGATATTTTTGTTAAACATCCTTCTGTGGGTTCTAATAAGTTTCTACTTGAAAACAGAAGTTCCCCGCCAACATCATTGAATAAGTTTTTTTTTATAACAGGAGGCTCGAAAGTGTGTTGTCGGCCTTTAAGAAATGGCACGCTCTGTTCTTGTAGGAAAGAAGTGAAGGTGTTCAGTGATCATGTATTTTTTTTTACACGAAGGTTTGCAATAGTAATTTAATTTTTTTTTTTAAATCATACTCACGTTTGTCCTGTCCGATCAGCCCATCTGGTAGCGGCACAGAGCTGGCGGGAGGAGACCAGATGCTTCCCGCAAATCTCTTTGGCGACTCGAACACGCGAGAACCCTGAAATATATGTATTGAACTGTATCAAGGTACATCTAAACGTGTTAATCTTTACTATAGGTATCTACTTAAAAAGATGCAAAATATTTTTCATTATAATTAAAAATGTAAAACTAGTAAACAAAAAAGTTACAAAAGTTCATCACTTATAAAATGGTATGTTAGAGAAAATTATGTTAAATAATATGGAGCATTACTTACAACTGCTTTACAAAATATTAACGAAAAAAGCTATATAACTCAATAGCTATTTAACCTTTTAAAAAAAACAATTAACAATGCTAGACGCAAGATTTTAATTTAGAAAAATAGTGTTTCCTTCAATAGGGTTTAATATTTAAAAAATATAAATAATTTAATTAAAAATTATTTATTACCTTCTGTCCAGGCGGAGTATCATATTTAGAGTAGTCCTCAGAGACCATGCTATGTTTGACGACCTCCCTCATCTGAGGAGGGAAAACTCCCTCACCGAGGTGCCATGTTGGACCCTCCACAGAGGACACTGGTTTGAATACGGTTTCGTTTTCCTTTAGGAAAGCTACTACTGCTTCAAGACCTAAAATTTAAATTCCTTTATATAATACTAGCTGACCGGGCAAACGTCGTTTCGCCATGTATATCATTTATAATAAAAAATAGGGCTTGATCGTAGAGGGGTGAAAATTAGGGGTTGTATGTATTTTTTAATGTTGTATCATAAAAAAATAAAAATGTATCTAAAAATTAAAAAAATAAATTAGGGGTGGACTACACTTAACATTTAGCGGGATGAAAAATAGATGTTGTCCGATTCTCAGGCATACCCAATATGCACACAAAATTTCATGAGAATCGGTCTAGCCGTTTCGGAGGAGTTTAACTACAAACACCGCGACACGAGAATTTTATATACACAAACAATTATGTATACAAAGTAATAAGAGCTGTTAAATTATTTTGAATATGGTTTTATTTTCATAAGTTTCTGGCTTATTTGAGTTAAGACAATTTATGGGCTACATTATATCGACAATATAGTGTTAGAATTGTGACGTACAGTAGAACTCCAATTATCCGAATTAATGGGGACCGGGACCCATTCGGATAATCAAATATTCGGATAGTCGGATTTAAAAAAAAAAAAATGCCTTTGGAGAGAATAAAAGCTACGTTTTGATATTGCACTATTTTTTTATTGAATTAAATGAAATTTCAAACAACGGCAAGTTAAGACAAGTCAAGTCAAGACTTGACGTGCAAACGCTGGCTTCGCGGGGGGAAGAATAATAGCGCACTTAGACTTTTTTTGGACAATTTTTTGTGATTCGGATAATCGGCGATTCGGATAGTCGGAGTTCGAATAATTGGAGTTCTACTGTATATAATTGTAACATAAGTAATTGTCTTACCTAACTCAGCCTTCGGGAATGTGGGTCCAAATCGCTTAGTATACTCCAAGAAGACCTCCATAGCCGGAACTGGGTGTTTATGATCTGCGAGGATCATCACAACTCTCCATATTGTGCGCCACAAGGGAGCCAGGCGGACATAGCGATCTGACACTTCTATTACCCCCATAGCTTGGAGCTGAGCCACTTGTGGAGGTGACCCCTTCAACTGAGTATAGGCCGTAACAAAATACTCTTCGGACGACCCACGCGCCACGCTACGGTCAGCAGATAAAACGTAACACACCATCAGCGCCGCATTCACCCAAATAGCGTTATCGCCCGTGGAATAAATGTACCCCCATTCGATCCGGCTCGACGCATCTAAAACCATATCTTCAATGCTCTTAACTTCCAAAATGGCCGGCTGAGGGGGAGCTCCGTACTGGGCCGTATAACGCATTGGGAAATTGACCAACTCCACCGGTGTCATGGACTTCAAACGCTGCGAGAACATGGGACGGGCGATGTGCGTGCCCAATTTCAGCGTACGTTCGCCAGTTGGCCCGTTGTATACGGTCACCACTTGGGATATTATTTCGAAGAGATCCATCAATTTGGCACAACTGAAATGCGATACACGCAACTGTTTGCCATAGTACGTGTGGTACATGGGAACGAAGCGAGAGAATTCCATCTGGAAGTTCGGCGTGTGGCAGAGAATTTCCACAGTTTGGGCGGCGAATTCGAGGATTCTAGAAGCGTCTTGCGGTTCCCTCACGTGGGGGTGCACGGGGAGGGATATCGAGCCATCGGGGCCGACGACGATACAACCGGGTAAGGTTTTCTGCAAAAGTTCATCGAAAGTGCAAACGCCGTAGTCGACCGGAGAGAAGGGCCTAGATATGACGGCTTGGTAGTACTGGGCGAAGTTGTGGACGTGAATCGCTTGGCCCAAATGGGAGTTCAGAATTTTTAAGACATCAGATGTCCAACGACGACTTTGAGCGGAGGCGGAAATAGTTATGATACGATATGACCCCGAACCGAGGACCTGTAAGAAAAAAAATAATAAAATTAATTAATATAATAAATTAAAAAATAAATAACACAATGTAGATGTCGCAGCCAGCCGAAAGATAAGCAGCAGAAAGATATTCAGCCGTAGCGTTTATTACAACGTTTAAGAAACTGGCTGATGATGATGAGATGAAACATATCGCATAAAAATATTTCTTTTTAAAATTAAATTACTTGAGTCAAATTCTGATTATTATTGTACTTGATTTTTTTCATGAAACTTAGGAAAACACTATCAAAGTTGTGGTTTGCCGACAGTTTGAAGAGTTTCGTTTCGAGTTTGAGTGGCAGAAAGTGGAATTAAATTTAAATAAACAGTCAACAGGCTAGGCAAGTAATGAAACGTCATCGATACAAGTCATTTGCCTAGACAGCTAGCTGCTTAATCAACTGGCTGAACATCTTTCAGGCCGCTAGTTAAACGGTAAGGCTATTAATTGAATGGCTAAGTGAGCTAGTTGGCTGCGACATACACATATGGACGTCAATAAAAAAAAACATGATATTTACATAACAAATTACAGTGTTTTTTTTATCAGCTAATGCCAAAGCACAAGAACCCAACACAAAAATTAATTCAATAGAAATATTAATTACCTCAATACTAACCGAACAAAAAGCAACTATTGAAGAAATAAGCTCATATGAAAGTTACATACCACAATACTCTTATTCAAAGCTGCTAGGAGATCAGGTAGCTTGGTGAATCCATAGTCAGCTACTCGACATTGACGACCAAAGTGGTGGTGGAAGGCTGGAATCAACCTGTAGACAAATAAACCCTTAACAATCTTATGTAGTTTAGCTTTGGCAGTAAAAGACAAGATGGTAATACGGAATAAGTTTTGAAGTATGGCTTGGCCTAGCATTTTAATTCAGTATTCTGTGTATTGCTTAAATTTAAATAAAGGAATAAAAAAAAAATTCAAAAATCATACAATTTTCATATTGGTAACACTTTGTACACTTAGGACTTGTCTGTAATGAAATACATATAAATGCTTCTAATTTTACATTTACTGCCAGTTCTCAAATCAAGGGCGTAGAACGGACGAGAAGAACTGGCAATAAACTCTCCGCCACTCTTTTTAATCGCCAGGTTTTTTTTTACACAACGTTTGTAAGCAGCTGCAACCATTAATCCAAAATAATTTGTTGTACTCTGTGTTAGGTTAGTAACCATAGATTAATAGATTATTTAATAGATTGTAACTACCCAAAGTATTATTAAAACTTCATAACATGTCACAAATGGTGTAGTGGAAATATTTAAATATTCAGTCCGTCAAACTAAAAACCTATATTGATAATATTATCTACACTAAAACCAATTCTTGTTTCAATACAGGTTATGACTATAGTGAAATGTTAAAACAAAATATAGTTGGGTATTATTTGATTTATTTAATGATTTTATTATACTGAATGTTCCATTAATCAATGTCAAGCCGAAAACGGGTCATAGGCATGTGGCTAACCGCAGAAAATTTATAAAAATTCTATCAAGTATATATATATATATATTTATATACTTGATAGAATTTATATTTTTATATATATATATTTAACACTGTTTTTTGTATCCACTTAATTTCGCTTGTCGTGTCCACATGTAATAGGGACGGCACCGCTTTTGATATTTATGTTAATGTTTATGTCAATTTATATCATGTGTTTGTCCTAATTTTGTGGTCCAAATAAAAAAAAAAAAAAAAAAAATCAAGTATTTTTTAAATTATTACCAAGCATTTAGTAATTATTGACTAAAGTATCTTACTTGCTGAATTGTATAGAGCACTTGGGTTGGGCCCGTAGCAGGTCCAAGAGTTCCTTTTCAATTAAAGCTAACATCGGCTCCAACGCCGGCGCAGTGCGTCCACGGACTCGGGATATATCACCTGCGAACATAAAAATTTGAACCACAAACTATTTTTGTTTACCAGTCAACCGCTACAACCTTTAAAATCTGGTTGGAACCTAGAAGAAGAGATGAGGATTTTAGTATTTGTTTTTTCTAATTGGCAGGTGATCGGCCTTCCGCGTAATGTGTGTGTGTGTACGTGTGTGTGTGTGTGCTTCCTCAGGGATGAGTCGCACGTTGAAGCTACTATTCCAATCTTATTACTATGTTATTATTTACTGTTTATATTTCTTTAGCTTTTAAAAATTCCAATAAGTGAAATTAACTTTTAACCAAGAGTGGTGATTTTTTTATTTATACTTGTTTTATTGGCTCATTAATTTTTGGAAGGTTGTCTTTTAACTTACAACTATCAAACGGTGGAGGCAGAACCGGCGGTTCGGCCCAGGCAAGGTGTCGTGAGGGACTGTCCTTCACAGCAACACAGGGAATGCTGCGCAGGAGCAGCTCTAGGGGCACACCGTACCGTGGGTCACATACTAGCGGTGGGAACATTGACTCGTAACACTCCACAAAACTGAAAAATCAAGAAAACATTTAAAAAAAAAATCGAATTAAATATAAATCTTTTAAAAAATGTGCTGTCACGTTCATATACGTTCTGGGTTTGTTGTCTGTTAACAGGGAGCGTTAATTATTACGTCACGCAATTTTTGGAGATTATTGAAAACAACCCCCCCCCCCTGTAACGCGCCGTAACGTTTTTCTGTACCCAATTATAGTAAAACGTTTCGTGACCAAGTGACTCTTTATACCAAAAAGTTACCATTATGTACTGTAAAGTACTGAAAAGTTGAAAATAATATTAATTCTTAATTCAATCCCCCCCCAAATTCGTTACGTAATACTTGAACGCTCCACCAGAAGTAGAGGTCAATAAACATTTAAACAACAAAACCATAGTGACACGCTAAACATCTCAAATATATTAATGAGCAAATGAAAATCTCACCTTAAAAGAGGCAAAATGCCATTATGCCCCTCCATCAACATCCTTATATTATTGGTCAGCACCGATATCTTCATAAACACCGGTTGCAATATCCTACTCCCGTCGTCGTGCCCCGTAAACGCCGCATGTACGTTGCACCTCCACGGCGCTTCCTCCATTTCGGCACTGGACGCCGGCGAGAAGTCCACCAACTGCACCATACGCCCGAAACCCTCCTGAATCACCACCGTGTCACGAATCTTAGCTATATCCGATGTGGTTATTGCACACGAATGCCTGCTTGCGTACGCGTCACGTAGACGTACGAGTGGCAGCGTATGTCCTCTGTGCTCTAGGAGGATAGCCCGTAGACGCGCCCTTAGGACGTCTAGGCTCGGAGCCGGGGAGGGCCTGCCGAGGGAAAGGTCGAGCCTGCGACCCGCCCAGATGTTATCGAGCCGGCGTTTGTGGATACGGGCTATTGCGAGACGTGCGTCCCCCTCGGATCGGAGGAGGACGGTCGCGACTGGCCCATCCCCGCTGGACCAAACGGTTACGCGTAATACGGGCACGTGTTGGTTTAGTAGCTTTAGAACCATGTCCTGGAAATGAAGTTATGATGGAAAACTGATGTCAAAAAGCTAAAACTAAGATTTAAATTTTCCAACGAACTGAAAGACCAGAAACTTAAAATACATTACTTTTAAATCCTGAGAATGTATTCTATTTAAACAAAAACTGTTAGTCTCGCACGTAGCTTGGCAAGATTTTTTGGGATGGGTTCTTAAGTTTTGGTTTTCATTAGTAGGAGAAAACCCAAAAACTACATCACCTCAACCCACAGTAGCCAATATAATCTCACTTTACAACTTGTAATTGTAAAGTAAGATTATACTCACCCAGTTTATAGAATGCGATATATTCGAGTGCCGTACAAAGAGATGACATAAATTTGCCTATAAGAGAGCGTTCAAGTATTACGTCACGGAGATTGGAGATTAAACCCCCCCATGTAACGCGCCGTAACGTTTTCCTGTACCCAATAGTAAAACGTTTAGTAACCACCGAAGTGACTCTTTATACCTAAAAGTTAACATTATGTGGTGTAAAGTACTGGAAGTCAAAAATAATACTAACAATAACGCGTAATTCAACCCCCGCCCCGCATCGTAACGTTTTACAAAATTCGTTACGTAATACTTGAACGCTGCCTAAACGAATCTCAGATAAAATCAAACAAATCATAATTAAGCAAGCTGGTTAGAGAACAGCAACAAAAAAATATCATACCTGCAATACATTCGGATCATGGGGTGGAAGATTGGCCACAGTTAACTCTGTAACAGTGTCCTCAGTCTCGCTCTGATCGCTGAAGCTGGCGGACGAGTTCCACGGAGACATCGAACGGCCGATACCAAGTCGGCTGTCTTCAGCGCTACAATTGCTTGAAGAGCACGCTGATTGATCCAGGCTCGCTGTTCCTGCGATATTTAACTGCTTTACCCAACATATCCAAACCGGTTGCAATTTAAGCATCTTACAAATAATATTGAGTAGAGATAAAAAAATCTGTATCTGTTTCATGGTCATTTGTCAATAGGCAAGTAGGTGATCAGCCTCCTGTGCCTGACACACGCCGTCGACTTTTTGAGTCTAAGGCAAGCCGTTTTCCGTTCCTCCACCGTTTTAATCGGTAGACATCCCTACTCATCGGCAAAGAAGACAGAGGGTGTAGGCCGAGAGAAAAGCCGGCGTAAAAAACTCTCGGTACTCTTTTAAAATAGCAAATCATCAAACAACACTTATTTTAAAACAAATATCGCAAATGAATTAGAAGTAGCCTGTCTAGCACTAGTCCCAGGCCCTTTTATCAACTAGATAATCGTTGACTTTATAGTAAGCCTTTTTACACAGCTATTCTTTAATACAATTCTTAAATTTATTAAAAAACAGAGTTAAAAGAGCCTCTGGGATTTTATTAAAGAAGAGATCCCTTTTTCCAAAAAAGAATTACTGGCTTTAGATAGTCTAGTACGGGGAAATTGCAGCCTGCGTTTTTTTCGAGTATTAACATTGTGCGTGTGTTCTATTCTAGTAAACTTATTACTATTTTTGTATACATACATAATATTTTCATAAATATACTGCGAGGGAAAGGTATATTAATTTCCTTGAATTTATCTTTCAGAGATTCCCTACATTTTAAATTATAAACAATATCCAAGGATGATGACAGCTAGTTAACACAAATACATAGGTTAAAACATTTCACTTACCATGCCTGCCTCTAATCTTCCTAGGTTTGGGAGGAGGGCAATACTCCAATGGCACGGCATGCACCGGTAGTTGCTTCAAAGCTAACGCCCATTCATTCGCCACCTGTTCCCTCTCCATGGCTACTTGTGGTACCTGCAAGTAAGTATGTAATAAAGTCTAATGAAATTAACGTGTTTAAAAATTGTATGACAACACTATTTGAAAACAGGTTTCAAAGTGCAATAATTTTCTTGAACTATTCATATTTGTCTTCATAACTCACCAAAAGCTATAAAGTATATTTAGTTATCAGTTAACGATTCAATCAAAAAAATTGGTTATATATAAATCTTGGTGTCTCTGTATCTCAATTTTTCTTTATATGCAAGTATGTGAATGGCTATCTATACCTATCACAGGACAGTACCTACAAAATTTGGAAAGTTTAATAGATATTTACCTGAGGGAGCACAAAGTGAGTTGGAGGCTGTGGTAACATGGTAGGCTGACTAGGAGGCGCAGTGCAATAGCCCTCGTCACTGGAGTACGCGGGTTGCAACGCACCGCGTACGTAACGCGTACTAATTTTACGTCCGAAGACGTCTTCGCCCTCCATACGTTTCAATGCACTGGAAGAAAATTAAAAAAAAAAAAATTTGGTTTGCCATATTGTTTTTGGTTTATACGAGTACAAAATATTAATTAAATAACGGATATAAATATGTATAAGTGTCAAAGAAACTTATTTACCACCTTATTCAATAAAATTTTAATTAATTTGAACAGTTACTGAAGCCATAATGTCTTTTATTTATAACTAAATTTAAAACAGATAAATTACTACTTTAATACATTGTTATGATTTAATTTTTTATACCAGGGTACCTTCATGATAAACCATATTAAAATACAGTCGTAAAGCTGTACTGTACTGTCCTTATTTAGGTGCTTAGTTTCTTTTGGTACATTGTTAATATATTAATGCAACTTTTGAAGTCAGTTCTTGCCATTGATTAATCTTTTGAATTTTCATCAATCTTACAAAAACAGCTACTAGATAGAGTAACAAACAATTTCTCAGAGTGAAAATTAATGTTCACAAAGATTTTGTTTTCTGGTTAGACATAGCAGTATTGTGGTTCAGGTGTTTAATATCCACCTCTACAATCAAGTAACTTACCGAGATTTATTTATTTATAAATATATAAAGATAGATTACTTATAGATAGTCTGTCTGATTAACGCCTGTTTTATTCCCTATATTAGGATTTTTTTATAGAACAGGGGGTAATCGGGCTCATGTGATATTAAGTGATACCACCGCCCATGGACACTCAATGCCAGAGTAGGAGGTAGTGGTAGCTGGTTCCACATAGTGGTAGTACGTGATAAAATCTGCCTTAAATAACGCTTAAGCTCTTTGCCCACTACACCGTAGCATACCATGACCGTACTAGGACCGTTTCAGACAAAAAACTATTCTTTGTATGGAGAAGTATGAGACCATGCCCACTAGACCGTTCCGTCACCGGCCGACACCGTAGCGTGCCATGCACGGGCCGTCAACTATTCGTCGGAGGGAATATTTTGCCGGTGCGGACACGCTACGTGCATGGCACGCGACGTTGCCAGACCGGTGACTGAACGGGGAGTATGACCGTTACAAACCCGTTTTAAATGCGTTAAATTTGAATGTACACATTTGGAAGTACTGAAAAAACTTTTCTCCGTCATCAACTAAGTGCCTGAATAATGTCCAATATTAACACTGATATTTGTACGAGAATGAACCGATGCCTTACGAGTGTATTGAAAAGATTTCTGCCGTGTCACATACGGGCATCATACGGATTAAATACGGGTTGTAAACGGGTTAAGAACGAAGAGCGTACCGGATTGCTTTCCGTGCCTGATACGTTCCTAGCACGGTCATGGTATGCTACGGGATAGTGGGCAGACACCTTTATTTGTGGAACGACGGACATCGAGGTGATACGGAACAATTTAGTTTAAAAGGAGATAAAAACTTGAACACAGTAAACGTTTTAAACGTAGTATGCTATATAAATCCGATAGCGTTCATATCAAGTATTAGTTAACTAATTCTGACTGACAGCAAATAATTTAATTTAAGATACTTTATTATTAAAATCTTTCTTTTGGAAATTTATTTAAGAAGTAAAAAAAATATATATAATATGTCGAATCGATAACCTACTCCTTCGGTTAAAAATACATATAAACCTTAATTTTTCCTATTTCTACTCATCTTAATATATACGTGGCAAAGCAACGTCAACGTGTAATACTCGCTGAAAGTAGCAACAAAAACATTACTTATTAACTCATCGAAATAAATAAATTACATATATTATAATCGTATGTAGTTTATGTTGTTGAATCATGTATTCTTATAGCTATAGCTATATATATATCTATTTTTTTTTAATTTATCAACTTTTTAACGGATGAAATTTAAATCATACTTGGTTTTAATTAAATTCAAATATACCGCAAAACGACCTAGTTTCTTAAAGAATAAGTAAAACAGCGTAGCAAATGCATTTTACGGAACAAGTATGCCACCTTGCCAATACTTATTTCCTACTTCCTCACTATTACCAACAACCTTGTTTAACAAAGGATTTTAAGTTAAGTAACTATATATAAGTAATAAATGCGATAGGTTCACACTTTCAGGTTTTTATCGCTTATTTTTAATATAAACTGACGGCCGTATTCAATCAAAATTATAAAACGGTGTATAATTTACGTAACTATGTCCATCAACAACGATGTGATAAAAGTACAAAATTTAATTTAATTTCACGGCGGATTTAAGAAAGCAATATAAACGTTTTTTAACTTCCAATGATATATATAAATGTTCACTGTAAAATTTCACCATACTTCGTGTAAACATAATGTAATCTTAATAATAAAACGTCTTTACAAAACATAATATTTAAATGAAACAAAATAGTTAAGCTATGTATTTAACATCTAAAATCATCTGCCATTTTTTGCAAGGAAATATCGTGCCTACGTAGACTTTCACTGACCGTTAAATTATGAGTCATCGTAGAACAAAGAAAATCGTAAAACGAACAAAACGATAAGCTTGCTGCTGACATCAAGAATTTATTCACTCAAACGTATTCAAATGCACGTAAATAAATCAATTGATATTTATCGAAACTTTTTATATGTATATAAGTAAATTTTAGTAACAAATTTACTGGGAATTTAGTATTATTTTTCGCGCAAAGTATACGTGCTTGTGTATAATTCTAAAACCGAACTCGAAAGTAATAAAAGAAAGAATAAACGCGACGTGGATCCGTAATAAAATTTTAAAACTCACCTGCTTAGCATCATTTTTACTATATTATAACACTACCTAAAATTAAATGCTTTCAAAGCTACAAATAATATATAAATTACTATTTATTAAAAATTAAATTAAGTTAAATAACTTGGTGTGTGCCTGTTAGTGCCTGACATCGCAATGAGAGATTAAACATATCGAATGATTTATTTAAAAATCTTAACGAAATTGAAGGTAGATATAAAATATTAACGAAACGACTATAATTGTAAAATCGGATACACTATTAGTTATGAAACTCCTTACCATAGACAATGAAAACAATAAACAAAGCTAGATGTTTTGGGGGGCTGCTTTGGAATTAAAACAGAAATTGATCTAAGCTTAAAGTTACAAATGCATCATGTAATTTAGATTTGTATGTACGTCATTCGCTGTCTATATTAAATCTTAGGAACTTAAATCTAATTGTCTATAAAATATTGTCTAACCAGACATTTTTAAAGAAATAATTAAGATTTCATAGAGATTCAATATTTAATAATCTGTTTTAGTGTAGTAAGTCTGTCGCCACGATAGTATCTCTGTCACAAAATCGATCGAAATACCATGTCTTGGTTACATTGGTATTGATTACATTAAGAGTACGCTTAAATTGATAATTTTGATTAATTAATCGTGTTATGAATTTCTTTATATTTGATAATAAATCAATAATAATAAATCTATTTTAGCTACTTTCACAGCATAATGTCTTACGGCATTTTACTGTGGGGTCGGGCTGCTGACATAGAATCCATTTTTATTTTGCAAAAGAGAGCAGTCAGAGCCATTTATAATCTACGTCGTTGCGAATCTCTCAGGGAAATATTTAAAAAGATAAATATTATGACAGTACCTTGCCAATTCATTTATGAAAATATTATGTATGTAAGAAAGAATCTACATCTTTTTAGTAAAATAAATGAAAGACATAATTTTAGTACTAGAAATAAAGATAAAATAGCTCAACCATCTTTCAGATTAGCCAAAGTTCAAAATTCATTTATGGGGTACTGTGTGAAATGTTACAATAAAATACCTTGTGACATTTTAAAACTAAATGAACGAAAATTTAAATGTTTTATTAAAAGTACACTTTGTAAACAAGCATATTACAAATTAGATGATTATATTCAAGATAAGAATGCTTGGAAACATGCTGGTCCTGCTCCATAGGACAATCATAGAGCCTGGACAAAATCAAATTGGTTGCTGACTTTTTGCTGTAACATATTTTTGTTATTATTATTATAAATTTTTTTTTAATTTATAAATGCTACAAATGTAATTTTTTTTTTGTATCTCACACAGTTTTGTTGTGTTTTTTAATATTTTTATTACACTTTAATGTTAATATTCTACGGTTTCGATATTTGTAAATATGTTCCTATCCTATATTATTTTTAAAAAAAACTAGCGACTTGCTCTGGGTTTATACAGATGATTCCTATGACCCAACAAAACATTTATAATATGTAGTTTAAGTTTCAACAGACAAAATCGCAGAGCAAATCAATATAAAAGAGTAATTAATGAAAGAGACTTACCGGGATGTATGATCAGGAGTAGGAAACTTCATCATTGCTGTGGACGCTGTCACTCTTAGGACTTTACCCCCACAATTATCTGCCAGTCTTCTCAACCGTCTTGACACTCTTTCAGGTGGTTGGTCTACCGGTAAGTTTATAACTTCCATTTCACATGTAGGCTCCTCATCTTCTTCTGTTTGGCTTACCTATTCGAAATTTTTATGAATTATTTATACTTACCTAGGATTTTTTCTATATATCAATAGTATTAAATAAATAATGCATGTTTATGTAGTATGAAAGTGTAACAAAACTAATCACAGGTCACAACTTGTTTGTTTGTATGTTTGGTAAGGAAAGTAAATCAATATATAAGACTATAACATTAGTTCTGGTTAAATAGGTTTGATATTGCTACAAAATTAAAAATTGAATAACCATGATTTGATGATACCTTAGGATTCCTTGGGAGATGTGCGGTCAGCTCATTATAACAAAAGTGTGAGGAGGCACAAGTAATTAATGCAGCTGAGGTGTTCTGTTTATGCACCAATATCACTTCCATATTTTTCCTAATGACCAGTACATATTATTAAAAATAGCCTTTAAAGATCTGATTTCTCAACCATAAAAGTTACACTGAAGTCAGTGAAATAAAGTACTACAAATCATATGATGTGCTAATTTTTTACAAAGTTACATAAATATGTTTTAGACATATTACTTTTTTTCTTATTGGATTGTACCAACAAAGTAGTTTGCAACACTTATTGCTGACATAATTAAAATTATAATGCAAACCAACATGTTAACTTCAATCCAAGTTTTTATGACTCAACAATTGCAAATGAATAAGTTAATTTACAATACATACTCTAAAAAAATTCACTTATCCGTAAATAGAATAACACAAGATAAAGGTCGCCTATGTATAATATATATATATATATGTTTGTAAGTCAGCCAGTCAGTTTAAATTCTAAATACCAATGATATTCAAAATAAAGTTAGTATAAAAAAAGTACTGGACATCAGTAATCAGTGACTCTCAAATTAAAATTATTAAGATGGTTGAAAAATCTGAGTTTAGTTTATAAATTATTTAGCATAGATCAAGCAATAATGGATGATGCATATATAAAGGCCCAATTCTGCTATTTCAATTATAAATATTGCTCTTATAGATTTATAATTTGGTTTTCTCTATAAAATTAATTAAAACACACCAGGGGGTAATTAAGTGTAATAACAGAATTTAGGCCCCACTTTTATGTTACTTACCTATGTCTAAAGTCACTTAAATCAGCTGCAAAGTTAATATCCCCAGAGATTAACAGTAAAGAGGCTGGGGCAGGGTGTAATTCCCCAAACCGTCGCATACATTGCCTCAATTTTTCGTCAGCTGCATTTTTTTGAGTTCCACATACATGTATTAAGTTGACCTAAATACAGATTTTTTTTAAATAGTTTGAATCTAATTAGATTATATGAAATCAATTTAAAATTACAAACTTGCTTTACATAACATAACATGTTCTCTTTGTTAATTAGTGTTTTATTTTGACCTATTTAATTATCACTATATAAATTATTTTATTTTATTATGATTAAACTACAATAGGGATATCACATACATTAGCGATTATCACTAATTAATTCACACAGGAAACAACAAGAAAATCATTATATAAATTATAGTTTTTTATCAGTGTAAACAATTCTCAATTTTTATATATTATGTACTTGATTTCAAATAAAGCATTATATTATGTACTTTAATGGATTAACCTATAAATGGCAAATGGAAAAGAAGGTAGACAAGGAAGATTTTCTAATTTGATTATACAGTGTAAACTCTATACCACAACACTCCTGGCGGCTTAGTCAAGATGCCATACACTGTGTATGTAGAAAGTCGAAAACTAAATTTGTATGGAAATGACAGTTCATGTTGAAAAGTTTTCAAAGGACTGTGCATATTTTGATGTATCAAAGAGTTGTCATTGAATAGAATGAAAAAATCTGTATTAGAAAATGTTTATTTCCGACTAGTGTTAGTAATTAAATAAAAACTATTCTGAATTGAACACTATATTGTATACAATATTGATATCCATGACTCGCGCTAACAACAGTCAGTCACTTTTTAAGGGGGGTTTGTTCTAAAATCAAGGTATGTTACATGGAGATTACACTGTATATTAAATACATTCTGTAGCACTAACACCCACCTGAGAATCATTGAGTTCCTGTAGTCTATTTGGCAATTCTTTCCTTACATCACATACAACAACAAAGTCAGCTTCCCTTCTGCCAACTAAGAATTTTGCTCTTATTGCTGCTACCACATCAATAGCTGAACATCCACGGGGTACCTGATACAAAAATCAATTAATAAGACCAAGAAACAATCTTAAGATCTAAAATATAATGTAACAATGTTGTATCTATGTTTTAAGAATATATTGCTCAATTACAAGTCTATTACATCTAATTATAATTATGTTTGACTCAAGAATTATTGTATTGCAATTAGTTTAATAAGCAATGTATAAGTTTTGTAAGCTGTGTAAAGATAATTTTTAATATATTAATTAAATTATTTGCAAATGGAATGAAGTAAACATATAATTCAATTAATATTAAATAATAAAGCTTTAATTTTGTTTATAATATCAGACTAATGTAGTAATGATTGAAACCATTTCTTAATTTTATTAAATATAACAAAATAATATTCATGTATAATCTGCTTACTTGACAATTTTCAATATCCCAAAATATTCCAAGGGGTATACAGTTGGATGACCCCCGCTTATGATGTCTAAAACGAGACCGCATTCGTGATCTTTCCACATGTACAACTCCATCTTCACGAGAACTACTCATATCATCTGAAGACTCATCTTCTATATCTATAGACATAACAAAAGCTGAAGTAAGTTCACCAAAGTTTATAATATAAGCAATATTAATGTCATCAAAATATTTATGTACAAAATTAGAAACTCTAAATAGCATATGTTCATTGCATAATAAGACTTACCTGTTATCCATAATCGAGGTGGCAACGGTATTTTTAAAGGACTAGAATTATTGCCTAGGCCTTGGGCTGAATGACTACGTAGGCCTATACAGTTTTGAGAAGATGTATCCTTATCCATATCGTCACTTATTAAACTCATTGCACACAACATTGTCTACGGTAATAATAATAATTGCTGCCTTTACTCATGGACTTGTGAAATTTTATCATGGAAAGTAGGCTACCGTTATATTCAATAGACACTAACACACAACAAACAATCAATTGCACAAAATGTCACACTTAAAAATAAATGCTTAAATCGAATAGATTTGCGTCGGATAAATATCAAAATTAGGTATTTACAAAATGTAAAAACAAATCAACACATCTACGCCATATTCCCATTCTTCTACTTCCCACCAAAGATAACAAACAAATCACATCTTGAGAATCTATAGACAATAGAAGTGTAGACAATAAGGTTATAATTACTCTGTGGTCTAAAAACATTTAAGTCTATGTGTTCATAATTATTCATATAAAATAGTGAGTGTCCATGGGCGGCGGTATAACTTAACACCAGATGAGCCTCCTTCCCTTTGGTCGCGTTATATATATGTACTAACAAAAAAAATACGTTTTAAATCATAATAAAATGTAAAAATATTTAACCAGCAGATAGCCAATTGATTGTAATTGATTGGAGGGTTGCGGTTTGATATATTATGGCGCTTCTAAACGGGCCATGTTTTACTGCAATTGATGGCTGCAACACTGTGGCCGGCAACATTGAAAACAATAGCAGCCACACTATGCAATATTGCAGTAATGTCCCGGCAATATATCCAAACATGTTTTGTATAGCCACATATGGTCGATGTTGCCCCGATTGGTGGCCGGACGATCGCTAAGCTATCGAATTCAACTGCAATATTGCATAATTGCACAGCTAGTTCTCTTGTTGTTTCAGTCACTCTCTTTGTTATGGCACAGTGTATCCTTTTCTACGCGACATGACGTTTGCTATGAGTGAAGTGTGCCTGACGCCTGTTGCTATTATCTGTGTTTTGCGATCAGCTGTATTTGACGTTAGATTACTACATAAAATAAATAAAGAAACAGAAAAAGAAGAGATTGTGGATTCGACCTTAATTAAATAGGCGTGAAACTGTAGACAATTTGAGTCTAGAAATAAGTCTTGATAATAAATTATTCAAGAACTAGAATGTCAAAAGCAGTCATTTTACGTAGTAATCTAACGTCAAATACAGCTGATCGCAAAACACAGATAATAGCAACAGGCACACTTTACTCATAGCAAACGTCAGGTCGCGTAGAAAAGGATACACTGTGCTATAACAAAGAGAGTGACTGAAACAACAAGAGAACTGGCTGTGCAATATTGCAGTTGAATTCGATAGCTAAGCGATCGTCCGGCCACCAATCGGGGCAACATCGACCATATGTGGCTATACAAAACATGTTTGGATATATGGCCGGGACATTACTGCAATATTGCATAGTGTGGCTGCTATTGTTTGCAATGTTGCCGGCCACAGTGTTGCAGCCATCAATTGCAGTAAAACATGGCCCGTTTAGACGCGCCATTAAAACAATATAAGCTGCTGCGACAAATGTGATTTCGTCAGCCATTGTTGCCGGTTTGTGCATACAACAACATATTGCAACACATTGCCCAGCCATAGATTGTTCGGCCATCAGCTGCATTAAAATATTTTTGTAATGGCCGGGCAATTAGTGGCCAACAGTGCAGCCATCAATTGCAGCAAAACATGCCGGACTTATTACTTAGTCGGTAGATTATAGTCTATCAAGTCTACAGACTGTTGGCTAATCTGTACTTGTAAGTGTATTGTCTATTACTGTCAGTATGGAAGGATCTTGCGTCAAATTTTAATTTGTCAAGAAGAGTGAGCTTGCATTTACATTCAAAATCTAATTTCGTGCAAAATATAAATATTTCTTACGATTCCTTAAGTATATTGTACTACTATTTAATTATAACAATATTTGTGGTAAGTGGTTATCAAATGCAATACATACACATATTGAATCGTGCCTTATAAATCCATTTGTACCTACATATGAACCTCTATAATTTATTTTTCTTTTCTTACAGAATTAATACCTTAAAATGACTACAAACGGTGATTTAGAAAGCCTGGATGCTAGCGGCAAAATTATTAAAATGGAGGTATGGGATTTATTGTTCAAAGAATGCCCACTGACATTTTCATTGTATTAACATAGTCCTTATTCTTTAGTAGAATGAAGTAAATTATAATGCATTTGTATGCAGACTATTAATTATTTATCTCTATAGGTCGACTATAGTGCCACTTGTGATGAAAAAATACCACTATGGAAGTCCTGGGCATCTAGTGGCAGGGTTCAAGAGGCCATTGATCAATTATTGGCTTTGGAAAAACAAACCAGAACGGTAAGTTGAAAAAAATTGCAGTGCTCATTGTAGTTGTAGTAGCTTAATTTTATTTAACAGTTATTACAAACTTAGTGTGAGAAGTGACAGCTTATGTTTCGAGGCATTAATGGGAATATTAAATATTAACTTTTTGTTTGATTTAATCAATTTAATTTATAAATGATTCTTGAGTTTAAAATTAAACATAATTTTTGAGTGTCTTGTAGAGCTTATTGAGCTTGCCCTTCAAATTAAGTTTCACTAGTGTCCTTTATTTTGTAACAGGGTGCTGACATGGCTTCCACGGCAAGGATTTTAGTAACAATTGTCCAAATATGTTACGAGGCTAAAAATTGGTCAGCTCTCAATGACCATATTATTCTGCTATCAAAGAGAAGGTATTATTTAATTATTAACTAACTGGTTCAGCATGTATAATAGTCATGAAACTTTATCTCGGATCGCAATACTCAAGTTATAGGTTTTTACTTACCAGGAACTAGAATTTATTCATTGTGAAATAATTATTTAAAGGCCAGACAAGACCTTGCATAGAAGATAAATAATAATCCTTTAATTTTTATATGTAGTATGTCTCTGTTTGTTTTGGTTTCTGTAACTGTTTTGTTACAATTCTGTCTATTGAGTTATCTTGGCTTTCATCTCTTGTGTAAGCTACTGATTCAAATGATTGGTTTATTTGATTTTTAGGTCCCAACTTAAGCAAGCAGTGGTAAAGATGGTTCAAGAGTGTTGTACTTATGTGGATAAGACACCAGATAAAGAGACAAAAATTAAGCTAATAGAGACCTTAAGAACCATAACCGAAGGAAAGATTTATGTGGAAGTAGAGAGAGCGAGGCTTACCCATATTTTGGCTAAAATTCGTGAACAAGAGAACAATGTTGCTGAAGCTGCTAAAATCATACAAGAACTGCAGGTTGGTTCCTATTTATATTGGGAAGAAAGAATACAGTTTTCTTCACTCCTCAGCACAGAAATAATTATCGACAAACATATTTTAGTTTGACTCTCTCAAGGTTTCTTAAAAAGTTTTATTATTATTAATTTATTACAAAATTTAATTTTGTATTTCATATAATTTTTAAAGTCGGCAGAATGATCAGATAGATATAGGTAAAATGTATCTGAAACATCTGTTATACTTATTTAACATTTAAAATTATAGGTTGAAACATATGGTTCAATGGATAAAAGAGAGAAAGTGGAACTTATTCTAGAGCAAATGAGGCTGTGCCTTGCAATAAAGGATTACATCCGCACTCAAATTATTTCCAAAAAAATTAACACTAAATTCTTTGAAGAAGAAAATACACTGGTAAGTCTCCAATGAATCTATTATCTTAGTACTTTTCCAAGTTTAGCACCAGTTTTTACCAGTAGTTATGAATTATCTTATTTTCTCAATAGCAATAGTACTTGTTGAATCCACATTGTCATTGTCTTCATCCGCACCAATTATTAATACCGCCTCTGCATGTTAGTGACTAACCCACCTATTAAAACCAAAAATTCTAGATTCAACTTCCAACAAAATAATAATTGTTTATGGTAGTTAAGCACAGCAGCAACTTTTCTTTTAAACAATGAAACAGATGCATGTTTGTCCAAAGAACACTTGGGCTATAAGTGTTATATAAAAAGTATTTTTATTTACAGGAGCTGAAAGAAAAGTTCTACCGCTTGATGATAGCTGTTGACCAACATAACGGCGCGTATTTGTCTGTGTGCCGTCATTTCCGGGCGTTGGGGCAAGAAGGCGGAAATGACGCGCTAATCGGAAGTGTGGTGTTCCTTATTTTAGCACCATACGACAATGAGCAGGCTGACTTGACCCATAGACTCAAAGAGGATAAGGAACTTGATAAGTTGCCTGAATACAAGTAAGTTAATTTTATTTAATGACAGCTTCATATAAATTTATGCTTAATATAAAAACAGGTCTTCATTAAGTTAAAGTAAAATTTATTAAGTTTTACTTTAACTGTTTTCTTTTGTTGGAATTGATGATTTTATAAAATAAAATTTAGGTGCATGACTGAATTTCCTATAAATTTCTTCTAATATTATTCTATAGCCACGCGGGCTGAGCCAAAAATTGTACAAGTTAAATCTCAAAAAAGCTAAATTATGTTAATATTTATTGTTTGTAAAACTTATAATACTCCAACATTGTAAAACGAATAATCTAAAAATGTGTTGCCTAAGGTTGGTTGCCTGGAAGAAATCGCTAAAAAGCGATAAGGCCGCCAGTTGCCCTCGTTTGCATTTAACTATGTCAATTATATTTCTGCAACTAAGTGTTAATAAATAAACTCCACTACATTATAACAAACAATCAAAATTAATATTTTATAATAATAATTTTGGATAATTTTAAAATGTCATTATTGAATTATGAAATAAAAATGAATCTTGTTTATAGACAACTGCTGGGTCTGTTCATGAATCCAGAGATAATAAGATGGAACACCTTGTGCTCATCGTATGAGAAGATGCTGAGAATGACACCATTCTTCAACTCTTCTGATGAGATGGGACAAGAGAGATGGAATGACCTGAAGAATAGAGTTGTGGAACACGTAAGTAGGCTTAATGTTCTTCTGCTTTTGGATGTATGAAAAGGTTGAATTTGAATCCAATTTTTATGTCTGTTGGGATGTGAGGAGTCTGAGATCTATATGGTTAAGTTTCTAAAAAAAATTTTTAGATTTGTGTCTCGTAGAATTGTGTAAATGATTTTAATCAGTTTAAATTCATAATTTAGTTCTTCGTATCCATTATAATTTAACTATGAAATTCAACTCGCTAAACATGATGATATGTGGAAATTAAAATTTAGTTGAAATAAATAATAGTTTAAAAAAACTAGGACACACGCTTTTAAAGCACAACAAGCTCTGTGCCATATTTTTCGTCTATAGAGCAACCCACGTTTTTTCACAATAATACCAGTATTTTTTGTTCATTACCATTTTCAGTCTAAATTAGGAATTATTTTTCACTGTTTAGTTTGATGTGCTTTAAAAGCGTGTGATCTAGTTTTTTTAAACTATCATTTATTTATTAGTTAATTTTTTTTTTTTTCGCATTATTGCATTGTCATCGATCTTTGACAGGTGCGCAAAGTTTGAATTAAATCTGTCTGTTAAAAGTGGGTCGAAATCGAGTCCGAAGGAGTCGGTTACATACATACATACATACAGGTGAAGCTAATATAAAGCATGTAAAAACATTAGAAAGAGTTTTATTTTGTTACAGAATATCCGTATTATGTCAATGTACTACACGCGTATAACCATACATCGAATGAGCGAGTTGCTTGGCCTAAGTGTGACTGAGACGGAAGAGGCTCTGAGCCAATTGGTCGTAAGCAGCGTTGTACGAGCCAAGATTGATCGACCAGCGGGTGTTGTTCATTTCAGGTGAGATTGATTTTTATAGTTGAATAGGTAAAATAGAATAGTAACGATTTTCAGCTATTGCATAGATTTTATCGCGGGCTTTGAGCGCGGCGACCGAATCAAGAAATTCCGTAACGAAAATAAAAACCTAAAAAAAAATGGTGCGTGTACTTATGTACGCGCGTAAGAAGTTATACTTCTTTGGCTTTCTTTATTTTTTAAAAATATTAAATAATTAATAATCAATATTAAGCGTTAATAATTTAACAATATTTAATATTTAGTATACTATTCAATTATTAATTAATATTAATAATAATTATTATTATATTATATTATTAATTCAATTTAAGAACTAGGTATGTTTCATAACCTTTTAACTAAGTATAAATAGGTCTTTGTGAAAAAGCATTGCTAAATTTCTTTGAAAAAATAATTAAAACTGCTTTATTTGTTTAAAAGGTACTACAAGTAGATTGTCTTATTCCCATCTCGCGCACGCTCGGCGCCCATACTGAATTTTGTGTCACGGTGCGCGCGCATCGTAAAATTTCACTCTCATAAATTTTTCATAACGCGCCTAAAGAAGTATAACTTCAAAAACGATGACGTAATATAGGTGCGGCCAATACGCGTTAGAGCGGGACAGAACGCATACTCCGTCTCACATCGGTCTGGCGTGATGGGTGACTGTGAATATAACGAGCGCAGTGTTGGCGTAGCGACTCTCATCTGTGAAGTGCACCAATGGATGTGCGCATTTAACCCTCGCTCGTAGGGTTATGGAAAATATCCTGAGGAAACCAGCCTTAGAAATTGCCTAAACAGCTAAGGGAGCGTTCAAGTATTACGTAACGAATTTTACGGGGGGGGTCCTTTCGTAAAACGTTACGATGCGGGGCGGGGATTGAATTACGCGTTATTGTTAATATTATTTTCGACTTTCCAGTACTTTGCAGCACATAATGGTAACTTTTAGGTATAAAGAGTCACCAGGTGGTCACGAAACGATTTATTATAGTTGGGTACAGTACTGTACTAAGGTACAGAAAACGCGTTATGGCGCGTTACATGAGGGCGGGGGATGTCAATAATGTCCAAAAATTGCGTGACGTAATACTTGAATGCTCCCTAAGGCCAAAAACAAAGGTTGTAGCGCCACTAGTATTTATTACGTGACTTTATACTAACACTAGCTGATCCGGCAAACGCCGTTTTGCCATGTCATTATATCATTTATGGTTATTGTGCCTCACTCGACATAGATAGGTATAGTGTGTCGCGGACTTTTTTGTAGATATTTATAAGATCTACAATTACTTAGAACATTTTATGGTTCTATCTTTAATAGTTTAGGCAGGGTACGCAAAATAAGTAACTTGGTTGATTTTTTACACCTTGTGTCCGAAAAACCCTAATATTTTACGGAACCCTATTTTTGTTCAAAATTAAATATAGCCTATATTACTCGTGGATAATGTAGCTTTCGTATGGTGAAAGAATTTTTAAAATCGGTCCAGTGGTTTATGAGCCTATTCATTACAATCAAACAAACAAACAAACAAAGTTTTCCTCTTTATAATATTAGTGTAGATAAAAAGCAATAAAATACGCAGAACTATCTGCCCCATGCTCTATTGAGGGGACTTTTTAATGTTTTTTGTATATTTCAGATTAAACATGGACTCCTCCGACAGACTGAACGAGTGGTCGTCGAACTTAAATACGTTGATGCAACTGGTGAACAAGACAACGCATCTTATCAACAAGGAAGAATGTGTTCATAAACATTTGTTGGCCACGGTTGAATAAATTTTATTTTAAGTCTAGAAATACATATTTCATATTTTAATAAGGGTTTTATTTCGTCAAATCAAAAAAAGATAAATCAGTGGCGCTACAACCTACTTAGGTCTGGGCCTCAGTTTTCTGAATCTGTTTCATGATCAATTTTTTCCAATCAAAATGGCAAGTAGGTGATGTGCCTCCTGTGCCTGACACACGCCGTCGACTTTATGGGTCTAAGACATGTCGGTTTCCTTATGATGTTTTCCTTCACCGCTCGAGCGAATGATAAATGCGCACATAGATAGAGTCCATTGGTGCACAGCCGGGATCGAACCTAAGATCTTGGGGATGAGAGTCGCACGCTTAAGCCACTAGGCCAACACTGCTCTATTTTTATTTCTATCATTTCGTCCAATAAATACATATTTACGATAGTAAGGAAATATTTCGGTCTTCAGTTTAATAATATTAACAAATAAGCTGTGGAGAAAGGAAGGTGCTGCAACCATAACACCATGATCCACATTACATCTTAAGTAATTAAAAAAAAAAATTATGTAAAGATTTTTCCTCTAACAGCAGAAGGCATGGGGAAATAGGAGTACACACTTACATTCTCGTGGGAACAACACGCAAATACATAGTCGAAATAACTAACATCACCATCATACACGAATTCAAGTACGACCAGTCACCACAAGTAGCACCCGTTCACGAGTATGACGCATGGCCGGCCATCGGCTCCCTCGCCATATTTTAATGAGAGAGATAACCCGACGCATGAATACCGCGACAAGCAATGAAATTTAAGCGAGAATGACGATCCTTGAAATGTGAACTTGGCTACATAAGAAAATAATGCTAATTATACTGAAATCATTTGATACCACATGGATCACGGTTTGTTCCTACTTTACATTAAAACAGTCGTGGATTTTCACGATCGCCCCAGAGTCTGGAAATACAGCCAAGAGACTCAGTCGCGTTACCTCTTTATATTTTAGCAATTCATATCCAAGCACTAGGATCGTTTAAATATTGTTTACAGTAGGGATTAAAAAGGTTCCTAAAATACTGGTAAAGTATCGATAGTTATATAATACACAAATGAACTTTTTCGAAGTATTAATAATAAGCCCAGATACTGTCCAATACAAAGTAATGTGATATTAATAAATTATATAAGTTTAGGCGTCTTAGTTTGTATCTCACGTGTCTTGGAATGATTTTTATCTAATTAAAAATTGGAAGTAACATATAATTTATTTAAAAGTTTGTAAAAAATACCTACGTGTGATAATAAATTGTGTAAGTATTATTTAGTATCTGCCTATTGATTGAATAACTTTAGCCGTTGAATCTAAAGGTCACTTCCAGTTAAAAATGATAAGATAATTGTTTACGTATTTTTAATTATTCAGTAGTTAACGAAATCTAATAGAGAGCACTTCAAAAATGATATATCTAATATTTTTTATTATACCAGTACTTTTTGTTGTAGTTCGTTTCATAAATACGAAAAACAAACCGGCGATTTTTGGGATTTATCAACAGAAAAATAAAACTTATTGGCTTAAGTTTATATTTATGTATGTTGTATTAAAATTAAGGCAGGTAAGTGACAATTTGTATTAGATGTGAATAAACAAGAAGTCCTAAAAATATGTGGAATAAATAAGTTTAGAACGTTTTGTATATACTTATGTATGCTTAAAATCGATCTGTACGATTCCATCAATAGATACTTAATATGTATAATAATATCTATAAAGTACAAAATAGTCGCTTTCCGCCGTCTATACGCTTCAGGGCCGGCTATCATAACTCTCTCTTGAGCATTAAAAGTGATTTTTAGTGAAAAAAAAGTTCCTAAAGTGATACTTTAGGAACGAGATTTAGTCAAATAATCAATGAATTTTCGGTGAACATTTCCTTACATTCGTTACTTGTTGTCTGAAAACACTTACATTTTATAAATTATTTTAATGTTTTTTGAGCTCAACACTTTTGTTTCCCCGCCTCGCTTTGTTGCTCCACTTACCTATCTCTTTTATATTATGTGAACGAAGTCGCAAGCAAAAACAAATTTACGGTTTCTATTTCCCATGCCGTGTATTAATAGTAGGTTGAATAAGTAAAAATAGTCACCTATAATAGCGTAATAATGGGATTATGCAAAGAATCAATATTCTTATCACAAATAACCTCAATATTTTTTAGTTAAAAGTTTATCTGACGCGACTACCGACTGAATTAAGGAGTGAAGGTGAAATACACGTTCAAGACCATGACGTGAGCATTGAAAAATGTTATGATTTAGGTGATTATCCTAAGGTAAGTAATTCTTACTAATGGTAAGAATAATACAAAATAACAAAGTCTATTAATAAACGATACTCCGGTATGTCAAAAACGTATTGAATTTTGATGTACGTCCCATAATGCATAATGGATAATTTACCTACAATTTTAAAACGATACCAAAAATACATTCCCGATTGAAACTATGTTCACCTAATATTATACTGCCCTTAAGCACTGACTTTATATCTATATACAATGTATCTTTCTTTAGCAGAATTCCAATCTTGAATTAGGTATTTTGCTAAACTTGTCATTATCGTAATTAGGGCTCCGCTGTAATGTTACACTTTTTTATTGTATACCTACTGTAATTGCAAATCAGTTTCCGTGGGCTTTCTCATTACATAAATAATGATGTTTGGTTTCAGTCAGTGGATGGGGTCTACTTCAATGGAATGTCAGAGACGGGTGACGCTCTGATTTGTGGGTTGGCAAGACGGCCTCAACGTTCTTGTGACGCCTTCTTATACCTTAAGGTATTTTAAATGCATATTCTTCCTTCAAGTCGTAAAGTATCGTAAACTGTCTTTGGTTTAATAACTGATTGTCGTTTATGATCGTAGAACAAAGTCGGATTTGAAAAAAATCCAAAATCCACTTTTTATCATATTTGGATACTGCATTGACTAAATATTACGGCTAGATTTAAAAAAAAAACATGTTTTAAATTTCAAATTAATAAGTCGGTCATGTGACGAAAGTGATAGACACTCATTGATATTTCTAGAAAACTGTGTAATTTAATTTTATCATTTTATTTTGTTCCAAAAGAATTATTGTTTGCTTGTATGCCAATTTTCATAATTACAGAATATTTATTTTATTCCATATCAATAATATGAATTAAAAAAGTTATGACAAAAAAACTAACATGATAATTTGAAATGGTTGCCGTGTAAAAATTACTACCTATTTGTCAGATCCGTCACTATTCTACGACAAAGACGATAGCTTCGTATTAAGATTTAAGATTCGTATCAGTAAAATAGTAATTTTATTGGATCATATATTTGACAACTGAATTCAAATTCTATTAAAACCGCACAGCTTTAGGGTTGAGGCGCTCACGCTTTAACACCGTGTTTACCACTGCCATACGCGGAAAATTGCTAATGTATGATTATGAATCTATGTATTATTTAATACACAGCTCGACGGAGAAGATGTACTGTTAACCCCAAGTCTTCCAGATACACATTTAAAGAAATCAAGCGAAGATGATGAAGGTTATGATATACAAGGCTTAACAATAACGAACTTTGTACCGATGCGAACTTGGAAATTAAAATACAACGGCGAAATGAAGTAAGTTTTTTATTATCAAAAATTAGCTACAAATTATAAATTAACTTCGATTTGTTAAATGTTTTGTCTCGCTTATTTATATTCAACGTGATAAGGACAAGCATTTCCTTTTATTCGTAGTACGTTTATGAACGAGACACATTTATTGTTTGCATACAATCGTACTAAAAGTATTTGTCTTTCTCGACGAACGAGCACTGGATTCGTTAAATTCATAAAATTGCTGAAATAGGATAAACAGATGAAAACTAGCTTCGTATTCAACTATATATTATTTTAAAATATATCTTAGTCAACCTGGGGTTCCGATTATGATCGAAATAATATTTTTTTTTGCTGACATTTGTTCTATCTGTTATTAACAATAAACGGCAAAAATTTCGAACCATAAAACATGTAAAAAGTTTTCATATATTTGACTATAATAGCTCCGACCAAATTATTGGTAGTTTGTTAACGCTTAACTAGAGACATTATTTTGAATAATTAAATATAGGTATATTATTATTTCAGGCGTCGTGGCGACGAAACTAAGATAAAGGTAGAAGCGAACTTAACTTGGAGTGCTTCCTCGAATCCATTCAACTTTGACATACAGATGTCTGCTTGCAGTATGGCTAACGATATGGCGAGGGAATACTGGTCAGCTGATTACTTTAAATTGCTCAAGAAGTAGGTATATTGAAATATATTATGTTACAAATATTTTTATATATTGAGATTATCGCGTTTCACCAAAAAACTGACAGTCAGCAGCTTTATAATATTAAAAAACGTCTAAATAGTTTATTAATACACAGTCATATTGTGTTAATAAATTATTTCGGTTCAATCGAAGCGACGTAAAATCCCACAGCCTATCGAACCTTATTAGCTAATCCGTGAAAATAAAGTTGTTATTTTTTATTATAGATACCATCAAACACATTACGAACAAGTGGGTTACATAGCTGGCACTGTAATAGTCAACCAAAAAAAACATGAAATACACATGCCTTGTGTGAGGGATCACAGTTTTGGTAAGTAATTAGTCCATAAAAATATATTTAACAACCCCATGGGGGTGGAGACATAATCACTTTTCGACAGGCGTGAACAAGGCAAGCATTTAGGCTGCGGCCTCGAATTTCGCGGGCAGCGGGGCGGCAGCGGCTGCGGCGCGGGAGCGAGGCGGCCAACGCATACCTGTTCTCGAAACCAGCGGGCAGATCGCGCGGCACTATAGCGGTGTAGTGTTGTGTTCGTGGTTGTGTAGTCGAGATATTTGTTTTTATTCGCGAACGAAATGTCTAAAAAACGGCGACAACATCTTTTTGATTCAAATTTATTCCTAACGCTCGATTTATTGTGGGCAAAAATATGTTATATGCAAAAATATAGTTCCATATGGGTCTCCTTTCAAAGATTTCTGAAATAATTTGCTCTTGCACGTCCGAGGTCATTTTGATACGTCACAAAAAATATGTACAGCACTATACTACAATGCATACGCGCAACGCGGGCGGTCACCGCTTGACTGGATTGCGCCGCTCGTTACCCGCGCCCGCGCCGCTGCCGCGCCGCTGTTTTCGAGAACCGGTCCATTTGATTGTACGCATAATATCCTGCCGCTCCCGCGCCGCGGCCGCCGCCGCCCCGCTGCCCGCGAAATTCGAGGCCGCAGCCTTAGACCCGTTTAGCACATCAATTAAACTAAAATTTAGTTTTAAGATGTATCAAACAACTATATGTTTATAGCACCTGTATCCTTATTAAAAAAAATTTAAATAACTCTCTACATAGTAACTTATCATTTAATAAAATCAAATACACCACGACACGCAATACTCGTCGAGCGAGTTTGCTTATCTTGCCAAAGCCGCGCACAAATTATTTAAAGAGATCTATTAGGTATGAGGGTGTGCAATTGTTTAATCGGTTGCCGTCTAAGGTTCGTAACATTAGCGTGATTGATCAGTTCAAAAGGGCATTAAAAATACATATCAGAATGGGCCCATTAGACTAAAATTGGGCTAGCTGATGGCGACGTGTATCTCGTTCGTATATACATAATATTAAATTTCTCATGTAAATAAAAAATAATTTTTGTAATGAGAAATAAAGTTCTTTAAACATCAAACCATTTTTTCCGTTTTAAATTTTGTTTTTGACATATTTGGCGCTATACAATACAATATTACTTGATTTACGAATTGGAATGAAACTTCAAAATCAATCAAAATCAAAATTCGTTAATTCAGTTGAATCACATGATCACTTTGAATTATCAACTCTACCGCCTGTTCGGAATCGCGACCAGCATACAAGGAGAAAGGCAATAACCTCGGCTAGTTTTTTTTTATCGTCTTAAGTTGTTTACAATGCTTATATTAGTAACAGTTAAATTAAATAGCTGGAGCAAATTATTTTTAATTCCAAGCTTCCTTATCTTCTAAGTACCTAATCCGATATCTTATAATAAGCTTTCCTAAAGAGCTTCTGTTTTATAATATGGGTATTATCCTCTTAACTTTTAGAAGTCATGCAGAGGGATTGAACTTATACCCTTAAGCTTCGTTAGTTTAATTAGTTCACTGACGCAGTATCTGAAAGTAAATATATCTAGAAATGTGCATCAACTTAATATAGACCAATACAGAATGATAGAAATAATTATTTGACAATATATAAATATTACTTAATGGATTTGTAATGGCTTCTATTTTGTTTTCTGTAGGAATTTAGAATTCCGGATACAAGGAGAGGATTTAAATAATAATAAAAAAAATGTGTGCGTGTACTAGGTGTACCTACACACGTAAGAAGTGAAACTTCTTTATGACCTTATTTTTCGAAAAATGATCTACTATAATATGCAACTTAACGAAATTGGTTAAATAAAGTTTAACAAAAGGCTTTTATTATCATAGACATGAATACAAATATTTCATTTTACCTTATTACTATTAAGATTATTACAGAATTTCATTAATTGTAATACTTAGAATTATCACTAGCATTGTTATCGTTATTATATATTTTTGTTATTAATGGCTTCGAATCTCTTTGAATCAACCGTGGTAGGGACAAGAAAAAGGCGCGCGTAACGGTCAAATGTGACGCGTAACCGAAACATCTGACGCGTAACCGAAAAATGTGACGCGTAACGAAAAAATTTTACACTAAACTTTTTTCCAACCCCGATAAAGAAGTTTCACTTCAAAAATTATTTACCTTATAAATGTATTTCAAAGTATGTTTGTGTTAATACAGGAACATTACGTGAATGGCGTAACTTTCACCGATACGTGTATCACTTCATATTTCTCGATAACGGCGACTTTATCGCTGCCGGAAGTGTTTCACAACCGAGTATTTTATCTCAGTAAGTATTCCTATTATTTCCTTACAGTGCCAATATGTATCCAGTGAAAACATTTTTAGTAATCTTACGCATAAACTGTGGAAGTTTCTAATAAGTCAAAAATTATCTATTCGTCACATTTAATCTCTTAAAATTTTACCTTTTCTATATATTGAAATGGTCGAATAAAAATCAACCGTGTACTTTTTAAATGTACCTTTCCTACCTTTAACCGATTAACCTTCTGGAGTCAGTTGATCTTTTCTAGAAATTGTTTTGTAGATATTATTCCTTACCAGGTTTGGAATATATGAAAGCAATATAAGTTGCAGTCCGAAAAAAATTATTACCAAGTAAAAAAATAATCCTTAATAACGCAAGAATTTCTTGTCTTTTCCAGTCTTACTATTGGCTATTATTACTCTAAGACGAACCACTCTGTGACAGCTATCGAATCTTCCGATTTCCAGTTATATCAACATGCAGAAAATCAGACAATTCCCAAGGATTATGGATTTAGCTTTGAAGCAGGTAGCAAAACAGTACCAAATAAATAATGTTATTGGATATAAAATGTAATGAAGTTAGCGATTACATATACTAAAATTGCGATTTCTTGAATTCAGTTTTGCTGTCGAATACTATAAAAGTGAGATTGGGGAAGTATATCTTTGAAATAATTTTTGACTTTATTTCTCGAAGTTATATATAACAGACCAGGGGCCTTAGTCAAGATGCCTTAACACTTAACAGTAGTGGATGTAGAAAGTCAAAAAATTAATTTGTATGAAAACTTTTCGACACGATCTGTCATTTCCATACAAATTTAGTTTTCGACTTTCTACATACACTACTGTGAAGTCATCTTGACTAAGGCCCCTGACCATTCCTATATAATATGCCAAAAGACTTTGAATAATTTGCTTCGTTTTAAATTTAAGATTTGTATATCGATGGAAAATAGCACAAGCGCGACATGTTAAATTTTGGCGCCATTCTGACGTGTAATAATTTGAGCCTACCTGACGGAATCCCGTTTTCTTTATTTTGACATTGACAATGTAGAGACTTATTTCTCATTCAGGACTTTATGACATGACAATGCAGAAAAAGATTAATGACAATCGACAGTAGTATATAATGTAAACTCGACTCGACTTGAATTCTATTTTTACTGTTTGTAGGTGGCGTATCTTACGCCGTAAAAATACAAGATAAGGATGGAGTTAGTTTTTACATTGGAAAAGACAGGGAAGCGAAATTTTATGAGAAATGGTGTGATGTAGAAGTAAACGGGGTGACTGGCCGCGCTTGTGTTGAATGGCATTACAATAATGTCGTACCAAAATAAAGAAAATAACAATAAATGTCTTATTATTTACTTCCTATTAAGAACTGAATGTATTTGTATACACATATTTTCCTTAAAAAAAAATTTGGTACAAAAATTCATACCTCGACAGATATTACTTTGTTCAAAAGTAAGGGTAAAGCAAATGAGAATTAGCTCGAACTACGAGTCCCGTTTGTCAAAATCCAATCCTCTTTTTACGTACAGTAGTCGACTTATTGCGAATTCTCGTCCCTGAAGTTAAGATTCGTAAGAAATAAAACAAATTTACAGCATCAAAAGTTTATTTCAGCGAAACATTAAATTGAAACAACTTATTAGTAATAATGGACTAGTATGCTCACAACATTGCTTATAAAATATGCTATAGTAGGGAATAGGTATTTAAAAATATATTTCTTTCTCCTATTTGAAAATATGTCAAAAGCGATTACATGAAATAGCCATGTACGCATAGACGGAGTAACTAATTTATTACTCTCTCTCACAAAGATAGAAAACGCAAATATCTATAGACAGAGACAACGACACATTCTTTGGTTACCATGGTAACTTATTCTCTTTGGTAGCCACAACTCAACATCAATTAGCAATTGAAATAATATCCACATAGTTATATTTATTATTACATACTTCATAGATGTGCTACTTATACTAACTTTGAAAGGTACATAACAAAAATAGATTAATCTAGTGTGCTAAAAAAGTGGCAGCATAACAGCCCCATAACTTATCCGGGAATTTTGGCCGTCATGTATAAATATCATTGTCTATTCCATTAGATTACGATGGGCCATAGACAATAGTACTTTTAGTCGTGATCGAACTGATCATTTTTATATTCAAAAGGGAATGTAGGATAGACCATGAAAGGTGCAAATCAATTCCTAATTTTGTAAAAAGAACATTACAATATTTTGTAAAGATAAACAGATGGTTAAACTTTTTTTGCGATTTAGGTCGTAATACGATAATTTATTCATGTAGATTTATTTTCTCTATACCTACGAACAACACTTTGAAAGAATTTAATTACCTTTGAAACATTTAATACACTAGTAAAGCGGTCATATACCTTATAAATATCTTGTTAAAAGTATGAATTCCTTGTGGAAGACGTATGATTTGAAAAACTGCCAATAGTGATGGGATGTATATTTTTTTCTCTGGTATTTAACAAAACAGGATTTGGTTGGTCTATTTAAGTTTTTTAAATTACATATTTTCAATTTAAAACGTATGCTTATTAAAAACCTCACTATAAGCCCTAGACAAATATACTTTGCGGTATGTAGTACCTACCGTGGGCCATTCGTAACATATATGAGATAATGTTACTGAAAAAAATTATAGGATCGTGGGTCGCAATATATAATTGTCTAAAGAGTAAGGTAATAAGAAATTTTATCAAATCACAACTCCACGCACATTCTAACTTTCTAGTACACTGTCAAATCTTAAATCGATATATTTTATACATAGTATAAAGTATAAAAGTATGAATAATTTTAAATATACTAGAGTCACAAGAGTAGCTATTATGAGTTTGTCAGAGTATTAAACGTCAGCGTAAAATACGTGACTGAAATATTTATATAAGAAATAGGTTTTCGCGCATAACCACCAGGAAGTAAAGTTTATCATACTACTGGGCAGGAGGTTCACCTGATGTTAAGTGATACCGCCGCCCATGGACACTCACACTGCCAGAAGGCTCGCAAATGCGCTGCCGGTCTTTCAAGAATTGGTACGCTCTTTTCTTGAAGGACCCTTAGTCGAATTGGTTCGGAAATACTTCGGGTAGCTCTACATAGTGGTGATGCGCGGCTATAGCTGCCTTAAGAATCGCTCAGTAGTCGAACGCCGGACATCGATACCGTGATCAAACTCAAAATTTATGAATACATGTTATACGACTTTCATAATGAGTCTAGTATATTTAAGTTTTTCTTCATGACAGATGTGTATGGTTATAAAGATAATTGACACATTTTTGGCAAATTTTTAATGTGTTACATAAATTTAATTTAGTCGACTTTTATTTTAGTTTACACATGTTATTATAAACCTTATTTATATAAAAATGATTATGTAATAACGGTTGTTGAATGCCATCTACCAATTCATAACAATCACTACACAACTAAAGTAGTGTTTTATCTCTTTTTAAAATAAACCTATTTACGCTGTGAAAACGAAGAGGCCAGAGTGAGGTTTATTTAAAAGGTAGTCTGTGCGGAAAAAGAACTATAACGAACTAATTTTTCATGTCAAAAAGGTTGCAAATCACAAGACTAATCTAGTGTCTATAAATAAGGTTAGGTAATATAACAGACACGGTCTTGGATTATTTTTAAAACTTGTCTATGAATCTTACTTCTAAATGACAAAGGTCCTTAAAATAACACATTAAAATGAAGCTTAATAGTGAATTAAATGTATCTTTTTTAATTCCATCGCATTTAATAAATAACACCCAAGCTCTTCAAAAATCATTTGTACAGAACAAATACATACCATATTTTTTATATAATAGAAAATTCAATGAATAATTTAAATCAATGTACTTCAATGCTTAGGGTAAGATATTTATTTATATAAATTTTCCACCTTAAAATTTCCTGAGGCGCATATGCCATAACAATAAATTTTAAAGCATCTATACATCAGAATTGTAACATGCACCTTATTACACAGCATTAAAGACACAATTTTGATTGCCGAATCTACCAAGAATTGGAATGATTAATCAGTTTTGCTATAAAGTTCTTGGTACAGGCCATAACCAATCAGTGACATTTGACATTGACAAGGGATTGACATGTTCATGTTTTTTTTGACTACGACGTTGTATCTATCAACAGTGGGTAGAGACAAAATCACTTTGCGACAGGCGCGGCGTTACCCACTACCCCTAAAGGCATTTATATGCAAAGGAAATGCCTCAAGTCCTTGTACAAATACTGTCAATAGTAGACTTGTGAGTTGTCAGTGTCAAAAATAGTGAATCACCTTGTTTATTAAATATTTGACATATTTTTAAGTATGCGGCCGTAAGAATATATCGATATTTTTTGCCTATAGCTACATCACATAGAAATATTCTACGCCTAATTTAAGGTCCCATACAAATCTAAAATCTATTTGGAATGAATAAGACTAGAATACTTTTGGTATGCATTTATTTTAACGAAACGCAATACCCAAATTTTGTAAGTACTTAATCCTAAGGGGTATAAGTTTCACTGAAGAAGACTATCGCATATATATACTATGAATAGAAATTCACTAGAAAACGTAACTATTTGAAACAGCAACGATGGGTTATATAGCATGCAAGTGCATCTAGAGTTTTACGATACAAACAATAGTTTTCGTGTAGTCGATGAAAATAATATTTAACTGAAGTGACCAATTTAATATAAATAAAATCGTAACCATGGTAACAAACACAGTACTAACTTTAATCCAGATTTGGAAAAAAAAATATACGAAAACAAGTGAATGCCGACATGTCCTTTTTTAATATACTAAACGCGCCACAAAAGATGATAGGTATTGGACGTAAATATTCATTATCTTTCATGTCACCTTATAGTTGTCTCTTGTTACGCAAAGACAATAGATTAAAGTCATACATCGTAAATATATTTTCTTTCACTATTTCATAGAAAAGAAATTTGATATTGACTTAAGTCCAAAATATTAAAAGTAAATACCGAAAACAAATTGTACTAATACTGTCAGAGACAAAAATATATAAACAGAATGAATACCTACTTTGATTATGGCGAAAATCCTTTATATTCATTCAATATATGGACAGATAATCATATTTATCTGTAGAGACCCGCTATGCAATAGTTTATAGTTCGAAATAAAACAAAACACCCATCCAATCTGTAGGGTTAACGCCGGTAATCTAGAACCTCAATCAAAGTTAAATCTAGTTTCAAGAAGCAGCCCTTAAGACGAAATACTGACGAAGATTTTAAAACAAGATCCAGACCGAATTATCACTTCCATATGTCAAAATCGAATATATTTTTGACATACAGCAGTCAGACGCTATATCTTATCCCAAGTTAACAAAGCGCAATTGTGCGAAAGACGAATTAAACAACGAAAAGTTATGACGTGCAATAACAACAATATAAGTGTAACTTATTTAAATAAGCAACAAAAATCACAACCTAGCTTAGAGAGCGTTCGAGTAGGTCACGCAATTTTTAGAGATTATTAACCCCCCCCCCCATGTAACACGCCGTAACGTTTTTCTGTACCCAATAATAAAACGTTTGTGACCACTCGGTGACTCTTTAAATACCTAAAAGTTACCATTATGTGGTGTAAAGTACTGGAAAGTCGAAAAGAATACTAACAATAACGCGTAATTCAAGCCCCGCCCCGCATCGTAACGTTTTACAAGTAGAAAAAAAATTTGTTACGTAATACTTGAACGCTCCCTTACTAACGCCAAGGGCAAACTTAAGTGCGATACACTCAGTGCAACGTAACCTACAATTAAACTATTATTAAATCAAAATATACTACTAATACTGATGTAAGCTGATATTTCTATCCTTTACTCATTGCCAATAAACGAACGGGATAGAGAATAGACATTTTCTAATGTAACTTATGA
Organism: Pieris melete; assembly: GCA_963693345.1. NCBI lineage: Eukaryota > Metazoa > Arthropoda > Insecta > Lepidoptera > Pieridae > Pieris > Pieris melete. The sequence continues at coordinate 3,555,902 of CAVNZK010000040.1, read as the reverse complement.
GTAAGAGTTCACATTTATCTGGATTTGATGTTTTTTTTTTATATTATGGCAATAGTTTTAACTTTATACCTGATTTGATGTTGGTTGCAAGTGTATAACAACTGTATCTACTAAAAACTTTTTTCTCAAGAACCATCGACAAGCAAATTCCTCTGACATAACTGAGTTTAAAAATAAATTATTTACATACTAAAATGTCCATTCCAATATTTTTTAAATAAATATTATTCTAATGACTTTTTCACGCTTATTTAATACTGTTAACTTGAATATTGACTAGATAAATATTGTACATTCAATAAATTAATATTTTTGTCTATTGTTATTTATAGACTGCATTCTTTTTGGTATAAAAATATAGATCTTGCAACACATTATAGTTCTGTTGAAGGAAAGCAAAAAATATAGTCACAGTTAAAACTAAACTAAGAGTCTGTACTTTCCCGACGGTACATTAAATAAAATATGAAAATAATAATTATTATTAATTAAGTTGTATATATGTATGTACTGTCATTTAAATTATTTCACATTTAAAAAAATTATACTAAAAGTAAGGTACAATAAAATATCCCATGAAATGTCACTGTATGGAACATACTGCTGAAGTACCTGGGGCGTGATCTAGAAGCGCCCGTCGGCGTTTGATTCCCTCGAGATAGACTTCCCGATTGAAAAGACCAGCTGCTAAGGGCACTCTGAAAATTCAGGATTTTATTTTAAAAAATATTCATTGCTCTTGCAACGATTCATTCGACTCATTGGTCTAGTGGTTAGTACCCCTGACTGCGAATCCATGGGTCCCGGGTTCGATCCCCGGCTGAGACGAACATCGATGTGATGAGCATTTGGTGTTGTGCTTAGGGCTTCGGTGTTTAAATATGTATTTATATGTCTATCTATCTATAATATTTATGTATATCCGTTGCCTAGTACCCATAACACAAGCTTCACCAGCTTAGCATGGGACTAGGTCAATTGGTGTGAATTGTCAAAAAAAAACTGTCGTGTCTTATTCAGTTTATTAAATGTTGTAACAAATGCTACGACTTAATATCATTCAGGCCGCTAGTTGAACGCTGTTTAGTAAAGAGGCTATACTCTGATTTTTAATTCCGTAGAATTTTGACAGCTATCATTTTTTGACATGTCAAAGATTACAGACCTTTTTGGCCGGGCATATTTTTCAATTTCAATACGAGTCTGAACATCTGAGTCTATACATACATTTTATTATACATCATATAAAATGTTCCAATGTACATTCGTTTTTTATCTAAAAAGGATCATAGTTATCTTACTGTCTGAAAACCACAAACCAATCAGCACTTTTTTAAATGTTATATAATTTTATGGAGTTTTTAAAAGATAATTTATGTTGTTAATACTTACACATCAGTGCCAGGTCTAAGAGCAGCCGAGAACAGACCCCACACAGGTTTGTGGTCGCTTGTGCATATGGATTGAACAGAATTGTATGTTATACATTTCAAACTAGCTGTAACTGGCATTGCACTGAGGCGTCGAAGACCTGGAAAAGATTAAACTTACAACCAGTGGGGCTAAAACCTCTAGGTTAGACTAGACAGGCATGTAGGTGATCAGCTTTCTCTACTTGAGGCACGCAATTTTGGGATTAAGTGATTCTATTTATCTCAAACTCAAACTCAAAATATCTTTATTCAAGTGGGTAACCAAGTACACTTTTGAATCGTCAAGTTAAATTAATCGTAAATTTACATTTACTACCAGTTCGCAAGTCAAGGGCGTAGAGCGGGTAAGAAGAACTGGCAAGAAACTTTCCGCCACTCTTTTTAATCGCCAGGTATTGTCATACAAATTCTTTGAACTGGAGCAATTCAATCCCAAGGATTAGGATCATTTAAGTAGTCCTCAAATTTATAAAAAGCTTTGTTGATTAGTTTCCGTTTAACGACGGCTTTGAATTTATTTAGTGATAATACTCTAATTTCGCTTGGGAGTTTGTTGTAAAAACGAATACAATTTCCATATAAGGAGTGGTTTATCTTTTGGAGCCTGGTTGGTCGTACACTCAAATTAGTTCTATTTCGCGTATTATACTGGTGAAAGTCACCATTTGTTTTAAAGTCGTTTATATTTTTTTGGACATACAACAATCTCAATGATTCCTTCGCCGTAAGTGAAAGTGTTATTTGCGCACTTAGGGTAGATTCGACCAAACTTCAATTTATACACGAGTAACTATACCAGGAATAATCTTTTCCATGATTTTAATCTCGAGTAAATCCATAGTCGTTTCTCCACGTAATCGATAGTATAATTGCGCTAGGAATAACAATACGCGAATAGCAAGAGAATGGTGAACGAAAATAAAACTCGGCAAATAAATGTTGTTCTACAACGGGACAGTGTAAGAGCATACATCATGTCAACTCGATTTTGCCGTATTATTGTGTGAAAAAGTAGCTTTTAACAGGTGTCAAACGCCAACAAAAAGTTTTTATTTGTTGTTTGTTTGAGGCTTTCGTCTAAAAACGAAACTTCTGTTGAGCCTATTTGAATTTAATTCTTATATTATAGAAAATAAATAATAAATTGTTTAAACGTTTCATTATACAATGCCAGACTATTTTTATCTAGAAAATTGGAAAAACAAAAGTTTTTGTTTTATTTCGTATAAAGATTTTTATTCCGCGAAGTATCTAAGGGGTAGAAAAGCAAAATGTTCATAAGTATTTTACCAACAGGCTACTTACGAAAAAGGTAATGGTTAGTAAAAAATCATATTAAGCCGAAGGAAAGTTCGCGGTAAACTATAAATTTAGATATACGATATAAGCGTACCTGCGAAACCAGCCGACGAATTTCCAGCCATAGACTTTGCTTTGAACAATATTCTGTCCGTGTACGCCGGTGCCCGTTGCTTACTTGACGTGTCAAACTTTTGACTCCCCGGATCATACTGGAAATATAATTATTAAATATATATATATATATAAACCTTTTTGAAGTTATACTTCTTTAGGCGCGTTATGAAAAATTTATGAGAGTGAAATTTTACGATGCGCGCGCACCGTGACACAAAATTCAGTATGGGCGCCGAGCGTGCGCGAGCGAGATGGGAATAAGACAAGTAAAAAGAAATAGAATATGCGTGACGTATGACCATAATCACATTTGTAGTACCTTTTAAACAAATAAAGCAGTTTTAATTATTTTTTCAAAGAAATTTAGCAATTCTTTTTCACAAAGACCTATTGTTACTTAGTTAAAAGGTTATGAAACATACCTAGTTATTAAATTAAATTAATAATATAATAAAATAATAAATAATAATTGTTATTAATATTAATTAATAATTGAATAATATACTAAATATTAAATATTGTTAAATTATTAACGCTATATCTATTATTAATAATTTAATATTTAAAAAAAATAAAGAAAGCCAAAGAAGTATAACTTCTTACGCGCGTACATAAGTACACGCACCATTTTTTTTATTTTATTTATTACAATGAAACATAAATGTTATAACGAGACCCGAAATATTGACATAATAAAATTGTCTTTTTAATAATAAATTTACTTAAACAATAATTACTTTAAGCGACTTTGCGCACCAGCACTATCTATAGGTAGCCTTAGAACTATTTCCGAACCATTTTGACTTAGGCTCTCAACATAAGTGCGTACCAATTCCTAAAACACCGGCAACGCGCTTGCGAGCTTTTTAACAGTGTGAGTGTCCATGCGCGACGATACCACTTAACATCAAGTGAGCCTCCAGCCTGTTTACTCCTTGACTAAAAAGGGTTTCGACGAGTAAAATTGTGATAAAAAATTAATGATTGTATAATCATCAAATAAATTTCATATATACCATTATTTACTGACAATATATTTCATTTCATATTAAACAAGAGACATTATAATAATAATCACAGCATTGTGGTACAGCTGAGTTTAGCACGGTAGCTCTAGGCAACACGAAAGGTGAAAATAAAAATCACATTAGCTATTTATTACATTAAATTAGACATGAACAGTGGCGCTACAACCCTTGGTCCTGAACTCAGTTTTCTCTTTCGGTTTCGTGAATTTGTTTCTAATACGCAAATGTTTGGTACACCCCGTAAATTTTTTGGTATAAGAAATACCGGTTACCTTACTTACTTACTACAGCGTACGAGCGAGTTTTAAATGCGCAAATAGAATGAAATTGTTGCAGAGACAGGGTTCAAACCTACGACCCAGGAATGAGTCACAGAGCCATAGACAAAAGAGTCAAACTAAAGCATAAAAGATTTCAGATCATTATGTCACAACGATATTTTGAAGAAAGATTATTAAAAATATAAAAATATTAGTTAAAATACCTTATACGTAGGTGGAAATCTGATAGGCGCCTCTCTAAAGTCCCTAAAAGCAGCTCCATCTTCCAAAACGACCGTAAGTTGATCTGCGTGTAATAACCCGTGGGGTAAGTGAGGTGGGAGGGGAAACTGAAATAATTGTAAACATCAATGAAACCGTAATGCCTCATACCCAATGGGGAAAATAATACAGTCAAAACCGGTTATAACGACATTGAAGGGACCGTATAGTTGCCGACGTTATATCCGATAGTCGTTATAAGCAATGTCATATATTATATATACACAAGTATAGTTCATATGTATGTACAATACATACAAGTTATATTATCATAGTTATCTATCTAGAATAGGTAGGTATGGGTTATAATATGGTATGTTAATATTATAATATGTAAACGAGTCAAAAAAGAAACAAAAATATTTATTACGAAATAATTAGGTACAAAAGTAATCAGTCTCAAGGTATGAGTATCACGAGTATCAAACTGTTCGTTAAAGGCAACAAATTTTTGCAAAATCGATACAGCGTTAAAAGCCTCGGAAATCGTTGTTGGCTGAAACTGTTCGTTGGGAGAAAGTGCGTAGGTAATAATATGCCTAAATATTCATTCAACGCCTCTAAATAAGATTTAAAATCGTTTGTATTGTTTTGTTTTGCTGAGACAAGAAGCGGTTGGTCGTTATAGCCGATGAATATCGATAAAATTTCGTCGTTGTAAGCGATATGTCGCTGTATCCGATGTTGTTATAAGCGGTTTGTTTACTGAATAGTTTACTAGGGATTCGCACGGGACCATACAATCTGGTTGTAATAACCGATAGGTCGTTGTAAACGATGTCGTTATAAACGGTTTTGACTGTATTTACTTTATTTTTAAGTAAATATGGAAATAGATATTACCTGTGTTTGTTCGATCCATCTTAAAACAGCAGCTCTCGGCTCTCCCAGTCTGAAGTTCAAGTCCCCACACCAAAATACATAATCAAAATTGTTGGTTACATCTGAATTAAAAAAAAACCACCATATATTTCTTAATATTAATACGTCACTTGTTAGTTATGCTTTTACGATTAATTACAGTAATCTTAAAACAACACGCTTAAAAAAAATATTAAAATAAATTCAAGAATAAGTTTGACCGATCAAGTCGAATAATACTTTAACTCTTTTAAGTGCCGAGGGAAGTAATTATTCTAGAAAGGTCTATTTTAATTATTAGAACAGGTATATTACTATAAATATACTATCTTTCAACAGCCGTGTTTACCAGTGCTCAATATCAGTTAATCAGTCCCGCGAGCAAAAACCAAAAAAAGAAAAAAATGCGTATTACATATCTGAAACCCATTTAAACATTTCTATATTCACTCCCAAAATAACATGTTTGGTAAATAAACTGTTCAAGCAACATTGTATGAAACAGACAAAAGTAAAATTTTCATATGTAAATACATTATAAACAAAACTAATGTTATACTATGTATTAGCTTGAAAAGGCAAGGTTACAGTACAATTAAAGAAAACAACTAATATTTTTACAAAGACATAATTAAATAATTGTTAAACTTATGTTCTGAAATATACTCTTATTGAACTCTTAATAATTTATTTTTATTAAACAATGGTTTACCTTTACTTCTATGCCGACAAGGCAAATTCTTTGGTAAATCTATTGAACGTATAATCCTTTTTATGTCTGACAATCTTTCTTTCACTTTTTCCTGATGGGCCGTCAAATGGGCTGTTACAAAGAGAAAAGTGGAGCCAAAAAGCGCAAACGATATAGCCACAGCCCCCTTGGTACGAAATGCTGTTCCAGGACGGACAGAGAGACTGGCATCTTCAGGCAAAGAGCAGAACCATATAAGGTCTCTTCGTATAAAAATTGTCAAGTGTATTGTACCTGAAAAGCAGCAATAGGTTATCAAACATACATATTGAGTGTAAATAATATTTTAAAAACACAAACAATACAAGCATATAAACATTTTATTATTTCATCAAAATTTGAATACTTATAACATGTAATTTAAACAAAGATCCTCTTTTTATTTAAATATGAAACAAACTATATTAATATTATTATTTAAAATGAATTAACATGAAAAATATTTATTTGTTTTCTGTACTGAAAATTTAAAAAAATTGGTGATTTGAATGCTTCTGTATGTGGGATGAGCATGTAAAGCTAAACTCTTCTCATTATATGTCAATGGAATAATTTACAGAATAAGCTGTGTGCACTTGTCTTCCATAATCGGTGCCACGTGAATGCCTAATCTCCATAGAAACTAACTGAGATTCTTTATGTAATTTTTTTATAATAAATAGGGACAGAACTGAAGTTTGAAGAACTTCTAGATTTTTGTGAGTGCCAAAAACATATCACACTTACCTAAGTAATAAGAGTGTAATAACAAATGTGATGGACCCAAAACTTCTTGTATAGTAATTTCCCATTCAGTTCTTTCTGAATATGATTCTTGTGTTCCAATTGCAAATATGTCTGGGACATGCTTAACTTCATCCGGAAATATAAAATCTGCTAGTTCTCTGTAAAAATACCAATAAATAATTAATACATTGGATATTGTATTATATAAATGAAAGATATCTCATCTTGCATGGTCATAAATGACATAAGTTGACATATTCTTTTTGCAACATTTTATTCCAAGGGCTGTTATTATCTACTGAATCGAATTTATAGGAAAATATATTTTAATTATACATCACCCACTATTACAATAATAAGTTTCTTTTTGTTAAAATTAAAAAATGTGCTCTTCCACATTAACAAAAAAAATCTTACATATGAAAGATCTTTACTCTACTAACATTAATAATTTTATTTTATCCAATAAGAAATGCATAGTTGGCTGTCACAAACTCCGGTAACATTTATTAATATTATTCTTTATTTTTTAACAAAAGTTTGCCTACGCTAGACACAATGATACATAGGTAAATGAAGAAAATAATATACAAGATTGAATGTGATAAGCACTTATAGGCAAACATAACAAACACGCATAGTAAAAAACAAAAAAAAAAACAATTCTTCAATTATAAAAACTCTTTTACATTACATTTTAAAAATACTAGCAATACTTCAGTTAAGACAATAGTCCTACTTAAGTTTAATTAGTTACCTTGGTGGAGATTGCCCATTCATATTCCAAGTTCCAACAAAAATCTTTACCTCTCTATCTGGAAATACATGCTCCAATTCTGCTGTGCCTAAAAGTGAATTGGATGCTAACCTTCCATATAAATAGTTCCTGTAAAATTAAATTAACAATTACAACACACTACTATAGTACTACCACTAGCTAGTCCTATGTATAATCGCACAACAGACCCATTAAGCATCTAAGTGTGGTAACTGAGTCCACCAAACAGTTATATAAATTTATGTTGTTCTTTGGTTACTTTATGTAGCTCATACTTTTCACAAGACTAGGCAATTTTGAAAATTATTAGAAAAAACTACTATGTCATAGATTACACATCAAAGTTAAATGTAAGTGTTATGTGCTAAAGGATTACATTCAATTAAATAGATCAAGAAGACCCAAACCTTTGCTTTGCTTCTTGTGTTGGTATGAGTCGTAGCACTTGTGCAGCAAGCAATGAATTACGAGCCAAGCTATCTGTGCTTCCAGTGTGTGATGACCTTGTGATTGTTGACTTGGCTCTGAACAAATTATGATACATTTTAAAATGGATTTAGTGCCCAAATGATTACATAAAAAGAGTACATACCTCCTTTTACGGTCCAAAGAACTGCTTCTATCACTTTCAGGTGAAGAAGAATGGTACAATGGTTTTGTATCACTTGATATTAAGTGATCAGCTGACAATCTTTTCACAAATAACTTGCTTTTAGGCTTAATACCCTCAAATGAACCTGAATGTTCAAAGCTTTTCTTTGAATCATCACATTTAGAAAAACACACAGTTGCTTTAGGTATCTCCTCACTTTTAGTACAAGATAGAGTATGGTCACTTAAACTATTACTAGAATTATTAACAGGACTCTCTGGTCTTGAATGTGTCTCATCTTTTAGGGAATGAGCCTCGACAAGACTTTTTGGGCGGGAACGTCTAAATAGTTTTCTGCAACATTTCGAGTTTTTTTCGTCGTCGTTTTGGAGATCATCAGGGTTTATATGAGCTTCAGGAGAAGATTGTTCACAGCCAGCTGTTTTACAACTTTTTAAATTCTCTACGTTAGTCTCAATATTGTTAGCACTTTGTGCAAGGAATGGATCTGCTGGAGACATCGGACGTGATGACGACTGATTGAATTCATCATTTGAATCAGTATCAACATAGCAACCAACTTTTGGCGATTTTTTAACAAATAACCGCTTTCGAAGAGACAATTTTTGTTTTGTCCTGGTCGGAGAAGTTGTCATATTTGGTTTAAAACCACTTAGATGATAAATTTAAGTTAATAATTACATTTTTACTATTTATTTTATATTTTAAAACATAACCTAGAATTCATTAAATTACGAATATGAAAAAAATGTCAATATTGCTATACGTAACAGCTAACGTCAATGTCAGTGGTAAATAATTTTAGCTTTTTTCTGTAAAACTCATAATCCAAAGAGGTATGTACATGCACTATGTTATTACTTTTAATTAATGTTTTTAACCAAATACAAGAATTTGGGATTATTTCACAATTCACAAAAAAAATACAAACATTGTAACTATGACAACAATTTAAATTTTGATGGCGGCCATTTTAAATTTATAAGTGTTTGCCAATGGCGCGAAATAATTGAAAGTTGTGGTTTTAATTAATTTAAAAAAAGTACTTACTGTATAAAGTAATAATTTTATTGGACTTTTACCTAAATTTAGACAACCATAATTAGGCTTTTCGGTTTCATAACTATTGAAAATTAAATAAAATTCCAAGTATAGTGAGCATTGTCACCAGGTAGTTAGATTTCAGACTGAAAGACCCTCCGGTTCCGGGGACTAGTAAATTAGTAGCATTTGTTTCCGGTCTTGGTGATAAATTACTTCCCGTCACAGATTGTATACCATCGCCTGAAAAGCATCAATGTAATGTGAAACAATACTACAAACTAGAAAGCTTTAAACAACCAATTTTTTGTTTATAGATTTCTAGTTCCACTACTTCAAATAATGTAATTGTTGTACATTTTTTACTTACCTATATTACAGCGGTTGATGGTGCAAGCTCTATAAAACGTTCTAAAAGTTGGATCCTCTACCTCGTGATTTAAAAAATCGGGTGAACTTAAACAACTACGGGTGAAACTTGCAATTACTCCAGATGGATCCTGAAACATAACATTTGCTTGATTTAATATTTTCCTCGACAACAATCACGATCACAGAATACTTAACAAGAGACACTAGGCCTATAAATACTTTGATAATCTGCATCAGTTGTTTTAGCGGGTTATCGATATTTTAGGTTTCGCTTTACATTATGAGAAAACTACTATTAAAAATACGCATCTTTAAGTAGTGCGTTCTTGTTAATTTAATATCTCACAATAATTTATAATCCTAACTAAAATACTCTTCGTAATTGTTACAAGCCGTAGGTATGTAAAACTTAATTTTTTATTGAAATAGTTACCCGAAATTCTTGTCTCATAATTGTGCAATATTTATGAATACAATTCACGACTGGAGTGCTATTAGTAATGGTCATGCACGACCTGTCCGTGTCAACTGAAGAAAAGCTGCAGGCGTAGCATACTAGTTGAGCTGAAAGCATTTTTGATAAATTTAATTTATCTTAAATTCAAATTTTAAAAAACTAAACAGATGATTGCTTCAGTAATATTGAAAAAAATAGCGTGATAAATGCACACAGAACGATAGTTGATAGACCTTTATTTATTTTAATTTTTTCCTACGTAATAATTATGTTTACCGCTATAGTCCAGTCAGTCAAGACAATTAATTCATTATAATTCCAAAAGTTTTCAAATTTTGATGTAAGGTCGGGAGTGGTATTAAAACAAACTAAAAAAATTTGCAACCTGCTCTGCGGTCCGGAACATTGTTAAAATTGCAATTAAATTAATTTTTGCTGTATGGTCGTGAAAAAAATTCCAAAAGTTCTGCAAACTTGGGGAAGTTTTCGATATAATATTTCATATCACGTATAAAATTTGCAACCAACCTAAGTGTACGGAACATTTTTTGTTATTAAAAATTAATGTTTTTCTTTATTAAACTGAAGGAAAACGTTCCAAAAGTTCTGCAAATTTGACAGATATATCGAAAATAAAATAAATAACAAAAAATGTAATGTTTAAAGATTTAAAATCGTTTGTATTGTTTTGTTTTGCTGAGACAAGAAGCGGTTGGTCGTTATAGTCGATGAATATCGATAAACTTTCGCCGTTGTAAGCGATATGTCGTTGTATCCGATGTTGTTATAAGCGGTTTCTTTACTGAATAGTTTACTAGTGATTCGGACGGGACCATTCAATCTGGTTGTAATAACCGATAGGTCGTTGTAAACGATGTCGTTATAAACGGTTTTGACTGTATTATCAAATTTTCGATTTCGAATGTCTATAATGACTGGTCTACTATGACTAATGCGATTTACATCTATAGGTACATCTTTTGTTGATTAACATATAAAACATATTGCTGTATTTAAATATTGTTTATGACTGAACACCTCATTATAGACAAAAAACAAAAACATTGCTATACTGCCATTTGTTTCTTCTAACGCGCCCTGGGTTTTTTTTAATTACAATAAACTTATGACGTCCTGGGTTCTATTCTTGGCAAACCAATAATTGTTTCGTACAGAAGGCCGATCGTCTACTTGCTTAAAATACGTCAATAGGATAGTACTGTGGTTGTATGTAGGTTTTATCGAGTACAAAATTCCAAAGATTCTAGGTTCGATTCCCAGGTAAACAATCGTTTCGGGTATGGTAGTCATGAATCAAACGCAGTGCTTCGAGCCCTATTACGTAGAAGTACGAGACTTAAAATAATATTGTCATTGAACATGATAGTTTTATTATAAGAACTTTTGTAAGCGTTAGAATTCCCGACTGTATAACAATACCTGCAGTATATTGTAGATATATTGATACAATCACAAAGAGAACTTTTAAATACATATTGCGTTATTCACTGAAAAACAAAAACTGAAGTAATAATTATCATTCCATTCGTCGAATCGATATTATCTTATCTTTATTAATCGACGCCGCACATTATCATATAGAAATCACGGTAAAATCCTTTGTTTAATAATTCAAGTTTATCGATATGACGCGATGTGAGTTTTAAAAAACATACCTATTAAAAACAAATCGATCTTTCTATAATAGGTACAAAGAAACACATATTTAATATATTTTTATCTTCATAAATTTAACACTTATTAACAAACAATATTTTATATATTGACACTTACAATCTACGAGTACAGGGTCCTTCAAGAAAAGAGCGTACCAATTCTTAAAAGGCCGGCAACACATTTGCGAGCCTTCTGGCAATGTGAGTGTCCAAAAACAAATATACAATTACTTTGCTTTTGCCATCGGGGCCTTCGGGCTGTCCAGTTGGAGGTAAGACTGTTCAAGGATCCTTTTTCCACAGTAGATACTTCATTTATAAACTTGTTAAAATATTGAATATATATTGAAAAAAAATCCCTCTTAGTATTGGAAATAGTAGTAATAAACGTAGAGCTTGCTAGCTAATTAGTTATAAAAATATTTCCAGCTCTTTAGTTTTAAATACCTATCTAGTTAAAACTCTTCGTTACTTCTGTAAAACTATGAGATGCAGATCATCAGTCATAAAATTTAGGCTGATTTAATTACTTCAGCTGATAAATAAGGGATATAATTCGCGTTAAGAAACATAATTAAATAGATGCAATAAAAAACCATTTATTTCAGTTTTTTTACATCACGAGTGAGTGTTGAAAAATAATCAAGAAGATTTCCACCATGACCTGGAGCTCCCTACCATAGTCAAATGGATGAAATTAGTGTCCACACGCCAAGTAAAAGCATCAAGTATTACCCCTTCCCGACAAAAAAGGCCCGTTCGAGGCCCCGACACGTCTTAACGTCTTCACTCGGCCCTTACATTCAGATGCGCCTAATAAAAACTCAGTAGCAAAGCATACTATTAGTGATGCTGCACTTTTGTGACAGGAGTATAATAATTATAAAACAGATTAGTTAGCTCTAAAGGATAATATAGTATAGGCCATTCCTGTTTTTCCTTACATCATTGCCTAGCCTAGGCTATAAGCCTATGGGAAGGACTGACGTATTATGTCAAAATCAAATAAAATTTATGACACTCATTAGTGCCAAGTCTCAACTTTGAAAGACGCAGAAACGCATGATTAACTTAAAATTCGTGAGGTTAAATATAACAACCATTCTTATGATAATAATCATTCTTATTTTATTGTGTTGAGGAAAATAAAAAACAAACACCCAATAGAGTTAAATGTTTATCACTTAAACACATCACTATGTTAATAAAGTGTGTAAAATGTGTTGTAATATTGACTTGTGCTTGTGAAAAATAGATAATTAATTGCTTTTAATGGTTAAAAAAATTTTTTAACAGAAAACGTAGCACAATGCCTTCCATTATCTTCTATTGGGTTTGAATTACGCACAATTTTTAGAAATACGCATGACTCGCTTGTGATAAACAATTTCTAAAAGAAGCGAGAGGATCGCAAACATCATTCCATACAGCAGTAGAAGTAATGCTGGATAAAAGTCGATCATGTTGACGGAATCAAAGCTGCTACCGCGGAAAGCGCAGGCAGGTTTCTTCGTGTATATTAACCGATTAACACGATCGTTCAAACCATGTTCTTGATTCCTGATCAAACTGAAAAAAATAGTTATGTAACCAAACATTAGTTAAGTTACATATATATTTTAGTAAATAATTAGACGCGTAAACCAAATGTTAGCAATCATCGTACACTTGAAGCCAAAATGAGCCCTTTAGTTTTTCCAAAATTTATAAAAATTATAATGTCCAAAGAGGTCGACTACAATTATATTAGTGTCTCTTCGATTTAAAAACCCTTAATTAGCCAAGTTAGGTTTTTGTTCATCCACCATCGCAACCCCAACACACCTAATTTTATATTAGTTATAAGTTCATGTATTAAACGAATAAAGTCAGTTGACACCCAGCTTCAAACATATCTACAACCACCGCCACCGAACTGAACTCACGGAAATAAGGATTTCCTAATCGAAAAATAATGATTCTTGTATATGAAAAAAAGCCCTGGATTCCATTAACATACATAGCCAAGTCTCGATCCATCTGTAGAGGCTTTTATTTTAGTTTAAATTCAATTTGTATAGGATTATATTATAAGGCTTAATACTGACATCAACTTGAAATAAATATATATTATATAATTAGCATTTATAATACAACATGATATTAGATACATAAAACTAATAATAAAATAATATACATTGAAATAAATAACTAAACTTAACATAAACTAAAATATATCATTAAAAGGAGTCCCTTTAGGCAAGGTTCCGAAGATACTGGCAGCGTTCCCCCTTTGAATTGCTAGACTAATTCTTTGTCCGAGGTAGCTGCCAGATCTTCGGTCTCCTGTGATGTCGACTAACCTTTTTGAAATTTCTTTAAAAAGCCTTAAAGCGCTAGGACCCCACGGACCAAGGGTCTCGACACCGAATGGGACAAAATCATATTCTGAGCCCAAACCCCTGTATTTGCATGCTTTATTTTTTTCAGCCGCTTCACAAGCCGCACCAGCTCTGTAGTTGGTTCCATGTAGATGGGAACGGGCCAGCGTGTCTGAACAGGTTGCATCCCATACCAGTACCCGACCCATCTTCCATGGAATCAAACTCATACCGTCCGGTCTCTTGCCATCGTCTCTTGCAATACCACTCGGCTCAAGTAGACTTGGCACGTTGACGGTGGCAAGGGAACGGCGTATGATATCGTTAAGTGCGGCATGTCTCGAGAAGCGGCCTGCACTTTTTTGGCATGACAGGCCGTGATGTCCTAACTTGTCGACATCACTGTCACATGGACATATATGAGGAGCGCAGACCGGAACCCCAAGCCGTAGACAGGTTGCGATTCGAAGCGTGTCAGGCTCAAGAAAAGTTCCTGTATTTGACGATGGGTAAGCGTGAAGCCAGTAGCCGGCCTCATGCGTACCCACGGCCAAAAGCCTAGCACGCGCCGAACCTGTACTACAACTCAAAAGATCGTCAAAAGTCAGTTTGCAGTGTATGTCATCCCAGCTCCTCTGTGAATTTAGAGATAATGGAAAATTTTGACCTGGGCATGCAATCAAGAAAGCGTTTCTAGCTTCTTCCAAGCCAGCAAAATATTAAATTAGAAATAATTAAAATAATTATAATTGTGTCTCGCACATTATATTATTTGACAATTATTTAAGCGAAAATGATACGCCAAAACCGTAGGAAATAATGTGAGTGAATCGAGCCTAAAACCACGGTGGACTTACCCAATTTTAAAAATTTCTTTGTACGGCGAATTTTTTCGGCACGTTTGCCAAGCTTTTGATTCCTGAATGTACTGAATCTCTTGAAGACCACACTTTTCGTCTTCGTGAAAATATCTTTCAACCAACTTGTATCCAGTTCCCAAGTTCATATTAAAGGCGAATGGTTTCTACAGTAAGAAAACATCCAAAATGACATAACATTCTAAACAAGATCAATAAATAAATAGTCTATAAACATTTAAATAAGAGATTCTAAAAAAACTACAAAAATTATTGCAACCTAGCTAAATAATTACTATTTATTTATTTATAACAGATTTTTCATTTACATGAATTAGAAACAATTACAAACACAGACGTTACTCAGTGGGAGCCCTATCGCTAATACGTGATGACTTTTCGAAAATTTCATATTTGCAAATTTTTATCTTTCTCTATTCTACATTAGGTAAGCAATGTCATTGTCATTTTCGCAAATGAAAAGTTATTTCGCGGTTAAACCTGCCTCTGAATCTTGTCCTAATAGCCATACTCAGAATCGTCAGTAAATACAATAATAAAAAGGAATTAAATACTCGATCACGACTAAATTAAACATAGAAAAACCCTTTTAATTCCTATTGGTGTTAATTTAATATTATTTTAATCTCTGTTAAATCGTATAGGTAGCTACCGTTATATAATAAACCTTAAGTAACCCTTAACTCATATATCACAAAGGGTCTTGTTATATACGTTGTACTTTGTAGTTTGTGCACACATTGTATTTGAGTAAAACATACATTATTTATTCCCTAAGTCGACTCGAAGCTCAGCACATTATTAAGATATTGTATGCATTTAAAAGACGATTATCATTATTTCATCTAAACAAACAACATATTCGTCGGAAAAAGGAAAATGTGTATATTTTCCTGTGTTTACATATTTTAGCGGAAGTATGACTATTTATTTATTACCGTTTGTAACTTTTTAACTCCTTCCTCTAAACTCATAAAGTTGGCGTTTTTCGATCCTTGAGGCGCTATTTTAGTTTGATATATGGCTTTCCTTATTGGGTCACCGGCAATCTGTAAAAAAACATGTGTGAGTACTTTTGTACACGCGTTAGAAGTTATACTTCTTTGGCGTAACAAGATAAAAATCTTTTTAAAGTTTTTATCTTTCGCCTTATAGTGTTTGTAGAAAAAACTACACTAAAAATAGTAAAGTGTCGATTTTTTGTGACGGTGTTACTCTAATAATTTTTCTAAGAAGTATAACTTCAAAAAATACATTGTTCACCTCCTTTCGATTTTTGAGTTCTGCACATCTTTAAAAGACTAACCATAAATTAGAGAAAAATAGTTTTTATATATAGTACTTGGTTTTATCAAAGCAACATTACGCATTAAAATATAACATAAGGAGATTTCAAAATTAATATAAAGTTATTAAATCAAGAAAGCGGTTTTAATTTGAATATTTTTCCTATCTTTTACGATTGTGTGTCTTATAGGGCACATACAATATTAAAAGAAACCCTGTTTCGAAAAGGTCAAGTACAATATATTATGACTTATGAATCTAGCCTCAAATCTTATATTGATATTTACCGAGAAATGATATCGATTGTACGTCGTATCCTCGACGCCCAGTTCAAGTCGGGAGTTCAGAAGGTCAGATAGAGTCCTTATCTTGTTAGAGTTGGACTGCAACAAGGCTACAATATTTGCCGAATAAGAGGTATACAGGAACACAAACGCGAAAAATAATAGGAGCATTACCACGCGTCCGAGGGTACCTGTAATCATTAATTACGCAATTATAATGTAATATAGAGTTAATATTGTGAGAAAATACACCTTTAGAGTACTAATTAATACATTCACTATAAAATATGTTAGATTACAAATAGACACTATTATAAAGAGTCGACAATTTAATCAAAGTTTATAAATTCTCCTTAGATCCATTTGGACGCTAAAAGGTTTTTCACTGCCCTGCACTGCGATTCTGTAACTCACTTTTCGAATTCACACAGCGGTTTTCGCATCGGCGGTCGCTCTCAAATCAGTCGTGAAGCAGTCATTTTATAATTTGGCATTCTGAAAAGGTTGGTTGTAGTTTATTGTTTATCAGAATGCCAAATCATAGGAGCGACCGCCGATGCGAAAACCGCTGTGTGAGTTCGAAAAGTGAGTTACAGAAACACAGGGCTGTTTTGTCTAATCTAGTTTGTTAATAACCTAAATGATAATTTAAAAATTGTCTGAGCTGCGTCGTATTTAGACATTTTAGTTGATTAGTAACTTAGTTCCTTACTCCGCTGGCATAACGACTGAAAGAGTCTCGATATTTGAAACAAGAGGGATCATCAACGATCTTGCGTGCAAAGATAATTACTTAGTTTATTTAGTTACTTAATTAAGGTAATCTTCAATAAAACATTACAATTAACTATATAATTCTTCAAATCACCGTGTTTGTTTTTTGTAGTTTGGTATAACAGATAAACAATGCCTAAACCGTCAACATTTCCTTAATGTAAAGGAAGCTGAGGAAACAATAAAGATGTTGTAATATAACATAATTATTACCGCTTTAAAAATGACCAGAGGAAAATATAATAATTATTAGATTAATGAGATAGGCAACTAACCTTTGAGTTCAGTGAAGCTTCCTTGTTGAGAAATAGCACTTATAACCAATATAGTAATATCGCTTATATTTGGTCGCAACACTGTTTGATCGTTCTGAAATATAATAGGAATAGGTTTAATTACGTTTACATTGTAAAGTATTTCGTAAAGAAATAAAGTAATTTATAAGAAAACATCAGTTTGGGTACGGTATATATAATATTTGGCATTCGAACGGGTCTCGCAATGAATTGCGCCCCGGCTCGCCCGTGAATATTGTAAATAAAAATATGTACTACCGATGTAGCTGGGACATATCACGCGAAATGCGTAACGCGTCATTCGTGAACTAGTTTATTGTAATTAATATAATATTGTATCTTTTTAGTAAAAATTTAAGAGATAGAAAAAGTCCCTGGACACAATGTAGAGTACTATTATAGTAAAAAAACATTTGGCATTTATATTATTCAAACTCAAAACTTGGTGCGATCTTAAGTCGCTTAATATAATTCAAACTCAAAAATTGACGCGATCTTTGGTCGCTAAAATTGGTAATAGGTACCTAATAGGTCATGGTATAAAAGTACCTAACGTTGTTTATTTTATATCCAAATATCCTAAGAAAAGAGGAATAAGCTATTAGATTTTTGAATTACTGAAGGTATCTATTATATCGAGTAGCGTAATAAGTATAATATAGCTAAAAAATGAACCTTTAAAAATACATACATTGTTCCGGATGTCGAATTTCTCATATTCCCAGTACGCGTTGATGAGTAGAATAGTTGTTAACAGTATAATGAGTCCAAGAATACATAACCACACTTTGGGCCTGAACGGTAATATGAAAAGATTGTTTTGATAGGACAAAGGGGGCTGACGAAATACGAATTTGGTAGTGGGTGGCGAAGGGTACGACAAATATTCTAGTACATTCAGCCGCGATTTCGTTATGAATATCATTGTACCTGTAGAAAAATTACTTGTCGCTTGTTAAATGTATGAGTTTTTGCAAGCCCTTTCAATGGATGGATGGTCTATTTTTACATAAACATTTTATTCTCTACATACTTATCTTAAAATGTGAAATTAGATTCTACGCGTGTGCGTGTTGTCCCCACAGTAGGTACACATGTAGGTGCATGTTCCTCATTTACTAATAATAAACTGTTTTAAAGTGCTTACAAACATTTTGTAGAAAGCCTTAGCGTTTTAAAAGAGGGACGGAGAGTATAAACAGTTATTTTCGTCCGTTCTACGCCCTTGATTTGAGAACTAGCAGTAGATGTACATTTAGAAGCATTAATTTTTGAAGTGAAACTTCTTTATTGGGGTTGGAAAAAAATTTAGTGTAACATTTTTTCGTTATGCGTCACATTTTTCGGTTACGCGCCATGTTGCTTTTTGAAGTCAAGCTTCTTTATCGGCGTTAGAATGATTTTTTTATCGACGTATGGGAGAAATTTTGTAGCAAAATAACGATAACAATGATAGTAATAATTCTATTACAATTAATGAAATTCTATAATAATCTTAGTAGTAATAAGGTAAAATGAAATAATTGTATTTGTATTCATGTCTATGATAATAAAAGCCTTTTGTTAAACTTTATTTAACCAATTTCGTTAAGTTTCATATAGTAGATAATTATTCGAAAAATAAGGTCATAAAGAAGTTTCACTTCTTACGTGTGTATGTGTGCGTGTACACCTAGTACACGCACACATTTTTTTTCTGACATTCATAAGTGTAAATTAAGTTACCTATTTAAATAAATTATATTTTGATTTTACTTATATATAGATTAATACAGCAAATGTTACCAGCAAGTTCTGCTTTTCCTAGAACCAAATCTCCGACCATTCCGTTAAACGTCCCGTTAGTTTGATATCCCCAAGTGTCAGTATACAAGGTCACCATAGAGGCGTTCAAGAAGTCGTACAGTGGACAAATTTGACGGTACCCCGATTTTGCTACTGTATCCACGAAGATGTTCCTGTAATATTTTAAGTTTATTTGAATATGACAAAATAAATACTCATAGCACTAATAAGAGTTGTCTGATTTAAAAAAAAATCCGCCCATCTACCTACCATCTATTTTAAATTCAGAAAACTAAATTTTCAGTGCATTTAAAATGTGTTGAGTGCGTACATCCAGACCCTCGATTACCTCTTTTTTTTTCTTCATAGAACAGGGGGTTGACGGTCTGGAGGGTCACTTGATGTTAAATGATATCCAACGCCCACGGATACACAATGGCGGACGGCAAAAGCGTCGCTAAACTTATAAGAATTGGTACGTTTTTTCTTGAAGTAGATTTTTTCGAAAAAACTCCAGCAGTTTAAAGGTATACTTATTAGTGATTTAAGTTGTAAAAACTGAATTGTATTTTAGATATGTCTTATACATTTAAGCGTAATAAATTAAAATAAAAATGTTTTATTATTTCAAACATAATCATTTTAAAAGGGAATAACTGAGAGTTGCTTTATATTTTATTGTGTATATAAAATATAAGGAAATGTGATAACAAGATCTAAATAGTTTAGGTCGCGAGCCGGATAGTAAATATTTTCAATATCATAAGGTGGTAATATGAAAAATACATTCAGCTGAAAATCTTTTTATTTACTTTAGTGGAATTATAACTAAATAACGCCTAAGTGTTATAAGTATTTTTTCGTTGAATGTCAACTTATTTTGCATTTAGCACCCACTAGTAATATTTTTCTTATAAATGAAATATAAAAATTTTATTAAACTAAAGTACTCTTCTAGTTTTTATCAAAGATTGAGAGGAAAGTATAAATATCGCTTCTCGCCTCCTCTACTACCACACCTCCTTCCCGACAAAAAAGGCCCGTAGGAGGCCATGACATGTCATAATAGATCTGGATAATTCAATCACCGTAGCCAACATGAAATTTAAATCCGCCCGCGCGGCCAATATTAATAATAGCCTAAATCAGATTATGGAAAAAACCGCCTTCGCAGGGGAAGGCGTAGACCTTTACTTCATACTTCGCTTACTCCAGTGAGCTTCCGTCCTGCCCTTCAGGCGATTGACCACCCCGCGATGGCCCAAGCCCAGGTCCGAGTCTCGCAGTAGGGGCCCTTGCGCTAATCGCGTTAAAATCGCCCATTCCGGCCGAGCTACGCTCCACAAAACTCCCCGAGCTGTTTAGGCCCTGCCCTGCGATTCTGTAACTCACTTCACGAACTCACACAGCGGTTTTCGCATCGGCGGTCTCTGAAAAGGTGGGAGCTTGTACTTTATTGTTTATCAGAATGCCAAATCATAAAATGACTGATTCACGACTGATTTGAGAGAGACCGCCGATGCGAAAACCGCTGTGTGAGTTCGTGAAGTGAGTTACAGAATCGCAGGGCTGAAGGCCAACAGCGAGATCTCGAGAGATATCGAGATCAGCGAGAAGTCTACTCCCACTAAAGAGCTAAGTTTAAGCTTTTTAAGCCCCACGCTAGGTAAGTAAATACTGCGAAGCGATCCCATGTGATAATATAAGTATATATTATATATACAAGACTGATTCAAAAATTTTTTTTTTTGAGAACATATATCTAAAAAGCTTCTTTGTTAGACAAAAAAAACGTCCTAAAAATGAGCTTGATATCTTGAAAATTGAGCTGGCGCATGGGAGGGTCCCCTTTCCCATTTAAAATGCATTGAAAAAAAACTTTTTTCTTTATTTTCATTGTAAATCGCCGAAAAAATTTTTTTTTCAAATTTCTCTTTTTGATATCTTGTAGGAAATTAAATTCTCTACAAAAAAGAAAAAAACCGAAATTATATAACAAATTTACTAATCTACTATATAAAAATAAGTCGGGTTTTCCTTCCGCTATAACTCCAGAACGCACGAACCGATTTCCACGGTTTTGCATTCGTTGGAAAGGTCTCGGGCTCCGTGAGGTTTATAGCAAAGAAAATTTCAACAGAAAAGCGGGATCACCAAACGAAATGTTACATAAAACCAAGCCATCTGGTGGCGAAACGGAGTTCGCCGAGTTTGCTAGTTAGGTAATAAAAAAGAATGTTGTTTTATTTAATAGAAAAATTTAAACGCACTTTTTTGACTTTTTATAATTATAAGCCCTGTTACTTTTTCCTATGCATTTTAGTAAAAAAATGAAAGGGACCTTTTATTAGAAAATTTAATTTGCTACAAGACACCAAAAAGGGAAATTTGAAAAAAAAATTTCGACGTAAATAAATGAACTCGCGTTTTATGCCGCACCAGACACAGTGCGCTGTGTGAATTATATTCCTTGTATTTACTAATAATAAGTTTTTTTGAACGCGCTATTCTTCAAACTAATAACATTCATCGAGGAAGGCATATAATATAGACGACCACGCTGCGATGGAATGACTGAAGTGAATCTGTCGGCCACAGCTTGCAATATATATGGTCAAAGATTAAAAAATTGTTTGTATTAACTAAACATTGGCAAGAGACGAAAATAGCTAAAACTATGACCCACATTTGTATGTCAAAGCCAGTTACATACAATTACCGTTAACTTTAAAACAATGAATAGTTACGTAAATAGCCAATACACAGCTCGCGGGCTTATGAGCTCATGTGACATGTCCTTTAACTGGTAACGTTGATAAATATTATGTAAATATCATGATACATATTATTGTGTGCTCTATATTTTGAAATTTTGTTTTTGGTATTGGTAGCAGAGCAGTGGTTTCAACGAGATGCGAACAAGGCGATTGCTGGTGGCGCCGTGGGGTTTTATTGGGTATGCACAGCCGCGAGTCTACATAACCCTTCACCATCAGGCAATCGCGGGAGGATTGCGTTACGCATTTCCCCACGAAACATAAGGGTTTCAACGGGCGACTCTCACCTGAGGCATTTATTGCATTAATGGACCTTCTGTTTCCAATCGTACGATGAGATGAAAACATCGTGAGGAAACGACTATTTGGGTACAAGGCATGCCTAGCCAGTCGCACACTCGCACCTAGCACAGCATGTGGCTGATCAAGGTTACGAAATCACGAAACAGATATCCGAAATCTGAGGCCCAGATCTAAAAGATTGTAGCCGCACTGGTTCTGTATTATTGAATATTTATAATTGTGCAAACTTGCAAACGTCAAATATTAATGTAGTAAATAAGCATTACTATGTACCTATTAACAAAACAATAAAGCAAATGATTTTGAGAATAATTGCCGATGCTATGTTGTCTATAATATACCATAGGTTCGTATACATTATACACTGTATATATGCTTTTTTGGCCTTTACCTTAAAGTCATAATTTCGTTCTTCGTTCTATTATCAGTTATAACAATTGAAGCCGCTATGGGTAGGCCCATGAGATTTTTGCGTCGTATTGAAGCTGGTTTATCCATTTCGCTAGATTTATTTAAGCCATTCGACGCTGTCCAAGTACCATACGATTCTTTTATAAGCACGCCGTGGTTATGTGTTTTGTAAACTAAAAAAGAAACTTTAATTAGTGGAAACTATAGAGTATATAGTATGTGTTTAAAGAGGTCTAATAGTTTATGATGTATTTACGAAATTTAAATCATATATTGAAAATATAAATTATATTGAAAATATAATTTTTTGTGCGTAGTAATATTAGTTCTCTTTTAAAGAACAGCGACATTCACAATAGGAATACAAGAAATAAGGGAAAACTTTTCCAGCCGTCTTACAGGTTGCAGAAAATAAATACTTCATTTATGGGCCTAAGTATACGCTGCTATAACATGATTCCTAGTGAAATATTGGAACTGCCTTTAAACAGATTCAAAACACATATCAAAAAAACCTTAATGTGTAAAGGTTACTACACAGTCAATGACTACCTGGAAGATAAAAATGCTTGGCAATAGTTCTAATTATGTATGAATATGTGTGTAATGGTGAATGTGGTAAATCACAGAACAGATTTTTATTTTTTTTACTTATGTAACTTTAACGACGTTGTGGTTTATGACATTTTCCTTTGATTAATTGTAATGTAAAGGGAGGGCAAAACTTGCTGAGTTTCTTGCCCGTTCTTCTCAGAACAAGGCCTCCTGGTAGTTTTGCGAACGGATGGCGTAGTCCTGCTCTTTCGTGAATTTTGTAAACGTTGTTGACATTCATAAGCATGCTCTAAGAAGCATCTAAATTGAATAAACGTATTTTGATTTGATTTGATTTGATATAATAACGCTTAATATATGTGATTTTTGCAATAAACGCCACAGCCATACCATGTGATGAAAAATAAAAAAAAGAATATGTCCTCATTTCAAATTTAGAATAAGAAACTAAAAATAATAATAAATAAAATAAATCCAAAAATACAGTTTAATGTGTTACACTTACACTAAACGGAATTCATTAACAAAAAGCTTTAACTTTACTTACGAATGAACAAGCTATAAAGATTTTCTTTCATTTCAGCAACAATAACATTAGAGTCGAACAAAAAGTTGTAATTATCCAGTTTCTCAGCTTGTTCGATGATAAACCACCGTGACGGGTTTCGGAATTTATTTGTATCATTTGCCTAGAAAAAGGTAGTTTATACAAAGCATAGGTGTTTTTTCTTAAAAAGAACATCGGACCGGACAGCCGAAAAAAGCGGCTCGGCCATACCATCCATTTCTCGAAACAGTTCAGGTTTCGAGCCCCCTAGGTAGGCTCATTAAATATTTTTATGCCTGTGACAGTACTTATTTGTGCGTTTTTCTTACAACGATAACATAATTTGACAGATAGATGAAATATTATTTTAGTTATAATAGTGCAATTTATAATAATACATAACTTTAATCCGGTTAAAAAGTTTTTTCTTTAAATGTGTAAAGGTTATGTCAATAAAAGACAATACTTTATGGAATACTTACCTTTTGTAACAAAGCTTTACTGGCGGGGCAGTTCAATTCGACTATTATTAACACATCTTTATTCTGAGGAATTTTGTTAAAATCGTCACTATTAAATACGTAATAGACTGAATGTTGCCTCCACAATTTTGCCATCTGTACAATTTCGTTATCTAAATTTTGAAAAAGTGAAATTTCAAAAAAGCTGATACACAAAGGTTTTGTAACGGTTTGATAGGCAAACCTTATCATTAAATAAAATTAGGCTTATGCTTTATGCTCCTAGTAGGCTTTCTAGTCAAATATATATGATAACTACAACACCAACTTAATAAAATAAAAAAAAAATCCTAATAATTTTAATTTAAATTATAATTTCTTACGTTTATATTCACAAATGAAAGCAAAAATTGCTGTAGGTTTGTTAAAAGAGTTTACTAAATCCACTGTCATTTTAATCTCATTCAAGGTGATAGACAAACTACTTTTAAAAAATAATAATAAAAACAATGCTTTATATTGCATTCTCAGTTTTGATTCTAATTAACTGTTCCCTTTGGTGGACAGTTTGTGAGTGGTTAGTTTCTATTGACAAGCATAAAAGCAATATGTCTGTTCTTTGTACATATGTGTATTTATCTAATTAAAATTTAAATTGCTCGATGTATAAAGAAGCTAAATACATGTAAGCGGCATAAGTTACTATTTAATTTGCAAAGATCTGAAGGCCCAAAACTCCCTTATGAAATTTTAGGCAAGTTGGTCAGTATTTAGTGCCTTATGCATTGTGGATATAATATGAGACATGACAGTTTCCTGATAATGTTTAATGTTTTAATGTGTTTATCGATCGTAAATAGGGAAAAACCTGTTGGCACACAGCCGAGGGATGACGACTTAAGGACAAGAACGGGCGCTTAGCAAAGCTCGAAACAAAAAAACCTTTTGAATGGACTCTTGCTATCAAATGTTTATTTATTAATTCGTAAGAAATGACCAACAAGACGTGAAGATCATGACCGAAGAAGAATGTATTGTGAATATGATAGTGGAAGAAGCAAGAAGCCAGCTGTAAATACCGTAGTCTATCTTTGGCTTCTCTTTGGGAAACAAGGATGACCTAGTTAAACAAATGAGAATGCTTATAACACTTCCAGGTTGGCTCTTAACTTACCAGTGACCACGCGGAGCTGCTTTAAATAAAATACATTTATTTTAAATCAACTTTTATTTCGAAAGTATCTAATGCAGATTGAAAACGCAAAGTCGGGGCGCGTTGCGATCTAATAGGTACAATAATTGAAGCTTACAATATCATTAGCAACAATAACTGGCTCATTTATTACAGGGTATCATTGTTAGCTAATAGTTATACTAATCGGTGTATTATGCTTTCTATGCTAAACGATAATTATTAGGTTCGTTAATTTGCTTTGTGGCCAGGGATGTGCTAGGGACTTGTGTGAAAAAACTCAATAAATTCAATTGATTATAGAAATTTAAAGGTTAACGCTGGATCAGAGGAGTAAGTACAATTTTGTTTTATGAATAACAAATATACCAATGAAAAGTTTTTCATAGGACGCTGCAATTCACAGACATCAAAAATATTTAATGAGTTAGCTACTTAACAATTATGGTAAAAACTACAGATTTATTTCTCCATTCAACATTTAACTAAATCTACCGTCTTCCGCTTCATATTCAAATAACTTTCCACGTGTTTTTGAGCAAAAATATATTCCACATAACTTGTAAAAAAACTTGCAACTCAGTTTATCTACCGTAAAAAGTTATTCGAAAACATTGTTAGGACTATTCGAGAACTACTATGTTTTTCTATGCAAGACATTTTTAATTTTTTTTTGCATGAAGGTTTTACGCGATTGTTTCCTTTTTTCGTAAAAGATTTCGAAAATTAATAATGTCAAAGCCAATAGAGATCCATAAGATAGAATCAGTAAAGCTGGATAGCAATCGACCATGCTCACAGATACAAAATTATCTTGTCTGCTTAGACATTTCGGACGTTTCTCGTAAAGTAATCGATTTTCCCTTTGTTGCAGACCATGCTCCTGAAGTCGTTTTGTACTTGAAAATAATAATCTCAATTAAAATCTCCAACTTTGTGGCTAAGATGTTGTTGTGTATAGCCATGTTTCGATTGCCGTTGTTCGGGTAATTTGGGGCAGAACAATAATAATACAAAATTATTATTGTTCTGCCCCGAAGTACGTACCCTTCGTATTATGGGATTTATAATCTGGTTACATTGATTAGAATTCATTCGTTCGTTAGAAAAGT
Organism: Pieris melete; assembly: GCA_963693345.1. NCBI lineage: Eukaryota > Metazoa > Arthropoda > Insecta > Lepidoptera > Pieridae > Pieris > Pieris melete. Next base: position 3,529,186 of record CAVNZK010000040.1, on the reverse strand, counting down.
TGTATTTATAGTACTTAGAATACTTGATTAAATGTTATGTACTAAACTATTGGTATATAGGTTTATATGTATTGTATCACAGATATTAATTGATCAGTTTAGATTGACACTAATGTGCTATTTATAACATACGTAACATGAATTTATATACATAGCAATTATTATGCCAAATTAAATTACCCAATTTTAAATAACTCCATATACGGCGTATCCTTTTGAACTGCAAGCCAAGGGTCAATCACTTGTAAATATTGGATCTCTTCGAGCCCACATTTTTCACCTTCTTCAAAATATTTGCTCACGAACTTGTAACCTACACCGGTTTCCATATGGAAGGCGAAAAGGCCCTAAAACATAGAGTTATAATCTATATTCCTAAATATTTGACTAATTCATTGATACAAAGCATAAACCATAAGAGTTAGAAATTAGTGTTAGTACATTTTATCATATTTTACGTATAATTTATTTTCTATGTACTTGTAAAGGCCAAGCCATATGGGTCAATATTTATAACAAACTAGCAGATCCGACAGAAGCTATCCTGCATGATATTACAAGCGATTAGGATATTAAACAAAGTATGAATGTATCGACTACAGCACCATTTGCCGGGTTGATTTGTGAATCTAAACCATCCAGGGCGCCACCCAAACGCATACAAAAAATTCATTAAAATCGGTCCAGCCGTTTAGGACATACACTAGTATAATTATATTTATAAAGATATGATGATAACAGTTATAACAGATATAAATAATGGTATTAATCGACATCAAACTATCTAGTAATTTGTTTAAATGATGTAACATTTAAATTCAATTCATATATGGGTATTTAAAGACACATATTATTAGTAAAGGTACTGAGACAATTTGCTATCTATTAATTTATATATCATTAAAAGATTCCTCATTTTTAGATTTCAGTTAAATACCATCTGCATTTTCTTTATTCCTTCATCCATCGTCATGAAACGTGTTTTACCACTAGATAGCGTAATTTTTGTTTCATATATCGCCTTTCGAATAGGTTCGGTCTCTATCTAAAATCAACAAAATTTAAGTCTAACTTTACTCAATTTTTTTTTATAGGACGAATAATTTGCATTATAAAACTAGTACAAAGAAATGAAATTATTAGGACAACGGCGACCCAACGACGGTTTCACTCCGATAGATTACAATCTACCGAATAATAATACGTTAAATTGTAAGCAGTACGTTGAGTTCACAATCTTTCGAAAGTTCACAATCTCGCGAGATAGATTACAATCTAACTGTGATCCGTGTTTACAATTTTATGGTGACATATCCATTTCTTTCAAGCCACCGTTGTACAGCATTTTTGTATTACATTTCAGTTATTTTTTAAGCTACCTAACCTAAATCCATTTTCAATATTTTTACTAATTATAACATGCAAATACATATCTACCAATTTGAATTAATGAATCATTGAAAATAAGCGATAATATATTTCTGTGAAAATAATAAATGTTTGCCTTGAGTTTGACGAACTTTTGCATATTTTTTTATTCAAATACTTGAGGCAAACACAAAACCGCGTTAGCTTTAACCTTTGCTAAGATCAGATATCTATTAAAAAATAATAATCTATTTTAAAATACCATTTTATATTTCATTATAGAATTATAGTTTACCGAAAAATAGTATCTGTTGAAAACAGTGTCATGAACGCCGAAACTAAGTCTGGAATGCAATAAGTCGTCCAAGCTCCTTATCTGTGAGGAGCTGGACTGCAGCAGAGCAACGATGTTGGCTGAATACGATGTGTAAAGGAATGTTAAGGATATAAAAAGCAGCAGTAAGACAATACGGCCGAGGGAACCTGAAATGGAAATAATATTAGTGTACATTTTTAACAAAAACGCGTTTTATTATTGGTATTATAAATGAACGGTTAGGATATTTATTTTAAATAAAAGTAGTAGAATATTTTATTATTTAGTGGCTGTTAATAAATCAAATTTCGGGCAAATAATAGCGAGGCAATACTTTTTTTTATATGATAAAGGGGAAAACGAGCTTGCGTACACACTAATAGACACCCATTTTTAGTGGGTGCGTTGCCGGCCTTTGAGGGAGGAGTCTGGAGTAGGTTCACTCGATTTTTAAACATTTGAAGGTCGTATCTCTGAGGGAAGACCCCCACCGGGAGTCGTTTCCACAGTTCGCTATTTCGCAAATCAAAATGCCTTGTGAAACGGACTGTGGAAGACCTCGAACCATCAAGATGTGGTTGGTGAAATTTAGAGCTCGTACGGCTTGTGCGGTGTTGAAAAGAGGCAGGAAATTTGTCACTGCATAGATGTTTACAGTTCAGGTAATATTTTGTCATTATCCTTAGCTCGGGCATTACGATAGTATTATGCGTATTTTTGATGTACGTTTCAGCTTATTTCTTACTTTTAAAAACGCCCTTAGACCTAGGTTTTCCATATAAATCTATACCTTTTCTATTACGATGGCTATTCAATTGTATGTATCGTTCGTGCCGTATGATCAGTAAAAGAGTTTAATAATAAAACAAGTTTTTACCGGATTGAAGTTATTACAATTATTTTTCATAATTTTAAATTAAATCGACGTTTCGCGTGCTTTACAGCGTGCATAATCACGGTCACACCGTGAAAAATAATTGTAAATACATAACTTCAATCCGGTAAAAAATTGTTTTATTATGAAATGTGTGAAAGTTATGTCAATAAAAGACAATTGTAAAAGAGTTGTAAAGATCTGACCTTATAAAACTGCTACCCTAAAATAGATAACTAAAGCTTAAATGGTCATTTAGTTGTGTCCTTGCTAATAGCCTAAGTAATAACACGATATAAGTTGTTCGGAAAGTTCCGATAATTAACGATAACAAAACAAATCGCTTTAAACAAATATGGCTTGTGCTCGGTGAAAACCAGCCTAATGACGAGCACTTAATTATTTCCTGCCCATGTGTTTATTCTGTATTAGGTAGGTGCTATTCCACTTACAGACTGCGAAACAAGTTTTCATAGAAAATCAACGCAAATCGCGTCGTTATCAATAAAAAACGTTAGAAAACATAATGATGAAGTAGGTAGGTAATGTAGAAGTATCCATAGGTTAGACTCATCTTGTGCATTGATAACATTTACAGGGAAGTTTCGTGTGTCAGTATTTACGAGTTCAAGTATTAGGTACATAAGCACTATAGGGGGAGATGGGGGGGCTTCTTTGATTGTCGTATTTTGTCAACAGTAATTATTTACTTTTTTACACATATTATCCACACATTGTCTATGCTTGGAAACGAAATGCATTTTCGAGGATTCCTACAAAAAAATATTAGAATTTACAATTAATGTACTATTTTTTTAGAGCTTTGCTTACTTTTGCTGACAAGAGAATGGGAGGGGGGATACATTGCTTTAGATCTGCTTACGTAATACTTGGCCCCTTAGCTTTCTGAGCCTCAACACGATATGGATTCTTGAGTATGACTTGTTCTTCACGATGTTTTCCTTCATCGTTTGAGTTTATTGCGGAAAGAGAAATAAAAATTGCGCGGCCATTGGTCCTTAGAGATGAATGGCAAACAGCTTTTTTATAGATAAGGTACAATTTAAAAATAAATAGGTCTCCTGGTCAAGTTCTCAAAATCATCCTCCTCGTCGACATCATATATTAATGAGGAGAGATGTTAGATTATATATAATGAAATGTTATGTAGATTATGTATAATGTAATGGATTAGACGCAAAAACAAACTCGCACGTAGCGTGAATATTTCATCGACAGTAAACTATCATTTACAGTGCTATTTACATAATTACTCAGATAACGCTGTGTCCCACGTTTTATTCCAATGACCTAGATTTAAGAAGCGTGTGTACATTGAACCACCTCAATATATTTTTATTCTAGAACAGCAAACGGACAGCTGGCTCATCTGAAGTTAAGTGGTGCCGCCTACGGACTCTCTCAATGCCAGAGGATTGCCGGCCTTTTAAGAATTTGTACGTTCTTTTCTTGAAGGACCATAAGTTTAATTAGTTCGGAAACACTTCAGTGGGTATCTGGTTCAACTTGGAGGTGGTGCGCAGCAAAAATTGGATTAAATTACGCTCAGTTGTGGAACGACAGACCTTTTTTTTTTCAAATACATACTAACATTCAGTTTAGACTTATATGCAACATAAGTCTTAACATCAGGAATGTCTGCTCTTCTCTTTCAAAGCTCCTTTTAAAAGTATTTGATCTACTCCTGATTCCTTCAATGGAATTTTCAATTATATGTGGTCCATACTTTACAATGTAATGTATGACGTAAGAATTGAATAATAAATAATTGAATAGTAACTTTGAATCACGCAATGGGTTTTATTAAGTTCTTTTAAATACCTTTTAGTTCGGTATGGCTACCTTGTTGACAAGTTGCTGCAAATATTAAAATTGCAATGTCTGATACATTCGGACGAAGCACGGTGGAATCCAGGCTCTGAAAAGTGTTTTTTTAAATAATTATAAAAAATCAATTTCTCCGCGGACTTGCGGTGATTATAAACGGACTAATAAACGTGACAAAATTCATTCGTGGAGCTCTTTCTACATAAAGGGATACGAAAACCTACGCAGCTTTAATCCTACAATTATTCTACTTACCATTGAATTTTCCAGGCGTGTCTTCTTCCATTCCCAAAACGTGATGAAAAACAAGGCAATAAATAAAATTGCTAACAAAGAAACAGAACCGTACCATAGATATTTATGAAAGGATAATAAAAATAGATTATTTTCGTAGGATAGCTTTGGCTGTCGAAAAACAAACATCGATCGAGTTGGAGTCGGACTGGATATGTATTCGACCACAGACATACGCTGGGTCGTAAAAAACATTGGAGAACCTGTAAAAATTATTCAAGAAGGTAACTTGGAAATCATTATATAAGAGTTGGATTCTATGGGTTACAATCAGAGACATAAAGCAGTGTAAAAAAACCATTAGTGCTAGAAACTGTTTTGTTGTTGGTCTAGGATTTCTAGGGTTTCTCTAGGTTTCGTGATTTGTTGCCTTCTGTGCCTGACACATGCCATCGTTTCCTTACGATGTTTTCCTTCATGATACGAGTGAGTGTTAGATATGCACTGAAGCCACTAGGCCAAGACTGCTCCTGAATGATGTCATGATACTGTGTCAAGCTTCATTTATATAACTGTCAATGACTTAGTAACATGTACAGTGGCTACAAGTACAGGAATGGCTTCTGTAAACCCAAAGAATCTTGCCAATTAATTTTTATTGAAACCTATAGCTTTAGATTTAAGTAACCTAATTCTTCCATCGGTGTTAATTCTTTACCTCCGATATCAACTTCGCCTCTCACCATGTATCCAGTCATACCATTCCACGAATTATTATTTTTATATCCCCATGTATCAGTAAATATGTAATTCTTGCTGGCATTTAAATAATCCAAAAGATGATTTATAGTTGGATAGTTAACTTTGGTAATTGTGTCAATGTGATCATTCCTGAAACAGGTTTATATTCCCAGTGTCTTATATCTAAGAAATGTTTTATCTCCCTATAAGGAAAGAATATTGACATTCTACCTAAGGCGGATGACCGTCTAGAGCATTGTTTTCCAATGTGGGGTCCAAGCCCGAAATTCGTTGAAATTGCACGAAAAATAGTTTTTGGGTCTGATTTTTGAGCACAAATTTATACACAAACCATCCAGTTCGCAGCCTCAAACCAGCAATAGGAATTATATGTATTGGTTGATAGGGGGAAGGGGGAAATACATTTTGTGCAATTTTTTCACTCGTACAAGGTGTAAGCTGAGAGCGCAGAGGTCGCTTACTGGCTGGGGTCGAAATAGCTGTTTACTCTAGAATATTGAAGTTTGCAACACCGAATGTACAGCGACAAGTTAGAAGGGAAAGTCAAGGGCAAATTTGTTGCATGTTCTGTTGCATTGTATCTGTTAAACATCAGAAAACCGTCATACAAAAATCTTTTTGGTTTATGAGCTAGCAAAAAAAATTAGTTTCCCAAATTTGCCGCCCTAGGTTAGGCCTACTCAACCTGTAGAAGTAGAAGTAGAAGAAGTACTACAGTAGTAGAAGTACTCCATAGATCCGCCACTGATATAAACATTGAACACTACAAAACAGATATATTTATAGATTGGTGTATAAAAAGTAGGGAAATAACCTTATGATTGCGATCATTTGGAATCTAAATGCACTGAAGCGTTGCAATGCTATTTGTGAATTTGCGTAGTCATTTAAAAATAAATTGTTATGTAAAATACGAAAAATAGTCTTTTTATTAAAGATTTTTATGTTCTTTAAATAGCTAGTCTTCCAAACCAAGTAAGCTTCGTTTCCAACATAAAAAAACGTGTGTGTACTTATGTACACGCGTTAGAAGTTATACTTCTTTGGCGTAACAAGAAAAAAATCTTTTCAAAAATTTTACCTTTCGCCTTATTCTTTCTACGTTTGTAGAAAAAACTACTCTATCAATAGAAAAAACTTATCCTCATCATTTTTCCCTAACACGCCAATAGAAGTATAACTGCAAAAAATCAAAAATGTTGACTATAGCTAACTTCAGGGTGTCGGTTTTTTGTGACAGTGTGCGCGCGCATCGTCAAAATTTACTCTCATCATCCCTATTGCACCAAAAGGAGTATAACCTCAAAAATTGTGTCAGATTGGTGTAGAAGACTTATGACAGAGAAGACTTACCTTAACAATGATCATTGAAACACAAACCAATGTGTCTGCATACACTGGAATTCCATGATACTTTAATAAAATATACATAACTATCCTATCGTGATCGTCTGGTACACCTGTAAACCATCGGTCGTTGCAGGTGTCCACGGGTGGCGGTTATCACTTTATTTATAGTGACCATCTCGTTTACATCTTGTTCCATAATTTCACGAATTCGTGTATTCGTTATAGAAGTGTTAAAAAAAAAAAAAAAAATATGTTTATTATGGAACATAAGATACATGTATCACTTATTCCACGTCATTAAATTTGAAGGCATCCCTACTCATCGGCAAAGAAGACAGAGGGTGTAGGCCGAGAGAAAAAGCCGGCGTAAAAAACTCTCGGTACTCTTTTAAAATCATCAAACAACAATATAGCTATTATAAAACATGTTCTTTTTTCTAAATTTATTTACTTTTAAATTACCGAACACTGTAGTGAATAATAACACACAAATGTTACTAACTTTCCATCCGTTAGATGATGAATACTGTCGCTGTCTGTTAGCACAAAACACACATTAATAGCATTTAATGCTAAATTTTTTCGTCGTAGAGATGTAACATCTACCCATTCTTTGTTTTTTATTAAACCGAAATTAGCGCTCCATTCTCCGAATCGCTCAATTTGCCAGTTTGACATGTTGGAGATTTTGTAAACTGTAAATTAATTTACTTTATAATTATGACAATTCCTGCGATGATACGTAAGAATTAGGGTCTGTTTCACAATGTAAGGATAAGTTCTACAAAAGTTCCAAATTAGCTATTTATTACTTATTGGTAGTATAAACATTATTAATGCGTTTCACGACTGTCAGATAGCGCTATTCGTCACATAAAGTCCATCATAAGTTATGAGTCCGATGAAGTGTCAAATAGCACACAATTTATCTTCCAAAAAATTTATGTGTTGCATACCTAGCTATATTTTGGTACTTTATCCATACATTGTGAAACAGACCCTTAGTATTATAAATAAACATTTGTCTAGATTAACAGTACTTTAGTAGTAGTTCTTTTTAATGTGGTTTGGTCTCTAACAATGACATTATAGGTGAGTTTCGTAACTTTACGAGTGAAACTTTATTTTAAAGGAAGGTGAAAAGAACTAGAATTCAATCGCTTAAATTAATATTTTTCCAAGTAAATGGACATATAAACTTACCAAAGCTGATTTGATATATATCTTTTCTTTTAGTTACCAACACAACGTCTTCATCTAGATGAACGTTACCAGCTTCAAAAAGAACCGAATCGCTTAGATTTAATTGTTGCTTATTTAGAAATATCCATTTGAATGGCGGTCGAAAGATTTTTTTCGCTTCATCCTTAATACAAACAACATGTAAGTACGACTACTTTGGTAGATTACGATATGGAATATATAATATTCTAACATTATTATTATTATTATTTGCTTAAATGTTTGGTTTATATGTTTCTAATGTTAAATGATACCTTCTTGGACAGTCTCATTGCAAGAGGGCTCGCGAGTGCGTTGACGGCCAATTTATTTTTGATCGTAATCTATTGAATTTACACAAAAAATCCGTCCAGCCGTTTGAAAAATGAAATGAACGAATTTTAAATAATGTATATAGAGAGTAGTGTTGGCCTAGTTGGCTTTGGCGTGCGACTTTCATTCCTGAGGTCGTAGGTTCGAACCCCGGATGTGCATCAATAGTCTTTCTATCTATGTGCGCATTTAACATTAGCTCGAACGGTGAAGGGAAACATCGTGAGGAAACCGACATGTCTTAGACACAAAAAGTCGACGGCGTGTGTCAGGCACGGGCTGATAACTTGCCTATTATATTAGGTTGACAAGTGATCATGAAACAGATTCAGAAATTTTGAGGCCAAGACCTGAAAAAGGTTGTAGCGCCACTGATTTATTTTGTTTGTGTATATATAGATAAAGAGAATACAGTAAATATATTAAATGAACAAGTTTATTGTTTGTTAACTAATAATATCGTTAATTTATTTAAGTTAGGTAAAACGTAGAAGGGAAACGATATTTTATATGCAATTTATTTTAACACTTACCGTGATGAAAGATTGTTTTATATTTGAACATCCGACATCCGCAATAAAAATTATATTTTGTTTGACATTGTTCATTTTATTGTTCATAAATTGTACCATTATCGGTTCATCCGTTTTCTTAGTAATGTCCAAACTCATATTACGTAGTTCATCTGAAAGATTGATGATACGTTACGTTACATATGTTACGTTAAAATTAAAGACTTTATATTTTTTTTGATCGGTACAAGTGTTAGCCCAATGTACTTGATTCTTAACTTAAAGGTCGTGAAACCCAGCTGTGGACTAATAAATGGTTTCCAAAAATTTTGACCTTAGAACCGTACGAGCGGTGAAGGTGACATTTTCTTCCCAAAATGAACGACGTGTGTCAGAAACAATACGATTCCGAAAAAAACTACATATAATACAAGGCGGGCCTTGTCCTTCTGTCACTCGGTACGGGTACCGCTGTACTGTGAAAGCCAGATGTGGAAGTTTCTCGTTCCGGAGGCCAAGACACATATTGGCTCGCAGAGCTTAGCGGAAAGAGTGTCAGACACAAAAGGCGGATCACCAAGTTGCTACACACCACTGGAGTGTCAAGGTCATTCTGGTTCTTGACTTCATGAAGATCAAGAACCTGTAGTAGTGTAGTATTTGTGGAGCTACTGTCAACTACAGTGTAGTGCGAAGTTAATTTAATTAAAGTAAAACTATAGTGTAAGAGGACTTTATTAGAAGATTAACTCGCACCTCAAGTGATGATAAGATAGCAATTTAAAGATACCATTGGGAGGATTTTAAGACATTATTAGGAAAAAAAATTACTCTCCATATACTTATGTTTAATTAAACAAAACTGTATTCAAATACCTTCTTTATAACAATCCAAAAATACCAACGAATACCGTTTTCCAAATTCGTTTCTGAGATCTAAAATTAACTCTGTATTTAAATGTTCTGAAAAACATTTCTTTGCTATGATTAATACAACTATCAAAAGAAACCCTCTCATGATTCTCTTGTACTGAATTGTCATAGTAAGCCAAGAAATATGTTTAAACAATAAATTGGCCAATCTTGTTAAACCACTTTCACGAATATTCGCTTCGTTAATAAATTATGGGAACCGATGGTTTCACTGCAAATTGTAGGCTGAATTTATGATTTATGATAAATTTTCTATTATAACGGAAAAGTAATCAGAATTTTGGTATATTACTTGATTTATTATGAAAATAAATATGATAAATCCTATGAGTTGGTAGCTAAGCTAAAAATAAAAAGTAATGTTATTTAATGAAAAATGAAGAATGTAGCTATCTAAGCTGAGTTTTATTTAATATGTATTGTATATTATAAGAAAGTTAAGAGAAAAGTTTCGTTTAGATTTGGAACCAGCGGGTGGGTCAAGAACCTTTCATTTTACTTTTTTTTGTAATGTTTTTATACCGTTACACAAACCATAACTACTAATTAAGTAAAGGCTGATGGAGTACAGCCCTATGACTCTTGGCTCAGGTGGGGGGGGAGAGCATAGAAGCCATAAAAAATGTCAACAAAAGATTGTGCGGCAGTCAACACATTTTCACATTCTTCCAAAGTTTCATATCGAACCCAATGTACAAGGTTTCACCTCCATTTCAACAATTTTTTTATCCGTTATACAATATAAATGTAATTTAAAATTCATTAATTCATGGCAGCGATTTTTTCAACCATTCATACTTTCGTTATCTCGAAGTTCATTATCTCGTTGTAAGGAGTGAAACTATTTAATATTAAAATTGCAAATTTGTTTACACCGGCATAGGTACTTTTCCACTAGTTCACTATCTAATAATGCCCTATAGTTATCACTAAGTATGTATGCGCATCATTAAATTATTACAATAATTAATGGTCCTTGATACTGTTTAGTTCGCAATGCGTCTTTGTCGGGATAAAACGCAAAGCGAAGAGTACTGTGTAAAATGATGAATTATATTATTGATAAGGTGATATTAGCTAGTACATCATACGATAGTAGTACATATAGCAAGCGATCTAGGGTTGCATCGGAATGGACTCCGTTGTTGGGTAAACCTGATACATGTGAGTATTGTTTACCTTTTTAATTTGCTTATATTTTTGGCATTTATTTCTATTTTTACACAAGTATGTCGAGTTGTACAGAAAAACATAAATAAATGTCACGATAAAAAAATAGTAATTTTAATTAGATACCTTCATAAGGACCTAATAATATTATTTTTAATAGAAAAAATACACGAAATAAATAGACAAAAATTTAAAACTTCAAGTTCGGCAAAATAAATGAATATTGTATGAGTTAAATAACTCAACTAGTATTTAATGCTACATAATATATATCATATTAATTACTACAAAAACAATTTCTCTAGTACATAACGAATTGTTATAACATCTTTTTTAATTGTCACCATCATAATTTTATAAATTTATATAGAAATCTGCGTCACATAATTCAACAATTTAGCAAACAATTGATATTGTTTTTAAACAAAATATGTTATTAAATACTCCTGTCTTTCGTTACTTAGTTAATTTTGTAATTAATTTTATTGCAGCCTTAATCTTTTTGCCACTTTGAATTTTTAAAATCGTGTGAATTTAAAATCTATAAAATTTAGTTAGTTTAAAAAAGTTATAATGCAAGAATGAAGATTAAAATATATAAACAAATATTACATATTTGATAACAGGCCATGATAAGAAATGAGATTAAGTATGAAATATGGGTCATTACAATTTCCAATATTTTGTATAAAGTCCCGTAATATAATAGAGATTGGACCGACACATTTCTACGTCCGTTTTATAGATTCACAATATTTTTCACTGTTTTCCTTGACGGTACGAGAATGTAAATTGCAAATGAGAATCTAGAGAATTAAATACACGATGTTAGGGTCGAAAATTGCACGCTTAACCATTAACAACCAAAATTTCCATTATTGATTGGTATAGATACCATACATGTCCCTAATCCAATACACATCAATGTTAGCGGGAACATGACACTATACAAAAAATTGTCAAGTCCAATATATTCGATGATTTTTCAAGGTTTCATTTAGATTAAGGAGAACTCAGATTACGTAAATATTTATATACTAGTTAGGGCCTAACTCACGTTAATTGGGTCGTGGCGAGTGTATATAGACTATATAATAAATAGAACACATACAAATATTTTTTTCATTTCGAATCGGTCCTTCCTAAGCGGTCAAAGACATACTTATTATATAAGCTATATCACTTCGCAGCGTAATAAGCAATTTGTATTTTTTATAATTGTAATCATTTACCCCGCCCCCTCCCCTCCCAAAACGACGGAGGCCTGATTTAGTCTCATAGGTTATTATTACAATTTTAAACATGGAATATTCCAGGCAAAGTAAGGATTTTTTTTAATATCTAAAGGGTATTTCAACAAGAAGTTTGTTTTTCAATTGTGGCAACACCGAGAACGTGATAGTTTTGACATTTAGTTTTTGCTGGTATTCGTAGCAGGTGCTTTGGCAATTATTACAATGAATTCAATTTCGCTCGAAAATCGCATTAAAATAATTCAAATCCACTATAAAAATGGTGGTTCTGTTAAAGTTACATTTCGTAAAATTCGTGATATTTTCGGCCAGCATAATCGTCCTTCTGAGACCGCTGTTAAGAATTTGGTCGCGAAATTTGAGTCGACAGGCTCGGTACAAAATGTGCCAACACCAACACGTGTTCGACCGGGTCGTTCAACAGAAAACATCGCCGCCGTGAGCCACAGTGTTGAAGAAGATCAAAATTTGTCAATTTCACGACGTTCTCAACAATTGGGGTTATCCAAAAGCACAACATGGCGAATTTTGCGAAAGGATTTGGCTTTGAAGCCTTACAAGATTCAACTGGTGCAGGAATTAAAGCTGATCGACCATTCAAATCGCCGCAGATTCGCTCAGTTCATTCAGGAACAACCTGCTGGTTTTTCTGAAAAAATCATTTTTTCAGACGAAGCCCATTTTCATTTGTCAGGGTACGTCAACAAGCAAAATTGTCGCATTTGGGCTTCTGAAAATCCTAAAGCAATTATTGAGAAGGCTTTGCATACTCAACGTGTTACTGTGTGGTGCACTATGTGGTCTGGAGGCGTGATTGGGCCGTTTTTTTTCGAAGATGAGGCTGGAAATGCGGTAACAGTCAATGGATCACGGTATCGCGAGATGTTAACCACTAAATTTTGGCCTATTATTGATGACATGGATATCACTGAAATGTGGTTTCAACAGGACGGTGCCACATGTCACACAGCCAATGAAACGATCAATTTATTGCAAACCAAATTTCCCGAGCGCATAATTTCGCGAAATTCAGCTGTTAAGTGGCCAGCCAGATCGTGTGATTTAACACCACTGGATTATTTTTTGTGGGGCTATGTTAAAGACAGAGTCTATACGGAGCCAATCGAATCGATTGCAGCCTTAAAACTCAAAATCCGTGATGTCATTAACGAAATAGACCCTCCATTTTGCCAAAAAGTGATTAAAAATTTTGATGAAAGAATCAACATCTGTCAGCGTGGTCGTGGTGGACATTTGCCAGATATCATTTTTCATTCATAATTGCCAAACTTTTCTCTTTGTAATACAATAAAAATTTTATTCATTTTCCTCTAAATTCTTTGTTTTATTTTGTTTTAGAAAACAAAGTTCTTGTTGAAAAACCCTTTATATCAAACTAGCAAACTCGGTGAACTCCGTTTCGCCACCAGATGGCTTCGTTTTATGTAACATTTCGTCTGGTGATCCCGCTTTTCTGTTGAAATTTTTCCCGAATTTTCGTTGGTTCGTGCGTTCTGGAGTTATAGCGTCAGGAAGGAAAACCCGACTTATTTTTTTATAGTAGATATTGTAAAGAACGCTTGAGCGGTTTAAGCATAAAGACGCCATGATTACCACTGCATTTTTTATCTTTCAATATTTACTGTTGTCTAAATGGCCTTACAATAATTCGTGTAATTCTTTTATAAACTCTGTTTACCGTGGCGAGGGACAGTTTATATTTAGATCAGGAAATATTTTTTTAACAGATACCGTCATAAATAGGTCATAACATAATTTGTATGTACTGCAACATTGAACTAAACCCGACGCATTTATCGGTCATATATAATAATTTTTTAATATTATATTATATTATATTATATTATATTATATTATATTATATTATATTATATTATATTATATTATATTATATTATATTATATTATATTATATTATATTATATTATACTATATTATATTATATAGTATTGTCCTTGTGGCTTCAGCGACTATCATCCCTGAGGTCGTAGGTTCGAACCCCATCCGTGCACCACTGGATTTCCTGTCTTTGTGCGCATTTAACACTCGCTCGAATGGTGAACGAAAACACCGTGAGGAAATCGGCATACCTTAGGCCGACGTAAACGCACGTCGAGAGCGTGCGTCGGGTACTTGTCTATAAGAAAAAACAAATGCTTTCGAAACATATACAGAAATCTGTGGTCCAGACCAAAAAGATTGTAGTGCAGTTGACTTGTTAGCCTAGTCAATATTATAATATTCTAAATTTATTTACTACAGAACTGAACAAACATTTGGCCTCAATCCCATTTTATAGTCCTCTATTCTCCATTCATATTCGCTTTGATTGTGCCTTCGAATACCGTGCACCAATATTTTTAATTATTTTGTGTGTACTACTGTAGACCGCATCGTAATCCGATGTCATATTATGTAGAAGTCAGACGCAGATATTCTAGAACGATGCATATTATTAATAATTTCCTATCAGGTCAAGCTCTAAATAACTAAAGTATTAGACTATATATTGCAACTTTCTAATATGAGTTACGGAATCTTGAAGGGTTTGCAAATGAACGCTTTCTGGTACACTAATGGCGGTAGGCGCGGCAGACAGCCTGGCTACACTTTATGGCGGTACTAACTCGTTATTATGGAAACTCGACCACTCCTTACCGGTATGATTAACTTGCTCTACGGCAATTTATTCACGACCAATACTTCCCTAAAAGTGCATATCCGAAGTTACTTTCCACGCAAGCAACAACTTTGACATATTACCTTGATTTACGGCTTAATATGCAATACAATTACATATAAACTTTATATCTGTCAAGAATGTTTCTAATAAAGTTATGTAACGGCGTCAATCGTTTATCGCATTAGATCTGAGATCATATATTACGATATGTTAGCACACTGGTTCAAGTAATCAAAACCACAGACATCCGAAAAGCTTAATATGTACTTATTTTTAAATAATTTAACTATAATATTTTATCTGTAAGATAAATCTTCTTAATTTACTTTTCAGTGAATTTATATAAGGCTATATTCTTAGGGAAATTTATATCTTCTAGAGTTTATAGATATAAATATGGAATAAATAAATTACAACACATTCCGCAGTTTCGGTATGAAACAATACAAATAGTTGTTTTTATTAAGTAATGGATATTTTATAATTGAAGTTACTATAGTATTCATTTAATGTTAAAATTAAATATATCAATATATAGGCTTGAGTTTTGTCGGCCTAATATTAAATCTAATATATTTTGTAAACTGCCAAAAAGCATTTCAATTAAACCTTACTATTTTGAATAAATTTCTATAAAGTACCTGTGTAGTCCTCAATGGAGAGAATTACTATCAAATAAGTATATTTTAAAGTTTAAATTGCCATAATTTATCATTACATGAGAAGCATTGTTAAGCTAAGAAGGTAGATTACCTAATTCGGGGCACTCTTTGGAAATATAACTGGTGTTAACATACTTCACAAACAGCATACGAAAATGTTTGTAAGAAAATTATCATCTTATTTTCATAACCTTTAAACTCAAGGTTAACCAGTACAATTCTGTATAGTAACTCAATGGAACAATCCTGACAAATGTGATGTGAATAGAGGACTTTAAAAAATATCGATGAAACACATTTTCACCAATTCTTAAAACGCATTCAGAGTGTCTAAAGGTAGCGGTATCACCTAACATTAAGTGAGACCCGTTTGCCCCCTGTTATATAAAAACAAACATGTGTGCAATTTACACGTGGTAGAAGTTAGAAAAAAAATGTTAAAAAATGTTGGTTTAAAGATAATTGGACGATTAATACCAATTATTAATTTTGATAAAAACTACAATGATTAAAAAAGTTTTTATAATTAATAATATGTAAATTAGACTTTTTTTCACTATTTTTTTACTTTAATTTGAATAAATTTTTAATATATTTAATTTTGATAAAAACTAAAGTTTGAAAGTCGATGATACGAAAAAGCAACAGTTAAAAGAGACACATAAATTCATATGATTTAACGTGGAACAAAATGAGATAGGAGGCATTATACAGTGAATAAACTTTCAAAAACATATTGCATGATCTTGTTCCAGAGCTCTTCATTACTGTTTTAAAACCTTTTTGAGATATCGCAGAAAGTAATGCCATCATTATTGCCCTGTGTTAAGGAATTCATTGAATTAATTGTTAATTCGGGCTGCAGCATTCCTTAGGACAGCAATATCTATATTATCTATAGATCAACAGTTTATTTGGAGATAAATATACCTCTATTGTAAGGGATAATGTAGCACTGTAATGGTGAAATAAAGTTAGATATCGGTAAAGTACTTTAAAGTTACAAATACAAAATACGCATCATTCCTCGTAACATTATAGATATAGTAAAAATACTAATAATTTTAATAGGATATGTTAATATGGGTAATAAATTACCGTTATTTTATATCTATTACCATATGAATATGGTAATTAGATAGATTTAAATTAGATGTCATTGTCCGGTCATAGAATTAATCGTTTCATGTTTGGACATATGAAATGTTCTATTTGTTTTAAATGGTTTGGTAAAACTGCAAATCTCTTTGTTTGTTGTTGGATTTTAACTATTGTGGCATACATCACACGTACTTACTCGGGTGCATAATCCTTCTGTATTTATCTTTCAGCAACGGGTCAAAAAACTACTAAAGATCCTACAGTACCAACTCCTTCCACTTGACCGTATTCAACGAAGAGCGGTTCGAATCGTCGACGACCAGTCTTTCCGAGCAGCTTGTTTACTTGACATTGCGTAGAAATGTGGGGTCTCTCTGCATCTTCTACCACATTTACCATAGAGTTGAATTTTACCTTCGGACGTCGAGACAGTACACGAAATACCACCTGTATCACCTCGACGTTGCGCACCACCACTATGTGGACATAGCTAGGTATTTCGGAACTTATTCGACTTAGGGCCCTTCAAGGAAAGAGCCCGTTTGCCCCCCCCCCCCTGTTTTATAAAAAAAGCCTCTAATCATGAATAATGTAACTAATTTATCGTGTAGCTGTTATAACGTGTTGATTAATGTAGTGTGACCATTTGGATTGCACCTGAAAAAAACACCAGCGAAGACTAGCTATTTTATTAAAACGGTTCTATTTCATAGTAGCCAACCATTTTACGAAATAATCAATTCTAAACTTGGGCCTCTAAGATTAAAATTAATTACATAAAAGACGAGTTTCTTGTATAAATAAGATATTTCTGTCCTTGAAATATCACTTTGCTTTTATTCAATAATTGTTAAGGAAAGGTCCATGACCCTGTAATAAGATATCTATACGATATCCTTCACATTTTGAGAGCAGGTTTTTGGAGTAAGCTTAAAATACATTATCCATATATCCATCGTTTATTCTTAGACATTATTGTTTCATTTTATTATATAAACGAAAATTTATATTATTATTATTATGTATATAATCACACTAGCATCTTAATAAGCTGATGCGCGCGTATTTTGGAGATTTATTTATTTATTTATTTATTTTTATTTTGTAAACCTAGTTATACAGTCACAAGACATATTTCCTAATCTTTAAACGGAAACGCCCACGCGTGTTCTCATGAAATATGCTGACGGACTGTCTAGCTCCCAGTCTCGATTATTAGATATTAAGTTAGTCTTAAGCTAATCACCAATGTAACCGGTTGATTAAATATTAATTAAAAATAAAATTTTATTCTTTTTAAAAACGCTCCAGCGCGACCTCGCGTTTTGACTGGCGCAGCCGGTAGGATTTTCACATCCCGCGAGTATATAACTAAATTGAAAATACTCAAATCGATTTTCATAGTTCTTGAAATACCGTGGACTGTCTAATAGCAGAGTGAAAATCCGCGAATCAAATAAATAAGTCAAATAGAAGAGCATTAAAATAATATCCGGTGCAGTGTGTGATTAGTGGCTCAGGAAGAATGGAATTGGGCTGGCGGTGAGTAAACCTTTTCACTTCCCGCTAAAAATTTCATTTTATTCCCCATATTATATATTATTACATTATCTGATTTTGTTTCGTACCAAATCTACGAATAAAATTGTACTCAGAGTGTAATTAGATTAGGAACTGTAGTTTTAAAATTATATTGCACAAGAATAGGCAATATAATATAGATTAAATATATAGATAGATAAAACAAAATTATATTGCACAAGAATAGGCAATATAATATAGGTTAAATATAGAGATAGATAAAAAATTATATTATTAATTAGTACGGATTTATTGCAAATTCAAAATTATATAAGTAATTTAAAGAAGTGTTAGTGATTATATTGTATTCTTATATATAAAAATTAAAGATTAAAAATGTCAATGGAAACATTTAAATTTGTACCAAGGGAGGTTTTATCCTTGATTCCCAAATATGATGGGACAGAAAACTTACTAAATTTATTTATTGCAAAAAGTGAATATGTGATAAAAGAATTTAGAGTCGAAGGTAATACCGCCCAAAATTTATACTTATTTCATGCAATAACTAGTCGCTTAGTGGGTAAAGCGGCAACGCTATTAAGTGAAAATCAAAATATTACATCATGGGATCATTTTAAAGATATATTGACTCAACATTTCGGCAACCCGCGTTCAGAAGAATGTATAGCAATAGAATTAGAATCATTAAAAATTAAATCTGGAGAATCATATATAGAGTTCTGTCAAAGAATACAAAGTGTTAAAAGTTCCCTAACCTCAAAGGTTAATAGGTTAACCGATGAGAGTATTAAAGCAGCCAAATTAATCATTTATAATAATACGGCTCTAAATGTATTCCTTTATAATTTATCTGAAGACCTTTTACGTATCGTTCGCCTAAAGGGCTGTACTAATTTAGAGAATGCATTAAGTGTTGTTACTGAAGAGGTTAATTTTCATTATCAATATTCTATTAAAAATAAATTGTGGAAGAATAGTGCATCCTCTCAACAAAATAATTTTAAACCTGGAATTCCTTCTCAAAATAATTTTAAACCTTTCATTTCTCCTCAAAATAATTTAGCATCAAATGTGCCTCCACAGAATAACTTTAAATACGGAATTCCCCCACAGAATAACTTTAAATACGGAATTCCCCTACAGAATAATTTAAAATACGGAATTCCCCCACAAAATCACGTTAAGTTTGGAATGCCCACACAAAATAACTTTAAATTCGGGATACCACCACAGAACAACTTTAAATTCGGGATACCACCACAGAATAACTTTAAATTTGGAATGCCCCCGCAAAATAATTATCGATTTGGAATTTCGCCTCAAAATAATAGTCGATTCGGTATACCTCAACAAAACTATAAATTTGGTTACCAGCCACAGCAGGGTCCTAGATTCGGTATACCACAGCAAAAACAGAATCCACAACCAGGTAACACAGACGTTTCTATGCGAACCGCGCCGATAAGACAAAATATGATTAATGACTCTGAATATTATTACGAACCATACTATTACAACGACTATTGCGATTACGATAACTATGAATCAAGCGAAACAGCCATGTGTGAAAATTTTAATTTGTTAGAAAATCAAGAAAATTCTAAAGACAACGAGGAAATAGAATCACAGGAAGTAAATTTTCAGGAAGAAGCCTCGAATCATATTCCGAAATAATAAATCTTAACTATTGTGATAGCATTTTAAAGTTACCACACATATTAATTCCGGAACTAAACTCAAAATTTCTTATAGACACCGGTAGTAGTCGTTCGTTTATCAGTCCTTCTAAAGTAAATGAATTTTTTAATGAATATAAAAGCTATGAACCATTTACAGTCGTTAGCACTCATGCTCAAAGTACACATAACGAAGTAGTATACATCCCTTTGCCGTATATTTTTAATAGTCCTTTAATGCATAAATTTTACGTATATGATGTAGATGCTAGATATCATGGTTTAATTGGCTCAGATTTATTAAAGGAATTAGAAGCTAGCATTGATATGAAAAATCAAATACTGTATACAACTGGTTCTGCCATACCTATATTGTATAGTCCTCCATACGAAGTTATAATTGAACCCAGAACAGAATCAAAAATTAAAATCCCTACTAACCTACAAAATGGAGATGCCATAGTAGAACAGGTATATTTCAGTAATGGCGTTCGTATGCCAAATGCTATCGTTACATGTGAAAACTTCTTTGCAACCACCGTAATACAAAATGTATCCGAGAAACCATTTAAAATAACTTTTAAGGAACCCATTAAAGTCTCAGTTTTTAAAATAAGTGAAATTTGTCAAAGTAATTTTATAAATGAAACTTTAACAATTGATAATATTTTAAAAGAAAATTTGTCCAAGCTTCGTTTAGATCATATGAATAGTGAGGAACGTGACGCAATCTCTAAACTATGTTACGAGTTTCGTGATATATTTTATTCTGATAAAATTCCTTTATCATTCACAAATCAGGTTAAACACAAAATTAGGACAGTTAACGAAGACCCCATTTATATTAGACCTTATAGACATCCTGCTTCTCAAAATCAAGAGATAGAAAAACAGGTGAATAAACTCTTAGAAGATAACGTCATACAAAATTCATTTTCCCCTTATAGTGCACCAGTTCATTTGGTACCGAAAAAGCTAGATGCGTCCGGCGAACCAAAATATAGAATGGTTATCGACTATAGACGTTTGAACGAAATCACAATAGATGACAAGTATCCTTTGCCTAACATATCGGAACTTTTTGATAAATTAGGTAAATCACAGTACTTTACCACAATTGATTTAGCAAGTGGATACCATCAAATTGAAGTCCAAAAGGAAGATCAGCACAAAACAGCGTTTACTACACAATCAGGTCACTATGAATTCAAAAGAATGCCGTTTGGCTTAAAAACAGCACCGGCAACGTTCCAAAGAGCAATGGATAACGTTTTACGCGGCCTACAAGGATTACACTGCATGGTATACTTAGATGACATAATTGTATACTCGGCTAGTTTACAAGAACATATAGAAAAACTTAAGAAAATTTTTGAACGTTTACGTGAGACTAATTTAAAGGTTACACTAGACAAAAGCGAATTTCTCCGAAAAGAGGTTCTATACCTAGGACACACCATATCTAAAGAAGGCCTTATGCCAAACAATGATAAAATTAAAGCAGTTTTAGAATTCCCGATCCCACGTACATCAACTGAAATAAAGAGTTTCTTAGGCCTCGTTGGTTACTATAGAAAGTTCATTAGAGATTTCTCTAAAATAACACAGCCATTGACATCTTGTTTAAAAAAAAAGAATAGAATTGACATCACCAAGCCCGAATACATAGAAGCCTTTGAAAAGTGCAAGGAACTTTTAGTTAACGCGCCTATATTACAATTTCCGGATTTCAGTAAACCATTTGTCCTTACAACAGACGCATCCAATGTCGCATTAGGTGCAGTACTTTCCCAAGGTCAAATTGGTAGCGACAAACCCATCGCTTTCGCAAGTCGTACCCTGAACGAAGCAGAGACACGCTACAGCACAATAGAAAGAGAGTTATTGGCCATCGTCTGGGCGACAAAATATTTCCGGCCTTATTTATATGGACATAAATTCACGATATACACCGATCACAGGCCGTTAACCTGGCTTAACTCAATAAAGGAACCGAATACCAAATTAACACGTTGGAAATTACGTTTAGCCGAATTTGACTATGATATTGTATTTAAAAATGGGAAGCAAAATTCAAACGCAGACGCATTATCCAGAATTAGAATCAACGCTTTGGGCAATGATGATATCTCGCTAAAGGTAAACGTGGACATAAATGAACGAAATCTTCAAGGTCACATTGACAATCTAACAGAAGAGATAACCCGCTTAGCTAGAAACCAACATCAAGAAAACCCTCCAACACCTATGGAAGTTTCTCCAGCTTCGGAACGAACACTCAGTGTGGAATCATTAGGGTCTAGCACCATTACTGCATCTGAAATAATGAGCACAATCCATTCCGCAGAGGATATAGATACAGACGGTATATGTATTCTGCAAGAAGCTATAGACACAAAGCCAAATCAAGTACTTGTATTCCCCTGGAATAGGAAAGAAATATTAGTTAAAAATTTATCTAGGCCGAAACAAAAAATATTAGAGGTACACTTACCTGTGAATAATATAGACTTAATTAAAAACTTTTTAAAAGAATACACAAAACCTAATATAAAATATTTCTTTTACTTTGAAGATGAACAACACCGTAAGGAATTTGCGGCGGTTACAATATCACTTTTAAAAAAAGGCACTGTTAAATTTTATGAATGCACAAAACGAGTCATTTACGTAGCTAATGAAGAGGAACAGCGAGATATAATTCTCAAATATCATGATGGGAAAAATAGTCACCGTGGTATTAAAGAGACTTTAATTCATTTAAAAAGAACCTATTTCTGGAACAACATGGAACAAACTGTTGCGAGTGTAGTTAACGCTTGTGAAACTTGTAAAAAGATGAAGTACGATAGGAGACCTCTAAAACCTGAATTGCAATTGACACAAACACAAGATAGACCGTTTCAAGAGTTATTCATCGATACATTTTCAATAGAAGGACAATATTACCTCACTATAGTAGATGGTTTTAGTAAATTAGGACAGGCATTTTTAATAAGTTCACGCTCAACTCCCGAAGTAGTTAGGGCTTTAATAAAATATTTTTCTATATACGGCGTACCTGGACGAATTAGTGCGGATCCCGGAGCCGAGTTTAATAATGCATTATTAAAAGATCTTCTATCATTTTACAAAATAAATCTTCACATTAGTACTCCACATAACCCCAACTCAATGGGGATAGTCGAAAGATTTCATTCCACTATCATCGAAATATATAGAATAGCTAAATACGAACGGAAGATAACTGATGCGGCGGATGTAATGACTTATGCGATTATGTCTTATAACCATTCAATCCATTCTACTACAGGCTTAACACCCTTTGAAGTCGTATTTGGGCATACCGAGTCTAATCATATATTTTCTGTAGATTCTAATAAAATGTATACACAACAATTAGTTAAGGAACATGCTCGTAAAACTAAATTTTTATATCAATATTTAACCGATAAAATCATACATCAAAAACAGCATTTAATTGAGAAACATGGCGGTGAAAAAGAGTTAGAAATAGACATAGGCGATACCGTGTTTATAAAGGGAGTTAATACGCGACGTAGTAAGGATAAAGCTCGTTATCAAAAAGCCCGAGTATTGGGTCCGATTCATAGAAACGTTGTTCCAGTGATAACTCAGAAACGAAAAACTAAGGTACATACTAAAGATTTAAAACGCCCTTCACAGGTTGTTACTCCTGCTGGTACATCTGACCCCAAGCCAGGCCCTTCAACTGCAAAAGATTAATCGAAACCCAGGCCTCCTACCCATTAAAGAAGGTCAAGCTGTAGTAGCTTACGACAGATGGACCGTGATAAAGATTTTAGATTTTAAAGCTATCAACGACGAACTAGAGATAAATAAAAATAACTTCTTAACACTTAAAACCGAAGTCCAAAATTGTTTCGACACTAGCCTATTCAATTTGCACTTCCAAGAAGTACAGTTACAAACTAGTTTCATAATGAATATAACAGTGGAAAAATATAAACAACTAGTTCCGACTTCAAAATCTAAACGTGGTTTATTGAATCCTATTGGAACATTCATTAAAGCAATAACTGGCAATCTTGATAATGAAGATGCTATCAGATATGAAGATTTAATTAATAAATTAAAAACTAGACAGGACGCTATTACTAATAAAATAACCATAGTTTCCGAAATGATGAGTACTGTAACAAAAATTATTAATGTAACACGGAATAATTTCATTCAAATTAATGAACGTTTTGAGGACATAGATCTCAGGTTAAACAATTCTAAAATGATACAAATGAGCAATGAAATTATTCATTTTTATAATATTTTTACCCACAACTTTCAAACTATTTACTCAAGACTAAATGAAATTGAAACAGCTCTCGCTTTTGCTAGGATTAAAATATTACATCAATCTATTATTGATACTAAGGAATTACTGTCAATTTTAAAAGAAATAGAATCTATGTATAATTTAGTATTTCCAGTGAATATTGAAAATATTGTAAAAATTGAACTGAATATTGAGATGGAAGCATATATCAAACAAAATCAGATAAAGTTTATTATGCACATACCCTTAATTAAAAATGAACTTTATAATTATTATAAATTAATACCTTTACCAGTGCATAGTAATAGTAATAATATATCTAACATTATCCTTCCTAAGTATCCCTATGTCCTAGTGAAAGGGTTGAAAGTCGAGCCGCTCTCACAACCATGCCAAGAAATAGATGAAAACCGATTTTTATGTCCTGAATTTGAAACTGCACCGATATTGAAGGACGAATGTATTACTACACTAATGAATTTTTCCCCCAACACATCTTCATGTCGTCCTGTGCCCGTTCTAATCGAAGATGTCAAGATTTATTTAGTACAACAAAATCATTGGATAATATTTTCGAGAATAGAAACCATTATATCTAAAATGTGTGACAACGACGTTTCACATGAGCCATTAATGGGCACTTACCTGTTAACCCTAGATGATGATTGTTCGATAAGAATGAAGGATTTCAACTTGAAAAGACACGAACACCAGGGAAACGATATCGCGTTTACCCGATTCCCAATTGTAAACCTACCGTTAATCTCCAGCGAAATTAAGCCACAGAACAAGCGTCTGAATTTAGATGGAATTGACCTTGCAGACGTTCAACTCTTAAACCTTTTGGTGAAAAATAGTGTTCCTACAAGTGTTAGTGAAAGTGAATTAAATCAATGGTTCTTTGGTATAATTAATATAGTAATAAGTTTTTTACTCATGACATGTGTCATTTTATTAGCATTTAAAAATAGAATTAAGAAAATTATGTTTCAACCTAAACAGAATATTCGAGATCATCCAAACCCTGAGGATAATCTCGATTCTAAGGAGAGAGGAGTTATACAGTCACAAGACATATTTCCTAATCTTTAAACGGAAACGCCCACGCGTGTTCTCATGAAATATGCTGACGGACTGTCTAGCTCCCAGTCTCGATTATTAGATATTAAGTTAGTCTTAAGCTAATCACCAATGTAACCGGTTGATTAAATATTAATTAAAAATAAAATTTTATTCTTTTTAAAAACGCTCCAGCGCGACCTCGCGTTTTGACTACCTACAGCTAACATAAATTATATACAATAACAAACAGTTACATTAAAAATATAGCCAAATATGGAATACATAATAATACATTTAACTACAAAATGGTTCAAGAATTTATAAAAGGAAACAAACAAATAAAAACTATTCAATACGTTTATCTAAGTGGTACCTAATTTGGTTGTGTTGTATGATGGTGTAAAAGTGAGGGTAAGTACGTGAAGGTGTCTATGTGGGGTATGCTCATGATGCAGGTGATTTTGCGCTATGGATATTCTGGAGAAACTATCCAACCTATTATTAAAAGAGTTCAAATATGGTGCACTAATTAAACTTTCGGAAGCCTATTCACTTACCCGGTTTGGGAGAAAGTTAAGAATTTGTGTTATGTTGGTCTTCAGTTTTAAAGAACTACCCTACAAATGTGTATTTTCATTTAAAGTAAAGAGCTCCTCAATTCCTGGAACATTATAGTGGCCAGTAAGGATTTCATAGGTATCAATGAGAATTCCTCTTAATCGCCTACTTCCTAAATCAGTAAGGTCAAATGCTTTCAGACGCTTATTATAAGATTTGTTCCTGAGTGACTTGATCATTTTCTTTATGTTCAATGATTCGGTGGATTGCAATAAATTTGGAGTTTGATTTCTTGCTAATACCTAAACAAAAAGTCACTTAAAAGGGAATATCATTTCTCCGTCTTTTTTGCTTTTAACCCAGAAACATACATTTTGGAATTAATACACCAATTGAGCTTCGAAAGCATATTCATTATTCAATTCTTTATAACTCAGTATTTCATCCACACTCAATTAAGTCATGAGATTAAAATTCACAGGATACTAACTGGTTTATCCTTGGCCGCTTAGGTAATTGCTTTAAATGCAGGTTAGTGGTGAATATATAAGCTACCTCGTTTCCAAATTAGGCGAAACATATTTTAGACAAATACTTAGGAATTATATAGAATTAGTAAAATCTCTATTCACTTAAAATCTTTAATTTTGTTAATAAGTTTAGCGTTCTTTGTTTGGATATAAACCGCGCTATGATTTATCATGTGTATTTAATAAATATAGCATTAGGCCCGGATTGCTTTTATTTCTTTAATAGTTTTTTTTGGCAAAAAGATCAACTGATACACGTCGACGTCTAAGGCGAGTGTGAGTTTCCTCGCGCTATTTTCCGTCACTCTACGACGGACGACCATTTGTTCGTTAGTATTCGAATCGTGGAGTATGTTGTAAATTCGCTCCTAAACATATACTTAGATAGTTCCCTCTGGTGACCCCAGATCTAGTCCTTTTATCGCGCAACGAATAAGTAATGCACCGAGGAAATGTTGCCACAGGAAAGAAACTTTTTGAGTTTGCTTTAGTTTTCTATTTATATATTGTTCGGAATATTATAAATGTATTTGCATTACATATTTATCGACGAGGTCAACGACCTTTTACAATAATATAGGTATTTAAAATTCACGATTTGATAATTTTTCCTACATATTATATAACAACAAATTTACACAGGTTTCCGCGAATTGTTGTCAAGCGTTATATTATGCGCATTAAAAATTAATATACAGCATTAAAGTGATTAATATCTTATATATAAAATTCTCGTGTCACAATGTTAGTCTGCATACTCCTCCGAAACGGCTTGACCGATTCCTCTGAAATTTGGTAAGCATATTGGGTAGGTCTGAGAATCGGCTAACATCTATTTTTCACACCCCTAAATAATAAGGGTGGTCCACCCCTCAATTTTTTTTTTTAATTTTTAGATATTTTTTTCTGTTTTTAGTTTTTTATGATACAGCATTAAAAAATACATACAACCCCTAACTTTCACCCCTCTACGATCAACCCCTATTTTTATACATGATATACATGGCAAAACGACGTTTGCCCGGTCAGCTAGTATTCTATAAAAAGCTTGCTTTATACACAAAGAGAATTTCTAGTTTATGCCAAAACTAGCTTACATATAATCGCGGGTATTATATGGCTTGCATGGAATTAGATTTTTTTGTATGTTTCATATTCATCCACCAATAGGGATTTAATAATTGCTGCATTATTGGTTATACTAAATTCCCATTAAATTATATAAGAGAAGAAGTATAAACTTGCGTAAACAAGAATTAATAATAAATATTTAGTTTTTTCCCTCTTCAATAAAACGTTTTTTCAAGGACTGCACAAATTTGGAACACAATAAATCTTGTAATTTTAGATTTATTTATTCAGGTTTTATCGAATTTCTTCGATAAAACCTGACTGAAAAAATGACTCTCGTCTCATGTGCCAAAACCACGAAGACAGATATATAGCAGCAAACAAGGCTTGCTATAGTCAAAAGTCAATTAGAATTTTAGATGTGTTTCCGATTTACTTGAATACCAAATGTGGCGGAAGTAGCGCAATTCTGAAATATTTGTTTCCGTTGTACGTGGTTACAATTTCCTCGTAAAAAATTTGTATTGCCATTGAAATTTGTACAAAAGGATTGCATTGCAACCTTGAACTCGCGATTGTATTTATTGAGGAAAATATGTGATCGATAATTTATAAAGACAAATTAAACAGTTGATTTTATAAAACTCGGACCAAATTTGACAATGTCCTTTGGACCAAATTAGTAAAGAATACTTTCCTTATTGAAACTCATTTTATAGCGTTATAGGTATAAATTAGAGATAAAGTTTACTTGTGTCGTACAAACTGTCGCGTTTTTAGTAAAAAAAAATAAAACGTGTGGCACTCGGGGACTGCCGCGGTAAAGCTATTGCACAGCATTTTTTATCAACTTATATACCTATATAAAAAATAAAAAATAATATTTTTTTATTTATGCAGATTTTTTTTCTTTGAAGTAAGTACCTAAGTTTTTTCAATGCACCGGCCGCGTTACGCTAGGTCACCGATCTCGTCAGAGAGATGTGATTACGCAATATGCGTTCTGTCCCACTCTAACGCGTATTGGCCGCACCTATATTGCGTCATCGTGTGTTAGGTTTATTTCGTTACGGAATTTCTTGATTCGGTCGCCGCGCTCAAAGCCCGCGATAAAATCTATGTAATAGCTTAAAAATAACATCTCGTACTTGACGAAACTATCTAATCGTGCTTACATTTTCATTTTTATAAGATTAATGTTTATTAGTTTTTGTATATATTAATTTAAATCTCTTGTAAGTCGATTTCTTGTTTGTTAACTTGATAATAAAAATATTTGTTGATATATACAACTAGCAAATCCATTTGCCTATGTCTACATCTAGTCATGTTTTGAAAATTATTCTGCGAAAAATTATATTCGATCGCGCTTACATCAATAAATATGTGATTCCACGAATTATCAGCGTTATTTACTTGTTGAATTATACCCTTTGCTTTTGGTAGTTTCGTTCATATAATTTTGATCCAATTGAATCATGACACTGTTTATATTTTTATAGAAACAGTGTTGGCCTAGTGACTTATGCGTGCGACAGTTAACGTCGTTCGAATCCCGGCTGTGCACAGAGGGAATGTTCTTTCAATTTGCACGATTAACACTTGCTATATGAAGGCAAACAGAGCCCAAAATCTTCAACATGGGTCAGCCCCAGTAGGCTGGCTTATAATTAATCTGTGCTATAATTAATTGCTCACTCGAATAAGGTTAGAAGGTACCCATTTTACTTTATATGAAGTTTCTTCTCATCCAGTCGAGCCAGGCTGCTGCAGCGGTGTTTTTAGAAACTATTAATACATTTGGTCATCTTACAACAGAAATTGAATTAATTTGACTGTGTAACATTGTCAGGGCCAGTACGATAACCTTGCCATGATCGCGATTTCTCAAAGGAAACTAATTCTTATGACACCGGTAAGTGGAATTACTGCGACTTATTGTTGTTTATTAAGTAAACGTTGATCAATATTGTTATAATTTCTAATTTAAATTGTAGAGAAACGTTGTGGGTCAACAATTTGAAATTGATTTAACTCGTGATTATTTTAAATTATAAGTATACAGTCAGAATTTGTTAAAACTACATCGATGGGACTAATTACATTTGGTTGTAAAAACCGATAGTCGTAACAGCCGATGACTTTGTTATTAAGTACCTAATACAATAGAATTCAGCCGGGACCATTGCTTTTGGTCAATATAACCGGTATGTTGTTCTAAACGATGTCGGCGTAAACGGTTTTGACTGTATATATTAATACATAGTTTAAAAAAAACTTCTCTCTTAAATTAAAGAAGATTAAGATGACTTGATACTATATTAATTCATTACGAAATAAAAAATGACATAAATATAATGTATAATTTAATCTCTCCGAATACAGGTTTCAAATTTTTTTTGTAATACAGCGCCTTTATTTGACTTGGTTCTGCATTTGATCACTATCGGCCCAATTATAAAAGCCGGACAAAAGGCACCACGCTTCTTACCATGGTTGCCATTTTTTAACATAATATTGTAACAGTTACAAATACTATCTGTAGTCCAAGTTAGATAATAAGGCTTTTATGATAATGTGTTTTAATAGGAGATCTTGAGTATAAATCCAAAGGATAGGAAAATATTTAAAACAAATTAAAATAAAATATATACAGCATATATGTATTCAAAGAATAATATATTTTTGATTTACGTAATATTTATACATATTAACTTCAAGTTCATATGAATAATTCTTACATAATAAGGCTATGTTCACATGTAACGCGCGTTAACGCGCGTCAACGCGCGATCAAATTTGAAGAGCGTTCAGATGATGAGCGCTAACGCGCGTTGCGAGAGTACTCGTCAGTCTAGTTCGGTAGAACGTAGAAAATGGACGTGGAAGAGGCAATTATTTTGTGGTTATATTATAAAGAAAAGTATAGAAAAAGAAAACGTATACATTGGGTTCATCCAATTTTGAAAAAAATACAAATTATATTATATTTTTTATACAAATTTGCTATATTCCAACTTGCTGGCCTTTTTTCTACTTCATCGATTAGTAAGTCGATGTCAATATCTTCAATTTCACTCATTTTAAATGCGAGAACAAAATATAATTACGAAAATTAACAAAATTACACGCGATCGCGATGAAAGTTGTACGAAAATACCACAATGTCTAGTCGCGCGATTTGAAAACGCGCGTCAAGTTTTAGCCATCTGAACATAGCCTAAAACGATACGATAAAATAAAAATATGAAATGTTATGGGTAATAATAACATTGCCTGTTAAATAAATTTATTAATCCAACCTCCACAAATTATTTACTAAATATATATTATACTCGTATTTTGTTACCGTTGACCGGTCTCTGAGGTCTGTATACTCTGTAACATTTTTGTAAGATAATTTTGAACGCAATTTCGATTTAGTTCGCGTTCTTCGTAATAACTTGACATTAAAGTCCCTATGGAGGTACAGATAACCAGTGTATGGTCAAGAAAGTTTTATATGATACCATTCACACCTCAACCATAACCTACAAAGGAGATACAGTATTCCATCGAACCACTAGACCACAGAACACGACAAATACATAGACTACAATTATATAAAAAAATCTCGTATGAATGCCTTTTTTCTTGAGGGTCTCAAGACAGTGCTGACGATACAACGACTGAACGCTGTTCAGGTTTTAATCAACGCGATTTCAAATAAAAAAATCATTTATACCGGATTGTATTCTACTGACTATTCTACACGAGCGATGTCAAACAAAAGACTGAAGGAATAATACGCTCATTTTTTCATTGTCTTGTATGTATCTGTAGTAATTAATATAAAATTAAAAGATCCTTTGTATTATAACAAAAGTTTTATGTTTTTAACAGTATTTAACACCGTAATTAATATATGATAGATTTATGGCAAATAGAATTATGGAATCCTTTTGACTTGCTCATAAGTTTGTCGTTCTTTCGAACTTCCGGGTTTCTATACAATCGTGTCTTTAACAAACTATCTTTATTTCGTACTGGCCATGATTTCAGATTTAAAAAAAATGGTGGTGTTACAATGTTTTCAGGTCTGGGCCTCAGATTTCTGTATCTGTTTCATGATCATTTGTCAATCTAATAGGCAAGTAAATGATCAGCCTCCTGTGCCTGGCAGACGCCGTCGACTTTTTGGGTCTAAGGCAAGCCGGTTTCCTCACAATGTTTTCCTTCACTGTTCGGCGAATGTTAAATGGATCGAACCTACGCACTCAGGCATGAGAGTCGCACGCTGAGGCCACTAGGCAGTGCCAACACTGCACTTTGGATCTGTAAAAATTTATATCGTAATCAGCGCATGTAACCTCCAATACCGTTTCAATTATGAATTTTTGTACCAAATTTCTTTTGAGTTTTTTCGTATGCCACATCAAATAACATTTTATACATATCTGACAGAAATTAAGTTGCTTACGAACCACAGAGTGCCGAAGATGGTATAATGCAGGTATACTCTGCAAAAAATTCCAATAATTTACTCATTAATTTATTAATCGGTATTATCTAATCCAACACTAATGATCGCAAACTTGGAATTAGCTGGTATGAAAACTGAATATGGAATTTGGAATCGAATTGGAAATTACTTGGTGAATCTGCTGAGGAAAGAAGAAGCCAATATGATTCCTGATTAGCAATTACCAGTCTTAGGACCTTTTACAATTACATTTTTTTAAATAAATAATAAAGAAGTAATGCTAACGTTGACTTCCTAAACACCTTTTTTCGAGAGATAAAGACTTTCCATTAACAAGTAATTAGCAATAGTTCTTAAAATTCATTGACATATTTATTACAATTTAAAATGGCATATTTATTTTTATGTAATTACAACGCTTTTATATCGACATTGTCCAGTCAATTAGGAATATTTTTTCTTCCCAGATTATCACGTGATACTTTCAAATATGGCGTTTTCTTATTTATTTTATTAAATACTAGCTGCCCTCGCGCACTTTGTTTCCCCTTAAAAAGACGTTTTACTTAGCCTACCTTAATAACGTAATTTTCAAATTTTTGTGCCCATGAAAAGTTCCTAAGATTTCAAGGAATAAATTTAAAAATTAAATGAGCCCTCGATAAATGAGCTATCAAACGAAAAGATAATTTTCCTAAGATAAGCACATTCAAAGCAACTTTTCAGCTCTATAAAATCACTAAAGAAAAGTTTTGGATTACGGATTTTTTTAATACCCTACATTTTTAGGTATACTTTGATACTTTTTATGACTGTATCTTCTTTATTAATGCATATACTTTATATACAGTTACATATAATAACAAACCATTTGGGATGGTAACAAAACATTTATTATCTAAGTCATAGTATATTTATGATTAACCATAATATATATGTTTATATGAAGACGATCTTAAAATTAGTTCTAAAATATTAATAATTATATCAAGAAATACTTCACTTTTACTCGATTGACCTTTAAATTTTATTCGAAACTAAGATTTTGTAATGTTATTGACCTCTGAATAAAAATGCGCGCGCATTCTTTTTGGAGGGCAAATAGAGGAAGGAAACTATACGTACACTATAAACATTAAAATGGATATTAAAACAGTCTAAAATTACTGAAAATTTGAAAATTATAAATTTCCAGATGTTGTTTTGTAACGATGTAATCTATAATTATTATTTATGAAAAAAACATTTGAAAAAGATATAAAAAAACTTAAAGGTAAATTATGTGTAATATTTGACTAACTAAGCATAAAAAAGAACATTGTTTTTTGGCAAAATATTGCTAGAAAAATGTATTGGATTAGTAAACGGAACTAAATAATTTAATAAGAACTTTAATATTCATATAAGTACCTAAAGGTGCAGAGGTTTATGCATTGTGGTTTTATGCAAACCTTCTTTAGTAATTAAAAAAAAAGCTTCAGTACAGGGTTTTTTTTACTTTTTATTGATTTTTTTTCTCTTATGTTGCTTACCTGTACGTTTTTTTTCTACAAATATCTAGCTAAATAGGCTAATAGGAATTCAATAACTATTATATGTGCCCTACCTTTCATTTTGGCAATTGTTGGCTGAAAATAGAATTCATACGTCCGGGTACAATCACAATAAACTTGACCATTTTGCAATTGTACAAACCGGCTCTGATATGTGTCAGTGACATAACTATAATTATTTAATTACAAGCCATAAGCGGGTTAATCATTACGTGTCTAAAGAGATTTTTAGTAATTAATTTGGTGTCATTCATTCGGAAATTAGTATGAATAGAATATCATTAAGCGTTTGAGCAGGTTGATCGTGTGCTTAGTGTTGGTCGCTCGGTATATAGAGGCGCGAGTGGTACGCGCGCGGTTAATTGCAGGCTGCGCGGGAGTTGCGAATGACGAACGCGTAGTGAAAGATCGATCTAATCGATCTCATTTAATTCGATACTGTTGTGCTTACGGTTATAGTGCTGTTCGAAAATTGTGAAAAATAATCATGTTGACCGGCTGGCAGTTGTTGTTGTCAAAATGTAAGTTTTTTAAAAAAAGGAAAAAAAGGTTTATTTTAACTTAAATTTTAATTTTAATTGACCTTCAAATAACTTGAATATTTTAGGCCAACTTTAGAGTACCAAAGTAAGAGTTAATAAGTGTATTTTACTTCAATATTTCTCTTCTTTCTTCTCTTTTTCTGGTATAAGAAATCTAGCCTATTTAAAATTATGCGTCTAAGATATATTTGTATTTATTGTTTGAGTTTAAAATATATTTTTTTTTAAATCACTTGAGTAAATTTCTTATGGAAAAATTGTTGACTTGTCAGATTTACATAATTATTGCTTCAAACCCCGCATAAGTGTTTAAAGTATTTAGGGTAGTGATAACAGCTTTGAACAAGTGGATAAAATGTTTTACACATATTTATTAATATGATAATATGGACTTTATTTAATACATTATTTGTGTAGAAAAAGCCATTCGGCTATTATTGTTTGCTTTCTGACACCTTCAATATTATGCGAGCCTGGTACTAAAACTAATTAAAAAATTTTAAAACAACTTAAAACTTAGTTAATTTTAAAATGAATACAAACACGAACACATAAATACACGGAAAGAAAATAAAATCGATTCAATGCTCGATTACGATAAATGAATTAATTGCATTAAGATGTAATATTTTCCATAAGTAGGTATGTGTGTCGTAGCCTTCATATGTGGTTTATTCTATGGAATTCAAATTATGTAACTAGAATAAATAAGATTTTTTCAATATAATATATTTCAGCATTTATTTTTTGTTTTAATTCTCTTTAACCGGCCGGTACTTTGTTCTATTTGCTATTCGAATATTCAAGGCCTCGTCTTTTGGCATTATTACGTGACATTATAATTAATAAATTATTCACTCGGAGTAATTAATAATTTATAACTTTACACAATTAAATATATTACAATGACAAATTGCGCTGATTTTAAATAAAAACATGGTGTAATTCAATTGAGGTGGTTCAGTATAGCTTATAAAAAAATAAGTTTAAAGCAAATTAAAAAAAAAAAACACTTTACCGGGTAAAAATACTATATAACATATAGGCATCGTATCTTAATACGATTTAAAAACTTTATTTTCAATTTGAAAAAAAAATTATTGTAAATTATATAATTACTTATGGAAATTGGAAAAGTCCCGACAGTGAAGAGCTCTGATAACGCCGTAGTTATAAAAACTATACTCCGTCGTTCCACAACTGAGCGTTTTTATGAGGCAGTTTTTGCAGCGAGCCACCACTATGTGCCACAATTCGACTTAAGGGTTTTTCAAGAAAATAGCGTACCAATTCTTAAAATGCCGGCAACGCACTCGCGAGCCCTCTGGCATTGAGAGTGCAGGGACGGCGGTATCACTTAACATCAGATGAGCCTCCTGCACGTTTGCCCCCTGTTTTATAAATTAATATTGATTTTTGACATTACTTACATAAAGGTCGAGTTGTTCGAATACGTTTCAGCAATGCTAAAACATATTTTCTTAGTTACGTCAAGTAGGTATATGCCAGTACGATAACGTCAGTGTTTTTGTTCGAACGAATTGTCCATACGATTTGTATACAGCATTGCGATTTTGTAACTCACTTTTCGAACTCACACAGCGGTTTTCACAGCGGCAGTCGCGCTCAAATCAGTTGTAAAGCAGTCAATTTTACGATTCGGCATTCTGATAAGAAGGGAGCTTGTAGTTTATTGTTCGAAAAGTGAGTTACAGAATCGCAAAGCAGGAATTCTATTTGATACATACGTGTTTATTTCTGATTAGTTGCCAATACGACCACGGTCTGCTGCTCAAGTTCTCCTCTATCGTTACTATTCTATTACGTTTGTTACAACTTGTAACAATTACGAATATTTCGTGTTAAAATACTATCTCTCTAACACACAAGAAAAATACACATAAGTGTTTATTTGAAACAGAAATATGCGTGTAAAATAAATCGCTTTGGAATTCTCATTACACGGAGCATTTACGATTGTCGCACTTGAACAAGTTATTTAACCTTATCGACACTTAACTGCATTTAATTACAGTTACAGAGATAAGTTTGTAACAATATTTCACTCTAACCAAAATTACGTCGTCTAATTAAGCTTGATTTTGTATCTCACTCACACCTTTTTCCTAGGCATAGACCACAAACCAGCGTTGCCAGACGTCCCGATTTTTAAATCAAAATGAAATGTCCCACGCGGGACAGGCTTAGTCCCGCTTTTCGGGAATAACTCGATGGCAATAAGAAGTGTGTACTACCACCACCGCACAATAATGGTACCAACTCTTTCAACAGTATCCAAAAAAAAACCAGGATTATCTTGAAACTTTATATTAAGTATCCTACCATCAAACTGCTTTCCAAAACGCCTTCTTTTTGAAATGCTTCGTAAATTTAATGAAATCATAGTTACTCATCAAGTTTAATCTGAAGCTATCCTGTGAATAGTTCTTCGTCTTTTTTAAAGAGAAAAATGAAACTTTTAAAGAAGTTATATCTTCATAGAAATATTATGAATAACTAATTCTTATAAATAATTACTGTCTTATTGTAGTTGCAATTTGAAACACTCACTCTTCAGAGTATTATTGTTTGAAACGCTATATTTTTTTATTTTTTTATTTTGATTTTTTGTTTTTTAATCAGAAGATGAATAAGAACTATTTAACGATAGGATAGATATCTGATTTCTCAATTTACTCAATTAAAAACATGAATATTTAAAAACTTTTTATTTTATTTACTATGTCCCGCTTTCGACAAATGAATCCCGCTTTTTTCACTTTAAAAGTGCCAAAATCCCGACTTGACTAAAAATAAATCTGGCAACGCTGCCACAAACATACCTGTCTCGCTTCATCCACTTTCATGGCATTCTCATGCATTCTGATCGTTTATGGGTACTTTCGACCTGTACTGACCTATGTGTTTCTTCTCTCATACATTTGGTCCAGGCATGTAACACAAGGTCCAGACCTCACCATCATCTGTTGCCTAGTACAGCCTACTCGTGAGACGCTCCTCATTCATTCACAGGGCCAAACCGCCTGAGCACTTCCTTTTGTATCCTTGTCACTATAAGTAGCGGCACGATCCCCTCCACGTATCGGCCAGCGCTAGACTTACGTGCCGCTGCCTATACGTTCTCTATTATTCCACATTGCTCAGCAGGTATCTCACTATTGCTTATTCTATCACTCATGCATCCTTCGGAACATTAATAAAATCTATTTATTTTAAAATAACTAAATCCTCAAGTCATTGTTTAAAACATATCGATAATTTTGCTATGGTTGTCATAGTAAACCGTTTTATATTATAATGTAGCAAGCTTGCTTTACTTTTTATAATAATTTCTTTTTTGTTTGTTTGTCGAAACGAATTAAGTCTGGATATCCATAGTTGCTCCCCTCTCAAATCCAGTTTTATTTTAGCTTAATTTATTTTTGACTCTTCGTGTATGTGCTTCGCACATTAAATATTGTGTTTAATTTTTATGTACCAATACATCAGCGTGCCGAGCAATGGCAAGCTTTTATCTAATATATAAAATTCTCGTGTCATAATGTTCGTTCCCATACTCCTCCGAAACGGCTCGACCAATTCTTATGAATTTTTTTATGCATATTCATTAAGTCTGAGAATCGGCTACTATCTATCTTTCAACCCTCTAAGTGTCGACCCCAAACAAAAAAATATTTTTCGGGTAACTTTTTTTGTTTTTATTTTTTTACACAAAAATACATACAAAATTAAGGGATTTTCATCTGTTAATTAAAATCTTATGTCTTAAGAGGTTTTATAGAGAAAAAATCAAGAAAAACCTTAAAAGTTTTCAATCCAGAAAATCGAACAGTCTCTCTTATAGCCAAATGTTCCATGTTGGTATGTACTAAAAAGGTAGGGTAATTAAAATCAAATTAAGGAGAAACAAAGTTCGCGGGGGCAGCTAGTAAATAAATAAAATTGGTCTACTACTACGTCGCCATACTTGTAAAAATATACCTAAAAGTTATCGCAGAAAGCGAATAATGCTGGCACGTTTCACATTTAATTTTCGTGATTCAGTATAACGGTACGGCGGGTCATGTCGCTTGTCTATGGTTGGACTGTGGACATCTTTCGTTTTAATTACCTTTAGAGAATATCTTTAAGTATGCTAATGTCTTCTCAGCTTCCCAAACTATTGGTGGTACGGCTTATCACGTATTTACCTAAACGTCGATGAATGAAACATACACAAAAAACTGTTTGCTCTATTTACGATTGAGCATCAAACGACAAGATACCTTACAAATACTCTCTTATATTAGACACGTATCATGATAAGCAACAAATTTATATTTAAATTGTTTTTTTGTTTCCTTCTCCGGTACAATGTAATTTAAGGATATTGAAACTTTGTAAGCGGTCAAAGACATTTTATTCAATCGTAAAATTGTCATGAATCTCACAAGGCCACCATTGCATTTTGAACAATATTATTTTGTAATACATTACAAAATTATAATTTTTGTCTGACATACTTACCTACTTATTAATTCGGCAACATTTAAAAATATCTTAAGATACAGATTTTTGACCTAAGCGGAGACTTTATGTAACTGAACCATTGCATAATATGAATTATATTATGGGAATAATGTAAGCACATTGTTATAGTAAAAATTCAATTTCTCTTAGATTCTTATGGACTTAAAAAACGTGAATAGCACTGTTTGTTACCATGGATACCATTTTAGCATGAAAAAAACATCGTAACAGTAGTACATCGTAAAAATATTACTTAACCAAACTCCATAAACTACAAAATCTTTTATTATATGGCTAATGGCCAGTCTTAATGAGACAGTCGATTTTGGGCAGAATTATAGGTGATACATATTATGGAATTGTCTTGACTATATTGTATCGAAGCCGATGCGCAATAGACATAAATGTACCTAATACCGTATAAATTAATCTAAGTTATTTTAATGGAAGAAACGTATAGAATCGACCGTGACATTGCATCTTAATGGAACATTAATTTAATAACTCATTAGAGGTATAAATAATTACCCTAAAATATATAATGCACCGCTTTCAACCCATTTTCTTAGGTATTTTACGTTATAAGGTGATTGATTAGTTCTCGAGGCAACAATCATTATTTAGAATTCGTTAC
The DNA here is from genome assembly GCA_963693345.1 of Pieris melete. Taxonomy (NCBI): domain Eukaryota; kingdom Metazoa; phylum Arthropoda; class Insecta; order Lepidoptera; family Pieridae; genus Pieris; species Pieris melete. The sequence goes on along the minus strand of CAVNZK010000040.1, from coordinate 3,490,068 downwards.
CTGATCATGCTTCTTACTAAGAGAGAAATAGTCATACGTGTTTGCCATAATTTTTTTTTTCACAGCGTTTCCATCTTTTATAAATTTTCCGTGCGTGTGTACTTTAACTCGTCCAAGTTTAATAACTACGAACGATTTTGATAAAAAAATTTTTTGGGTTCAACTGGAATCGAAGATGGTTTATTAATAATATATAATTATATGACTTTTTTGTATTGAAGACATGTTTACAGGACGTCTGTCCGATAGTGTTGTTTGATGATTTGCTATTTTAAAAGAGTACCGAGAGTTTATTATGCCGGCTCTTACTCTCCGTCTACCCCCTCTGTCTTCTTTGCCGATGAGTAGGGATGTCTACCGATTGAAATTCAAAGACGTGGAATAAGTGATACCTGTATCTTATATTCCATAATAAACATATTTTATTTTAGTAAATATGTATTTCATGTTAGTAACCTCCAGTTCTTTAAAACGAACGAAACAAATATAAAAAAACAGGAAACTTTTAATAGGAACCACCCTCACCAATAAATGAGGATTAATCTTTAGTAAAAAGTTGTAGTTTTGTGTTGGAAGGGGAAACTAAATTATGCTTATCTCGTAAAGGAAGTTTAGTAAGATTCTTGTACTTTGCTTTCTTTTATTACTCCCGCTGGAGGACACCCATAAGGCATTAAATGACTCCCTATGTAAGTCCTCGACACGTTATGAAATATGGAAATTAGCATGTAATGTTCTGTACCCGTAGTCTTGACAACCGACTTGATTAACAGCATGTGGTGAAAGGTAGATCACCATTCTCGATAAACAAGTGCAACGTATTAGAGTAACAGTCAATCTTGTTGTGGAACAATAAATACTAAAGCGAAAGGAAGTCTAAGACTAGGTAATTGCTAGATAAATGACGTATTTACTTTAAGGAATGCAGGACATTTTCAATGCCTAACGTTTAACGTCAAAATACATTGCGTCAATTGCCATCTCACACGATATTTTTTAAATTCTTTACATATTTTTCCAGCCAGTAGGTGGTTTTTGTTTGGAATTTCCATTTGCGCATGCGGCATGAGAGTCGATCTATCATCTATGGGAATCATGTAAGGAATGTCAGAGCGTAAATTCCATACAATTTAATAGGTTATGTAATCAATTGTAAAATTTGAGCTCTGGGCTTTCTTAGCAGCTTTATACCTAGCAAGAAAAAATTTTAATTTAATTATTAAAACTGGTGGAGACTTAATAAAACAATTTTTATAAACGAATTCGCAATATCGATTACATGTAATTAAATAATAAGATTCTTCAATCTTTTTGTATATATAAACTTTAAGTTTACATGCCACACACGTCGCGGTAATAGCTTTAAAAGAAAAGCCGTTCGTCGACTCTTCCTGGAAACGTCAAAGTTATTATGGCATAAAATTGCAATGAAATTAACAACGCCAGCCTGTCTGCCAGGGGAACGAGAGCCATTAGCCGACGAGGATCGTACGATGTCGGAATGCAGCACGATTCAATAGAAATCTGATCGATAAAAACTTCTAACGAGTTTCTCAATCCAATACCATGTTAAGTAACCCGACTCGGTCTTTCTCGTAATCGTAAATGGAAAGACAATTCGGTCTTTAATTCGTCAACGGGAATTTTAACGGGGTTATAACTCATTTATTATTCTGGAGGTTCAAAGCGGAAATATGCAGTCCATTTATGTAGGTAGGCTATTGTTCTCAATAATTGTAATGTAGCAATAAACATCGTGAACGTATATGTCACGGTTTAAAATTAATAGTAACGTAAGCTAGTAGCAGCAGTCTGAAATAGATAAAATTAAAACCCTCACAAAGTCAAACTAATAATGAACCTTTATGACAAAGCAAATAGTTATTCTGTAGAATTCTTTATATACTAACCATACAGCTTGCAGTTTTTCGGTGTTTTTTTCCTCTATAGATCAGCCTCGTGTGCCTAACAAACGTAGTCGAAGTTTGCATCTTATTACAAGCATTAATATCCTATATATTACATACAGGACATAAACTAAAATCCATTGCTACATAATTTCTCAACGATTAAGAGTCACCAGTTAGCTTCTGGTAATTCGAATTTAATATTGAAGAAAAATACACAAAATATAAAGAGAATTACTATTAAATAGATGATCTTTTCTTACCAAGAACAACAACTAAGTTGCATGTAAAAGTTATTGGAGTTTTTGTTTAGAATGGGTGAATTAACTTATGCTTATCTCGTAAAGAAAGTTTTTAGCGTGCCTTAGCACGGATTTGTAATTACTGTGTCAACAGAAACACTAACTAAATGATAATTACGTTTATGTTAAACGCATGTTAATTTTGCTTAAACCATAATAAACCTTATTTGATAAACGAGTGTTGCTTAGCTCCTGTAAGCGTATTTACTCATTAGTGTAGTATAAAACTTTAGTTTTGTGCGTAACCACAACAATTTATAACACATGTCGTTGCATTCAGAACTAATAGAATGATAATATAATTAGGAGGGCAACGGGTGACCTTATCAAGAGAACTCTCCCAGGAAACCACTTAAATTTTATTACTAAATTTGCCGTTCAATGTATAGGATAAGAAAATTCAAAGGAAACATAACAGAGACATCATAAATAATCCTGGATATGAAAAGAAACACAATTAAGAAAAAATTGTATAAAAGAAGAGAAAATAATAATTTAGAATATGGTATACCAAATATTAATATGAATAACAATAATTTATGATATGAATACGATATGAACAGGAAATAAAGGCGGGTTGAGGCAAGAAGATTGAATTTGATAGCCTTCGATAGAAGATTCGTCGAGAAAGGAATAGAGTGGGATATAAAGGTTGTTAGCGTAGTATTTAAGAAAGCGACCTTACTACGACTTACTTCCCTAGCTTCGTACTTACACTTCGTAGCACTTCGTCGCTTAAGTGCGGTGAAAAGATCGCAAACTAGCGAGTTGATTTATCATTACTATAAAGTGAAGGTAGTGAAAAGCGGTAACTCTGCTACTCTTCTAAGCAATGATTTAATGCATAAATTATTATAATTAAAATGTAACCTTAATAACGTTCATACCAACAACATATAAATGTATGAATATAATTATCCAGGCATCCATATTACCAGTAGTTTAGACAGTAATTACTCTGTGATTGCTTAGATTCATTCTTGCATAATATCATCCAAGAACACGCTTTGATCAGTTCACATAAGCTACGGCTCGTTGACCACATCATGTATGACACATTTAAACATTTACTTGACATTTTTTCAGGAGCCGTGTCCAAGTACTCGTTCTTATTATCTTGCAACACAAAGCTTTTTGATTCGAATAATTTACACATAATAAGAAGTATTTTTACCGGATACAGATAACATATGATGGTTGTACTCAATTTAATTTTGATTGATACGAGTCGTCGATATTATCATAAGTCATTGTTATGAGTCGAAATTGGAATTAAAACGCGTTTTTCGCCGACAATAGCGCATTTTTTTTACAAAAGTAACACCGCAATATTTTTAACATTTTCTCTCTCAATTATAAACGATAAATATGTACCACTAAAGTGTTTTTAGTGTGGTGGCGTCTGTATTATATGTATAATTGTTTTCTTAAAATAAAAATATTGTATGGATTAAATGAATAGGATATTATTTACTTAATTATAAGCTTTTTATTTGAACTGTATATAAGTCCGGTTAGTTATTGTAGTTGATTAGTCTGTATTTTGCGTCTAATGTAATTGTAAACGTCCTATGAATGCTAATTATTTTCATTCATTATGCACATTGCATCTAGAAGTTGTTTAGAATAATTCATTATTTCACTTAAGCAAGATAATGATCACAACCACCTGTCAATTGAAAATTTAGATTAACAAAATTGACAGTATTTTTGTTACTCTTGCAACGGCTTTTTTAACTACCAAATTATGTGTGTATTCGGTAGGTCATTCGCAATATTTAGAACTGGTCCACCCCCAGGCAATCATTATTATATATTTCTTAAAAAAAATAAAAAAATGTTCTATAAAGAAAAAAAAAACGAAACGAATCGTCGGATAAATTTAAAATTATGTTAAATAATTGTAAATTTATAATAATACATAACTTTAATCCGGTAAAACGTTTTTTCTTTAAATCTGTAAAGGTTATGTCAATCAAAGACAATACAATGTTCTATAATTTGACATTAAAAATACATATAATAAATCCTTGTGGGGATTATAAAGCGTAAACGAAACGTAAGTTTCACGTGATTTATATAAGTAAACCATGAATCATTAAAACATAATATACAACTGCGGACGATTAAATCTTATTTGCCCGTGCCTGGGCTATCAAACTAAAAGACAAAGTGAGCCGTATAATTGTGAAAATTGTCACGCGACAATATCAGAATTGAAAACACATTATAGGAAGTACAACAAATTCCTTACTTGAATATAATTCTTAAGGAAAATAACGCTTAAACCATTTCAGAATTTAAAAAAACCAGTGGCAGTACCTTTAAGGTCTGGGTCTCAGTTTCCATTTTGTGATCATTTGTTTTTTCTAACAAGTTGATGTTTTACGGCTTTAGCCACTAGGCCAACGCCGCTCTTCTTTTGTTTCTTAATGAGACAAGTTTGAATTAAAACTATTTAATATTCATAACGCTTATGATTACCACGATAACAAATGAAAATCGTACATAGATCTTATGGATATACAAAGAATGGTCCAATTTAGGTATGAAAATTAATACCAGATTCGTTACATATTGAATTAGTAGATAATAATATATTCTGTATTTCAGATTATATCCATGTTTTTGTTAGAAATAGTAACAATTCGGTCTATGTTAGTATTGGTTAATAAAGAAAAAAAATCTCTTATAATGGGGCATGGATAGCATACTAACGTTATAAGATATGCGTGTTGTTTATAATCACAGGATACCATTGGTCAGTTCGGGTCTCGGCAAACATACCTGACACTGCAGAATCTCGGCAAGCCCAATAGCAACCTAAACGTATTGTAATACTGAATACGGAGCGTATTCAACGCCTTCTGGATAAAATGGGTCCATTACTGACGCAACTCTGAGGTCGATATTTCGTAACATATCGCTATGGATTTTTTCTCTATTCTCTCTTCCTGTGGGCAATAAAGAAGATTTCTTGCGATGAAGGAAGATAACGTAGGGAAACCGGCATGTCTTAGATTGAACGATGGTTTTCAAGCAGAAGACTAATTAGTTTTATATTTAAAAATACCGAGAAAAGAGATACAGAAATCCGAAACCAATGTGATTTTTAAGCTTTATTAATTGTATCTTATACTCTTCCACGTTTCGCTTCACAAGACATCTCTTTTGCGAACTAGCGAACTGAGAGGTCTTCCATGGAAATACCACCTCCAATTGTTTAAAAAAATAGCATACTCCTGCCTCAAAGGCCGGCAACGCACCTGCTAAAATGGGTGTCCATGGGCTGGTTTCCCAAAAAGGACAGTCATCGCTCTTTTTAGGCGTTGCGTCGTCATTTTACCCCATATTCTATAAAAAATAACCTAAACTATATTTTGTTTCAGTTTTTATTATTCCACAACGATGGGTAATGGCCATCATGGGATTTCTGGCGGTGGCGAACGCATACACAATGCGTGTGTGTCTTAACATAGCCATCACACAGATGGTCAGGCGGCATGCACCATCATCGGCGTATGAAGAAGGGTCCTGTCCTGCTGAAGTTGAGGAAGCACTATCAGATACTTCTGTAAGTAGAAACTGAAATCAAATTAATTTGAATAAATGTAGTTCCATTTTTAAACATTGTATACTGTTGTATACAACAGGATATAATCAGACCAGTATGGTTTCTAAATTCTAAGCTACCTAATCTTTAAATTTATTAGATATGGCTTAGGACTCAATTGCATTCAGAAATAGGTTTCAAGCATAGCGTTATTTGTGTCTATGGCTCAGTGAACAGGCATAGGTTTATTCAGTGAGCCTAACACGAAGAATGTACCGGAAATTATACAATACACACATTGAACTATACTAGAAGTAACTAAAGTATAACTGTAGATATAAAACATTAAAAAGCAGCCTGAATTTTGTTTTTATATGACAGAACCGGATATCGCAACAATTGGAAACTGAAATGGGGATTAAATAAGTTAAATTATAAACACGAAATGAAATTTAAACTTACTTTAATTAATCGAAAAATAGTAGTGTTTTAATAAATTTTAATTACATTTTTTTTTAATTTGCATTAAATTTTTAGGGTAATTCCCCTCTAAATAGTAATCTTATCATAATATAATGCTTCTGTTTATATATATATATATAGTTATTAATTAGTAAAATATCAAGAATTTCACCTACTTTGACCATGTCGTGAGAGTTCAAGTTCATCTCATCATAAACAAATAAATTACAATAATAAAAAATAAAAATTACAAAATAATAAAGAAAATAAGGAATACAATTAAAAGATAAAATGAGAAATACATTTTTTTTTTAATTTAGAAAAAGTAACCGGCTAATGAGTATAAAAATTGCGATAGTCATACTTTTATATCGTTACGAGATAAATGCGACCTTGGATGTGCAGGTAAACTATATCGCTTGTTTTCTTCATAAATAAACCGCAGTTAGCAACTAATAAGATATATATCATAGTTATATCCTTATTTGCGATGTTGCAAATTAAAATGTACACTTAATTATCATAGTTAAGTTGAAAGTTTCGGCCTTGACCAACAAAGCTTGAGCTGTGACTAATACCCGATGAATAAAGAACGGAACTAAGTGCAATCCCAAATCGCGTCGCAACACTGCATGGTACAAAAATAATAAAATATGATAGATTTCATAAATAAATATTAAAATTTTGTACGAGATTTTTCTAGGCAAGTATACTATAATTAAATCCATTTATTTGTCTGTACAAAATGTTTGTAGATTTCAATTCTATTTCAGAATATATAAAAGATCTTTATACTTTGAAACGTAACATATATATTACATTTGTTATATTAGAATTGAATGTCGTGAGCTTCAGCTGGTCAATATTAATAAAATTCTCGTAGTCAGTTTAAAAGAAGTATTAGAGGTGAAATTTTTACATCTTAATTTACATTTTGTGTGTACCAAACTCAACAGTTTGCTTTATAACCTACTCAATTAGCCATTCAAATATTTTATAAAAGTATACACACATAGACATTTTGGGCTAAGCTTATTGAATAATCTGTCATGTTACTAGCTCTGATAAGGAGCCATAAAACACGTCTGCTAAGGTTAAATGTGCATAATAAACTTATAACAAACCACAAAATATTTACGAGTTTCAATCGGAAATCGATTAAATAAAAAATATAATCAAAATAAAATTAAAGTTGTATTTTATATCTGAAATTATTTTTATGTCTACTACTACAGATTCGAACTATAGAGCCTTGGAAAAAAAATAAGGTTTCTTTCCCTACAAATCCAACACAATCATGAATGCATCGGAACTACCGTTTTCTTAAAAGAATAGCCCGTACCAAGATATTGACCCTAGGATTTTAATATTAAACTTTTAAAATTAACAAGACATCGACGTGAAATATAGTATAATCTTCTTATTTAACGTAGCAGATCATAAAAAATAAGTGGCACCAGTCAGTCTTGCGATTCTGTAACTCACTTTACGACTGACTTGAGCGCGACCGCCGCCGCTGCGATAACCGCTGTGAGAGTTCGAAAAGTGAGTTACAGAATCGTAAGGCTGTACCTGACACTGTTTCCACACAATTTTTTTCCTACACCGTACGGACGAGTGTTTAAATCAAACTTACAACGAAAATCTATTGCTACACAGCAATGATTCGAATGCAACACTTGAGAGGAGCACTCTTTTTTTAACCTAGCAGATACCAGTAATGAAATGTCATCTCACATTGACTATCATTTTCAGGAAATCAGTGGTTACAATTGGGATGAAGAGACTCAAGGCATTATTTTGAGCGCATTCTATTACGGATACATTGTAACGCACTTACCTGGTGGAATGTTAGCTGAGAGATTTGGCGGGAAATACTCCCTTGGTTTTGGAGTACTTAGTACAGCTGTTTTTACTCTACTCACACCATGGACTGTGAATATAGGCGGCGCCACAGGCCTAATAATTTTAAGAGTCTTGGAAGGACTCGGGGAGGTAAGGCTTTTATCATATTTGTTGTTTAAACCAACAGAATATACTGTAACTGTTGTTTAAGAATTCTAAGAGATACGAAAGAATGAGACTGAGTTACTAAAACAATCAGTTTCCTTCATTCTGAATGAAGGCCTCTCTGCCTTAGTTCGTTTTTGTCGTTCTTTTTAAATCTCGGCTATACTCAAAGTATAGGAATTTCGCATCCTCGACGAATCGCTCGCCTACTCTTGAGCGGGTAAATGCTTATACATTGTAAAACGAACCACTGAAATATTTTTTTTAGGGTACAACGTTCCCTGCTTTGAATGCAATGCTTGCACGATGGGCTCCAGTATCTGAGAGAGGAAGAATGGGTTCCCTTGTGTTTGGAGGAGCTCAAATAGGAAATATTGCTGGAACATATTTATCTGGATTAGTCATTAAAGAGACTGGTGACTGGGAGTCTGTATTCTATCTCTTCGGCAGTATTGGAATTTTGTGGTTCATTTTATGGGTACGTAGTATTCATATGTAGCTTATTATACTGAGAATATATAGTTACTAATAGCTTAAATAATATCGCTCCCTTTACATATATTAAACATTGTATATGTACGATAAAACATTACCACAAACAATACAAAAATTAGATCAAGTTCCTTATTTTTGTTACGTTTTAAAACATTATATAAACAAATTCTATATAGTCTATAGCTATAGAGATCGCATATCTATTAGAATATAGAGAAAAGTATTGTCTTGTTCACAATAGCGTGAGAACCTTTGTCATAGTAAATAATTGCATATTTCAGGCTCTACTTTGTTACAACGACCCTGAATCACATCCGTACATATCAGACAAAGAGAAGAAATACCTGGAAGAAGCGCTTGGTAGACATCGTAATAGCCAGCCATCAGCTATTCCGTGGAAAGCTATCTTTATGTCCGTTCCGCTGTGGGCTCTTGTGTGTGCACAGGTAAAAACATTGAATTATGTACGTCAGCGTATTTGTGGTATTCATGAAATGATTTTAGATTTGTAAAAAGTTGTAAGGAGTTAAAATACTCCCAATTATAGTCAGGTGGGGTAAATGCAGCAACGGGGCAAATGTAATACCATAGCTTTAACTGTTTACACACAAAAGAAACTAGTGCTGGCATCTCTTATACACGTAAAGTACTTCTTGCAGATCAGATTCAATAACTTGTCAGAGTGTAGTACTCTGACAAGTTATTAAATCTGATGGATTGACAGATTTTCACCAATCTCGTTCCAATAAAAACCAAAGTATATTTCAATTTGCGTACTTTATTGCCATTACCCCAGATTAGTAACTATCTACACTATTAGAATTTTAATATATTTTTTACATTTACCCCTTTACACCGGGAAAATGCAATAGAGAGTTAATCTCTAATCATCCATAATTAAATATAAGTAATTACATCAAACGAAAGCCTAAAACATGTTTAATATTCACAGTAAAATTATTTGTAAATTGTAAAAGACCACAAAATAACATAGGAATGTGACAACCTAGTTATGGTATTCGCATTTACCCCACCTGACCCTACTTATTACATAAGAGCTACATTTGGTTTTTTTTTATATATTATTTTTGGTTCTAGTCAAGATGAACCTAGCATCTAACCATTAGCTAACCTTGATGATGCAATTGGCTTTTGATTTGTCACAAAGCTATTATAACAACAATTGATATAAACAATATCATAAGTTATCCAAGATCATTGAATAGATAAAAAAATAATGACATAACAATTATTCGAATTGATTTTATTGCATGTTATTATAATATATATACAAATATAATTATTTTATAGACAAAAGCACATTCCATTTATATTCATAAATGAATAATTATTCATTTGTTTTTCTAATAGCGAGAATAACAAAACACGCCCGTCTTGTATCCCTCACATTTGAAATATTGTTAACGTTAAATACACGTTCCTAGCAAACAATAAATAAACATATAGGTAAATTTAATAAATACAAATCAATTGGTACTTCCTCATTGAACCGTGAATGTTGTCAATAATGAATTGTATTGTCAGTCGTTATTCATTTCCTTGAATGACGAAATCTAAATATTTTGCTCCAATAATAGCAATTATTTAAAAGCTATACTAGATTTGCTCAGAACTCCAATTTTATAGTTATATAGTAAGCAACCATCGGTTTTCGGTTACCTATCACTGATGATTTTCTAAGGTTCTTTTAATACGCTAACTACCGAATAAACAATAATTTGGTACCAACAATTTCAATGACCTAGTGTATACAAAACCTTGTAGATTAAGGCTGCATATTTTGTGTCCCGCAACCCCACGTGAATATGAAAAACAATTATTTTTTTCTTCGTATTTTTGTATCTGTTTCATGATCATTTATTTTTCTTAATTGGTGTAGGTATACACCAATTAAGTTAGATCAAACTGCACACGGTGTGCAAATTTGATTGAAATCGGTTAAGTAGTATAGCGGACAAACAATGTGACGTGTAATATATATTAAGATAATTAATAACTTTCAGATTGGCCACGATTACGGCTATTTCACAATGGTCACGGACTTACCAAAATATATGACCGGCGTCCTGAAATTCGACATCCACAGAACGGGAACGTTGGCTGCGTTACCTTATATTGTGATGTGGATAAGCTCAATCATATTCGGCTGGCTGTGTGATAAGATTGTGAAGAGGCAATGGATGACCGTCACAAATGCTAGGAAGACTTTTACGACTATCGGTAAGTGTTTTGTTTTGACTTTGAGGCACACGCTCCATGTTTTTGAAATAGTTTATGACTAGTGATTTATGTACTGTTTGATGCATTACGCGTATTATATTTCAAGGGCAAGCATTAAACTTTCTCTGTATAACCGCTGGACTTAATGAAATAAAATCAATTAAATTATTTTATTAAGGTAACTTTTATATATAACCAACTTTTATAAAACTTACAAACCAAATGTATAATGTATTAACATATAATTGCCATGAACAGCCCTAAATAAAATACTTATTGGTGTGACTGTGCGTACGTATGTGTTTATGAGTGTGTGTGTGTGACTATTATTTAAGACTATTTATTAAATCACATTTATTACACATGGCACGAATTCTATTTATGAGGGCGTTACGAGAAAAGTTATTCTTATTTGTATTAACCGAGAAAAGAGTAAATAATACCAGTGTATAATAGCTAATACTGTTATTCAACTGATATAGCCATTAAGGTGCTTTTAATCAAATTTTGCTCCATTTATATTAACGTATAATGGAAATTTTCTTTAATCTTTACCCGGATCACATCTAATTAAATATATATTTTATTTGTTTATCACCCACGCTTTGACGTAGATATAAGCTTAGCAAATATAGATTTTTGTTTAGCATGACACACTTCTTAAATATTGAGTTACGATGTAAACATGTTGATGATGACGCGCCTTTCATTCCAAAACCAATATGTTTGGCGAAATATTTTTATTATGATGGCGCCATAGTCTTTAGGTTATACGAACTGAGTGTTACAAAAATCAAAAAAGTATTCCTATAACTTTTTTAAAGTGGTATTTTGAAACGGGTGGTTTTTAATATTAAACAATAAAATTATATATTAGCGAACCCTGCATTAATTCCTTATAATTTGACTTCTAATAAGTAATTATTTATGTTAATTTTAAATGGTGGTTGAAGAAATATTGGCTCGCGATCATTGTTGAGACTGAACGGTTGCAAATAAGGCTGTTTTCTAACTTTATTTACATATTTTGATAAATACCATTTTCTTATATCTTACATATGACCAGTCACAATGTTTATCGATTGTAAAACATTTAAGATCCGCAATACTTAAGAGAATACTAATGATAAAAGGGAAAGCGATGTCAACACGTGATATCTTTGACGCCACAAGAATGGATGCAGTTTAATTACAAATTAATTGTAACGAACCACATTATTATCAAATAATAATGAATCTTTTATTCAAAACTAAAAGAAATAATATGGTAAATTTTCCGACATTTAAATCTCATGAATGGCTCGTCTCGGTTTAAAGAAATCCAGGTAGACTACTTGTTATTGCGTTAAAGTCAAAGTTATTGCGTCAGGACCGAAAAAATATTCTATGGAAGCTTTTCAATTTTTTAAGTAAAAAGCATCGTAAAAAAGGGGCGTATTTCGCGAGACGTGTGATGTGAAGCTTAGATATAGAAAAAGTCGATAAAGAAAAGGTATTATTAAAAAAAAAAACTTCAGACTAATAAGTAATTTAAGTCTAACCTCATTCACAAAAACATCCACAATTCTTACGTAGTTCATAAGTAGTTCAGAGTAGCAAATCATGGCTGTCTTATTATAAACGTGAAGACAGCTTAAAAAAAAATAAAGTGGCGATACAACCTTTTTAGGTCTGGACCTGATTTCTGTATCTGTTTCATGATCATTTGTCAATCTAATAGGCAAGTAGGTGATCAGATATCTGTGCCTGACACACAAAGTCGACTGTTTGGGTCTAAGGCAAAACTACTTCACTTAGAAAGTCCATTGGTGCACAGACGGAGATCGAACCTACGACCTCAGGGATGAGAGTCGCACGCTGGAACCACTAGGCCAACACTGCTATTGAGACAAGCTGTCTTGACTGATGCATAATAGTAATGAGATATTAATATTTTCCTGACAGCAAATTGTCTAGCCTAAAGAGGTTAATATCTCTTCGGTCCAGCTAAGTTTCTTAAGATGTTGCTCAACTTAATTATGCCTGAGAAAATAGTTCCTTCCTTATGTATATAAATTATATTAGCTTAGGAAAGGTTAGGTTTAGCAAATTAGGATGTGACAACGATATTTATATGAGAATATTAATATAATTAGTCATAACATAAGAAAAGAGCGCACCAATTCTTGAAAGCCCGGCAATGCAATTGCGAACCCACTGGCAATGTGAGTGTCTATGGTCGGCGGTATCACTTAACATTGGGTTTGCTCTGTCTTGTAAAAAAATCCATATTACGGATAGAATATGTGTATAGGTATACTCCCTTACATTATTACATAAAAGGGCTATCACATCGTATTTAAGCGTTCGTTTCTAATCAAGTCATTTGTTTAAAACGCTGCACCAATGACATTTTCTTTCTTCTTCCGAAATTAACCATTTCTCGAACGGCGAAGGTAGACATCGTGTGGTAACTTTGCTTAGACTAAACGTATAAAATCGTAGTAAAAGAATCTCATCTGCGGCCAGGTTTAAGTTTTTTATTTCTCATTAACATTACAAAAAAAATCAGTTGTAGCGCCACTCCACCTCCTTAGGTCTTGGCCTCAGATTTCTGAATCTGTTTCATGATCATATTTAAGTCTAATATGCAAGTAGGTGATCAGCCTCCAGTGCCTGACACACGCCGTTTCCTCACGATGTTTTCCTTCACCGTTCGAGCAAATGTTAAATGCGCGCATAGAAAGAAAGCCGGTGCACAGCCGGGGATCGAACCTACGACCTCAGGTATGAGAGTCGCACACTGAAGCCACTAGGCCAACACTGCTCAAGAATATTACAACATTCACTTATACCAGTATATACGAATTAGTAATACCATAATACATTAGCTAGCTAAATGTGTAGTAAAAAAAGTTCATCTAAATTAGGATGTTTATATAATTGTTTGTCAATTTTATTTCCAGCGTCTGTCGGCCCCGGTATCTGCATGATCCTAGCGTCATACTCCGGCTGTAATACTGAGACAGTTGTCATATTATTCACGGCTTCGATGGGGCTTATGGGAGCCTTTTATCCAGGAATGAAAGTGAACGCTCTCGACCTCAGCAGTAACTACGCTGGTACCATAATGGCTATTGTGAATGGCATAGGAGCTATTACTGGAATAATAGCGCCTTTCTTGGTTGGACTGTTGACACCTGATGTAAGTATGATAATAATTAAATATATTTCAACCTATACTAATTGAGCATACTTTATTGCTTATATAAATAAATTAAAATTAAGTAAAAAAAGGGACAGAAATTAGTCAATGTTTCACATTTGGAAAATAATCTTGTCGTTGAAAGCCACATAAGCGAACCAATGAAGAATGGGGCAGACATTTACAAGTAACATAATTTTTTTTGAAGTTACCAGCCATGCCTACGAAACATTTATTGTTATAACTGTAATCGAACCTCGCTTACGTACAAGTCATGAATGCGGAAGCCGGCAACCAATCAACCAACTCAGTAAACATATTATGTAACAAAATATAAAAATAACTTTTAATTATATATAATATTATAATATAAATAATATTGATCAACAAATATAGAGGTACTCAGGGCCCTCAATTATTGCTAATTTTAGGTATATTGTTTTCGTTAATGATTTGCTCATTAAAAAAAAGGGTGCGTGTACTAATAATAATAATAATATAATAATAATAATCTTTATTTTCTTCTCTCACATACATAAGGTTTTTATGATTAAACTAAGATTATAACATTAGGAAGTGTATGTGAGAGACTGGTCTCTGTAACAGGAGACCTGAGTGACAGATAACCAGCCTCTCCACCACCGGACCGGAACGCGTACAATCATGTCATTGTCAAAGGTTATAATGGAAGAAAATAAGCATTAAGTGCTAAAGAAAACATTGTGCAACGGAGTTTTAAAAATAAATGTGTGGTGTGTGTGTATGTGTGTGTGTATGTGTGTGTGTATGTGTGTGTGTATGTGTGTGTGTCTCTCTCTCTCTAAGTGTGTGTATGCGTGCGAGGGTGTGTGTATATGTGTGGGGAAGTGGGTGAGTTACAGAATGACAGTTATTAGATCCTCTGTTTCATCATAACTCAACGTCTTCAGCCAAGTAGTAACCTTTTTTTTACATTTGTATTTGGGTAGTGGGTAAATGTTAATTTTTTCGTTTAATTTATTATACAAATAACAGCCTAGGAAACCAAAGAACCTTTGCGAGAAAGAAGTTGTCCATTTTGTAATACAATAGCAAACTTTATGTTTTATCCGCTTGTTAATATTTAAATCGGGGTCGTAACTAGTTTTATGATGTTGTTTTAGAACTGTGTTCAGAATAAATAATTGACGAATTGTTAATACATCGGCTAGGGCATAAAGCTCTTTGGTGGGAAAAAGAAGCGGTAAGGAGTGGCTTACTTTTAATACTGCTCGTTGGGCTCTTTCAAGTTTTAGGAGATTGGTTTTGAAAGTACCTCCCCAAACAGTGATACAATATCCTAAAATTGATTGACATAACGACTGATAAACTACGTTAATAATCTTTTTGTCTGCTATAGACCTTAAAGTTTTGAAGATATAAATGAGTTTACGGGTTCTGCAAGAGAGAAGATCCACGTGAGAATTAAAACTCAAGTTACTGTCGATAACTACACCCAAATACTTAATACTATGGGCAAGGGAAATGCTTTTGCAATGGCAGAGTTGATTTGAAGAGCAAGTATGGGCTATGATAGAAAAATTATTATGAATGTGTGAGGGAATGTTTTTAATAGAGAAGGGCATAAATTTTGTTTTATCAACATTTAGCGTAAGGCCGTTGCCTCTCAACCATTCATTAACAAGGCCAAAACCAGACTGAGCAGAATTATAGACCTCATTCCAATTGTTGCCAGAGAATACAAGGGCCGTGTCATCTGCAAAAGATATTATCTTACCATTTGGCAACTGGAGGTTACATAACTCATTAATGAATGCTAGAAACAACGTTGGGCCAAGTACGCTTCCCTGAGGGACACCGTAAGTTATTGGCAAGTCACTACTTACAAGGTCACCGACCTTCACCCTTTGAAATCTATTTTTAAGGTAACTTTGGAAAAGACTCAATTGAGAACCACGGATACCCAGAGATTCAAGTTTGTTTAAGAGAAGTGGGACAGAGACTGTGTCAAATGCCTTAGCAAGGTCCAAAAATATTGCTATAACTTTTTGCTTTCGGTCAAGTTTGGCTACAATGTGATCAGTAAGTTCGTGAACGGCGTCATTTGTAGAACTACCGGAACGAAAACCAAATTGCGAGCTAGAAATGAGATTCTTGGTCTCAAGATAGTGAACAAGGCGTTTGTTTATGAGTTTCTCTATTACTTTTGCAATCGTGGGTAGTTTAGATATTGGTCTATAATTATTGACACATTCTCTGTCACCACTCTTGAAAATTGGAACAATGTCAGCCAGCTTAAGCTGATCCGGAAAAACGCCTGTGGAAAAGATCAAATTTGCAATGTATGTCAATGGTGGGACTATTATTTGATGATACCGTTTTAATATAGCACCTGAAATATTATGCCGTCCAGTACATTTGTCTTTTTTTAAATTGAGAATACAGTTGCGAACTTCACTTTCATCGGTACTATCCAAAACTAAGGATGCTAGTGGCTTGGCCATTGAGGATTTACAACCCCTACCATAGGAATAAGCCTTTTCAGCAAGATCCTTACCAACAGAAACAAAGAATTTATTAATATAATTTATCGATTTAGAGGGGTTATCAGGAGAAATAAGTTGCTCAGCAGGTCTACTAAGTTTTGATATATGCGTTAATTTTCTAATGGTGTCCCAGAGTGCTTTATTATTTGTGTTCGCCGCAGCTCAAATGCTGCGTACTTATGTACGCGCGTAAGAAGTTATACTTCTTTGGCAAAAATTGTTTTTGCTTGCATGCAAATAATTAATTACAATTAAATAACCAACGACTGGAAAAGGAGTCATTATAGTCAATAAAGTTCAGTTTACATTTAAAAAATTAAATAAATAAATATTTATTAATATTATATTTATTATTATATTCTAATATTAATTAGTATTGATTTAAATATTCAATTTAAATCACTTCATGATCACTGACATGATTATAATTCAGACGCACATATAAAATTCGCACTTGTATAATGAAAACACGTGTTTTAAATCAAGAAACTCAAAGCATGTGGATAAATATTATAAATATAAATACACAGCGAACACAGGCGGCGTGCGTACCAACATTCGCCACTAACTTCATTCTGTTAATTTTGTGTCACGGTGCGCGCGCATCGTAAAATTTCACTCTCATCAATTTTTCATAACGCGCCTAAAGAAGTATAACTTCAAAAAAGTTCGGTACAAGACGTTACTTGAGAATATATTTTTTATACCAAACGATTATTTTTAACAATGCTTTTTTTTCACATTAAAAACGATGACTTATGTTGTTACAGAGCACTCTCGTACAATGGCGTCTAGTATTTTGGATCACCCTAGCGGTATTTATCGTTACGAATTTAGTATTCGTGGCGTGGGCATCCGGCGATGAACAATGGTGGAACAGCACACCTCAAGAAGCGAGAAAGCAAACAGAGGCTTCAGGGTCCGTTAATACTGAAGTTAAAACTCAGGCGTAGTTTTTTAATTGGTGGTTAAGTGTCCGAAGAGTTCAGTAAACAAGTTATCGTTAAAATATTATTCACAACCAACGAATTTTATATAAACATTATTGAAGCCTAAAGCTTTGAATTCGTATGAAACTTAAATAAAAATCATGCTAATGAACAATTACAAAAATATCCACTAATAAGTGTTGTTGTTCTTGAACTCTTTGGAATAGAAGTAAAAAGTACAAAAAGTATTGTAAACATTGATTCTTTCTGAATACCAAAACGTTAATACCATACGTACAAGTCATAAATACTAATCGTCAATTACTACAGAAACTGCAGCTGTACTATAGAAAACAGCGACGACTGTCCATTAGTAAAATATTGAAACCATTAGCGAGTGATCGTTACGTTTTACGTACAACCCATACGTTTTGGAGTTCAGTAAGAATCAACCGCCAGTGATGTGATAGTAAATTATGATTATAAATTAATAGGAAATATTGAAATTGCATAGCGATTGTTACATGTGAAATTTGTCTATGGATATAGGGGATATAAAACAAAAGACGAATGAAACATTTCGTATGAATGTGATTGATCAAACGGGAACATGGAACGTGTTCGTGACACGTCTTTGATTGGATTAGTGAAGTTGACTAATGAAACAGCGCTATCGTGTCTTTCGTTTAAAACTCTCACTTCCAGGGTATTATTCATACATAAATCATCCTTTTAAGACTATTCTAAATCAGAATCAAGGTTGTTAAATTCTACTAAGAGAAGTGCAAAAAGGCTGATTCTTTTAAATGAATGAAGTAGTTGTTATAGCTTTTTGTTTTATGGTAATGGCGATAATTGTACTGAAACATGTTATCATTAAATGTTATATAGTTTGAGGCTTATTGCTTGTTACATTTTAAATAATTCTGATACATGGAAGACATTTTTGTCTCGCCTATGTCTATTATATGGTTTCCCTCTCGCTACATAAGCAAAACTTTGTACATATTTAATTGATTATTAAGGTAAACTTGGTTTTGTTTAATATTGCATATGTGAAACTTTATTATAATAACAGAGTTGTCATCTTTGAAAAACTTTATTACGTGGCATTGTACATTTGATTGAATGTGTATGTAAATAGGAATGAAAGTGTAGTACTTAAAAGTTATACTAGATGGCGCGAATATTAACGGTATGCCTTTGTTGAAATTTTGTTATAGCATCAATTAAATATTGATAGTATTTTTTTAATTTAAAACCCTATTATCAACCGAGAGTATGATGCAACCACAAACCACTATGTTACAGTAATGTTAAATATAACTGAAAATAAAATTTGATCATATCAGTAAAACAAGAAAAGGCTGTGAACAAAATTTATTAGCTTAACACAAGGTTCAAAAAAATTGTGCCATTTGAACGATCTGTTGCAAAATATTTATAAGGAATGTATTATAATGTTTTTAATAAATAATTAAACATATTACGTCTTTTATTATAAAATTAAAAAATAAAATAACAAACATACAAATAAAAACTCCTTACATAAAAACAACACACTTAAAATTAAAAAAAATATATAATAGAAAATATTGTTTTCAAATATTATGTTTCCATTTTTTTAAATTAAATTTAGACTAATACACACAGTTGACTATAATAATTAACACGTCGTTTACTTTAAGTAAAACAATAGTAAATAAAATTACTTAAAGATACGCGGCGTACAAGAATCAGAAACGTGTTTGATTTCACATTCGGGACTCTTTATGTTTTGACACTGAATCATCGCCAAAGGTCCAAGTTACAATCTCGTTTTGGTCGATGTCAAATATGTCAAAGAGTTTCGGCCCATATCCGCGCATTTATATGTAGTACAACACTTAAAAATGCCTGATTATATTCTACGCTATTTTTAAATATTAAATTCCTAGCCACTAGATGGGACCACCATAATATTAAAGAATAATTTTCCTTTGATAATGTAATCAAAATCTAGACAATCCTAGTTTTCGTCGTTATGAAATTTATAATAAGGTTTCCTTGTAAAAACCTTTGCAGGGTTTTCTTCCTAAATAATGGTTTTTTTTTTATTTCATTATTCTGTGAAAGTACGTTTAAACAAATACAAATATGCATTAAATACATTAAAAATTTAGTTTTGAATTCTGTTAAGGGAGCGTTCAAGTATTACGTGACGTAATTTTTGGAGATTCTTGAACCCCCCTACCCCATGTTACGCGCAGTAACGTTTTTCTCTACCCAATAGTAAAACATGCGTGACCACCCAGTGACTCTTTATACCTAAAAGTAACCATTATGTGGTGTAAAGTACTAGAAAGTCGAAAATAATATTAACAATAACGCGTAATTCAATCCCCGCCCCGCATAGTAACGTTTTACAAGAGGAAAAAAAATCGTTACATTTCTTCTATCTTCTCTTTCTTCTTTCTATTAAATAAAAATGTATGAGTTTTTTCACGGGAATCGATTTTATGATAAGAAAAGAGAACCTTAAGATGTATGATTAGTAATCTTATTATTTTATATAAAAAAGTATTAATTTTCATAAATAAATCGCATATTAAATTAAAATCGGGTTATTCAACTACCACACATTCGCTTTCCGAACAAAAATATTAAAAAAAAAGTCTAAAATAAAGTCTACTGTGAAAGATATTTAAGTGACTCCTTTGTTTTAGAACAGTTCCATCACCGAAGTAGGTGACGATGCTTCAGCGAGATCAGTCCTTTGGTTGAGGACCTGAAGTGCCTCAGCCGTGGTGATGTTGACGAGGCCGATGATGTTGAGTAGTCGCTTCGTATTTGGATCATTTCTAGCTAAGCCCGCTCGGTAAGAACGCGCGTCGTCATACTCGAAGTTCAGAAGTACAACAGATTCAGCCAATCTGCAGATGATAAATTATTTGTCAAAATAGGACGGACTTAATGCATCTTTTTACACGCTTTATATTAGCTTCACCTGTATGTATGTATGTATGTATGTAACCGACTCTTTCGGACTCGATTTTGACCCACTTTAAACGAACAGATTTTATTCAAATTTTGCGCACCTGTCAAAGATCGATGACAATGCAATAATCCGAAAAAAAATTTAACTAAAAAATAAATAATAGTTAAAAAAACTAAAAAACACGCTTTTAAAGCACATCAAACTAAAAAGTGAAAAATAATTCCTAATTTAGGCTGAAAATGGTAATGAACAAAAAATACTGGTATTATTGTGAAAAAGCGTGGGGCGCTCTGTGCCATATTTTTCGTCTATAGAGCAACCCGTGTTTTTTAGTTTTTTTAACTATTATTTTTCATGAATAATTTAGTCTTGGTCAAACAGAAAAACGCATCGCCTAATTTAGACTAATTACAATCATGCGAAAGGTAGCTACGTTTTTATGCTTTAAGTCTTTTAGCCGAGCCAATTGTTTTTCACCGGAGACTGAATCCAGAACAATAAGATAACGAGAATACTAAAGTATTTCAGTAAAATAACTTATTATAAATGGGCAATAAAACTTTAAAACTCGTTTAATCTCAACATTTTAGCTTAAGAAAATACTAAAACTGTTTAAATACCGTTTAGTATTTCCGAACCAATTCGACTTAGGGTCCTTCAAGAAAAGAGCGTACCAATTCTTGAAAGGCCGGCAACGCACTTGCGAGCCTTCTGGCATTGTGAGTGTCCATGGGCGGCGGTATCACTTAACATCAGGTGAGCCTCCTGCCCGTTTGCCTCCTATTACATTAAAAAAAAAATACATGGTTTTATTTAAATTATTATTGTTTAGTCATCTTACCTTGGCACAGGAAGAACTTCGAAATGTGTGTCGTCGGACCTCGTAAAAGCCGGCATGATATTTCTCATGACGTCATGCGTGAATTGGAAAGTTCCACCAGTATTGAACCAGTTGCTCAGAACTACCTCCTAAAAATAAATTATTTTAAAATAAATTAATTAACATACATATTTATAATGTAGTTCTACAAATACGGCCTGAGATTGCTACTTTGTAGTTTTTAGATATTAAAACTTTGCGGAAAGAGAGGTGTGAGTAGTTTGTTCTTTTTTGTTTTATTGGCAACACTGTTCATGAAAAATTCGAAACTATACTCTGATTTTTAATTCCGTAGAATTCTGTCAACTATCATTTTTTGGCATATCAGAGATGCCAAACCTTTTTGGCCGGGCATATTTTTCAATTTCAATACGAGTCTGATCATCTAAGTCTATACATACATTTTATTATTGAGTAAAAGTAAAGACAACATTTTATTTTTTAAAAGGTTTACTTAGCCTGGATTTAGTAAGCAGTGATGCCAGCTAATGAATAAAATTAAGTAATTAAAGTTAATTCGATATATTGTACGTTCGTGATATTGAAATATTTGTTATTTTTGTATTATACCTTTTTGTAGGTAAAACATAAAAAATACGTAGCATTTTTTTAGTGCCCTCAAATAAGTCAAAATTGTCCCTATTTTAGCGGAGAACTTTTTTAGTAGCAACACTTATGAAATGTCAGAATTTTATGGAATGAAAAATCAGAGTATATAACTTTTTTTGTCGAAAAATGAATAAAACATTCGCTCGCTCGCCGCACCGGTTTTTCCTCGGCATAGACTGTTAAAGTAACGATGAAAATGTTTAAATTTTCAGAAAAATCTTGATGAAAATATTTTGGATATGTAGAAAAAGAGAAATGGAAAAATTTGGAGGCCTTCTTCCGGTATGGTTTTTAACAATAAAATAACATAAACATAATAAAGTACTGTATGTACTATTTTTCTTTATTCTACTCACCCGAAACACGCAGTTATCAAGCTGCAAAGCCAACTGATTTTTGAACAGTTGACCAATATGAGGCGGAAGCATTTCAGTCAACGTGACCAATCTAGTGCACAGGGTCGATAATGGCTTGCCCAAAGAACTGGATACAGAAAGAGCTCTCTTCTCAACAGTTAACATGGCGTGCCATCTGGAATATACGTGAAATGCTAAGTTCAGGTTCAAATGTAGTTTATTTATTTATATATTTCGTAACCCTACAGGTAACATAAATTACAATAAAAAACAATTACACCAAAGATGGTATACATCGTCATAGTCGTAGAATAGTTACGGATCTGACAAACAGTAAACTTTACGGGGCAGCCATTGCAAAATAATATAATCATGTTTGTTTTTGTCATAACTATTTCAATTCATATTCTGTTATTATGAAAATTGGCATACAAGCAAACAAAAGGGTTTGTTTTGAAACAAAATAAAAATAATAACATTAAATTACACAGTTTTTTAGAAAGATCACATACTTATATGAGCGTCTATCAAATCCGTCACTCTACCGGCTGATTAATTTGAAATATAAAACACATGGATTTTTTGGTAATGTAGCCGTAATATTTAGTCAATGTAGTATCCAAATATGATAAAAAGTGGATTTTGTTTTTTTTTTCAAATCCGACATTGATCTACGATCTATACAAAACATTTAAAAAGAGGTTCAAACATTTACAAAAGAAAAATAAATTCTGTGATGAAGTAAGGTGTATATACGTGAGCGTGTGTATGATGCAGGTGATTTAGGGGTATGGATATAATATTCCTTAAGCATATACCGCGATAACTTAAACAAGTGAATATTTGAATATTGGTCCTTAAATGTCCGGACTGCGCGATACAAAACTGAGTTTTTTTCATAATTGGTATTAATAATAGTTTATTTGAAACAAAATAAGGTTGATACAATATTGTATAGACGTTAGTCGCCACACTAGGAAATGTTGTAAATACAATGTAGCTCTTCCGTGATAGATAACAATGTTTAAAACTATGGTAAAATTTATTAAAAATGGGACATTAAATGTTACAATAAGACCTTAAGTATGCCTTGAGTATGAAGATTTGTTAAATAATGCGCTGCATCGTTAGGTAAATATAACATTCTATATTAGTATAATTCTGACAGCTACATTTTTTGATATGTCATGCAAACCTTTTTGGCCGGTAACATTTTTCAATTTCAATGGGAGTCTGAACATCTGAGTCTATACATACATTTTATTATTAGTACCTTTTTTATTAAGTGCGGTCCTCTACATTAAAACTGGTTTAATGGCGAGTGGTAATTATGAACATTTTCATCACACATAGTAAAAAACGCAAAAGTAAAGATAACATTTTTTTTAAAGGTTTACTAAACCTGAAATTAGTAGGCAGTGATGCCAGCTAAAGAATAAAATAAAGTAATTAAAGTTAGTTCGATATATTGTTCGTGATATTGAAATATTTGTTATTTTTGTATTAGGTCACTTGAGTAAGTATATATTTATCTATTTTGTAGGTAAAACAAAAAATACGTAGCATTTTTTTATTGCCCTCAAATATTTAGATACGTACGCATATTATTATCTACCAAATTTGTCCCTTTTTCGGTGGAGAACTTTTGTAGTAGCAACACTTATGAATTGTCAGAATTCTACGGAATTAAAAATCAGATCATAGATAAGAAATTTTGTAACTTGAAATTTTAATAAATCAATTTTATTATTATTAGATTAGTAAATTTAATACTTATTAAATAAGTAAAAGGTATTCATTATTTATTGAATGTTCGGAAATGTTGTTTTGACACGCTTTATATTAGCTTCACCTGTATGTATGTATGTAACCGACTCCTTCGGACTCGATTTTGACCCACTTTTAACGGACAGATTTAATTCAAACTTTGCGCACCTGTCAAAGATCGATGACAATGCAATAATCCGAAAAAAAAATGTAACTAAAAAATAAATAATAGTTTAAAAAAACTAGAACACACGCTTTTAAAGCACATCAAACTGAAAAGTGAAAAATAATTCCTAATTTAGGCTGAAAATGGTAATGAACAAAAAATACTGGTATTATTGTGAATAAGCATGGAGCGCTCTGTGCCATATTTTTCGTCTATCGCGCGAGTTTATAGTTTTTTTTAAACTATTATTTATTAAAATATCAAAATCACGCCGATTTCGCACGATTTTGTCTCAAGCGCCTAATAAAACCACTGAATGTTTTTATTTTTCTAATACATTTTTTTTTTAAATAGCATTGTACATGTATTATTAAAGGTTACAATATTTTTAAGCTATAAATACGTACTTCAATGATTTATATTCGTGTAAATGGTCCCTGAACTCGACAATGACGAATTGGACTAGCGCCGTTAGACCTGCTTGTCGAAGGTGATGTAACAGAGCTGGTGCATCACCGAACACACCGCTATCTTCACCACCATCACCTTCTGGTAACGGTTCTGCCACTGCCGGGTTTGCTATGGTCCTAACCTGGAAGGTCATAAAATCTAAATATATATTTACTAGCAGACCGGCCAAGCGTTGCTGTGGCTAAGGTTATTGTTACATTACATAGTAGCAAACTATTCAAGGGACTTTGGCACTTTTAACACAGCGCCATCTGTTAGAATTGTGACTATCAAATAATAAACAAATATTTTGCGATAAAATAATATTGCGGGTATAAATTATTGAGATGTAAGCTATCCTATCTTTTAAGTTGGATCAAACTAGATTAAGAAACAACATCGAGGCAGCAGTGAATATCAAAATTCAAATTCGGACGGCTGAAATTTGTACTACCGTCAATATTTAGATGCGTACAATATATTATTATCTACCAACATCTAATAAAATGTATTTATTTTTATTCCTTGCATGATTAATTACAATGGAGAAGTTTTAGTTATTGAACGGTTCTGATTGATAGGTATCTTAAAAGATATTATATTAATAGTACAGGTAACAAAACCTATTATATCAGTTGTTCCTAAGTTGGTGACACATTTATTTAAGGCTAGCACTGCATGTTCTAGATACTAGAATACATTGTTTTAAGATATTTCAATAAATTATTAAGTTGATGACTTTAAATTATTCCCCTTATAATGGTAATTTTTTATTTACTGGCAATACTAATATCCATGACAGCGACGCTCTTACCGGCCAAGAAAAGTATGTGGCACTGTATATTGATTTTTAAGGCAATTAGGTAAACTCCAGCCCGAAATAATATTTGTTTTATTAGGACGTTACACATAGTGCGGTGAATAATACTTACGTTATATTGACTTGGATCGATGACCGAACGTCGTTTAACAACTTCCTTCAAAGCTAGATCTTTAGCTCGTGTCTCCACGTCTTCCAGACATATTGAACCCTCCTTTTCATTTTCTAAAATGATATTATTATTTTCAAAGGAATATTTATTGCATAACATTTGAATATTAAACCAGTTTGTCGCAAAGCGTCAAATTTTACTTGTTTGAAGTTTTCTAACAATAATGAGACAAGGAGTATAGGAATGTCTTGATTAAAGTCAAACCCAAGACCGTTACTTAGCCACAAAAGAAAACACATACGTAACGGAACATTCAACTAAAATAATATTTTTAAGCTATTGCATAGCTTTTATCGCGGGCTTTGAGCTCGGCGATTGAATCAAGAATATCCGTAACGAAAATAAAAACCTAACACGGTGACGTAATATAGGTGAGGCCAATACGCGCTAGAGCGGGATAGAACGCATACTGCGTCTCACATCGGTTCGGCGTGATGGGTGAAGTAGCGCAGGTGCGTTAGAGTGGGACAGAACGCATACTGCGTATTCACATCTCTCTGACGAGATCGGTGACGTAGCGCAAGCGCGACCGGTGGCAGTTATATTATTATTATATAGGCATATTAACTGTTAGTCTGAGTCTGGTAGTGGTAGAATTAAT
This sequence comes from Pieris melete, assembly GCA_963693345.1. Lineage (NCBI taxonomy): Eukaryota > Metazoa > Arthropoda > Insecta > Lepidoptera > Pieridae > Pieris > Pieris melete. The sequence goes on along the minus strand of CAVNZK010000040.1, from coordinate 3,463,662 downwards.
ATCAAAGAAAACAAACACTGCATAAATAAATAATTATAATTGCATAAGTTGATAAAAAATGCTATGCAATAGCTTTACCGCAGCAGTCCCCGAATGCCACACTTTTTTTTTCTAAATTAATTATTTTTTAAGAAAACTGATAATAATATTTATATACGTATAATGTACATTTTAAATGAAATAAATATATCTATTACGTGACAGTTCTTACCATCTTTCAAAGTCTCTTCATCGGTCTCATCTTCGTCTTCGGAACTGGTTGAGGACTCACTCTCTTGTCCATTGCTGTGCTGCTGTTGAGTGAATTGATGGAACTGACGTCTATAGTAGTATAGTTGTAGGTAGTGCTGGGAATGAGGAAAAATATAAGTCCGATGGGTTAAATTTAATAAATTGCCGAGTACATAATTGAGTTGAGTACATAGTCGACGCGGCCGTAAAACTGTTGAGTTGAGGAGGAGGAGGATGTTGTGCACTTCCACTGAGATAAAGGGAGGATCGGACCAAAACGGTCGGAATAATTTGTTTGCGCGATTCAGGGCATGACGTCATCGCAGTGATTGTAGGCGTAGATTTTTGTTTTCAGTAGCCAATTTATTTTTAATAAACAATTAAATAGTTGCTATACTACATTTTTATTTTTTAATAACAGTGAAAATAGCGCAAAATTAGGTATCTCGTGTATTCAGCGAGTTACTAGTCTGAAGATAAATACTATAAAAATATTGGTTGTTTGTAAAGTAGGTTTACGATCGAGATGTTTACGTGATAACGTCTTATTGGTGATAAGTTTTTGGGAAGTAAGGAATTAATGAAGATAACAATTTTTTCAAATTTTAAATTACATCTATCGTTTTATTCACACTTTTGATGATAAATTTCGGGTGTAAAATGACAAGTTTACTTATTCGACTATGATATACATTTTTCTTCATACATTCACGGAATGACTGGCAGCGCTCGAGATGAGACGGGAGATCGGTCCGTCTCTCTCTCTCGTTATACCTGCGATCGCGCTCGTGAGGTTTTGGTGTGACACAAGTTTCTGAACATGTCACCCGACTAAAACGATTTTAAAGACGTTATCACGTCAAAATATCCGGTAAACCAAGTACCAAGTAATAAGAGAGTATGGCGCCTTTATAGTTTTGTAAAAATGGTCCTTCGAATTTTCTGAATCCACCAAATTGGAAGATTTGCCTACCGGTTAACCGTCCAAACCGCAACCATCCGGCTCCAGAACTGGGGCAATCCCAGACTATGAAAGCAAAGTCGAACTGTGACGTAATAGTTTTGTCAATATAAAACAAAATATAATTTAGCACAGCTGCCACCTCAACTCCCAAGATGTCATGTGGAACATGGTGTAATGGTTGCAGCTCTTTACAAACGTTGTGTAAAAAAAATGGCGATTAAAAAGAGTGGCGGAGAGTTTAATGCCAGTTCTTCTCTTCCGTTCTACGCCCTTATTTGAGAACTGGTAGTTAATGTAAAGTTAGAAGCATTTCATATAAATTTATTTACTACATTATACATTATTTATGTTAACTGTATGATTAAATGATTTTTGAATATGAAAGCACTTACCAGAGAGTGAGCCCATTGCAGCAATACGCTCCTAGTGTGATGTGCGGTGTTGATAATGGCTATGAGGGGATGAGGACCAGCAACTAAAAAGCTGTCTGGTTTCAAACTATCCACTGCAGCACTCAATATTTGGGTGAGGCGCACCCGCCATTCCTCGATCAACTCTAACTGCAGCTCAAGGAATTGTATCCTGGAAGACATGAACTATTTAAAATTCGTTTTTTTAATCGGAGTTTGTAGGAGTTGGAGAAGCCTGGAGGTAATTTGAACTCCCTGGGTCACAAATTGCTGAGACTGTGTATTTAAACCCCTAAACGGCTGGTCCGATTTTGATGAAATTTTGTTTGTGTTCAAGTAGATTCGATGGATTTACAAATAGATGATTTTATATTATTTATTCTAGAAATCGTATTGGCATAGTCGTGTACGTAAATGTTTTTTTTTTATATTTTAATTTGAGACATGTGTATTGTGATGTATAAAATCGATTCAAATTATTATTCATTTCTTGCATTAATTAAATTCATTTTACAATTCTTTAGTAATCATAATCGAATAGAGAAATAAAACTTCTTAAAAGTCATAAATTCCTTTTCGCTTGAAATTAAGTATTATTAAAAAAGTATTGTTTTTACTATATATCTCTCCGATCCTGTTAATCTACAGCAAATAAGCACAAAATAAAATGGTCAAATTTAATAATAAGATAGTACAATACAAACTACATAAAAACACATTATGGTTGAAACTTGAAAGTCTTACCGATGCCCAGGCTGTGGTAGTGTCGCGTATCTTTCTTCTATGGTTTTTAGTAATGCCACAAACCAATCAGATCCGCGCGGTACCCACACGTAAGAACCCACTGCCGCCCCTACGCCGGCTGCTACTGGCTCAAACCATTGGTCATTGTCTAGCATTTCATCCATCTTTGAAAGGGCATCTGAAAATGTTTGATGTTCAATTGTCTTTAGTTCATATATGTCCTAAGGGCTTAAGTGTTTCTTCTAATAGAAATGTTGGATAAACGCAAGCTATATGGAGAATTGTTGGCCTAGTGGCTTCAGCTTGCGACTCTCATCCCTGAGGTCGTAGGTTCGATACCCGGCTGTGCACCAATGGACTTTCTTTCTATGTGAGCATTTAACATTCGCTCGAACGGTGAAGGAAAACATCGTGAGGAAACCGACCTGTCTTCGACCCAAAAATTCGTGTGTCAGGCACTGGAGGCTGATCACCTACATGCCTATTAGATTGGAAAAATGATTATGAATCATATTCAGAAAGAGCCCAGACCTAAAGAGGTTGTAGCGCCACTGAATTATTTATATGGAATACTGAAAATTTCGGGAGTTGTAAAAATAATAGTACAAGTGAAACATTTTTGTATTACTGATTATAAAAAAATCTTTGGAAGCAACAAAGATAAGCTTTAGAGATAGATATCTTGTTTAATCAATTAAAAACTCACATTTCTTCTCAACAGCCAACCACCGTACAAAAGTCTCCGCCTTGGTCAACACTGATAGCACACTATTTGACTCGTGCCCCGTTATCTCTGTTAATTCTTTATGAAAACCTAGAGTCTCATCTACCGCGTGTGCAAATGCTGAATCGACATCCACTATATTATTTTGACTGTGATACAATGCTAGTATTGTGTGTAATCTCTCGGCCGCTAACGCTACTAAGCCTTCATTGAATTCGTCCTGTTAAATTGTCATTTTATTTTTGACTAAGTATTTTGAAATGGTGTCTTAGGTTGATTTATTTATTAGTTTAGGGAAGTTTACATAAACTATTAACATTTTTGAAGTCATACTTCTGTAGGCGCGTTATGAAAAATTTATGAAAGTGCAATTTTACGATGCGCGCGCACCGTTACACAAAATTAACAGAATGAAGTTGCCCACGGAAGATGCTGACGGCATTGGACATAATTTAAAAACAACATTCGAATAATAATAGAATTTATGTTACACTTAATGTGAGAGAATAATAATAAATATTTATTTATTTAATTTTTCAAATGTAAACTGAACTTTATTGACTAATGTCTCCTTTTCCAGTCTTTGATTATTTAATTGTAATTAATTATTTGCATGCAATCAAAAACTATTTTTAATAATGCCAAAGAAGTATAACTTTTTACGCGCGTACATAAGTACACGCACCCTTTTTGTTTTACAATAGCAATATTGACCGCCGCCATATTCGCCGCGCGCGGGTACTGATGTTTTAGAAGAGCTTCAAGCAGCATTACCGTGAAGTAGAGTCTAATACTCGGGGGATTTTCTGCTTCCTAATGCTAGTATGTAATCTTAGTAGTTATAACGATATAAATTTTCTACGATGGTAATTGACTGAACAATTAAATATAACGGTAGAATAAAGGAAAACATAGTACGGAAACCGGCACGATTTATATCGTAAAACCGATTTGCATATGTCACTAGGCTACTTATCTATAAAAAGTATCAACAGTATAATTGTCATTCTCACTATAGTGAGAGTTCATTGTATATACACTAATTAAATAAATAATCAGGAGACTTTTACAACACCAAAGGATGTCGATACTAATATTATAAAAAGGAATTATTTATTTTTTGCATTAAATAGGCTACAAACTGGACCAATTAGAAAAATTCTACCACTATTTGAATCCTGTTTTATCCCTGATAAAAATATATAAAATACTATAATAAATAAAACAGATGTCCGGTTGAGAGGGAATTGTTCAAGTATTGTTGAATTAATTAGTTATATAAGATAATTTTAAATTATGATAGTTATATTTTCAGTCTGCAATAATATTTGTCATAGGAAAGATTATATTTATTACACATACCAATGTATTCACATTTTTCAATTCTAGTTTATCGGCAATTGGTTGCACATTATTCTTGATAAATATCTGATGGTCTTTAATCCAGGTTAATGTTTGTGTAAGGAACCACTCCGGTCTATCAATTCTTGCTGTTTGCCGAGAACCACTGAAGTGAAACGCAAACCGCTTCTTTAGAGGCCGGAGCAAGACCTTTATTGGTAGAGAGGGATCTTGTACTGCAATTTGAATAAAAATATTGTGCATCACTTTGAAAACCGTCCTGAATATTTGAATTGAAGAGTAGCTTACTCCTTTGCTTTAGTTTTGGATTATACAGTCACATGGAACCGTTTAGAATGAAACCGATAAGACTACGAAACTAGAAGGTAGAAAGTTCAATAGTCTGATTGAACAAAACCAAAATATATATCTGAAAATTGTTCTATGATCATTGATATATAAAAAACCCAAGATGCACAATCAACGTCTAAAAAACGTCCTCAAAAAATGAGCGCAACATTCTAAATTGTGCGCTAATTTCAAATAGTCTCGCGTCTAATAAGTGGAGTCGATGTTATTTATTTGTGTTTTTTTTATAAATAAATTTATGTACTTTTGAACTTTTTTGTGTGTAGATTTTGACAAATATATTTACGCTATATAAAGTGTAGGTCAGGAGGTAGCCAATTTAACATTTTGTTTTAATTTAAAGAAAAAACTTTTTAACCGGATTAAAGTTATGTATTATTATAAATTTCCAACTATTTAACATCCAACACCTTTTGTGATCGTGACCACGCACGCTGTAAAGCACCCGAAAAGTCGGATAAATTTAAAATTATGTTAAATAGTTGTAAATAAAAAAGTCATGTTCGACTCCACTCAATACCTTGTCCTACCGACCACGGTCGGTCGTAAAATTTGACTTTAAGTACGTATACACTGCGTTGTAATAACAACTTTAAGCAATTCGCGTAAGGTTGATTTTGCAATAAAATATGCTTGTAACATATACTGTTATAGACATACTGTTATAGAAAGGGCCAGAAATAGTGTTTCAGGACACTTTCGAGCGTTTCTTTTATTCGAGACTGTGCATCTTGGGTTTTTTGTATATCAATGTCTTTGATATATTTAATTTCAGAATCAGGTAGACATCAATAGACATAAAAATATGCTAATTAAAATCAAATATTTTTATAATTAATCATGACTTAGTCTCTTATTTGACAGCTATTCAGGTGAATAAAAAAAAAAAAATTCTAAAATAAAGGAAACTATAAATATTTTACATGTAATTCCTACCTGTGGAAAAATCTCCGGTAATAGCAGCTTTAGCCAACAAATTCTCAGGCTCTTGAATAAGAAACAGATTTCTTGTTAAATTACTGAATTTGCTTAGAACTTCTTTTGAAACTTGTGAGATGTCAGATCCACTTGTTAGTGGCCATTTTAATAATTTGAGTACATCATCATAGTGTCTGAATATATAAATATAAAGTGTAAGTACAAATGATGGGATAATGCATTAAATTTTTGATTGCCAGGATAAACTCAAACTCAAAATATATTTATTCATGTAGCTAAACAAGCACACTTATGAATTGTCAAATTTACATTTACTACCAGTTCGAAAGTCAAGGGCGTAGAGCGGGTAAGAAGAACTGGCAAGAGTTCAAAAAGCGAGCCTACTCCTCCCTCAAAGGCCGGCAACGCACCCACTAAAAATGGGTGTCTATGGGCTGCGTAGACTGCCCTTTTAGGTCCCGCAAGCTCGTTTGTATTAGAAAAAAAAAAAAAGAAAAAAAACTTTCCGCCACTCTTTTTAATCACCAAGTATTGAGGTCATACAAATTGTTTGAACTGGAGCAAATCAATCCCAATTCTTCAAATTTATAAAAAGCTTTACTGAATCATTTTCGCTTAACGAGGGCTTTGAATTTATTTAGCGATAATAAACTTATAGTATAATTTTGGACTTAATTCAAACTAACCAATTTATTGAATTTAATAGCTATGATAATAGCAACATATTATATTTGATTATTATATTTTTTGTTACAAATTTTGATATGTTAATTAGTTAATTCTTTTTTATGAAATAGCAACATACATTTTGTAAACACTAATTTAAAAAAATCAGATATACAAACTTTATTAAATTGTCCTTAAGGATATTGTGCCAATAATGTGTATATTCTTTTGCATAATTAGCTTGGTGCGAGTTTTTGTATTGTTGACACATTTTTTTCATCTCACTGTACATCAAGACCAGCTGCTCATCATCTTTACAATTCTTCATCTGCTCACTGTAATGTTATATTCATATTATTTAGCTATGCAAGTAACAGAACTAGGTGATAGTTATTTACTACACTTGGGCCATGTGAAGTGTATACCTAATCATGATTTTATTTATTGTTAACACTAAGGCACATATAATTTTCCTAGCAGTAAAATAACATATATCTCAAATAAGGAAAGGAGATATACCAAATGGACTCTAATACAAAATTATGGGACTCTTAATAAGTCATTTTAATTTTTTAAAACCCTTCCTCCCTACCTTGAAAGCATAATAAATCATAATTGTAGCTAAGCTATTAAAATTATGTGGAGTGATAGAGAGCCTTGAATAAGGAAAGGCTTATAATTCTTAATTATTATATACACATATACCTTAAATCTTGAAGTTTTGTGTAAGACTTAAAATATTCCAAAACCTTTTCCAGTTTACTAATCGCCATAAATCTTTTATCTAATTCACTAAGTAGTGGTTGTGTTCTACTTAAAAAGTCCTCAGCTCTCTTCTTAAAGTCATCACTTTTGATTTTAAGGTTTTCAATTTGCTTTGAGTTAAGCTCTGCCTTATTAATAGCTGATGTAAGCTTTGTAGGCACCTCATCATTAGCAGCACTTAACTAAAGAGAACCAAAATATACATTTAAATTATGTTTGATATCTCAAATCAAAAGCACTTGCACTTCAACCATTAGGTTGCAGTAAAGAGCTGAACAAAATAGCCTGGTTATTTATGGGGGCCATGACTTCTTGGAACAATGTAAAGAGGAAAAGTTTATCGTATTGTACACTAAACAATAATATTAAGTAGATATCGTATAACCATACACCAAAGATATATTAAATGAGAAAATTATTGTGGTATACTAACGGAACTTTCAAGAAGATCTCTTTTATTGGCCAGCTCATTTTGTAAATCAAAGGCTGCCTGCAAATTTTTTATATCACCCCCAAGTTTTATATTTAAGTCCTGTAAGATTTTTTTCTTAGTCTCATCTTTAAGATTAGATTTCATTATGTTTTGATAATGAATTATTTTCTTTCAAAGCTGTGTTTACATTTATATTCACAATTTATGTGTATGCGTTTTTTTTTGTGTTTTAATAATTTATCCAATCACAGGACACAGACTAGGAAGACCGAAGACGATACCATTATTGCCACATCTTATTACTATTTTAAACCGACTTAAAAAACCGATGGTAGAAGTTAACTCTTTGGTCAAAATATTAGTCAGTTTAGTATAATGATGAACTGAAACGTTTACAAATTATAATGAAAACCATTCCCAAACAAATTTTATTTATGTGGTTTTACTATTATGTGTTATCTGTTATGTCAAAGTTAATTATAGTTTAGACACTTAACAGCTGTATGTGATATCAGATATTATGTCTGTAATCTTTATAATCATATAATGTATCAGTGGCCTAAAGGTCTAGATACCAGGCCATAAACTCCAAAAAAAAAAAAAATATAATGTATCAGCAAAAAAAAACATTACATATTAGAGGTGAGTCGTACTCGGTAAAAGAGAGCCCAAGTCTTAGAAGTTCAAGTACTTAAAAAAACTAGTTACAAATACTAGTTCCACGAGTATTTAGTAATATGCGACTGTGTCACCTAATTATAGGAATTAGTTAAGTACTCTTTGAATATGCTATTGGTCCACAGAACATTCACTGAGCATTAAATGTTGAAACTTATGTAAATAAAGAACTTTTTTAAAGCAATGCATAGATAAAAAAATACAATTTGGGTATTTTTAATCCAGTACTCACTTAAACTTTATAATAACTTTTTACACTAAATTTATTTACTATTTTTCAATTTTTTTATTCACTATCAATATTAGGACAAAGTTATTATTAATTAATCATAATTATTCTAGAGCCAGGGGCTTACTCGAATTTACCAATTAATATAAAACAATGCGCGCCGAGATTATTACATATCAATTAACACCTAATATATTAAACATTCTTCAGTGTGAAACTTTTTTCCCTATTTGTCTATACATGTAAAATCTGTCAATGCTTAAAGATGCTTAAAACTTTTAGTATGAGGTCTATTATTTCGTAACTAGATATCAGTATTACCTACGCCATACATTAGTAAGAGAACGCGTCTCGCGCTTCAGAGTATTTCGTGTTGTGGATTGAAATAGCTGCCGTAATTAGTATGAAATAAGGTAGATATTTATTTGGCGCTTGCAAGGGTTTCACGCACACATTAGTAAAAGAATGCGTCTCGCGCTTCAGAGTATTTCGTGTTGTGGATTGAAATAGCTGCCGTAAGTTGTAAAGCATAAGGTAGAAATTTATTTGGCGCTTGCAAGGGTTTCACGCACACATTAGTAAAAGAATGCGTCTCGCGCTTCAGAGTATTTCGTATTGTGGATTGAAATAGCTGCCGTAAGTTGTAAGGCATAAGGTAGAAATTTATTTGGCGCTTGCAAGGGTTCCACTCAAACATTAGTAAAAGAACGCGTCTTGCGCGTCGGAGTATTTCGTGTTGTGGATTGAAATAGCTGCCGTAAGTTGTAAGGCATAAGGTAGAAATTTATTTGGCGCTTGCAAGGGTTCCACTCACACATTAGTAAAAGAACGCGTCTTGCGCTTCAAAGTATTTCGTGTTGTGGATTGAAATAGCTGCCGTAATTAGTATGGCATAAGGTAGAAATTTATTTGGCGCTTGCAAGGATTTTACTCACACATTACTAAAAGAACGCGTCTCGTGCTTCAGAGTATTTCGAGTTGTGGATTGAAATAGCTGCCTTAAATTGTAAGGCATAAGGTAGAAATTTATTTGGCGCTTGCAAGGGTTCCACTCAAACATTAGTAAAAGAACGCGTCTTGCGCGTCAGAGTATTTCGTGTTGTGGATTGAAATAGCTGCCGTAAGTTGTAAGGCATAAGGTAGAAATTTATTTGGCGCTTGCAAGGGTTCCACTCACACATTAGTAAAAGAACGCGTCTTGCGCTTCAAAGTATTTCGTGTTGTGGATTGAAATAGCTGCCTTAAATTGTTAGGCATAAGGTAGAAATTTATTTGGCGCTTGCAAGGGTTCCACTCACACATTACTAAAAGAACGCGTCTCGCGCTTCAGAGTATTTCGAGTTGTGGATTGAAATAGCTGCCTTAAATTGTAAGGCATAAGGTAGAAATTTATTTGGCGCTTGCAAGGGTTCCACTCACACATTAGTAAAAGAACGCGTCTTGCGCTTCAGAGTATTTCGTGTTGTGGATTGAAATAGCTGCCGTAAGTTATAAGGCATAAGGTAGAAATTTATTTGGCGCTTGCAAGGATTTCACTCACACATTACTAAAACAACGCGTCTTGCGCTTCAGAGTATTTCGTGTTGTGGATTGAAATAAATGCCGTAAGTTGTAAGGCATAAGGTAGAAATTTATTTAGCGCTTGCAAGGGTTTCATTCACACATTAGTAAAAGAACGCGTCTCGCGCTTCAGAGTATTTCGTGTATGTTGTGGATTGAAATAGCTGCTGTGAGTAGCGTCGCATAAGGTATAATTTATTTAGCGCTTGCAAGGGTTTTCGTGAAACGCCTTAGTGCTCAAATGTGGGACTTAGTATGTACAAGTCTCGAGCGAAACCTAGTAATAAAACCTGTGATTTGATATACGCCTCACCTCTATTACATATTACAAATAGGACAAAATAAATAGCTAATGCTGTAAATATTATTCTAATTCAATAAAATGTGGTCACTCATAGAAAAGAATAAAAATGACATCATATATCTCTCTCTCCTTTTATTTAGTGTTTTCATTGGACCATATTACAGAAAATTAAAAACAGTTGAGACTAAAAAATGGGGTGGAACTATTTTAGGTTTAATTTTAATTGTTATTGTGTCTGGGTATAGTGCTGTACATCCTATTTTATCAGCTTTCATAGGTATATTAGCCATAAAGGTGGCAACTATAAAGTAAGTCTAACCTGAAATAATATTCCATTTCAGCTGCATATAAATCCTAAAATTATTTATCTTATATATATTTATAAAACTTTATGAACATACCTAATTAGCCCATATTAGTGTTATTATAATCATGTGGTTGTTCTAGGTATTGCCATATTGTAACCTTTTTCCTGATGTTTGGTTACTTATTCTTCTTTCGCTTAGCTGATAAATTTGGGTTCTCTTTATCCTCTGGTCAAACAAATCTAATTGAGATGATCATGGTTTTGCGAGTTGTTGGTGTTGCCTTTGAAATGAATGGATCCTGGTTAGCTATAGCAAAATCTAAGAAACAAAATGATGAATTAGTTAAATCTGTAAACATAGAGGATGCTGACAAGAGGGAAGTAAAGCAAAAGGATGATGAGTTTCTTGAGTTAATCAATCCAGATTTTATTGACTTAATTCACTATTCCTTCAGTTACATTGGATTGCTAACAGGTACTTACTAGGCAGTAAAAAAATGTTACAGCTTTAATTTTTTTGAAATTACTTAAAATGTTAGCTAATTAAGTATGGCAGGTCTTATACCCCCTTGTAAATATACAAGGTGTATATGCCTTTATTAATATATATTGCAAAAAATATTTTTTTTCTAAACAATCTTACTGTCAAAAGATCAGAATTCTTAATCTCTATCAAACCCTGGATTGAGTCAATAAATCTAAATAATAGTAAACCAAGTACTTGAGAAAAGGTAATTTTTATTGAAACACAATTTACAGGGCCATACTACAGATATCGGACCTATAATGATTATTTCTACTTGCCATTCAGCAAACATGCTGATTGTTTTGGATCAACAATAAATACCCTCAAAGCTGTACCTTTGTATATCTCATTATATTTGGCTTTTTCTAATATATGCCCATTGGAGGTAAGTGTATTTTATAATATATTAAATGCTAGCAAGTATAATTCATACCAATAAATATAATCTAAACTCTGTGGTGCGTAGTAGTGGGTAGTCAGCTCTGATGGCCAAGAAAGATATTAATTTGTATTGTCATCTTAACCTCAATAATAATTACAATACAAATTAATATGCTGCATTAAGGGTTAAATTTTATGTTTTGTTGTTTTATTATATTGCACTGCATGTGAGGTAGTAATAGTAGTAATTAACTATAGACAAATAAATGACTAGCAAAAATGTTTGTCTTCAAATTTGACTTACAGTATGTGTTAACTGAGGAGCATAATAACAGGAGCTTTCTTTATCGAATGATGTATCCATGGGTGTTATTTGCTGCATTTAGACAAAGAATTTATGCAGGCATGACATTGGCTGAGAGTGTGTGCACTTCTGCAGGCCTTGGGGCATACCCGGTGCAGGGCAAGAATAGGACAGGACATGGTCCAACTGTTGGTTACTTAAAGCTGAATGAAATGTATGTTGATATTTGTTATTGAGTAGCCTTGAAATGTTCTCAGTCTAACTTAATTTCATGCATTAAAATATAGTGCTAACCTCCACGCATATTGTGTGTTGCCGGTCTCTTTTTGATATGGTTGTTGGATTCAAGTAAGACTGCTGCCACTATTAAATATAACTTAGTTTCAAATAGGTAGCCAAATGACTGAATATTATAATAACTAATTATAGTCAACAATAAATTTAATTATTGCAGGTCAGAAGATGAAGCTAAAGCAACAGAGTATGACTTCATAACTGTAGAGTCTATGGAGGTATGGCAATGTGAGTCAGTAGTTACTCTAAGGGACTCAATGAAAGTGTGGAACAAAGCTGTGCAGTATTGGGTGGCCATGGTTGTTTATAAGCGGTTTCCAATTAAACCTCTCAAGTGAGTGTCATGTATATTTGATTACTGATGTATGGGACCGTTAAAGTATTACGTAACGAATTTTGTAGGGGGGGAGGTCCTTTTGTAAAACGTTACGATGCGGGGCGAGGATAAAATTACGCGTTATTGTTACATTTTTTTTGACTTACACAACATAATAGTAACAAAAGAGTCACTAGGTGGTAGCTGGTACATTTTCCAATAATCTCCAAAAATTGCGTTACGTAATACTATTTTCATATGGATTGTCTAGTGTCGGTTTAATTCAATGAAATTCGAATTCTATGAAATGGTAAGAATTCAATCATTTAAATATTGGAAAATAAACATTTAATCAAAGGTTGTTATCATTGAAATAACTGCTTGTAAAAATATTCCATACAATTACACAAATGTTGAAACAAGATCATGTGTGCCAGTGTACCACTCTAATGGGGCCCCTGAAAATCTTCAAAAATTGCGTGACGTAATACTTGAACGCTTCCTTTAGCGGTATTCAAATCCCGTTACAATAATGGATTTCTGTTTCTATCTTCTGTATGTATTGAATAGAGGCCAAGAACTCAACCGAGAGATAATAACAAAGCTATTGATGAGAAATTATATATGTAACATATATTTATTATATATTTTCTTAAATATACTTTCAGGGTTCACGCAGCACTTTTCGTATCGGTGATATGGCACGGTTTTCACGCTGGTTATTTCTTCTGCATTTACTTCTGTCCGTTCTATTTGATGGCTGAAGACATTTATTACAAGTTGTACTATAAGGAAGCAACTGGAATGGTAAGATTTCATTATAATAAATATGTTTACTCTTTACTAAATAAGGTTTAAGGTTTCAGCTTTAGTTCACCATAAAAGGCCGGCATCGCACTTGCGAGCCTTATAAAAATTAGTTAATATGTAGTTATTAAATTATTCTATTTACTTTCGAAAAATTAATGATAATAAAAACAAATTTATTATTTGGCTTTATTTTATTTCTATCATTGTTATTCTTTTTTTTATCATAGTTAATCTAATTCACTTTGGAATTCACACATTTACTAAACTGATTTTTATATAGGCACTAGGCAGTGAATAAATTTGTTATATTTTCAGAAAAAAAATATAATCGGTTTCATAATGTGGTTCCTGCGATCACATTCAGAGTCATATCAGGCCGCTGCCTTCCTGCTACTCACCTTTGACAGAATATGGATTTATTATTCATCAGTCTACTTCTATTGGTATGGAGTGTGGCTTGTCTTCCTAATATTGGGAATAATTTTGAACCAAATACATAATAAAAAAGACTGAGAAATACAGAATGTGTTAAGAAAACTGAATGTTTTTTGGTAATTTTAGTTTTTGTAAATTTTTGATGGGATAATTTTCTTCATGAAAATCATGTTGTGTAGATTTCCATATATTTTTTGTATACTGGAAATTCGAATTATTTTGTACATATCTACTGTGGTAAATAATATTTTTAATTGATTTTTAGTCGAGTTTGTTTGGGTTTATGAAATTGTGATCTGAAATAATGGGGTTTTTAAAGTATAAGTAAGATTTTTTTTTAGAAATATTTCGTATTTTAGAATCTCAATTAAAAGAATTTGATCAATTACTAACGTAATAAAAATCAATCGTTGCCTATGCATTTATTATTGGACCAAGAGCAGGAAAAAATAATAAAGAAACATGTAATCCAACAGGTATCTCACTAATTTCGCTTTGTAGGATAAAAAGGCGTGCACTTTATATAGGTAGTGACTTTTTTGTAGCGAAATTAGAGATAAATATTATGTATACCCTATTCAAAACAATTAATAAATTTAAATACTTTTTATATTTTAGCGCCACGTCATCTGTCGGAAACTTAGTTTAATGTTAATGTCTAATTAATGTTTTATGGTCTCATTTATAATTGTACTATTAGCGTCAGTTTGTTAAAGATCTTGACTTGTAATGATTGTTATTTTTTTACAATTCCTAGCTAATATTTATTATTATTATTTTAGCCATGATTACATGGAGGAAATTTTGTATCAGATAGATTCGAACGAATCTTGAATCATTTTTTTTGTACATGTTTGTTAATAAAATTAAAGATCTGACCAATCGTTTTATTTGGGCTTAGGCTAAGTAATAGATATAGACCGGTTTTGGATATTTAATCAACAAAAATGGTTAATACTAGAATCTACCTGGTTGTATTATTGTAGTATAAAAAGGTTTTTTTTATTTTCCATTAGAAATGTTTAATAAAACATCTTTTAAATCATTATTTGTGGAAAAAAAGACAAATTCTTAACAAATAGATATATATTTAATACGTAAGAACATATTACATAGAGTATATTTTCCAATTTAAAAATTGTCTTAAATATCAATATATCACACTGTTGATGTATTGGTGTAACAGGTATGTCATCATAATCGCACTGAAAGAAAAGGTATAACGACTTGTAAAAAAAATCTGGATTTTCTAGTTTCTTAGTTATTTTTTTAATATACAGTCAAAACCGTTTGTAACGACATCGTTTACAACGACCTATCGGTGATTACAACCAGATTGTATGGTCCCGTCCGAATCCCTATTAAACTATTCAGTAAACAAACCGCTTATAACAACATCGGATACAGCGACATATCGCTTACAACGACGAAATTTTATCGATATTCATCGGCTATAACGACCAACCGCTTCTTTTCTCAGCAAAACAAAACAATACAAACGATTTTAAATCTTATTTATAAGCATTGAATGAATATTTAGGCATATTATTACCTACGCACTTTCTCCCATCGAACAGTTTCAGTCAACAACGATTTCCGAGGCTCTTAAAAAAATTTGTTGCCTTTAACCAACAGTTTGATACTGGTGATACTCATACCTTGAGTATGAAACGTAAAATGCAAAAAATATTTGAGACTGGGCTAAAAAAAAAGACCAAAATGACTGATTACTTTTGTACCTAATTATTTCGTAATAAAAATTTTTGTTTCTTTTTTGACTCGTTTACATATTATAATATTAACATACCATATTATAGCCCATACCTACCTATTCTAGATCGATAACTATGATAATATAACTATGTACAATGTACATACATATGTACTGTACTTGTGTATATGACATTGCTTATAACGACTATCGGATATAACGTCGGCAATTATACGGTCCCCTCAATGTCGTTATAACCGGTTTTGACTGTAGTTATCACATTTAACAATATTTAACATTTATTGTATTATAAGTGAGTATTCTTAGTAATCTCTAATACATCGCCTTAAGCTAGAAGCGCGGAATAGATAAAAATATTAAAAAAAAACGATGTCGGAGCCGGCACTTCTAGTTAAAAAAATGTAATCTGTGAAACATCTACAACTAAAAAACAAGCATTCTTAAACTAAATATGGCAACTATTTTGTATTTACATTTAGCTTAAATAATAAAATGCTGAGTGAAATGCTACAATTAACATAAAGAAATACCAAAAGATGTACCAAATGCTGATTCATGCACGTTACAATCTGCTTAGAAATTAGAAGTTGTTTATGGTCTAGAACACTGGGTAAAGTGTATTCCAAAATTGTTAAACCTTGGGCCCAATTTGTTACTTATTAGCAAATAAAAGCGCAGTATACGGCAAAAAATATTATGTGCAAGTGTTATAAATAAGCTGAGTAAGTGAATAGACGAAGAAAATAAAGACTGAGCATACTCTCATGAAATTAGATTTACAGGTTAGATTTACGCTGCCATGAGCGTAAAAATCCATAGACAAAAATACTTTGGCGAATATCAAGACGAAACTTCGACTCTAATGCATAATTTGGAACATAGGCCTTAAGCGGGCCATAGACGGACCGCATGTAGCAGTCAAGATCGACTGCAATATGCGGTTTGCTCAGGAACTGCTCGAGCGGTCCGTGTATTGCGAATATGAATTTGTATGGAAACTGCAGATCGCCGTGCGGCGACCGCATATTGCAGTCGGTCTTGACTGCTACATGCGGTCCGTCTATGGCCCGCTTTAGACTCTTTATAAAAAACAATTAAATTGACTGTTATAGTTAAAACAATTTTGTATCTCTTTCTTTTACAACATGAACACAATTTGACAGAAAGAAACAGATGAGTTTTACTATAACAGTGTCATTAGTGTTAATTTTTAACTTAGAAACTTCTGATTAGTTCCAAACTTGGGTCGATATTTTCATATGCAATACTTTGTTAAGGAAGATAGAGAGTGAGATGAGAGTGGTAAATGCTCAGTTAATTCTTTGAGTCTATCGACAACGACCGAAGCTAATAGGTCAATATTTACCCAATGTTCCACCCATAGGACACTGGTTTGTTCGTGGTAGCTCCGTTATGGCGAGCATTTTGGCCATATTGCTTATTTTGGTTCGGCGTCTGATAAACTGGGTTTCCTGATGGATAAGGTTGAGGGTTAGATCTGGAGTTTGAGCTGTACGAGGAGTAATTTGGATTCTCCATCAACGGTCGAGTGTTGAAAAGGCTGTTTAACCCTCCACTCTTGGACAAATTACCCAGGATATTCCCAAAGATGTTTGATAAGCCTTGACCGCCTGCTCCTCCTTGGCCGTTTGCGAATTTATTTATTGTGTTGTATATGCTATCTAGAGGGCTCTTTCCACCAGAACCAAAGCCGGAGCTTGGATTGGACCCTCCATATGGACTGCCTCCTCTGTTTCCACCATTGGGAGAGTTGTTACCGCCGTAGGGGGAATTGCCGCCAGAATTTCCTCCGTATGGAGAGCTTCCGCCATATGGAGAGTTACCCCCATACGGAGAGCTGCCACCATAGGGAGAGCTAGGGTTGCTCCCACCATAGGGAGAAGGGTTGTTCCCGCCATATGGTGAACTTCCACCATATGGGGAGTTTCCGCCGTAAGGTGAATTTCCTCCCAAATGGGAACCACCGTTGTTCAAAGGCGGCGCAGGAGCTGGGTAGTGTGGTGCCGAATCAAAATCTCTCGTAGGTGACTGTGGAGTCGGTCTGGGCATAACTGGTTTTGCTGGTTCTGAATGAGAACCTGTAAAAGTATTGATTTCATCATTAATACAATTGTGACGCTAATTAAAGTGTGAAAATGAGCAGTGTTGGCCTAGTGGCTTTAGCGTGCGACTCTCATGCCTGAGGTCGTAGGTTCGATTCCCGGCTGTGCACCATTGGACTTTCTTTATATTTGCATTTAACATTTGCTCGAACGGTGAAGGAAAACATCGTGAGGAAACCGACATGACTTAGACCCAAAAAGTCGACAGCATGTGTCAGGCAGTGGAGGCTGACCACCTACTTACCTATTAGATTTAAAAATGATCATGAAACAGATTCAGAAATCTGAGGCCAAGACCTAAAGAGGCGCCCACTGATTCATTTATTTATGAAACGTGTTTTAAGTATAACAAGTCAACCTCTCGAGCGGGACGGAGCTAATAGAGGTTAATCTATCAATAATTTTTGAAGACGTACCTTCCACTTGGGACTTCTTCTTGCATGTAGGATATGTACCGCAGTTGGAGCTATGCCCATATGAACAGGGATCTTCTGCTAACACGCAAACCTCGCTGTTCAGACATCCGATGTCCTTGCATGTACGACCATATTCTGTAAACAGAATTTTATTACATATCGTCATCAGTTCTGCAATATAAAAGCTGTAAAATAAGGGTAAAGGTATGATTGAACATAAGTACATAAATGGTTCACAGAAATAAATTATAAAATTTAGTAATCTTATAAAAAAATTTATTTGACTAATTCTCTTTTGTTTAACTTTAGTTTCCGGCCAAATTATTTTAGTTCCACACGGGATATGGATGCACCAATTTTACTAACATCTGTTTTATACTTATACGTTTTTTGAATGTGTATTTTGGTAAAAATAAAGGTTTGCCAACTTTTCAATCAATTTCTATCTTGGGCTTAACTTATTCTATTTAAACTACCTACATACATACAGTTGCAACAAATTTTAATTATATTGTTTTGTATTTTCTTGCAAAGTTTTTTGAAAATATCTAAAAGGGTTTCACCCTTAGACTAATGGTGAACTTATTTATGGTGAGCCGTCATATTCAAAGTTCGCTGGAAGGAAATAACAAACAAACACAATAATATAATCTATAGATTTGCCCTGATTTAACGGATCGTCGAAAATCGTTCTTTATGACTTGTATCCCTAAGTAATATCAAGGAAGCGCATGGCTTTGGAAGTTGGACGCCTTAAAAATAAAAATAATATTCAAGCAATATGTAAATGATATTGTCCCAGTTCCCAGTGGGTTCCATTGAATTAGATTAGGTTACGCCAAAAATTTGGACTTTTTTCATTCATTTCACAAATCAAGATGTTTTAATTACACACATAATCGCGTGGTACACTATTGCCGAGTGATGAAAAAAATCGAAACAATTTGGAGCTGTTTTAATGTGGAGCAGTGATTGGACAAATTTACCAAATTTAATAATAAATTCAATCCCCAAATAGTTATGAATTGAGGTTTAAGGTTAAAACATCCTCAGATCTCTTCATCATGGAAGTTCAGGTACTTTCTTTTATTTCTAACCTTAAATTCGAGTCAAGGTGTTCAAATCTATATTAAAAAAGGGATATGAAAATATGTTGTTAAGCTCAAAATCGGCTAGATTTTTTTTAATTATTTTTTTCTTGAACAACTGAGGAAGGTTTTTATGTAGAGAAACATTTAAAAAATATATAAAAAAAGCATAGCGTAGCAAAATATGTGCAAAGTATGTAGCTACTAAAAAGGTAGGCTAAGTAAAAAAATCATATAAAGACGAAACGAAGTTCGCGGGGACAGCTAGTAAAAAATATATATGCTCACATGAATATTTTGTGTGCCCTTTTTATAACCCGGGCGTGACAGAAAGAATTCGGTTGTAAAGGGATAGCTCATTTACATACATAGGATTATAATATACTTGGATTGGGTTCACAGTGTTCGGCATCACACGTAATATACGAGTGGTAAAGTTTTCCTATGAAATTGTTTTTCACGTGCCCTTTCTTTGAATAGTCTCGACTTTCAAATAAGTTTGACGAACAAGTTTGGCCTATTTTGAATTTTATGTATTTTCGCTACGTTATACTTTTATCAATAACAAACTGAAACATGGATTAGATATGTCTTACTAACTAATTTTGGAGTGGTGGGGGTCATTTTGTAAAAAGTTACGATGCGGGCGGGGATTGAATTACGCGTTATTGTTAATATTATTTTCGACTTACCAGTACTTTACACCACATAATGGTTACTTTAAGGTATAAAGAATTAAAGAGTCACTAAGTGGTAACGAAACATTTTACTATACTTGGGTACAGAAAAACGTTACGGCGCGATACATGGGGAGGGGGGTCTCAAAAATATGCGTGACGTAATACTTGAACGCTTTCTAAAGGATATAACAAAATTTTGGTTACTGAGCAGTGTTGTGCTTTAACGTGCGACTCTCATTCTTGAGGTTGTTGTGCAAACCCTGGATGTGCACTAATAGACTTTCTATGTGTGTATGCACTCAGTCGTACGGTGAAGAAAAATATCACGACAAACTGTGTGATAGTTACAAATGATCACTAAAGAGATACAGAAGTTTGAGGCCAAGATCTTAAAAGGCTGTAGCACCACGGTTTTTTAAAATATGTAATATAATAGATATAAAAGTTTTTAGACACCTTTCCTTAAGCATTAAATATAAAATTCAACTGTTTATGGCATTACAAATTACAGTTCGTACACTTTCATACTTAATATCACTAATCCAATTAATTTTTCATCTAAGTAACACCCCGACTTTGCAGACATTGTTCAGAACTCATAAGTACAAGAATATTTCGTGGACAAAGCAATTAGACCAGACACATGTCGTGGTAAAGAATGCCTCAATATGAATGACATGCTTTGATTTTAGTTTTATTTGTCGTTTTGAATACAACAGATTCAAAAAATAAATAACTAAATAGTCACACATATATATACCCTCTTTTTATTTTCATAAGGCTGTAAATATACTGTTCAGCCTTATGGTAGTTACGTTCACTTGTGGTGTCAATGAGGACGCTGATAAATGACCTATATTGCTTCTGCAATTATTATCGTCGAATTAAAAATTCCCTTCCAGCACCACTACTTTAGTACGGCACTAGGTTTTTCGACATTTATTATTAATCATCACTTTAACAAACCCGTACATTAATAATTAGTCGTAATTCCTCATTTGTACCTGAGAAATTCCATTCACTCACGTACTCACGTACTTACCGCTCAGAGATGACGGCATAGTGCTCAGAGTTATTTTCTGATAAAGTAACAGCCTTCTAAGCGTTATTCACGTTGGTTCATTTCAGAGGTAATTTTTTTCTATGGGCTTGTAGTCTAATACATGCAAAAACCTACCCATATTTGTAGTATATTATACTAGGGCCTTCTTTTATTATACATTTAGATTTATATTTTTAGCTACCTAATAATTAAGTTCTTACATTTATGAAATATACGTTTTGTCGTACTGGCCCCTTGACCTCAAAGATCTTAAGAAAAAGAAAAAGTTACTTGTCATCGTTAGGTGAACTAGTGCCGGGGTCACTATCACTTTCTTAAATTTGGCCAGACGATTACGGCAGATGTCTATTATCAGCAATTGCACCATGATGGAAAAGCTAGTTGCTAAACAACCAAGGCTGGTCAATCGCTCTAGGCCACTTCAGCTTCAAGACAACGCCAAACCACACACTGTACAATAGAGTGCTACCAAATTAGAGGAGCTTCAATTGGACAAGACATCCACCGCACTTTCCGCCAATTTCATATGTGTGTATAAATAACCCGATATTTCATGTTTTCCAAATAGAGTGCAAAGATTAAAAATTAAAACGGGAAAATGAAATGAATCATGGCTTTCGAAAAGCAAACGCACGGCGTAAAAAAATGAATTTGGAATTCCTAACCAAAGAGGAGAAATTTGAGGTCAAAATGGCCAGTACGAAAAAACGTCAATTTGATTTGTACTAATAAATAAATATAATAATATAGTAGAGCTTCTTTTAAAACACTCTGAAGTCGTATATCAGCGAACTAACAACGTTTCATTCAGCCCATTATCGTAACATTGTGCAGTAAGACAGTCAATAACTTATATATCATACAATAACTTAGTTGTCTTTGATTAACATAACCTTTACACATTTAAAGAAAAAACTTTTTACCGGATTAAAGTTATGTATTATTATAAATTTACAATTATTTAACATAATTTTAAATTTATCCGACGTTTCGCGTGCTTTACTGCGTGCGTGGTCACGGTGACTGAAGACAAAAGTGTTGAATGTCAAAAAGTATCACAGCTGCAGAGAAAGTTGCATTATCTGTATTTATTTCCCCGGAGTTGGTATCGACTAAAAGATGGAGGGTTTTGGCAGTCAATAACTTGCTAATCGATAACTTTGGTATTAACATTTCCATATCAGACTTTCATTTCGATAAGTAGAAGTCGTATTTTTAAGTAGTCCATTACGTATAATAACTTTCCGTCAAAGTAATATTCCCGCTGTAAGTAATAAAATTCTCATAAAGACGTAAAAAAAGCAAACACGCTACTACGAAAATGTTTTAAGCAGAGTGCAAGAATGAGGAATCGTAGGTATGGGATATAATTTGCGACTCGGCAAGTGCCTCTTCGGAGGCAATAAAAAGATATAAAAGTTTGAGGAGTATAACTTATTGTTTTGTTGTATTTTTGAAGAGTTTTTCACGATTGAGTCAGCCTAGCTATATAAATTGTAATGTGAGCAATCAATATTTGTTTTACGATGAATGAAAACAGATTGGGGACAGCATATATGTTTTAAATGTTTAAGCTTCCAACGTCGACGAGCGTGAGGCTGTGCATTCAATAAAACGATTAACGAATATGTCTGTCCCATATCAGGTCACGTGAGGACAAAATATTAAACATTGCGTAAATGTTTACGTGGTTGAAACAATTATCGCATGTAAAAACAACGAAGACTACAGCTACAAAATTGTATAGTCATGTCCGTACCTATACACAATAAATATTCGTCTCTTGTGATGGCAGTCAGCCATAAAAATGGATCAAAAATCAATTTGGTAAATAAAATACTTCGACTATACGTTTCTTTTAGCTGTAGCCCCTCAAAATTATTTGAAATAGAATTAAGTATGTCACTATAGAATAGGGGGGCAAACGAGCCTACGGGACGTATGGAGGGTGCTTTGCCGACTTTTAAGGGAGTATCTTTTTAGCAATTGGAGGTCATATCTCCCAGGGAAGGGACCAGGAGGTCGATTCCACAGTACGCTAGTTCGCAAAAGAAAATGTCTTGCGGACCGTGGATGACGTCCAGCCATCAAGAAGATGCGGATGAAATTTTGAGTTAATACGTCTTTAAGAAGTACTATTACTGACACTTCAGGAATATGGTGAAGGCATTAATTTTCAAAATCGATGTAGTTGTTACTGATATCATTTTCAGCAAACAAGGTATTTACTTCTTATAAAATAGTAGCGGACGAAGCTGGGACGGGCCGCTAATACATGAAGGTCACATGAAAGGTCATTCAAGCCGATCTCGAACGAGCAGACGCAATTTGTATAAACGTGATAACAGGAAATTATAAATTCTTGCCACTTACAGTGATGTACATTGTACAATAGTTGTATTTCCCTTTCATTACATATTCACATATAGTATATAGATTTTATTTCCGCTTTTGCGGTCTGTATTCGACTACCAACAAAACATAATGTTGTCGGAGTATTATAATATAAAATTAAATATCAATTTAAATTCAGAAATTAGTCGATCAAATATTTTGAGGTTTAGATACCTTGGAACAATTTAGAATTTCAGAGCCATTACTATAGTTTGTAAAATTCTTAATAGTTAAACTAACTGAGGGTAAGAGAACAAATTGATAAAATTCATAATTATTTTCAATTTTAAAGGTAGCTTTCGTCTTCATATATAATTCTTAATACCTAACGTTAAACGTTACTGCAAAGTAGCTTTGCAGTAATGCAACTTACTTGAGAAGCCATCAACGTGGTACAGTACCGCCAGCGTCATTAAAACCGTCCTCCAGTCCATAGTTAATCTGGAAAGAAATTGCTCGTTAAAACTACACACATTTACTGTAGCACATTTCGTTTTACAAATTACGGTCACTGTTCCTTTAAAGTTAAAGGTTAGCAAAAGATAATATATATAAAGTTTTAATTAAAATGTTTTTTTTAATTATATTAGATGTTTTACAATACCATACGCATACAGGCGTATTAAAACCTTTACCATATGTATTTAAGAAATACTATAGGGGCCGGTCAAGTACGTAAGCAAATTTACTGCAAAAGAAAGCAAAGCTCTCAAAAATAATAGTACATAAACGTATTAATCTTTTGCTGGAATCCTCGAAAATGTATTTCGTTTTCAAGCATAGACAATGAGTCAAACTCAAAATATCTTTATTCAAGTGGGTAACCAAGTACACTTTTGAATCGTCAAGTTAAATTAATCATAAATTTACATTTACTACCAGTTCGCACGTCAAGGGCGTAGAGCGGGTAAGAAGAACTGGCAAGAAACTTAACTTAGTGGGTAATATGTGTAATTTTTTTAATAATTACTGTTGACGTAATCACCAACTAAGAAAATCAAAGCCCCTTTAGTGCTTACGTAATACTTGAACGTCCCCATACTGTATTATTACGAATACGTTTTATATTTGACTGGGATGCCAACCACATTTACAGGACTGTTCGGCACACAGTCTAAGCAATCTTAATTAAATACATTTTTCTGGTTTCAACTAGAATTTAATGATAAATGTGAGACGTGTATATTTGTGTAGAATGTATACTCTATGTAGGCTCTTAATCAAGCGCAATGTAGAGTAGTTGTATAATTACTTTTCTAATTTAAAAACAGGAAGTCATGGGTTTGCTTAGTATGAAAGCTAGTCGAGCGGACCGACCCTACTACGAAAATACTACAAAAAGAAAACAAACAAAATATTGAATTTAAACTCTTTAATGAATACAAACTTCACCACTGTGGACTCTCGCTGACCACGATTATTGGATCGAGCTATCTATCGTTACAAAGCAGTGTTGGCCTAGTGGATTCAGCGTGCAACTCTCATCCCTGAGGTCGTCGGTTCGATCCTCGGCTGTGCACCAATGTACTTTCTTTAACATTTGCTCGAACGGTGAAGGAAAACGTCTTGAGGAAACCGGGCTTACCTTAGACCCAAAAAGTCGACGGCGTGCTTGAGGCACAGGAGGCTGATCACCTTCTTGCCTATTAGATTTAAAAATGATCATAAAACAGATACAGAAATCTAAGGCTGGGCCTAAAAGAAAAAAGGTTGTAGCGCCACTGATTTTTTTATCTATCGTTACTATTACTACGTTTATCTATTTTTGCTTATATTTGTTAAAGAAAACGTAATTATATTCTATTTTTGTAAACAAATACAATATTAATATACAAAAAATATATATTATTTTGTTAATAAATCGCCAAAGTATTGAACCATTTGCCACGTTTACTAAATGAGCACTAACTAAAACAATGCGGCGTCTTAATAAAGCTAAAGTGCGCACCGTATAGCGTGGTATAACCCGACACATGTACAGCACGTCACCAGCTTCAACTTTATGACATCCAGCAACATTCCCCAAAGCAATTTCATCCGAATAAGCTAGTTACCGAGCGTAGGTGAGCGTTTTGGGGATTATAGCAAAAGTTAGTATTGAATTTATTGAAAACTGTGGACTTTGTTGAGTTGCAACTTTCTACTGAAGTGTTCTTTTAACGGTTTGTCGTAAGAGATTCTAAATAATGGCAATGACTTATATGTTTATTCTAGACCATCTGTGGTGCTATTTTAGTATCCAAGTACAATTGAATGGAAATCTAAAGAGCTTTACTAGAATGAATAGATATAATATGACGAATGTAGAACCACACTTTAAAAGGTCATTAATATTTTTTTTTTGTTTTTAATTTTTTTAAAGTTTACCACATCATACATAGTACTATCTCTATCTACGGTATACATATGTTACAAACTATTTTATCTAAAATTTATGACAAAGTGAACATAAATTATACAAAAAAAATATTAAAAACACAATTAAAATATTTACTAGTTAAAATAAAAATACAATAAAATTACCAGAAATTTTTGTTAAGCACAAAAAAAACAGCAAAACATAAGATCAATTAGCTTAAAATTTATCGTCGTGCAATTGAAACCTATACCAATTTTTATGCGCAATTTCTAGGTATAAAAATATTTGACAAACCGTACGTACATTTTCACACCTAAAAATCGACACAGAAGAGTGATCTATTCGCCTATAAAATGTTTAATATATAAATAAAAGGTAGTGTTGTCCTTAAAACTTTATAGTGGACAACGTATCACGAAATTATTGAGTAAAAAAGATAGTTACAAAACTGCTTTAGTCAATTTACGGATGGCAAAGGGAGGTTCTGTTTAGGAACGGTCAAAGGTGAGAGGCCAGTCATGTCTCAACCCAACTTAATTCCCTAGGTAATTTACACTGCGTTATAATTTATGAATATTAAGTTCACTATTATACGTAGTAATAACTTTATCTTCTACATTAATTACACATTGGTGATGCGAGTAGACAATAATAGGAGTGGATAGATGAGTGTGTTAATAGAACAAAATACCTTTTGACATATTAAAAGTATACAAATGAAAATTTAAAACTTTTATTAAAAATACACTTTGTAGACAAGCATATTACAAATTAGAGGATTATATTCAAGATAAAAATGCTTGGAAACATGCTGGTCCTGCTCCATAGGATAATCAAACTAGACTAAAACAAATAGTTATATGTATTATACTTTTTTTTTTAAGAAATCAACTTTGACGTAACTTACACTGAATATATGTTATTTAATAAAAAAAATTATAAAGAATAGTGTTAAATGTAGTTGCAATATTTGTAAACATGTGAGCACCATGAAACCTTTTGGAAGGGGCAACTAGAATCATTTTTTTAAATAATTTTAACTTGTAATTTGATTTTAAAAAGTGAAGTTTTAATAGGCCTAATTGAAATAAATGATTTGACTTTGACTTTGAATAAATATCTAATAATTACATGTTTTGCCGCTAATGTATCAATTGAACATGCGATACAGTAATTTAATAGTATCATCTTAGTTTACATTTAAAAGTTGACACAAATTTTTCGTGTTATTAGTGCCTAGTGCGAAGCCGGTGCAGACCACTAGTAAAGATAAGAAAGTAATAAGAACGGAAGCAGCGAAACCATACTAAAGTATATTTAAAAAGTTTGTTAAAGAGAATGTAAGGAAAATTTTATTAAACCATTTTCCGGAAAAGTCTTGGCAAGTTAACCCACGAGATGCTGCGTTGTCATTTATATCATGACATGGAGCAAGACAAATTATGGTTATTTTTCTGGTTGAAAAGTTACAAATAGAAGCCATTTTAAAAGAGTGCTAGGACCTTTATAATTTTCTAAACTAGATAGGCAACGGACAACTATAATAAGAAAGACTTATAACGATGATAGCTGAAATATTATTTAATCGGAGTAAAATTCTATTTGGCAGGTAAATAGAATTTTGAATTAACTAGAAAAGTTTGAAGAAAATTCTCGATTGCACGTCTTATCAGCAACTTTCCCATGTAATACATGACTTTTTAAACAAAACGAGGTTATCAATAATAGCGGGAAGGCTGGATTGTTCTTACAAGGGTCATTGCAATGGACTGTATGTTAAAAAAATTGCTTTTTTTGAAGTTATACATCTTTAGGCGCGTTATGAAAAATTGATGAGAGTGAAATTTTACGATGCGCGGGCACCGTGACACAAAATTAACAGAATAGTTGCACACGGAAGATGCTACGGCATTGGACATAATTTAAAAACAACATTCGAATAATAATATAATTTATGTTACAATTAATTATTTGCATGCAATCAAAAACTATTTTTAATAATTCCAAAGAAGTATAACTTCTTACGCGTGTACTTAAGTACACGCACCCTTTTTTGTTGCACAATACATATAACCATATGGAATAATGATTGTCTGCTTAAAGAAATAAATAATTATTACCTTATTTTCTCGTCTTTTGATTTGGTAAAATAACAAGTATATCGGACAAATTCTAGAAATTCTAGAAATTCATATTATATAATAGATTACTAGTAATTATTTAAAAAGCTTTGTATGATCGGTTATCCGAGCTTTGTTAAAACAAAGGCTTGTGCTTTTGTTTGACGTATTGGGTTGGAGCTATGAAGGTGAATTTTGATTTATACACGTTATTTCGCATTCCCGAATGCGAACTGAATTAAAAACAGCTATTATTTTGTAAATATGAGCAGATGCGTTTGATTTGTTTGGATATTCATAATTAACATATCAAAACTAATGGAAGATATAGCTTTTTGATTTCGAGTTATACACATCTGCGCAACTCAAAATTTTCAGTTTATTTTAAACTAAACTTAGTTTAGAATAAATAATATGTTTAGAGTTATTAAATATTATCACTGTAACTATGAATTCGGTTCTTACGAAATTCTAATCTTTATCGACCCTGACTCAATAAACGATAAACGTTGACTTAAAATTGTTTACAAAAATATTATTGTAATAACAATTTAATATTTAAGTTTAATTAATGAATAGTTCTAGTCTTATGTTGTATAGTTTTCGATTGAATGTGATTATGTAATGCTTGGCTACATTATTATTGATATAGGCTATATTAGTTTAATATGTACTATTTATTCTTTAAGAATTAATAGGGGGAGTCCTGTACACCAACGCTAAATGATGGTAGAGCTTTAGCTAAAAGCGCCTCCAAAGGAAAGTTATATGTACTTATATGTATTATAAATATATGTTTTGATTCCGGTTATGGATGACAACGACCATAAAGAGTCAACATAAAAAGTCACACTCGGCATTTGCTATTTCCGGCAGACCACTTGCGATTCGAATTTCGAAATCGTTTTTATCTTTTTGCAATTCGGATATCCACTTCGCAGCTCCATATATCACTCGTGTCCGTAGCGCTAACGGCCTGCCTGTCAACTCCGTTTCACATACCATACCTCTTGACGAACCTTTGTGTATTTTTCGAGCGTTTACACACCGTTTTATTTTACATTTAAACCATGCAATTTCATGGCAAAGCTCCATAAAAGGCAGCGATAAGGTTACAAAATACGTATTCGCATTCCATATGATTCCGTATATTCGAATTCCAGGCGTGATGCATCTCAGGAAGCTCATAGATCTACGAATTCTCGTAAGAGCGCCACGTAAAGCAACGGTGTCGGGTTACGACTTACGGGGATTTAAATATCGAACGAAATCTTCAGAGTTCACACTTCGTGCACAGAGAACGATGTCGGGATAAAATTGGATTTCCTCTATCTCAAATAACTACGTCTATTGCTCAATTGGCTTTCTATTGCATACATGGTATATTCATATTCACAATATTAGGAATTTTCTAATGAATTTGAGTTAAAAATAAAACAAGCATAATACAATATGCTATTAAAGATGTTTGGCATTTCTGATAATATTACAGATAAGCTTGGGTATTTTACAAATGAGATCATTGGACTGCGTAATACTTGCTTTGCTGGCTTATGCCAGACTCTTTATCTACATAGGAATATCGTAAACAGAAGCCCATTAAATACTTTTGTATATCAACATAAACTAGTATAAAATAGCAACTAATCCCTTCCATCCAAAAATATCAAAGTCAAATCATTTATTACACTATAATACACAATATGTATAAAAAACAATTATTTTAATTAGGCCTATATTAAAAAAATGACTAGTTGCCCCTTCAAAAAGGTAGTTTGATATGGAGAATAATGGGCAAGAAACTCCATATTTAATCTTTTAAAATAGTTTTTACAATATTTTTTATAAATTGATTTGATTATTATATGTATGAAGACCATGAAACTAGACTAAAAAAAGTACTATACTAAAATAAAATAGGCACATGGTGTTATAAAAAACAATGGAGCAGATAATTAAATTATTATGTAAATACATGGTGCTCACATATTCACAAATATAGATTTTACATTATTCTTAAAAAAAAAGAAATTATTACTATACAGTCAAACAGTGAGTGAGTTACGTCAACATTGATTTCTTTAAAAAAAGCCTATATGACTAGATTAGCAAACAGTTGATTTTGTTTGGTTTGATTGTCCCATGAAGCATGATTCCAAGCATTTTTATCTTGAATATAATGCTCTAATTTGTAATATGCTTGTCTAACAAAGTGTATTTTTAATAAAAGTTTTAAATTTTCTTTTGTTTAGTTTTAATATGTGACAAGGTATTTTGTTGTAACATTTAACACAGTACCCCATAAATGATGTTTGGACTTTGGCTAATTTGAAAGACACTTGAGCAATTTGATCTTTATTTGATATAGTAATGTCTATCACTATTTTACTAAAAAGATCCACAGATTAGAGGGCTTTTTTGGACAATAATCTGAATTATAATATAAAATAGTTCAACTAAATTGATCTGCACTCTCTCAATAAATTGCATGAAATAACTAACATAAGAACATAACTTTAAAGATAGACCTTTATGCATTAAATTTCAAGAACCCAGTAAAATATAAAACTCTATAAAGAACTGGTTACACAACAAATTATGATGTTACAAACATCCTTGAAATGAAGCGAGAAAAAACTAGATAATATATAACATAATAACTTTGCTATTACTCATTGTTCTTACATAGGCTTTATGCTGTATATTCATTTTTATTGATTTATAATTTAAAGGTACTTTATAAAGTTGTACATTTTATAATTATTATAGACAGATTGAAATATTTTTTCTACTATTTAATAATTTGATGAGTCACTGGTCAAATGTTCCGATGGATAGGACATTGAATAAATGAAAATTTGTATAGAGATTGATGAGGTTTTGAAAATGAGTATAGAGGACTAATCCTACTTTACTGATTTAAATATTCCTATAAAAGAGATATATATAAATACTATGAAAGTGATAAAAAAAGTGTAACAGATATGTATCTGATCTCTGAACTGTGTAGGATTTAGAACAATAAGATAAAGTTACACTTCTAGTTATATCCCAAAAGATTATTTTAGTGGATATGGGACTTAAAAATACATTGTAGTGACTTATGATTCACTAAATTAAAAACAAAAAGGTTCTAAAAATTTAAGACCATCTGAAGGTTTCAAATACAAAAAATGAAGTATATAATATTTCACTTCCCTTAATACATAGCTAAACATAGAGATCATCTTTTCTAATACAGATAATTGATGGAGGAAAATTATGTTGTGTCATCTAAAAGGAATTTCTTCATTATTTTATGGCAAAGCTTTAATAATGAATTGTTTTATCAAATAAACAGGAAGGTTTAAGGATAAACAATCAACAACTAAGTTTCCTTAAACTCTAATGAGTTCTAAGACATTTTACAAGGTCAATATTCATGGATACAATAACGTGGTTCCAATCAATGGTTTTGGTTTCTGTAGTAAAAGCTGTTTACACTATATAATATAAACACTTACAAAATCGTGGTTCTGGATAAATTTCCCTAATGTTCTTTCAAAATGAAGCTTACATATAATTACATGTGAAAGGCTCGTAATATTTATAAAACTTAAAACGGAATTAAATTAAAACGACAATAAATTACTCACACTCAACAATAAACACTAAACACGGAACATACGCATAACGCAATACGCAACAACTGTGAAGTGTGAACTGACCCACGCAGTTGTCATTTGTCAAGTTCAACTCATATTTGCCAGTGTCAGTTTTGACAATACTTTTTAATTGGATTGCTGCCACAGCTGTGCTACGTACTATTTTATATTTTTCAAACTAAAATGATCGGTGGTAACTGGGTACATCGATTTTGTTGTAAATTGGGGCTTGCTTTAGCAACTACATCATAGAATGGTATTGCGCGGCGATTCACGATTGCTTAGATGTTAATTCCTTTTCAAAAGCAGCGTTTGTAAAGTAAAAAAAATATTATATGTACTTTACTTTTTTGGGGGTTTTATTACAAAAGTGTTAAAATATAAATATAATCTTGAAAACGGATTGCGTATATTTTTTGTACCTGTTACCTAATATTGACACAATATGACACTTATATATGATAAATAAAATGTTAACAAACAATCAAATCGTATTTATATATTGTACTTTCTTCGTCCTATAACGCCATTAAAGAGAACCAACTCTAACTTGAATAATTAATACATAACCTAATAAAAATAGGTCATTAAACATATTTGCTAGAAGTGGCAACTAGGCACGTTTTTATCTTTATCACTCGTTTAATGAAATCAATTAATAAGCGAGGCATAAAATTAAACATGAAGATTTAAATACTTATGTTAAATGTATTTAAAATTAACACTTAAGAGTTAGAACACTAAACTCATTTACTAAACAAGACAAAAAGTTGAATTATAGGACCAATAAAACATAAATTTCTTTAAAACAGTTAAGAAAATATCATAAGTTTTGTTGCGTTAGTCTTCCCTCCTCTCCTGTTATCATAGTTGGTGCGAACGTGCCTTGAATATTGCCTAAGTTTCAGACTCCGACTGCGGAACCTTGTGAGATTGCGAAATTAATATAATGTATGTAATATGTATGTTGTTGTAACTGGAGTTTGTGAGTAATATTGCACGGAAGTTGAGACCCAATGATATATTCTCTGTCTGTTTATACTATGATAGTAGTAAGAGTTTAAAAAAATGTTTAGTGCACATATAATTTATCTAAGATTTTATAGACTGTTTTCTTAAGGTCTCTTTAATTTACAATTATTTTTTGGTATTTAGATAAAAATAATGTAGGTATGTGAATATTTAATTTTTCTGTGATGCGTAAAATAACACTTTTATAATAACTGTACTATAATAATAAAAAAACAATATAGTTTATATATTTGACTCTTGAAAAATTTACACCATACCATGTTTATATAATACAGGTTATCATTATGAATAAAAGCCTGGACATCTTTCCAATTTTCAACGCTAATGTTATAATTTAGTACATAATTATAAAAATATAGGTATTTTTGTTTAATGCAGTTGAGAACAATATATAGTTATATAATTTGTATAACATGATCGTGGTCATAACATTCTCTCGTTACAATTTGAATGTTGGCCGTATATCGCTTCAGATTTACCAGAATGCTATAAAATCCCAACTGTAAAGCAACAAGAGAGCAAAGTTCTCGGTGTGAAGCTTAATTCTCATGAGAAATTAACTGTTCCATTAGTTTTAATTCACTAGACTGCAGCGCTTCATTATTTCAGCTGTTTTCGTATAAAAATACTCTAAAACACGACACTGCGTCCAACTGGAACATAAAATTGAGATATGCAGTGTAAACCGCAGTTTCACGGAAGATGTAGCTTTGGGGACACGAAATCGACATGGCAACACTTTTATATATTACCTATAGTACAGTGGATGTTAGTAGTTAGTGGATTCGGCGTGCGACTCTCATCCCGGATTTGCAACGATGGACTTCTGCGCGTTAACCACAAACGTTCACTCGAACGGTTAAGGAAAACAGTGTGAGGAAACCAGGTTGCCTTAGACCCAAAAAGTGGACGGCGTGTGTCAGGCACAGGATCTCATGAGACAAATGATCATGAAACAGATACAGAGAAATCAGAGACCTAGATCTAAACAGGTTGTAGCGCCACTGACTTATTTTTTTATTTATAAAGGTATTTATCGAGCTAATTGTAACTTTTTTTATCACGTGCTTGTAATTGCGATGTGGCACGAGAGCGATAAAGAACATTCAATAGCTTATCGTTGTTGTCTGGTGTAAGTAATTGTTTAACATTTTTTCATCTTTTTATAAAAATAAAAAAACTTCAGATACAGGCACTAATAGGTTGAACATACGTGCTTGAAACTAGAGTGACATCATAATATATTATGTCTTCTGTTTTTCCGCATATATTGTATAATTTTGTTTATTATTAAAACACATTTGATTAAGTATTAATGAAGCATTTTACGCTGTGTTTTCTTGATTTTATGTTTTAAATTTCTTTAATTTTGGAATTTATAATATGTTCCAATACTATTGATTTGTATGTGAATAATATTTGTATTATTATATAGTTCTCGTATTAAAGGCATGCTGTATTAGTACTTTAAAAATCGTAAATAAAAAGGAAACTAATAAAAGATGAAACCCCAAGCAAATAGTAGCAAAACTTAAATATATTTACGGATCAGCCCTGCGATTCTGTAACTCACTTTTCGAACTCACACAGCAGTTTTCGCATCGGTGGTCGCTCTGAAAGCAGTCGTGAAGCAGTCATTTTATTTTTTTTTAATTTATTTATTTATTTATTATATAATGATCGTAAATAGAAAGAAGTTGGTGTGGTGGAAACACAAACTGAACACAGTTTTTCTGTCCACCAGGTCGTCGAACTTATTTAAATAATTAACTTATTACATACCTAAGTATGTATAGTATGTCACTGGCCTAAGCCAGTGACATACTATACAATATAACATTTTTACCATTAAACCATCAAAATTGCACGAACAACGTAATAAACAAATTGAAACATTGTCGCTCCTCAGTTAGCCGATGCAAGAAACCTGTTCTTGACGAGATTTCTCATTCGAATACAGGATGTGTTCCAATATTCGAATATGAATTAAATGACGATGTCTTATTTTTATTATGCATAATTTGCTATTGTTTGATTTATAAAGTAATTTTTTAATTTAAATTTAATATTGTTTCTTGTAATATTAGTAAATAGTGTAGCTGGTAACGAGTTTAATAGATTTGGAATAATATAGTCTAATGTTTTTTTCCCATATAAATTATTGTATTTTGGTAATAGAAATTCGTTTTTTAATTTTCTACGTGTTGTATAGTGATAGTGAGTTTTAGTTGTTTTAAGGTAATTTTCTGTAAGGTAGTTTTCATTTAATAATCCTAGCTGTATTTTCTCTTGTATAGGTATAATTTTGAAAAATGCA
The DNA here is from genome assembly GCA_963693345.1 of Pieris melete. Classification (NCBI taxonomy): domain Eukaryota; kingdom Metazoa; phylum Arthropoda; class Insecta; order Lepidoptera; family Pieridae; genus Pieris; species Pieris melete. The sequence goes on along the minus strand of CAVNZK010000040.1, from coordinate 3,428,964 downwards.
AATAGCTTTCTGTAGTCTTCTTTATATTGTGATTTTATTTTTAAAGGAGCAATTGCTTTTAAAATACGTATTTGTAATGAAAATATTTGATTAAGATAAGTTTTGCATGTTCTCCCGTAGCTCGAAAGTCCATATGTTATAATAGTTTCTGCTAATGTTTTGTATAGCAGTAGCAGAGTGTTGAGAGGTATTTTATTTTTTATTATAGTGAATTTGGCAAGTATCGCTCTTAGCCTTTCACAGACAGAATTAATGTGCATTTTCCAGGACGATTTTGTAACGATTCCTTTGTATAGTTCTGCCCTAGTGTATGTTGTGATCCCACACATAAGGCCTAAACTGTGTAATGTGTTGCAATATTTATGTTTTATAGGAATGTCTAGCTTTAGGTTTATGTTAACGTCCCCCAATAGATACAAGTCTATATTTTTCTGGCAGTTACTCTTAATGATATTACGAAGTTCGTCAATAAACAGGCTCTTGCTTAGGCTAGGTGGGCGATAAATAGCACAAATTTGTGCAGTGTATTTCGTCTGAGTTGTGATGGTAAAGAGTATATTCTCGAAATGTTGGCTTTTTACAATTTGTACACTAAATTTATGTTTCTTTTTTACATATACTAAGATACCACCACCTTTCCTATTGTTTCTAAGCGCTGAGAACATTTGATATCCATTTAAATTGTACAAACAACTGATTCTATCAGAAATGTTAACCTCTGTAACAACAATAACGTCAATAGTGTTAGCTGCATATATACATTGCTCGAGGCTAGCAAAATATTTTATGATTGACCTTATATTTATGTGTACACACAACAGATTTAAATGTTTGCTGGGTATTTTACTCACGAAATCATTTATGTTTATGCAGTCTTCTAATTCACAAATATCACTAGTTAAACTATCCATATTAATAATAATAATATAATTTATATGCAATTTAATTTGGGCAGTTAGTTGACATTCTGTCTTTTTTTTTTAACACTTGTATATCCAATATAGATCTTAAGTTTTGTATTTTCGTGTTTTCATCTTTTCTTGCACGAACCATACCGTTTTTAAACCAAACGTATTTATAGTTTTGTTTGTTCTTTAATTCCTGCTTGGCTTCCCATAAAATGCTTTTGTTGGATTTAGTCATTGCTTCCCTGATGAATACTATTTTGTTATTGTTGGGTTCATAGGAGCAAACATCGGCCACCATAGTTTTAATGGTTTTTGCAGCTTTAATCCAAGTTAAGTTTAACTCGTATAATGCCCGGTTGGTCGTATTTACCTTGGTATCGCATTGAGTTACGGATACCGTCGAAGGGCTGTTTAAGTTTTAATGCTACATTTTCAACTAATTTTATCACATTCTCTTCGCTCGCAGGGGGGACGTTTGCTATTTCTATAGAATTAGCAAGTTTCTTCTGTTCCATGTCATGGAAACGCTGCTCCAATACGCCTACCCTCAATTCGAGATTGTTGTTTTTTTGTAATAGTTCCGTGTTTTTTCTTTCTAAAACTTTTATTGTATTTTTAAAGGCATCAATACAACCTAATACTTCATCCAACTTCGTACTGTGAAATTGCAGAGATTGGTTAAATTCGCTTATTTCCTTCTTTATCGTTTATGTTATGATTTGGCATTCTGAAAAGGTGGGAGCTTGTAGTTGAGTGTGTGAGTTACAGAATCGCAGGGCAGTATATATATAATATTAAAAATAAAAATCTGTTCACACAATAAGGCCTGAAACGTCTCCTGTAAATAGTTGAGCCGCGGTTAAATACAGTTACAAAGTAGAATTCCCAAATCTGACCCTATAACTTATAAAGCGATAAATCAAAACATTGTTTGAAGTATTCCATCGCTTGTTTATTTGTTGAATATTCTACGAAACTTGCTACAAGTTCTTTCATTTCATTAGGCGTAGTTCTGAGCAGGTCTCATTACTTGAGAAGGGAAAGGTAACTGCCTCAGCTGGCCGGCACTTTATGAGGAGCAGGCAATATTGTGCGTGCGACTTAATGAAACGGAAACAGACGCCAAAGTACACGCAACAAAAACTCTATTCGAACACTTTAATTGTAAATAGAACACGTCCTTACCTAATTACGTTTCGAGTTAGGTATGGCCTAGACTTGTCAATGTTATCTTATCACATAATAAAGCGCTAGAAACAAAAATAAAGCGTACAAATATTAACGTTTAGTACAATGTGTGCTTTCGTGGTTTTGATATCAGCAAAAAAACTTTGATTTACAAAACTTAAATTTTGTAAATCAAATCCTAATCTTTAATTAGATTTCGTCATACAACCATTGTAATACCGCGGAAACGAATTAAACATTTACGTAACACAAACTAATAGTTTTAAAGATTTAACTATCGGTTTGTATCAATGGAATAATAGGAACATCGTGAAAAGCGTTCCGTGGCAAAGTAAACAGAAATCTCTCTGAAGCAAAATCGTTTTATAAAATAAAGTAAGTCCAATAATTCAACACTTCGTCGCTCCTTAGAGAGGGAGGTAGAAAATGGAGAAAAACGTCTCTAATTCAGTTTGCTCCCGATGAACGGTACTCCGAAGCCACTAGGTCTTTACGAGGGGCAGGAAATAATATCTATCGGTGAACGACTTGCAGCCCTTTGAATGCCAAGTTTACTTAAGAAATGATTCGATAGAGTGTTTCATTTATTCAAGCGATTCCAGTGATACTTTTTTCAATTTGTATAAGTTCATATTAATTCTGATATCTGTATTATTACGTGTTTTGTAAGGTAAGCGAATAAGTAATTGTAGACCATAGATTCTACATAATATTTCCAAAGAAATTAGCTGTTTATGTGTCTTTAATTTATTTTACTGTTAACATGATTTTTTAGATTTAACGTATTTTTGAAGTTATACTTTTTTAGGCGCGTTATGAAAAACTGATGAGAGTGAAATTTTACGATGCGCGCGCACCATGACACAAAATTAACAGAATGAAGTTGCCCACGGAACATGCTACGGCATTGGACATAATTTAAAAACAAAATTCGAATAATAATAGAATTTATGTTACACTTAATGGAAGAGAATAATAATAGATATTTATTGATTTAATTTTTCTAATGCAAACTGAACTTTATTGACTATAATGACTCCTTTTCCAATCTTTGATTATTTAATTGTAATTAATTATTTGCATGCAATCAAAAACTATTTTTAATAATGCCAAAGAAGTATAACTTCTTACGCGCGTACATAAGTACACGCACCCTTTTTTATTAGATAACATATATGGGTTTATAGAAAGATACTGACTTGCATTGTACAAAAAGGGAATGTAAGTCCTGTGAATGTTCATAGGATAAAGTTAGATGAGATTGAAATTAAATCTTGATTAAACGGCTTGTAGATTGCATTTCCTGGTTCTTTAATGACCATAATTACATGAAGTTCAGATTACACGTGGATTTTGAATTACCATATTTTCTATTCATTATTTTTAGCTGTTATTAACAGTGTTTAAGGTTCTATTCGTAACAATGTTTTAGGATATTTATTGACATATGACAGTAAGACAAGATAAAAGAAAATTCAATACATTTAGGGGTTATGAAAATAATTTTTATGAAACTTATACTACTCAGTTTAACGCCTGAAATTTCCTATTAAAACGTAACAGCTTTATAAAGGAAAATGAGTAGGTATTTCATGATCGTGTATTTTGTCCGAAGGCTTTACTTTGTTGGAGTTATTTATATTCCTCGTTCCAGAGCAATAAATTACAGTCTTAAAGGCAGACTGCAGTGAAATAATATAGTCACAGAGTATAGTACTTTTGCGAAGTGACGTACGTCTAAATCGACGCTTTCGTTATAGGTTGAATACAAGACGGATAGCACAACATTATCTCCAGCTTTCTCGGGCTAGTTAGCTTCTTGTTCGGAGTGGAAACTTGTCTACGTCTCGCTCAGAAAGGCGTGGGAGGGTTTCATTGCTTTCATGCAACCGCCAAGCAAATTATACCCACCTACTTCAGAGTTCAGATTGATTGTACTCACCCTGAGATATTGCGCTGACGAATATTAAACAAAGCAGTGCTTTCATTTTAGTTTGAAAGCTTGGAAGTTGAAACTATGCTAAAGAGTTATTATTTATTTAAACTAAAATTTACATAGTACTTTCTGTCGCTTAATTGGCACGAATATGTTTTAATTGGGATGGTTCCTGTTACAAAAGTGGTTCTAGAAGTCTTAAGTGGTCTGACTTGTGTCTCTACGTTTTGTTCCTGACATACGACGTTATATTTAAGTCTAAGATATGCCAGCCTGGTATATCGCAATATTTTTCTAAAAATCTAATTGGTCTAAAACCGGGGTTTTAACAATAAGTAATAAAAATTTTGTATTTCCCCCACACGGGGTTATACAAGGCATACCACAATTTTCTATTTTTTGCTATCTCCAACCATCTTTCCCCCGCCGTCGTAGCAATTTCATCTGTCAATCTGACACAAGGCCGGCCGGCCACAGGTACACATTTAAATAAAAAATCTTGAATTATCTAAACTCAAAGTTTATTATTACGAATGAAAAGCAATCATGGTCAGTGACACACTAAATTGTTCAATACGTTTATTTGCAACATTTTACTAATATTTATCCTATTTTATTTCATGCACTACTTATTATAATATGAGTATAGTTTAAAGCGAAGATGATAGTTTACACAAAATAGTGGAGCCAAACTATAATGGGAACCGAGTGACTTCCATAACTCAGCACAAAACAAATAAACCTAACACTAGTTTCGTATGAGTTAACTCAGATAAGGAATCGTTATTATACTGTATCAGCTTTCTAACATAATATATTTTAAATTTAATAGAGGCTACACGCGCGTACTAACATTTAAAACTAATTGTAAAATTGCATGTCATCTTAATTTATTTTAGATTGTGATATGGAAATAATAATAAAGTATACATTGAAATAAATAACTAACCTTAACATAAACTAAAATATATTATTAAAAGGAGTCCCTTCAGGCAAGGTTCCGAAGATACTGGCAGCGTTCCCCCTTTGAATCGCTAGACTAATTCTTTGTCCGAGGTAGCTCGGCTCGGAGGGCTAGCCAGATCTTCGGTCTCCTGCGATGTCGACTAACCTTTTTGGTATTTCTTTAAAAAGCCTTAAAGCGCTAGGAAAGTTACATTATAACTCGACTTTACTTAATGTCAGAAGAAGAAGAGGGCATACATATTATACAATTCAAGGAATAAAGATTTTGTGAAAAAGGTTCAAGTTGTAGTCTTCGTTTTAGTTAACGCCGCATATTTTTATGTAAAACTTGTGTTTAGACTAAAAATTGTGTAAGTTTTAGTTGTGGAATTAAAACTAACAATCTTTGTTTTTATTGCCAAAGCTATGTTAAAGTTGATTAATTCGTCATTTCAATGAAGTAAACGAAAAAATTCTAAATTTTCGCACTTTCAATAATATTTATTTAAATACAAGCTTCATCCATAGGTTTCGTGTTTTTCGGAATGATTTATGCCATCTCTTCAACTACATAGTATAGCTATATTTCATTAAATGTTAAATTATAATTACATTTAATCATTGCTTAAGTTAGGTCGGAACTATTGGTCGAAACTGTACCAAAATTCCTTCGCTAATTTTGGAGTGTATTACTTATGGTTTTGTCTTATTCAAAAAAAACACATCGAAAAATATTTAATATTTGTTTTAATAACTTATTTAACTAACTAAATTTGAATAACTGCTTGTTTATAAATTCATAAAACCATTGTGAAATATTATTGTTTCCGTTGCTATTTTTCTACGCATACAACAAATATTGTAGAAAGAATGAAAAAATCTATGAAAGGTTAAAAAACAAAACTGTAGGTCGCATTAGAATTCATCATCATACTTGCATGTAACATGCGGTGTCTGGCTAAAAGCCACTAATCCATTTTCCTTTTACGTCATATACTAGGTTTTGTATGCTCTATGGAAAGTAATTTTTCATAGTGGCCACACTTTGCGACTACAATAATTAAAAGAGCTTAGATATCGTAGATTATGAGTGTTGTTATGTGCTCATATTGCGTGTATTGTAATGTATTTTAAAAGCTTAATCGTGTTGTATTGGATCGGGTGTATTACCGATGATTTAGTACACTTTATTTATTAAAAACAAATCAGTGGCGCTACAACCTTTTTAGTCCTGGGCCTCAAATTACTGTATCTGTTTCATGATCAGTTGTTAATCTTAATAGGCAAGAATTAAATATTATTATTAAATATTAAATGCGCACATAGAAAGAAAGTCCATTGATGCACAACCGGGAATCGAACCTACGACCTAAAGGATGGGATACGCATGCTGAAGCCACTAGGCCAACAGTGTACACTCTATTTATTACACTTTATAAATATGACTCCATCTTGCACAGGGTCAAGGGACGGAGATCGAGTTACGTCATCAAATTTTTATATACTTATACTAAATAATAGTTCGGAAGTAGTTTAAATTATTAAACATATATTTAAACGGAGACTGCAACATCAAATTGGCAGATAACAATTGGATATTATAGCCTATTGCGATGTTACCATAACCCTAAAGTAATGAACTAAATAATTGCATTATGCTGGTTTTATACAAAATGTATATTCAATTATAAAATTTATCTTCTATTCGCCTTATTTTCGCTTGGTCTTGAAATTATAATCGATTCAAAACCTAATCAAGCTTGTGTCAAAAAATATGATACGATATTAAAAATATTTTGCAATTTTCGCTTAATATGTGAGATATTACCTTTATAAATTCATTTGGCGTGAAACATTCATTTTGGTACCCTCTTGAGGGCACAACTTTCCGCGAAGATATAATGTACCGGATATTAATGTTTATGTGTGAAACAAATTTTGAGTAGAATTTTATTTACACAGCTTTGCTGATTAATTATTTGTACACAAACATAATGCTTATATAACATGACTTGACTTTTCACTTGTGGAACGTCGCAACCTGAATTGTGTATTACGCAACAATTTTGGAGAAATCAATATTTGCACTTGACACACTGAAGAGTGTTCTGACTTTCTCATCTTGAAAGGAATTCCTTGAAGGAGTGGCAAACCTATGGATGGTTTCCAACTCAAAGAATGGAATACCTTATAATGGGATTAAAACCCAGGGACCTCGGGTTTGAGTACCTAAGCCAGGCCCATGAACTAAGCGCGGCAGTAGAGTCTAAATATTCCAGGATTAATAATCTATGTATCTAAAACTGTTTGTTTTGATCAACGCAAAGCCAAAACCTTAATAGCACCGTGACAGTTGATGGATTATATGATGAACATTTGCTAAGAAGGATTTCCAGAATGTCTGTTAAAGGAGTATAGTTGGGAATTAACACTTGTATGAAAGTTACGTAAGTTAGTTATGTTAGTGTATTATATATAATAAAGTAATGACCGTTCTTAGCGGAGTTTGACCCCCGAATGACTAAAATATTATGTTAATAGTTTTACGTAATTTAGTAGACTAACACTACCTAAATTAAAAAAGGAAGATCAAGAGTTAATCTAATTTACCTGTAATTTTGTCATTAAAAAAAAGAATGTCAATGTGAATGTCAAATTTTTTTTTAAGCACACCATCACATACATGATTGAGTGTGAGTTTGATAATATTCCTGTATCTGCTGCTAAGCGTAAGGGCTAAGTGTGTGTGTGTGTGTGCCAATTTTTAAGTGTATGTATGTTTATCCACAAGTTTCCGAAATATGTTTTTTTATTAGCTCAGCAATACTCCAGCTTAGGGAACAGTTCAATTTCTATCAACTACGCAGTAGTACGGAGATGAAGGTACGCATTTCTGGAGGTCAAATATATAATATAGATATCCAGGTAAATAATGTTGACAAGTATTTGACGAAGAATAATTTTTCCAAATGAAAACAATATAAATTTATGTTACTAAAAGAATAACCTATAAGCGTTTCTGTTTATTGATATACATTTATATATTTCCTTTAATACTACTTTAAATATAATTTTACTGTACTTTTAATGTACAGTAACCTTATACTGACAAAAATATTAGTCCGATTTCCCATTTCATAATGTGATTTATAACTTAGACTTAGACTTGTTATTAATATTAATAAAATGTGATCAAATTACCTTTGCCATGTAAATAATAAATCAAACAGTTGAGTAACTTCAAAGGGAAATAAAATGAACGGGTCTCACTAAAAACCGAAGCTCGAAATCACGAAAGGCGCAACATGTGAAAAACAGAAATTAATTCGAAACGAACGTGTACAGTTACAAAAATGATTTCGTATACGCAACACGTCCGCCACCCCTGGACAAACCCACGCCTAATTGCAGTAATTATGAAACTCTTCGCTCGTTCAAAGTAATTTTTCTGTAGACTACAAATTAGGCGTCACCAATTAGTGCGGAGTGGTTTTATTTGCAAAATTTAATCCCAGTCTTATATTAAAATATTGATACTTTCCGTGCGGCTTGATCCCTTGACGTTGCGTAGAGATGTGGGGTCTGCCTGCATCTTCTCCCTTCATATCAGAGGAGTTGTTCGGTAAGTAAGTTGTAATACCTGCAGCTGAGTTTCATTATCGGACGTCAAGGCAAAATACAAAATACCATCCGTCTCACCTTGACGTCCGTCGTTCCACAACTGAGCTTTTTCTAAGGCAGTTTTTTGCCGCGCACCACCATTATGTGGAACCAGCTGCCCACTGAAGTATTTCAGAACCAATTCGTCTCAGGGTCCTTCAAGAAAAGAGCGTACCAATTCTTGAAAGGCCGGCAACGCACTTGCGAGCCTTCTGGCAATGTGAGTGTCCATGGGCGGCGGTATCACTTAACCGTCAGGTCAGGTGAGCCTCCTGCCCGTTTGCCTCCTTTAACATTAAAAAATCTCTAACTTGCTCCATGTTCTTGTACTAGCTAGATATGGACAGTAACAAGTTATCTCAGTACTCTGTAACCCCCGATAGTGTTAATGATTAACTACTGCTATTGGGAGTACTAGCGCAGACTTTTCAAGACTTTAGGCCGTTTTCTTACTGTAGACGTACTTTAAATACTGAGTAAGTTATTACAGTTTTATTTTCGGAACGTAAATAATTACTGTCTCTACATAATGAAGAGTGTATGTGATGTGTAGTTTTGTAAAATTTAATAAAGAGTTCTAATAAACAGGTAATTGATATTGTCAGCTTAGAATATTAAGCAGCTGACGGTACAAACTTATGCCGGCGGCGTAGACACCCCTTTGTTACATTTAATATTATGCAGTAGGTACTCTGAAATCTTCTGAAATATATATCATCTTTAACTTATTTGTTAAAGGTGATATATATTTAACGTTCTGTGGTCATCTGAAAGGAAAGGCTAAAATAGCCTCCAAAAAGCTTGGTGTGCTCAGCAAGGCGAGACGGTACTTCACTCCGGGCCACCGCTTGCAACACTATAAAGCGCAAATTCGGCCTCATATGGAGTACTGCTCTCACCTCTGGGCGGGAGCTCCCCAGTACCAGCTCCTTCCACTTGACCGTATTCAATGAAGAGCGATTCTGATCGTTGACGACCAGTCACTTTCCGTGCGGCTTGATCCCTTGGCGTTGCGTAGAGATGTGGGATCTCTCAGCATCTTCTACTGCTTACCATGGATAGTCTTCAGAGGAGGTGTTTGGTCCAATACCTGCAGCTGAGTGTTCTTATCGGACGTAAAGGCAAAATAAAAAATACCATCCGTATCACCTCGACGTCCGTCGTTCCACAACTGAGCGTTTTCTTAGGCAGTTTTTGCCGCGCACCACCACAATGTGGCTACCAACTGAAGTATTTCCGAACCAATTCGACTTTAACATCAGGTGAGCCTCCTGCCCGTTTGCCTCCTATTACATAAAAAAAAAACATTTAACTACATTAACAACATACTTTTGCTGTTACGCTTTAATTGAATTTTAATGAACATTTTTTTTTGAATCGACTACAGCTTTAATTGAAGAAGTAATATTACAAGATTCTATCTATTAGCAAGCTAGTACGTTACAACCGAATTTACACTTAAAGTAATAAATACTCTCGTGAGAATGATTAAAACTTGACCAATGTTTCTCGGTTCATTAAGTTGATATTCGGCTCAAGTTATTCAGTTGCTACGAAGCCGGAATAGTAAGGAATTGCATCCAGGGAGATAGACGTGACTGAAGATTTATAACGACCCCCAAAGCCTGCTTAAGTAGATTTCGGAAACTTCATGAAATTAACGTAGGAGTATTAAGTTTTTAATGCTTCAAAGAAATTCTTTAGACAGTATTTTATATTGATTTAGTTTGTTAGGCAATGCAACAATTATGGAATTATTATCCGATAACACTGTTTCTCCAAATTAAAGTTATAAATTTGTGTTTAAATTACTTTTAATTAAACATTTTTAACATCATTGAAATTTAACAGATTTGGGTATATTCCTTTGGATCTATTTGAATGCAGCTGTGGCATGCAGGTAACAGCTTATTAGCGAGTTAATTGAAGTAGTAATTATATACGATTGGGCTTTAATGCTAAACGGATTAATAAACTCTGATTTGAGTTAAATAGGTATAAGGATATATGAGGTGAAAGGTAGCTTAGACATTCTTATACAATAATGCGTAATAACGATTCTTATCTTGAGTTTTTATATGATACATAGCCTAAAAAAAGTCTTTTATTTTTTTTACGTTTATTACAAGTACCTTCAAACTAACACAAAAACTTTAATATTAAAAGTTACTACAGTAGAACCTCGTTAAGTCGAACCTCGATAAGTCAAAAACCTCCAAATCTCGAAAAAATGTTTTGTTCCCTTCCCTTAAAACACCAAAACCTCCATTACTTGAAATCTTGACCCTCTGTTAATCGAAATAATCACCGAGTCCCTCCAAGCCATTTTGGTACATATTTTCACTCTATAACTCGAAAAATTAAATTTGACCTCTGTATCTCGAACATAGGAACGTTTTATTTTACAACCTTTACAACTTGATCATTTGGAATTTATTATCTCTATTGTTCGAACAAAAATAAGTTACCGACTTTAAGAACTTGCCGACAATGTGAGTACACTATTGTTTCTTAGAAAACATTTTAGGAGTATACAATAATAAATTTATGACTCATGGAAACACGTGTTTGCTTGCTTTGTGTCAGATGTTCAATTTTGATTCCCTTTGAAATTTAGCTTAATTTATAAGAATAAACCTCAAACTCTATAAGTTGAAAACTCTATAACTCGAATTTTTTGGCGTCTCCCTTGATGTTCGACTAATAGAGGTTCTACTGTATTATTATGCCAAGTAGAAATGATTTTAATCATATTCAACAGGGCCTGGAAGGGTTCTTGAGTCAATAAACTATCTTTCTAGTACATCCATAAGCAAGCAAGCCATTGTACTCAAAAGGCATTTGGGTCAAATTTGAACATCTACATTCCACACTATGAATATTCATAAACCCCTCTCAATAATCGTGTTTTCGATCACTACCTCGCCATTGTTCTCAATCGTTTTTCCAACAATTCAGATGGATTTTGGCTTTGCACCATTAAAATTAGCCAAGTAATTGATCTTTCGGCTGCGTTTCTACTGCTGTTAAATGCTAATTTATATTGCGATGCACAGAGGGTTTTTGTCCGTAAAATATATGGGACAAGGCTGAATTTTCTATGCACTTATTGTTTACTATTATGTATGTGATAGGTTGTATTATTTTACTATTTGTAATTCCCTCGGGGTAGCGAGTCACATTTCATTATGTATTCCTGTTTGATGTTTTAGTATAGGTATTTGTTTTGTGATGGTTGCGCATATTGCAATTTCATATTATGATTTTTAAGTTTTATTATGATTGTAAGTACTATCTACAATAATGAATATTCTAAATACATGGTATTTTTACAGTGTATACGTAATTACGATTTTACTATGCATTTTACAAATTCCTTGACTTAATGTGTGAGTTAGTTCGGTTCAATACATAACTGTGTAGACTATAGACACTCTATATATTTATAGAATACGTCTATATACTTTTGACAGCGAAAGTAACCATCAAAAGAAATTCATTCTAAATAGTACTGATGACTATGAAATACTTTTACTCATTTAATTTATACAAAAAATTACAGAACAAAATTATTTTAAGCAGTCAAGTATTTGAATGTAAATGTGGTACCTAATTAATATCCTAATTCTATAAAACTTAAGTTATGGTAATTTAATAAAATAGATAATAAATATTAAAAAAGCTGTAGAAAAAGTATCAATGTAATTATGTCTCCATAATGCAGTTCAACTAGACATTTAATAATAATAGTTTAATATTAGATATATTATTTAAAAGTCCAGCGACAAAAGGCAAAGTAATAAGTTTTTTGTATGTAAGCAAGGAACGTAGGTTGTATTAAAAACAGCTGACCTAATAATATATGAAAAAACTAAGAATCTTTGACAACGCGAAAAAAAGAATTTGTACTAATTAGTATCCCTAATACAGACCAAGTTGCTGACATTACTAAAGTCCGCAGAAAAAATGCAAATAAACACAATGGTCTATAGTAAAAGGAATAAAAGCATTGTTATCGATTATATGAGTCGTTTTATCGCGAATATAGACTGAGATATTGAATTGAAATTTTTATTCGAGCTTCAAAACAGCGAGCCGCATCCATTAGGTTAAAACGTTTTACCCGGATGTAATTCTCGCTAACTTCATTCTAATTGAGAATGGACTGAATATTCGTTACGTGTTGGCTGAGTGGTCACGTGTTTTCCTATTATCTGGCTTGTTATCTGTTGATTAATCAATTTATTGTTGTATTGTGTGTACGTGAGAACGTGGAACAGTCTTGCGTCAGTATATAAGTAACGTTGTACGAGTTGTATTCTCAGTAATCTCATTTGTTATAAGATTGAGATTTTCCTTTTTTGTTAATTTTTAGAAAGGTTACATATCGCTATAGCGAAGTCAATAGTGGGAATAGTGGGCAGGGACTCTTATGGACGGGCGAAAGTCTCAAGACAAGGAATGAATAAAATGATTACTGTAGTTTCGTGTCCGTCATCCATCTAATTAATATTTCAATCAATTATGTACATTTCATTTCATAATCATGAATAATTTAGCTACAAGATCCAACCATATTTCACTTTTATAAGCTAGATAAAAACATACATAATTATAATGCATTATAAGTAAATTTGTGATAAATTTTTACGATAACTTTACGTATATTTTTCCTTGAGTAAGCAGGGGAAAAGGCGTGGCTGTTTTTAATGTGATTTTAAGTACAACTGAATAAATTTTAAATTAATAAATAGTAAGTACAAAAGCAAATTAAAGCCACTATTCTTCGTAATATGTTGTCAGACTTAAAGTTATTCTGTTTAAATAATTCTTATTCTTCGTAAGTTAATAATTGTATAGTTAAATTATAAAGTTTTATATACTTTGTCTTCTCTAGATAGATATATAGGTCAGAATAGTTCATGCAATAAAAAACAGTATGGTGAAAACTTTTTCCATAACTTATTTATTATGTAAAGAAATTGTTAATATATGAAACGATATACGAATAAACTATATTTGTGTATGTGAAAAATCGTCGCTGTGACTCAATTCTTGCCTTATATTACGATTAATTTCATAGATGCATTGATGATGAGAGATTGCTGGATTTGAAACCCGTGAAATAAAATATTGTCATTTGGAAATACTTCAAGTACTGGATATAAAAAGTTAAAGAGAATCTCTCTTCTATTTTACAGGAATGTTATGTTTTAAAAAAAGTAATGTACTTAGCATTTATTACGATTAGAGCAAAAATACAATCGTTTCACACCCTTTTACCCAACAAGTGATTCCGTGTAAAAATTTAAAAATGGAACGATAAACATTCCAATATCAACGCATAAATTTTCCATTTCCATAATTTCTATTATTGGCTCGCATTTCCCGCGGGCTCTCTGCATATCTCGAACACTTTACAGTCTTTTGCATTCGATTTCCCACGTTCCAATAAACTATTCTAGCGTCAAGTAGTCGCTACACGAGTTCAATAAAAGTCCAAGTGTCCGGGTAGGGGACATAAACGACTCACCATCTGCGACTTGCTGGATATAGCTGCATAAAAGTCGCGTAAACCGACCGAACGACGAGGTCCCTTACCTCCTTTTATCTTTCGAGTAATTGAAACCTTATCGAGTCAGCGCTTTGTCTAATACGAACGGACGTATTGGTCGAAATTGGTTAGTGAAGGACATTGAATTGATTGCTTTTTATTAAAAAAGGGTCGCTAATAGTAGTAGGATATGAGTTTTAACTATTGTTTATTTTTGTCTTAGATAGTTATAGTTTATTTATACACATTTTTGTATTAAGCTTAATAAAAGATTTATCGTAAAATAATATTAACTTCTTCGACTGTTTCATAACGTATTAAGATAACTATGAGTTAAAGATGTTTTATTATGATATAAAACCACGGTTTAGTTACCTATAGATAAACCAATGGATTTTCATGCTAACACGGTTAATAATAAATAACTTTAATCCGGTTAAAAAGTTTTTTCTTTAACACGTGGAAAGACTGGTCGTTATCGATCAGTCCACACTGGTATTATAAAATAATGTTTATAAACTTGTTTTCGGAATTCATCTCTCGAAGTAGCAATTTTAATTTTGCACCATACTATAATGGTAAATATAATATAATGCAGAATTGTATCGCAGTATTACCACGTTAGGATACACCATTTAGGCCAATGTAATGGAATGAAGCAGATTTTTACGTCTCTTATTTTCAGGAATCAACCATCACGTGTGTTACGCCATAATTTTCCTTCACTGTAAAAGCAGGTTTGATTTTGCACACATACTATTTATTGGTACACAGTACGAAAGCACAACCTTGTGTTTATAAATGTGTTTACCCTGCTCTACTTGATTGCGATTAATATCTTTACCTGTCTCCAATACTACCTTTAGTTAAACTAGCTTTTGCTGTTATGTAGAGTGCAGTTACCGTAGCACTTTGTAGAACTTTCGTAAAGGTGCTACGCTATGAATAATAAAGACGAAACCTAACTATAAGCCCAATATTCCATTAAATTAATGTAATCGCTAATGAAGTTATAATGTAAAGAACCATATTTAAAAAAAAAACATTTTAAATCGTCACGTTTATCTTTGTATAATAAAATTAAATTCCATGACTTTCGGGAGTAGATAGAACGTTCCCTCGGTAATTTTATTTTCACCTGATGCGGACGGCTGCTTGTGTCAAAGAAAAATATTATGCTGACGGTAAAATAAACAGTGTTCAACTCTCAAAATATTTTTAAACAAGCACTGGATATGTTGTGTCCCCGACGCCGACTAAATTAACATATAGGAAGGCAATGTTTTTACTTTTTTCTGTTTATGTGGCCTATCAAAACGGGACATTATTTGTATTAAAAAGGTTCACCTGAACATACATAATTTAAAAGGTTATTAAGTAGGTAGTATCTTTGTGACTTAGTTATTAACATGACTTACATTCGGGAGGCTGGAATTCCACTGAAATCTTTATTGTTTCGTATTGAAATAGAAGCGACCACTCTATGTCTACAAGATGTATTCCTTTACCGTGCAAATAAGTATTATTTGCGTACATAAAGAGTACTAAAGCGGGGTTCAAACACACAGCCTCTGAGTTGGGGACTATTGGATAAGTGTAAATAATGGGAATAAATTTTCGTCATTGCCACGTCTTAGTGGCGTAGCTTGGTAAAAAAGGAAAATTTAAATTAGCGACGATTAGACAGAAAAATCAACCCATTAGGAACATCACGCCAGACTAATTATTCTCGCATAGCCTTAAATTTTCCAACGATTTTTCCCGTTGAAATAAAAATGTGACATAACGATGAAACGAACACATTCGAATGCGTATAAAATAACAACGTGATTTTTTATCTGTATTTTGTTTCCCTCATTCATTGTTCCTTTTTCAAGATAATATCGTCGCTATAATGAAATGCAAACGTATTTCGCGGGCACATTCATCTAACGCGCTTCCCGTTTTCTTGTGACAATGTGTTAACATTTTCTCTATCTTATCATCCCTAGCTCAAACCGATGTGAAATGAAAAACAAACATCTTGCAGTTCGAATATCTCAAGAACTTTTCGTAGTTTTATACTTTTATATTATATGCTATATGATTCTTATTTTTCTGGTGGTCTATATTTGAATATAGGAGCAGTGTTGACCTAGTGGCTTGAGCGTGTAAATTTCTCCCTCTTCTTTTTAAGTTTCCAATCCTGGTGCATTTAAAACTCGCTTGTGCTTTGAAGTAAAATATCGTGTGAACGACACGCTTTAGTGTATAACATCAACGGCATGTGTCAAGCACAAAATGAGTTGTCTGTAAAGACAACGGACGATAATTTTACGTGATAACATCATAAGAAAGCATTGATGAAAAATTGCATACTTTTATGAGTTCAATTGAAATATTATCAGTTAATTATCATTATTTTATATAATATAATATATAAAACAAAGAAGTTAATTCAAAATCACAATTTCTTCGATAAATTAACAAATTAGCATCAAAAATCACGAAACAGACACTTTCTGTATCTAATCCAGAGTCCAAGATCACGTTCACATAAGTTTACATAAAATAATTAATATAAAACTTAATAATAAACAAGAAGTATATCAATTTAATATTTTATTAAATACCAAAATCACCCTTTTTTGGAATGTTTTTTTACAGAAAATCCAACGACGAAACAACTAGACTGTTTTTTACGCCCTAATTCTTTAAAGATCTTTAAAATATTTTTAATCAAAACGAGCATTTAATACGATAAACATTTAAGTTCAAAAACTCATTAACAATAAGACGTTCCAAATTATGCTATATTTGAAACGTTCAACCCTTGTTTAGTTTTTAATTGAACAGATGGCGCCGAATTGATTCGCCGCAAAAGAATTTTAATTAAAGTAGAAAAATGTTATGGCTTCGTCACGATAGACGGTGCTTTTGTCTTCATTTTGTACCGGGTTAGTAATGCAAGTTTATTAGATAGGGATTATGGTCTCGCCTCGCTAACAACAGGTTACTTTACAAACTTATCTCGGATATTGTAATCTCGAGATTCTAGCGGATATTCTATAATTAAAAATGGAAAAACCGTAACAATCTACTAAGATTAAAACTGGTATGAGGTTTACTTTTTCTTAGCTTATCAAACGGCCTGACCGAATTTAATGACATTTTTTTTATATTCGATAGGTCGTGGTAAGGGTGGCCTACCCCAAAATTTTATTTTTATATTCCAAATATTTATTAATAGCGATATTAGTACCTACTGTAATAATCTTTATATGGCAAAACGTTTGCGGTCAGCTAGTATACTTACATGTTGTATATCTGATATTTATGAAGAAAAAGGCTTTTTACCTTTAGACACAGATAGAACATATTCCAGATATATTTCTGTTTTTTTTTGACCTATCGTTAAATCTAAAACATGCCGGTTTCCTCCTGTTGTTCTCCTGGACCATGGGGGCATAGAAGGTTTGAACACACAACAGTTTTATCATATACTTAACTGATTTTTACGATTAACAATTTTTAAACGACAAATATAATGTTCGCACTTAAAACTCAGTAATAGTCCGAAAACCCGTCAAATGTCGGGTTTCGTTTTATGACGTCACGGAAATTTTGCGAAAGTACGCAATCAAAAGTTAAAATCTACGCGGCCGCTCGAACAAAGGGCACGGGAGTCAAATGAGGGCTATTTCACCTAAGCCGAGAGGCGTAAGGGCAACAAATTGAATAATTATACCGGGCTATTGTCGTCGCCTTGTCGATAATCACACTCACTTTACCCTAAAAACATTGCTCTTTTGTACGTGACGTCAAAGAGTACGATTACTACTGGTGTTATTCTAATTTGTCCAATAATCACAAGAGGTAAAGTTGGCCATAGACTATGCAATCTAGGTAGACAGAAAATAGAATATGCTAGACTGATTCTTAAACAATATTGTAAAAGAGCGTGAGATACAGTGATAGCGAATAGGACAATGCGTTATCTTTTGTTTTTGTTTTACCAGCTTTAACTGGTGGCAGACAATTCGTGGTTTGTTGCCTACTATTAATTTGATCTATACATTTATACAGGCTGGCCAAAAAGTCGTGGATCAAACGCAAATAGGGGATAGATGAGGTCATCAGCGGCAAAAAATTGTTCTACGGGAGGTCTCTAAGGTCAACCCCTGCAGAGTTATGATTTATTTTTGATTTTATATGAAAATTGTCTTTTTTTTACTAATTCTTATTAAAATTCGAAAAAATCTACATCCTGTATCTTTTTCATAATATCCACTAGATTGGTACTGATGAGTTCTTGCGTTAGACATACTATTTATAGTTGTTTATTGAGTGTATTCAAGATAATATTAAGTGATACGATATAATTTTTTTTCAAATCAAAAGTTTTTGTTTATTTCGGACCCCACTGTGAAAAAAAATTACTTTAGACTTTTTGTAGATTTTTTCGAATTTTAATAAGAATTAGTAAAAAAAAGACAATTTTCATATAAAATCAAAAATAAATCATAACTCTGCAGGAGTTGACCTTAGAGACCTCCCGTAGAACAATTTTTTGCCGCTGATGACCTCATCTATCCTCTATTTGCGTTTGATCCACGACTTTTTGGCCACCCTGTATACGTATATAGTGCTAATTATATTGACTTCATAAGTCATTCAATGAGATGCACTATAACCGATAAAATTACCTTCTTTATATGTTTCACATCTCAATACGACACTCATTGCATTAGCAATATCGCGAAACATATACCCTATGTTATATATTATCGCTAATAATATATTTATATATTTGATTTAGTATTTAGCTAGTTCGGAAAATATATGAAGGTGGTGATGTAAAACAAAAGACGAAATTCAATGGTCCACAACATCCCTACTCCAAAAAGCGTTGCCACGCGAAATAATGCCGCGGCGTTGTGTCATTACGTCCATTTGACGTTGACGTCTTGCGTCTTTTGTTTTATATTGTCACCTGAACATAATAATCGAAAAGTAATGTAACTCTTACTTAAAGGCTAAAGGTTATCATAAACATAATTAAAGATATATTTAGGAATACCTTTTAGTCTTTCTTTGTCTCTGGTAAGTATATACCTACACGTGTTACACCAAAAGCCCAATTGCTTATGTTTTTGTTTATAGATCCAAAAGATAAATTAATCGCTATATTTAATATTCGCTCAGGTGGCGTATACTATATATTTGTTAATATATAGTGCAGCATATACGTAACGTCAGAACAGTCATGTTGTTAAAACATTTTAACAACGTATTTTATGATGAACCTTAAAAGTAACTGAATACAACAAAAATGTATTACAATGAAAGATTGGATGGAAGGGTAAAATATTTCCAATGACAAACGTTTACGTAAACTACATCATACATAATTCAACGAAATATCTTGAAGGAAAGCTTATGTTATGAATAATGTTATTTATGGTCTGTATATCCGTTTATCTCTCTTGATTAAATTGTTGCAATAAAAAGTACTATTAATATTATATCACAATTATACACACGATTTATAGAAAATAAGCAAATAAATAAGTAGTAGAGTACGAAATTCCACCCGTATCACCTCGACGTCCGCGGTTCTACAACTGAGCGTTTTTCAAGGCAGTTTTTGCCGCGCACCACCACTTTGTGGAACCCGCTGCCCACTGAAGTATTTCCGTACCAATTCGACTTAGGGTCCTTCAAGAAAAAGAGCGTACCAATTCTTGAAAGGCCGGCAACGCACTCGCGAGCCCTCTGCCATTGAGAGTGTCCATAGGCGGCGGTATCACTTAACATCAGGTGAGCCTCCTGCCCGTTTGCCCCCTTTGTTATGCTACACCAGAGACTGTTCGTTTTTCCGGAATGAAAACTTTTTAGGTGTTTTCTGTGATTTTTCTCTATATAAGCCTCAGAGTTCAAGTTATAAGTTCTTAACTAACAAATAAAAAATAGTGGTTGATCGTAGAGGGGTAAAAATTAAGGCTTATATGTATTTTTGTACACTGTATCATAAAAAAATAAAGACAAAAAATATATATATACAAAAGTAAAAATTTCGTGGTGGACCACCCTTATCACTTAGGGGTTTTAAAGATAGGTAATAGCCGACTTACTGAATTTGCATTAAAAAAATCATAAGAATATTGTCTTTGATTGACATAACCTTTACACATTTAATGAAAAAACTATTTTTAACGGATTAAAGTTATGTATTATTATAAATTTACTTATTACTTATTTACTTAATTTTGAATCCCACCACCACCCTTCACAACTGCTTTCTGTCGGTAAATGTTTGTTTCAGAGAGCCCAACGTCTTTGTGGTGATGCCCACCTCGAGGAGGAACTACAGCATGTCAAACAGGTGCTACACCGAAACAAGCTGCGCATCCCCCGGCTGCATCACAAAAACAAAAACAAGACACAAACAGTTCCCCGCCAGCATACAGATAGAATTAGCCGGATCCTAAAACGAGCTTCTATTCAATTTTCAAGCCGCACAAGAAGATTCAGCAATTCCTAAGACCAATCAAAAGTAACACCCCATTGCAAGATGCAGGTATATACAAACTGGATTGCGACTGTGGCCTGTCTTACATAAGGCAAACTAAACGCAATATGTCCAGCAGACTCAAAGAACACATTGCAGGCATAAGACATAGACGACACACAAAATCAGCAGTCTGTGAACACATACTAGATAGGCCTAATCACTACATACGCTTTGACCAACCGAAAGTACTTGCGAAAGAGAAAAGATTCTTCCCAAGATTGGTACGCGAAGCCATTGAAATCAAAAAACACCCCAATTTCAATAGAGAAGACGGCCTAAAATTGTCAAACACCTGGGATCGAATAATATCCAAATTAAAATCTCAAAACGAAAAACAATCCGCGAAAATAGAGGACACCGTGAGCCATTTTTGCCAAAACCCTCCATCTTTTAGTCGACACCAACTCCGGGGAAATAAATACAGATAATGCAACTTTCTCTGCAGCTGTGATACTTTTTGACATTCAACACATTTTGTCTTCAGTCACCGTGACCACGCACGCTGTAAAGCACGCGAAACGTCGGATAAATTTAAAATTATGTTAAATAATTGTAAATTTATAATAATACATAACTTTAATCCGTTAAAAACAGTTTTTTCATTAAAATCATAAGAATCGGTCGAGTAGTTTTGGAGGAGTATGGGAACAAACATTGTGACACGAGAATTTTATATATATTAGAAAAGTTACGTGGCAAGCTTTCAGAACCTCATTGCTCTATAAACTTCGTAATTTGGATGTGCAATCTCCAACATCAGTGATGCATTAGCGGGTAGGCTGAAATTAAGGTACGTTGTAACAAGTAATTATTGCTATAATCATTCGCTGGCACATGATTATCTAGCTCAGGTAACACGAATGCAGAAATTTCATATCAGACATGGTTTGAAATTCGAATTCTTAATATACAATAAGGCTTTAATTCAAATGTCATTTGCATGCACTTGCTGATCACAGATCTCATTCGAAAGCCAGCTCTGGGAAATGGCCATCGTAAAAGATAACCTAGGCTATATCCGAAAACGAGACGGGATCGTGTTTCACTAGAATCTGATAGAATTTATGTTTCCTCTGAAAAGGCTCTCGTTTACTCAAAGCCATTTTTCGTAGAAGCCTAATTTGGAGCTTGATAGCGGGAAATTGTGTATTTTCTGTACGGCTATTGTTGGCTTTTAAAAAGTTTTTCTGAATTGAAGTTTGTTTGTGATTTAAAAAAATATAGTTTACTTGTCATGTTACACATAAAGCTAACATATTTATTCGCCTTATGGCTAGATAAGTACGTACATATTACATATATAAAGTGTTCGTAACCTCTTAATCATTGAATTTAGTAACGAGTAATTTATTAGATATCTTTGGTTTAAACACCATTCATAACCAAATATCAACGCCATGTGTACAAAACAAATATGCGATGCTAAGACTCATAAAGCGTAATAGTCCCATAATGCTTCTTGATATTGTTTTATATACTGTTTAAACATACTATACAACAGTAAAACATATTTTACACGTGTAACGTTTATGACATGCTAGCAAGAAAAGGAAGGAGGAAGAAAAAAATCATATAGGTAACATAATGTACACTTATGACTCGTCAGTAAAGAAATACATATTAATGCTTCTAATTTTACATTTACTGCCAGTTCTCAAATCAATGGCGTAGAACGGAAGAGAAGAACTGACAATTAACTCTCTGCCACTGTTTTTAATCGCCATTTTTTTTTACACAACGTTTCTAAAGAGCTGCAACCATTTCACCATGTTCCACATGACATATTAAGTAATTAATAATAATAAAATAAATTAAAAAAAAAACAAAGACTTGTTCTGCATCAGCAGGAGTCAAAATAGAAGCACGCACTTACATTTTCGTGGGAACAACACGCAGACACATTGTCGAAATAATTAACATCACCGCATACACGAATTCAAGTACGACCAGTCACCACAATTGTTTTTTGTATAGTTTTGTACATAAATGTATATTACATAAAACAGCCGAAAAAGGCAAAATAAGTTATTATACACAGTTCATCGAGTTATCAAACAATCGTATTCAACGATCATTTAGTACTATTCAAAATCTCTGCAAGGACGACGTTAATGCGACTAACGATTCAACTTGTTCCCCGTTGTAAATGCAATTTACATACAAATATCTGCATCGAAGCTCACTTTAAGAGCTACTTTAACTTGCAATTATATCGAACTACAGATAAGTAATCCATCATAGTGTATTTTAACACTGGCTGGAGATTGTTGAAGACTATTAATTTTAAACCTTACGGCGTGTGATAAACTATGTGTCGGATGAATTAGCTTTAATTTGAATAACTTAAGATAAGAATGGTTAGGAGTGGTTTGAATTATAATGAGTCATCTTATGCTCTGTATAAAGGGATTAACCTGCCATGTTAAATATTTTGAACTCACTGTTTTCGTTTTTGTAGTAGTAATAAAGTTTTTTCTGCGTTCCTGATGACCTCATAATGCTCATACGCAAATGCCTTTACTGTATGAGCAAGTGTTATAATCGTGGACAGAGAAAATCAGTTTGTACTCAGTTTTGATATCAAAGATTTTTTTTTCATTTTTATTAAAGGTCACGGAAGCTTAATTTAATGAAATTTCATTATTATCACTATATGTATGGCATAATAGGAAACTTAGGAAGGTAATATAACTAGTGTGAAAATTTATTTATTTATAAATCACTTATTAAAATAATTAAATTTCTGTCAATGGGCATAAAACCATAATCTAATATGTAAAATTCTCGTGTCACAGTTTTCGTTGCTATACTCCTCCGAAACGGCTTGACCGATTTTGATGAAATTTTTTAAGCTTATCCGGTATCTATGAGAATCGGCCAACATCTATTTTTCATTCCCCTAAATGTTAGGGGTAGTCCACCCCTACATTTTTTTATTTATTTTTAAGACAAAATTTTATTTTTTTATGATACAGCATTAAAAAATACATACAACCCCTAATTTTCACCCCTTTACGATCAACCCCTATTTTTTATTATAAATGATATATATGGCAAAACGACGTTTGCCCGGTCAGCTAGTATATATATATCATTATATACTTGAAATATATTTGTGAAAATATTTCAAATTTCCTTTCAGCAGTTTTTGAGTTTAGCGCATTTGATACAACCTGAATATTATGTATGTATCTTTATATTGTTTGACTTTAATAATTTTATATAGAATTACGTAATAGGAAATATTACTGCTACTTTTTATAGTAATAGTAATATCTCAAACTCGGAACGCGTTAAGCCGTTGGAAAAAGCTAGAGACTGAATGCTAGCTGCAAAAATAATATTCCCCTTTGAAAGGGGTTTAGTGAAGATTCTGAAGTGTTCTCAGAACTCATTCAAACAAAAGCGCAAACTCAAACAAACCGCATTTATCTGCGTATGATAATATTCATAATTTTGTTAAAAGAATGTTATTCTATTACCTAAACAAATATTGGAGAGACAAAAATGAGCCTATTTTGGAAATTATTTGCGAGAAGTAGGGAGGTTGCGATAGAATGTGTAAGGCACAGTGTAAAATTCCTTTAAATAATTATTAATTAATAACGATAATTATTCATTTCGTTCGTTCTCTTTATACGAGCTATGTGCGTTGTAGCATGGTGTGGGTGACAGTTGCTTAATTATTCTTTCAATTTGATTTGATTTTGACTAGAACATTCTGGCTGGGTTAAATTTTAGTTACAACAGTTATTAATGTTTTAATACATTACGAATGTCTTTTTCTTCTTCCTATCCGGTTCACTCTTGACAGAGCAGTCGTGATCGCTATGAATTGGTAATGGAAGTTGCAGATGTGATGCGCTTCACGACGTTTCGCCATCGTTGCCTATTAGAGGTCATCCTGCTGCACTGATTGAGTGAGTGAGAATTACGAATGTGGTACAGCTGAAATACTAAGTCATAATTTGTAAATCGCGGCAACTTTCAAGAGACAAAATATAGTCTTCATGCATCCTCGGACAAAAAAAGTTTCACAGTTATTGCCATAGCCATGTTTAATTGTGAATAAAGTATGTGCGTGATGTTTCGTTTACGAATATTTATTGACTTTGATAGATCATTTTATTTTGTACGCGCTTTGGTTGTTTTTTTTTATGGTTCTGGCACGATTTGTGCATTAGCCAGCGTCAAGTATAGGATTTTATATAATTCGTGCTTGTCTTTAGAAATTCGACCGTGTCCTCCATGTACGGTTTAAGCACTCGCCCGGTACCGCACAACCCTCCCAAAGGCCGAGAACAAATTTTAAATTAAATTAAAACTTGCCCTCGAACCGGGAATCGAACCCGGTACCCCTCACCTAGCTGCCACTTAATAAGACCGCTAGGCTATGAGGCCCTCGCTATGCTTGTTATAAACGAAAAATTATAAATGTAAGCGCATGCAAGCGACCTCCCAAACAAAGCCGACCGAAATATCGCTGTAATCGGAACACATTTATCAATGTTACTGCTATCGTTTAATGTGATTATTTGTAGTTAACTGAACATTATATCCAATAGATGTAATTTTATGTAATGGAATGCAGTTTTATGTGACACATTTATGTCTGATGAATTGCAGGAAAAAAGACAGGTTCAAAGCTTTTAAAGATGTGAAAAGTAAATGAAGGAAGCTCTGGTTTTTATTATTTTTAAATTGAGTTTCTATTACAAGCTTAACGAAAAATACTTTGAATAATATTTAGTACGGTAAAAGCGAATCCAGGAAACCGGATATTTAACCAAGGTCACAAAAGAAATGAGTGCAAATAACACCATCCTTTGAACACAATTCATTATTTTTTTTTTACATCTATTACACCTCTAGTTAAAGCTAATTATATATTTAAGTATCTTCATTATAAAAAAGCCTTTACGACAAATTAAGATACATTCTCTAACAGGAATTCTATCTATGCACTGAATAGTGACAATAGCGATAGTCGTGACTCTGTCTACGTAAGATGTGAGCCGTCCGCACATAGTCCTTACTTTTCTCGCTATAGGACTGACTTTTCAGCGTATAGATGGGAAATCCACCTGATGTTAAGCCCTTTGTTAATTGGTACGCTCTTGTCTTGAAGGACCCTAAGTCGAATTGGTTTGAAAATACTTCAGTGGGCAGCTGGTTCCACATAGCGGTGGTACGCGGCAAAAAATTCTCAGATGTGGAACGACGGACGTCGAGGTGATACGGATGGTATTTTGTATTTTGCCTTGATGTCCGATGGTGAAAGTGAGCTGCAGGTAAAAATGTCCATGGTAAATGCGGTAGAAGATGTAGAGAGACCCCACATCTCTACGCCACGCCAAGGGATCAAGCCGCACGGAAAGCGACTTGTCGACGATTCGAATGGCTCTTCTTTCAATACGGTCCAGCGGAAGGAGCTGGTACTGGGGAGCTCCCGCCCACAGGTAAGAACAGAACTCTATGTGGGGCCGAATTCGCGCTTTATAGATTGCAGGCACGCACATGTGACATGTACCCTAGATCATAGTGTATAAAAAATCACCCATTCACAGCGATACATTTAATATCTTTGTCAACGCGTAACCACGTCTAGGAAAGTTTATTTATACAAACTTAATAATTTCCATGTTCACCTTAACTTTGTATAGACTTTTAATGTTTTCTCGATTATAGTGTCATAGTTATACGTTGGTCTTTTAGTCCCCACCAAAACCAAGCCGCATCGTCAAACAGAATAATCCTATTGATACTCCAATATAAATGACATTAAAGATAGCCAACAGAACTGGCTAGGGTTGTCACGTTATGGATTTATTGGGTTCCTTGCAGTTATCTAAGCTGCGTTTATTTATGGAGTACATATTATGATTTTAATTTTTTTTACAAGAATTTTTTTTGAAATATTTACCCCACTACACACATTTTTCAGATTTTCACCAATTTTACCGTAATATATAACAGTGTTGTACAAAGAGCTTGAAATTCTAAAAGTTTTAGAAATGTACTTCATAAAAACTTTCAAAATTAACTTATTAATAAAAATAGAGAAAATTTGTAATTACTACATATTATTTTAATGATAATAATAATAATATTTTAAAGAAACACAATCGCTTTTTAACTAAATTCTAAATTGATCTTAGCCTGTTACAATCTAAACGCGTCAATACTAGGAAGGCGAACTATCCATGAACAGCCAATTGGCTAGGGAAGACATGCGGGTAGTACAGGCGCAACCGCTTTATCTGAATCATTTTAGAAATTTCCTTCACTTTTATTATGCCTGTTATAGTGAAGACCAAATTTCATACAAAACGTGAATTTATAACTTTGCTTGCGTGACAACCCCGAGTGAATCCTGCTGATCCATGAATAAGCGATTGCAACTGATTGCACGTAACCCAACGTAACCGAGGCCTTTGTCACGACACGGTGACGAGTCGATTGGAGGACGATTGAAAACAGACTGAATAGCTTACGCTAACGGCAAAATGCAGTGTTTACTTGGACTATTTAGATTTCTACCACGAACAAATTTTCTACTTGGTATTATTATTATTTATTTTATTTTATTAGAGGCGCAAACTAGCTGCTGTGGTCTCTGGCAGAATGACCAGAGCTGTGGAACTTTTTGCTCCTCAGCATAATGCTGAGCCAGGGCCAATTACAACCACAGTACACACACATTGCACACTGAAAGCGAACCGAATGGCAAAGGGAATTTTTAATTTTTATTGTTTTTGATGTCTTATTTTATTTTTTTCTTTAAGTATTGTTATTTTGTGTGTTTATGTGTGTGTGTTTTCGTTTGTAATAAATGTTATGTCTATGTCTAACATGTATCAGAAACTTCTTTATTTCTTTTGGAACTGAGAACCTGAATAGTCGTCTAACATGCGGTGAAATTTCACTGTCGCAGACTCAGAGTTATTGCGTCTCACCAAATCCCTTGTCGGTCGTATGTATGCCTCTTTGGTAGGATGCATAGAACGACCCCTCATAGAGGCTGATCCGCACTAAAATTATGTTAATGTATATATAATTTGTGCATTACAAATTGACGCTATTTCTTATGTAAAAGTGTAACGGTGATGGTTTCGTGTTGCATGATGTTGAATTAACATTACATTTGAAACCAGAAGCTAATTATTAATAGACGTATTTTAAATGATAATATAAAAAAATGTATCTTTTTTGTTTTTTAAATTATCATAAATTTAGAGTGAATTTTTACGATGCGCGCGCACACCGACACTTAAATTCTACATCGTTAAGTTAGTTCTAGGTGGCATGAAAATCAATAATAACTATGTTCAAGTTGTATATTCTAGTATTTTTATATTTAGAACACGTGTTTCGTAACAGTACAATAAAATAGTGTGAATTAATTAATAATATTTTAGTGTTTTTATTAAATCAATTTCATATACGACGGTGACAGTATTTACTAATAATAATTTATTATTTATTAGTATATCTACATAATATATTGAATATTAGTGATAAAACTGATTTGAATAAACTGTTTTGAGTGCATTTATAGTTTTGAGGTTAATTGTCGGTATGTATATTTTTTAATTATTGCTTCTGATTCCAACTATGTTGTTCCAAAGAAGTATAACTTCTAACGCGTGTACAGAAGTACATACACTCTTTTATTAGTATTCCTATAACTCACTATGTTGACTCTGCGACCTAAAATGTTTCTTGGCCTTCGAAACTTAAAATATCAAGTGCTCCTTGCCCTATGCTATTTCCCGCCAATTGTTGGCTTTCAGCTGCAGCAGCTGTCGATCCAGCGGTACTTGAGCAGGTAACTAATCTCCGAACACTAGGCCGGCTTAGATATGCTTCCTCCACTGCCCGATCTTGGCCCGTACGCTCATGATCCCCAACTTAGTCGATGGGCATTGTATTGCCTATGTTGGGCTTAGCTATCAATTCTTCTATTTCGCCATTCTTTCAGACTCTCCATGATTCTTAGTTAGTGTTAATAATAATAGACACAATACCTACTCGTCCAAAACGGAATACATATTTAAACACTAATAGAAAACACATGGTCATTGATTTGACTAAATATAACGTCTCACAGAAAACATACTGAAAGCTAAAATTCGAATTTGAGATATAACTTCAATGCATGTTTCACACTAGGTTCTGTATGTCTCAGACATTATCTTCGTTAGAACTATCGGTTTTTAAAGTTCGGAAAGTGAGATGGTTTATGTACGTATGATTAAAAAAATATTATATTCTATAGCTTTAAATGTATCGTATAATTTTGTAATATACCTAAAATATAGCATTATTATAAAAACCAAAACAAAAAAATGTTAAATTAATATTTGTATATTTTAGATTGACGATTAAAAAGAGAGGCGGAGAGTTTATTGCCAGTTCTTCTCTTCCGTTCTACGCCCTTGATTTGAGAACTTAGAAGAATTAATATGTATTTCTTTACTGACAAGTCATAAGTGTACAATGTGTTACCTATAAGATTAAATTATTTTTGAATTTTGATACAGCGAGGAAATTCTAATAGTATTAAGGAGCGAAAGTTATTTAGTTATTATTATTTAAGTACAGTTTAAGAATTCTAATTATTAGTGTCACAAAAATGTCATAATACTTTTGACATTTATGAAAAATTGCCGATTAAAAGATGGAGATGGAAAAACAATACCTAAGTAGCTATTGAAGCATACTATTAAATAAAGATCACAAATATCCTTAATTTCAATTTACGATTCGATTATTTAAGTCAATCTCCGTAGTAAGGGCAAAGGTTGGGAGCCTCGTTACAGCAGCGCAGACAATTTTCTCCGTGCAGCCTTCCCCCACAAATGTGATTACTTTGCCTACAGCTAAAGGAAACTTGTGTAATTGTGTTTTCAAGAAGTTTTTGTAAATCTTAATTTACAATATCGCTTGGACTTTTAAAGTAATTTTTTCATCGTAGAATGCTGATACCGTAAGTTTCAGAGAATTGATGATTTCATCTCAAATCTAAAAAGTTTTAGGTCGGCTGAAATTTTGTAGGCTTAATTATGTTACGGTGAATGATTCCAAAATTTTAGGACACTTGCAAATTCGTTTGTTTGTTATAAACATAAATAATGTGTCAACGTCAGTAAGTTTAAAGATTTAAAATGGCGCCTGGTAGATAGTACCGATGACCCCAGAGCTGGGGCTTTCGTTCAACGAATAAGTATCGCAATACAATGAGATAATGCTGCCAGCAGTAAAGCTACACTGCCAGAAGAACTTTTTTAATTTTCTAATTATCAATTTTTAATTATGACTATGTCGGTAAAGAATATTGTAATAACTGTATAAATGTGTGTTTGTAAAAGTGTCAATAAACAGTTGTTTATTTAAAGAAAAAACTTTTTAACCGGATTAAAGTTATGTATTATTATAATTGTACAATTATTTAACATAATTTTAAATTTAACCGACGTTTCGCTTGCTTTACAGCGTGCGTGGTCACGGTGACTGAAGACAATAGTTGTTGGATCATGGATGTCAAAAAGTATCACAGCTGTAGAAAAGAGTTGCATTATCTGTATTTATTTCCCCGGAGTTGGTATCGACTAAAAGATGGGGTTTTGGCAGAAATAGCTCACGGTGTCCTCTATCGGTTAAAAAGTTTTTTCTTTAAATGTGTAAAGGTTATGTTAATAAAAGACAATACTACAGTTGTTTATTCTTAAGACGTATACGTTTATAGATTTTTATATTTCTTATATTCTATTAAAAAGGAAGAAGTGTTTATTAATGAGATAACCTTCTTTTCTAGAGACATTTATTTATTATAATCTAAAGCGTGAGTAAATATTATTTGAAACAATTGAACATCACAACGTTGAAATTTAAAAAGAATCTTGTAAATGTTTGTAGGCTCTTTAATGCAAGGTACAATTATGTTTTAGCTTACCTTACTTTATTTATTATACGACGTCTTGTAAAATTTAAATGAAAGTTTAAAATGCATATGTCATTGTTAAAATTAATTGGTGCAGCACTTCAACTTAAACGAAACACGCTATTATTGTATTTACATTCTTGCAAAGTAATTTAAATATTTGTAATAATTCTTTGTAAAAGCATTTTACGTTTTAATTAACTTGAAATATGCATTTATACATTCCAAATTTAAAATATGGCTCTAAGATAGACTAATTTGTTAATCATAATATAGGGTTGTAGTTTCATTGTAAAACAAAGACAACTCTATGACATGATGCACCCATGTGTAATCACCCTAGTGCCATCTAGTAAGCGCGTGGTCAAAATGAAAGGCCCCCAAAGCGCTACGCCTGTGTGCAGTGCACGACCCGCACCATAGGTAAAGCCGCCTCCATTAGTAAAAGCTTCTAAAATATGTAAGATATACTCTGGAATTATTATATTATCTAAAACATACAACAAACACAATCTACAGCTACGAAGGATCCGGAAATGTCCTTAGCCCGAGGCAGGAAACGAAATCCAATAAAACCGCCTTTGAAGTTATTTTATGGAAGTTTACTTTCAATATTTAATTATGTAATTTGTTTTTATTGTTATTCTTAAGGTCATAAAAGACATGGTATATAAAATATACGGAAAATACTTCATTAGATAATAGAGTTGTAGTTGCTTTTTTTTTCTTTATGGCTCTGGCACGGTTTGTGCATTAGCCAGCGTCAAGTATAAGATTTTTATAATTCGTGCTTGCCTTAGAAAGTCGACTGTGTACTTCATGTACGTTTTAAGCACTCGCCCGATACCGCACATCCCTCCCAAAGGCCGAGAACAAATTTAAATTAAATTAAAACTTGCCCTCGAACCGGGAATCGAACATGGTACCCCTAACCTAGCTGCCACTTAATAAGAACGCTAGGCTATGAGGTCCTTTGTAGTTGCTTTAGATATGATCGTAAAATTTTATCGTGTTGAATGTTAGGACGGATTTGCCTATTTTATGATTTAGCTTCAAACTGCAGAATTATATGTTATATTTTAAAACTTTCTTTGGATTTCCCTATGACACTCAGTCAACAAGCGTAATTAAGTCATCTTTTACTAAGCATATAAACGTACTATGTAAACCAACAAAATATTATTCAACTGGATTCTCCTCAAGCGCAATTTGCAATCTATGGTTCATTGACACTTTGGTTTTGGTTTTGTTTATTCATGGTTTACAATAAGCTCGAGTATAAAAAGCTTTCAATGGATTTGCTTTAGTTATTTCAAGTGAATTATGTAAAATACCACAAAGTTAGTTGTTTTGACTTTTGCGCCTTTTGCGTTTTGTATTCAAGCGTAAAGTATGTATTTTTTATATCTTCCTAGATATGTTTTATATGTTACTAGCTGGTGCCCGCGACTGCGCAGGATTAAAATAATATTTGTCCAAATGATGTAGCGGGAAAGACATATTTATCTATTTTAAATACCAGAAGCGATAAAAGTATCTATTTTCATTTAGTAATCAATACCAAAAATGGTAATAAATACCAAATTTACATTAGAAATAAATTGTAAATTTTTATTGTAGTTATGGTTCACTATTTTGGCTATAATGGTTTACACATAAGATATAGATATTATGTACTATGCCGGTTTTTTGTAGAACTATTTAAGACAAACAGATCCATCATACATTACATATTATGTGTAACTCTAGCGGTTTTGGCAGCGCACGCCAGAATGGCTCGCAGATGGTAGATTTTTTCCTAAAAATATAGTAGACAATTCACAAAATATATTTATAAATTGTAGCCTATATGTTATTCTGACGTGTAACCTATATTATTGTAACGTTTGAAATAAAATCCATTTAGTAGTTTTACGTGAAAGAGCAACAAACATCCATCCATACTTACAAACTTTCGCGTTTATAATATTAGTAGGATATGGCTCCGGCCGACTCGAACATTATTTCTACGCTTCTAGGTCTATGTCAATTAATATAAAAGGTATAAATAAATATTAGATATAATATATATTAAGAAAGATACGATATATAAATACATTTTAGCCACGACTAGCATTAAACACTTCACCGGAATCTATCTATCTATATAAAAATGAATTGCTGTTCGTTAGTCTCGCTAAAACTCGAGAACGGCTGGACCGATTTGGCTAATTATGATCTTGAAATATTTATGGAAGATCAGGAAAGGTTTAAATGGTGGGAAACATAAATAACAATTAAAGAAAAATACTAAAAACAACAACTGCATTTTCCAATAAAAACTGTTCTTAGTTGGGAAATTGGACGTCTTTTTAGAAATAAAAAGTTGTCACTTGGTTGTCATTTATTTGTAGATTCTTTCAGAAATATGTGTTAGTATGTAGTCTGCTGTATGAGGTCCAATCTCTTTGGTTTGTTTTAAAAGTATTGACACAAATATAATATGTTGGTGAAACAAATTTCACGGGGTCATCTAGTCTTTTATAAATAATTATCACAGTATACGAAAACATTACTGCTACAGAATGACTTCAAAAGACTATTATTTTGTATGAAACAATGTACTTTATACAAGAGAGACGAAATAATAAGCCGCTTAGTTTCGGAGTCGAGTTACGGTTGTAATTTGATGGTCTGTTTCTTGTAATCCTTATGTTGCCACTTATTTACTTTCACTTGAATTATATTACAAGGAATAATTTAATACGTTAAATATATATTATTAATATTTGAACTAAAGAATACAAACACCTTGATAAATAAATCAAGTGTCAACTGTCAGCTGTCATGGAAAGTGAACTATAATATTGAGTTAAATCTGTGTCGGATCAAATTTTTCACAGCGTAGGAAAATATGCAAAGGTATAATGCCTCGTTTTTTCATTAAAGTAAGAAGAGACAATAGAAAATGAAAATTAAGATAACAACTAATATTTCTTTTGTCTCTTAGTTTATTCATAGTATGTTATATATTTATTTCTTCAGTCGCGCTCTACATTTCTGAAGGTCGTGTTAGTGGCCCGCACAACTTCTTTCACTTCTACTTCTTCTTCCTGTCTTCGACAAGCCTCTGCGCCTGGGTAATAGTAAGACTTGTAAGGGCCTTTACTTGATCATTCCAGCGGGTAGGTCATCGACCTCGAGGTCTGGTGCCCTCCAATGTGCCAGTTATGATAAGTTTTTCTAAACTTTTTGGATCTCTGCGTATTACATGTCCAATAATATTCAGGATGTAGTGGCAATAAACTGTAAGACGATTTTTTTACCTGTAGCCGTGCTCCTAACCATCACCACCATCTGATGTTCTTACACTGTTAGAAGGCTCGCAAGTGCGTTGCCGGCCTTTTAAGAATTTGTACAGACTACTCATCTAAATTCACAGAATCAGTATATAAGCACTTCGAATTATATTGAACGTATTGTACTTATCGTTTACAGGTTTAGATACAACCTTTTTTACGATTTCATAAAAAAAGGTTTGGGAAAACTCATCACGGACTTATTACTCTGCTACGATTTATTACATTTTGCAAGTAACGGCATCAGTCGACAGAAAATTCACAAAGTTACGTGATGCCGCTAGATAATTTAAAACAGTGGCGCTGGAGCCTTTGAAAAGTTTGATAATTTATTTAATGTCTGTCTTGTGGCGCATTCATTCATTGTTGGTTACAATTAGAAGCACATTTTTATGTATTAACTAAAATGTACAGCGTTTCAGTATACGTTATTTAAATATTCAGAAGAATAATAAATCTATAAGAATAAATTAAAGAAATAAAAATCAAATTCCAGAGGCGCTTTAATCTTTTAGATCTGGGTCTCAGATTTGTGTATATGTTTCGTGATTTTTTTTTCTTAAAGGCAAGTAGGTGATCAGACTTCTGTCTGCCGGTTTCTTCACGATGTTTTCCTTCATGGTACAAGCGAGTATTAAATGCGCACATAGAAAGTCGGTTAACTGAAGGTGCCAACTCTACTCACAAGAAATACTGGATACTGGCATCTGATATGTAATTCAGAGGGTGTGCTAGTGTGTGTATGTTGGTATGAATGTGAGAATAATGCAGGTGATTTTTAGCACTATTGCTGCTTAGCACTACCTATTTTTATCACATTCTAGCAAGACTGATTATATTTTGTCAATAATAACGGCATCTTTAGTACTTTGAGTTTTTAATTTATAAGCCTAAGTAATTAAAAGGGAATACAAATAAATATTCTGTAACAATGGAAGTTTTGAAAGTCTTATTTGTATGAATTATTATTCATTATCATGTAATACAATCACTTGTAATGAAGATATAATAAGTAATATGGTTTGTAAACTTGCTGATAATAATTATATATCCTTACCTAATTGTATCTTAACACAATTTTGATATTAGGTAAACAATTAACAAAGTAATTTTCAAAACTTAGTTCTACATATTTTACATGTAAACCATTTTAAAATAATAACAACAATATTTTCTTTCTTTAACAAATCTTCTTAGCTAACATTAACCATTTTCTTATTGAAATATTTAAGTTATTTTTATAATTATGTTTTTGTTGTTGAAATTTCTTCCTTTTTTTGCTTTTGTTATTGCTGGCAGTGTTCGCATATCATAGGGAAGGCGACTATTTGTTTGTTATATATTTTTTTTGGACCAAAATAACGGTCAAATCTCTAAAAAAATAATTAAATTGACTAGCACCGTCTCACGATTTATATTAGGTACTTAATAATATTATACTGATTGATCACTCTCTTGCCATTAATAAAAGAAAAAAAATGAATACAAAATAAACAAAAATTTAATTTTATAGTTATTGCTTCAAGATTGGGAAATTACTGTGGACATCATGCTATTGCTATGCTATGTTGGAGATCTGGGTTTATGGTATAACCAGCGGCACGTAAGTCTAGCGCTGGCCGATACGTGGAGGGGATTGCTGCGCATGTGTACTGTCGCGCGGGGGACAAAATGCGACTGGAGAGCCAATCGACGCTCTTCATTCCGCTAGCCCCCCTCAGGTACCTTATTTTTTACTTCTGCGCAATAATGGTCAGCGCTAGAGTTTCGTGCCGCTACTTATATGCTTAAAATATCTTGGACAGACCACACATATGCTGGATAGAATACAGAAAAATAAAGAAATGCTTATGACAGTGAAGAAAAGGAAGCTTGAAAATTTCGGACACGACCATTACTATTCGAGTACCTTTAACTAATTATACAAGGCAAAGTGGCAGGTAGGTGAGCTGGCCGCAACCACACGTCTTGGTTTAAGAACCTTAGACAATGGTTTGGTCATAGCACCAACTTTTCAGAAGCGCGGCATCCAAAATTAAAGTAGCCATGATGATCACCAAACGAAAGGCCGGCAACGCACTTGCGAACCTTCTGGCAATGTGTGTCCATGGTCGGCGGTTAACATCAGGTGAGCCTCCTGCCCGTTTTTTTCCTATTACATAAAAAAAACCTTCAAAACGAGGTGGCCCAATAAGAAGAAGAATTGTGCTACTACTTAATAAACTGATGAAACTAAACTGTGGAAACTCTTCACTTTCTCCATTCTATCGGAAAATTCGAACTCGATTGTTTCGTTCCTTAGAAGGTCAATACGATGTAAATATTTTTGCTGGTTTTACGTTATATCGAAACTTCAGAACGAAGGCTCTGGACTATAAAATTGGTAAATATGCTTAATTATCAATACCATGAACTATTGGTAGAATTACTGCATTTTTAATGCAATTAAAAATCCTTCTTTGTCTACCGATCCGCAGCAATTATCGCTGGAAATCGAATTCAGTATAACTATAGTCATGCATAGTCAGTCACTAATACGTATAAAGATGAACAAAGTACAATTGTTTTAGTGTTTAAAAAGATTTTAAACACTTAAACAATAATTGTAAAAGTATATAAAGCGGTTATTTCTAAATATATTGTACATGTAATGGTATATAAAAAATTATATATAGTATAGTAATGAAATGAAACTAAAGCGTTAGTTTTATGTGCAAATACTTTAATACAAAAAGTTCTGCGTTTAACTTCTAGCAAATAAAAATCCCTATTACGCATACAATTTCCATATTAAACAAGGTAAGAAACATTCAAACATGTCTTTCTTCTTATAAAATAGTATATTTATTTATAGCCAAAACTATGTCAGAAAATCGTAAAAGGCGTCTTGAAATTGTCACATAGTTGACGTTGAAATAGGCCGCGGAAGTTCTCCTCAGAGCTGGCAATCCATTTTTTGTCCGACATTTGGAAAATCCAAACGCGATTTCGGAAATTGCCTTCTATTTCGTATCTATGTACTGTGGGCCTTTTATAAATTTTTATAAAGACATTTTTAATATATACGTTAAAATATGTACATTACATAATATGTCAGCATACCAAGAGACATTTAGGACTTTTTCTGTGTCCCTTGTAACTTGTACACTAGTAATGAGTATCAAGTACGAGTACATAATTTAAATTATAGCTACGATAACGGTATGAAATTACAATAACTTTAATAAAAGTACCTATATCTATTTATAACATCATCTCTATACATTATGTACTAAATGAACACGATGTCATTTGTTTTATTAGAATGGCAACACCATGCAATATCATATCGATATAATATGATAGATATCGATAGATGATATCGGCTTCTGTAAACTCAATAGTTGTCATATGAGTTGAACTATACTGTTTTAATAGATCTCAACACAAAATGTGGCCAAAACCGATTTAAGGCGAATCGACATTAGCTATCTTTCCATCATTCACACCATTAGGTTGTCGGGGGATGTTTTCTACGTGCTTACGATATTTCCAAATTTATGGCCCCATAAAGCTCTAGCCGTTTTCTTTTCATTGACTCCACGAAAGGAATAAAAAATATTAACGCTCAAATATCGGTCTAATAAAATAAAACAGCGATAAAATGAAAGCTTCTACGTAATACAAGATGATTTTAGATGCAAAGTTGTATCATAATTTCTTATTACGGTTTTCTCTAAGTTTCTTGCAGCATCTATCATAAGCTATTTAAGTTTTCCGCTAGTTTAGGCTTCGAAAATTAAAACAGCATTGCTTTAAAGTATGATAAATAACAAACAAACATATCTTATGTGTAAATTAAGTGATGGCCAGCGGTGAATCCCAAAAAAACCCAAAATGTATTTAAATTACTACAATAATTGAACTTAACTGACTATTTAATCGGTACGATATGAGCAGCACGATAAATAATCTATATCAGAGACTTATTACTACATTGAGAATTTGACCGGTCCGATGTGAGGTATCAGATCAAAGCTGTTGGTATCTGTTATCCATTTCCTTTTATAACGGTGTTGCGTAAGAGGAGTACAGGTATTGGTTATGCAGGACAAAGGGAGTGCAATGGATGTGTAACACGTTCTTATCGGAAAGTAAATGTTATTTTAATAACAATGCTTTTTCAAACCTTTTTTATATAAGAATTTAATTACTACTAGCAAACTCGGCGAAATCCGTTTCGCCACCAGATAGCTTCGTTTTATGTAACATTTTGTTTGGTGATCCCGCTTTTCTGTTGAAATTTTTCCTGAATTTTCTTAGGTATAAACCTCACGGAGCCCGAGACCTTTCCAACGAATGCAAAACCGTGGAAATCGGTTACTGCGTTCTGGAGGAAGAAAAACCCGACTCATTTTTAT
This sequence comes from Pieris melete, assembly GCA_963693345.1. Lineage (NCBI taxonomy): Eukaryota > Metazoa > Arthropoda > Insecta > Lepidoptera > Pieridae > Pieris > Pieris melete. The sequence goes on along the minus strand of CAVNZK010000040.1, from coordinate 3,390,539 downwards.
TTAATTACTATTATATGTCTCGAATACTCAGGATAATATGCATTTTACCGCCTTAATGTATGAGGTTCTAAATACAATAAGAAACGTGGCAGAATTGCGGGCTACTCGATTGTGAGGAAGTTTCATGGATCTGGTTAGCGCTGCGCCTTCTTAAGTTGTCATGTCATTTTCACACGTGTATATAATTTTTCAGTCAGAGCAGTGTTGGCCTAGTGGCTTCAGCGTGACTCATCCCAATCCTGAGGTCGTAGGTTCGATCCCGGCTGTGCACCAATGGATGTCATTTTTATGTGCGCATTTAACATTCGCTCGAAGGGTGAGGAAACCGGGCATGCCTTAGACACATGAAGTCGACGGCATGTGTCAGGCACAGGAGGCTGATCACCTACTTGCCTATTAGATTGACGAAAGATCATGAAACAGATACAGAAATCTGAGGCCCAGACCGAGAAATAGCGCGCAGTAGCGCCACTGATTTATATTTTATTTATAAGCATTTGACATGTGTGGCTTGACAGCATAAGTAAAATAAAAATAAAAAGCATTTCTTTGTCTGTTTTGTTATTTATTTCTCAATTTGTAGACATGTATGACCTAGATGATTAGCCCATCTATATCCTGCACACACGTCGATAATTCTCTTCCTCAAGATGTTTTTCCTTACGAGAATGTTTGGAAAACAATTGAATAGCCAGAATTTGAATCATCAGATAGTGAAATGCTTATATCCTACTATACACGGCCTTAGGGTAAGATTCAGACTCCAGATTGTAGCATGACACCTGTGTGTCAAATCTTATACGTTACTAGCAAACTCGGCGAACTCCGTTTCGCCACCAGATGGCTTCGTTTTATGTCGCATTTCGTTTGGTGATCCCGCTTTTCTGTTGAAAATTTTCCTGAATTTTCTTTTCATAAACCTCACGGAGCCCGAGACCTTTCCAACGAATGCAAAACCGTGGAAATCGGTTCGTGCGTTCTGGAGTTATAGCGTCAGGAAGGAAAACCCGACTTTTTTTATATAGTAGATAAACTAATATGTACGAATCTTTTCTCGCGCCTATACAAAATCTGACAGTTAAGTTCTATTTAAGTTCACACATAGAGATTACGGATTTCAATATATTATTTGAAACATGTAATCTGGATTAAAACAATGCGTTTAGTATTAGTTTGAAAATGTTTTGGACTAAGTAGATATTTTACAAATTCAAATCCAATTTCGAATAATTCAATGCAATAATAATTATCTCCATTGCACGCCAGTATTGCAGCAATAATTTATTAATATTTGCTCTTCTGTTTGCGTTTATTCTGTTGCCAATTTATGGCTCTCCTACTAATTATAGTCCTTATTACTGTTTATTTAACAATGACCTAACGTTTACATATATTTTTTATTAATCAAATTTCATGTAATTCAAACTTGCTGGTAATAAACGAGTTTGTCAAAAGTATTATTGTGAGTTAGCTTTAACGTATCTTATTAAAAGTACAATTAACAAGTTAACTCACTTACTGGAACATGGGCTCGATTGCAGGCAAAACTATAATCGTTTCGGAAACGGTAAAATAAATATCGTGTAGAAACGGGCTACAACCAAAAATTTATGACGTGACTCAGAAGGCTATTTAAATAAAATCTGACACATGAAGTGCTGATCAAGTGCTGTACATAATTCGTAACAGTTTTATCAAGTTATTTTTAGTTAAAAAAAAATCAATGGCGCAAATTTAGGCCTTAGATTTCTGTATCTGTTTCATGGTCTAAGGTAATCTAATAGGCAAGTAGGTAGGCCTTAATGTACTAACCTAACCTAACCAAACAATAAATACCAGATTTTTGCCGTGGTGGCGTTAATACGTATGTACCAATTTTTTTATAGACAAGTACATCAGACTTTTGGAAGATTTTTTGATTGATATTTGCCTTCACTGTAAGATTCTTAAATGCGCACATAAAAAGAATTAAAACACACTACTCCAGGGAGAGTCGCTCGCTCAAGGAACTAGTCCAACACTGCGTTTCTATATCGTGATTATAATTTTATGTAGTATATTTTACTAAGCAAAATTTTATATGTTCTAATGTTTGGCTAGGTACGAAACAATCAATAGACGTTTCTATACAATACAAAGCGGAACATCGCAACGTAACCATGCCTAAGAGCTAAAAAAACCTACGGAGTTTATCAGGTACAGACTCATCACCTACTTAACAAACAAAAATAATGAAGGAAATGGATAAAATAGTTTGAAACAAATTCAAGGGCTATGGCGTCACCAATTTTTAATATATTTATAGCGACAGTGTTTAGCGTCCAATTGGTAGCGCCGGTCGTTCTTTCCGCGCGCAATTTAATATTAGCTAGATTATGTTTAATTTCCTACACACTCCTTAACAAAACACACGTGCACACCTAAAAAATAAATGATCAAAGAAACAAATGCCATCTACAACCCATATAGGCTTGTAGCGCCACTGGATTATTATAAAGATGTGTATAGATTAGGTCTAATTGTTTGTGGATTTATTGAGAACATCGATTAACCAAGGATACGAGCCGCGTCGTCCGCACACTTGCTGCATCACTTCATAATATTAACGATATCCATCAATCACTTCCTTGTTTTGCTGTAGGTACTGTTTCTTAGAGATTTGATATTTTCCCGAAAAAGAATTTTTTCATTCCATTATTTCGAATAAAGTTAATCATTGCGAAGACATTCAGTTTTACACTGACGCAATTTAATGTAATATCCATTATGAAAAGGTTTTGTTTGGTTTTGTAATTATAGTTATAGTAAAAGGCGTAAAAAGAATTTTTGAAAAAAAAAAACTCAAGTCTTCCTCACAATCTCTTTTATAAAGATGTTTTAAACAGTAAAGAGTGGCGGAGACTTTATTGCCAGTTTTTCTCTTCCGTTCAACGTCCATGATGAGCACTGGCAATAAATGTAAAGTTAGAAGCATTTAATGTATAATTCTTTTTGACGTATATGTATAATATGATTTTTGACTTTTGACTTTTACCAAAGCTCTTTTCTTTTATTATTTTATTTCTTCGAAAATCTTTAATATGTAATAAAATTTAGATCTAGCAATTTGAAATAGCTGTTATTTGATGTGGTTGAAAAGTAATTTCCAAAGTATAACTTCTCCATCTGTGGATCGATTTTAATGATTGAGTGTCCAATGTCAAACGTGGTTGGTTGTGAATTATATGCTTTTGTATGCATGATATTCTACCACTGTTCATAGTATATTACTGACTACAAATAAGGAGATTTTCAGTTCCTCATGTACGAGTATGTATACGATATCTATATGATCTCTATAAAGGGTTCTAATCGTGTGTGCTAAAAAAAGATGCAAGTAAGTATATTAGGTATAATAACAGTACAGTTTCATTGAAATCATTTCAATACTCCTTGATACATTAGTTACATTCCAGAAGTGACATTAAATTATTATGATTCATTAGACTTACATTTGGCTGGTATCTAAAGTCGTTAGAATTTTTCTAATTAACTTTTTGGTTCTCTGAAGAAAGTATTTTTATCAGTATGTATGTTCGAAGCTATCGCATTCTTGCTAAGTTACTGGCGTGTTAGAAATTAAATAAATTAATTTTTATTTAATTTTATTCGTATATTTTGTAAATAAAGTGTTATTATTATATTTGCAAGCATACATCAAATTATCTATGAAAATATATATTATATTAATATACTCATTCAGCTATGTGATAAAATAATCCGTACGTCATTCTATCACGGCTTAATCTCGATATTTCATTATACCATAGTCACACTTCGTTCAAAGGCTTTTCATGGAGTCCCGATACTCAATGAATAATAGTACACAAAGCCAGCTATTGAAAATAAGTTTGCTCGTATCCCTACGTGATCGACCAAAATTTAACGACCATTCTGGCATCGAAAGTCACAATACAATGACTTGGGATTCTTGGCTTTGGCATTCCTGTCTTGTAAACGAACTTGGTTTTAACGTTATTTTTTATTTTTATAGAAGAGAGGGCAAACGGGCAGGAGGCTCACCTGATGTAAAGTGACATCGCCCATGGACACTCTCAATGCCAGAGGGCTCGCGAGTACGTTTTCGGCCTTTTGAAGCTTCACATATTTTCATTAGTTTTATATATTAACCTCAATATATAAATTAGTCTTTATTTAAAAAGATACATAAGTAATTAACAGGATTTTGTAATTACTGTCGAACTTTTCTCACAGATGCAATAAAGAAATAATACACATGAAGAGAAAGATAAAAAAAATACTTACTACAAACGCAAAAGTAGGCAACGCATTCGCGAGCCCTCTCACATTAACAGTGTCCATGGACATTTATCACTTAACGAGCCTCCTGCCCGTTTGCCCCCCTATGTTGCCCCATTATAGAGCATACATATATATGTATACGTATGCTCTTTAAAAAATGATATAATATAACAGGTAGCTTTACCGGTAGTACGTAACCTGTTTTTAAAAAGTCTCTTTAATACACGTATAGTTTTATATACATTACGAAAAAGATATATTAATATTATCTATAAAAGCAAGTCTTTTAAGCGCCCAATTACCTTCCACGTTAATTCGTGAGATCTCACGAAAGAGAAGACGATGAAATATAGGCGGCGCTTGTCCAAACAATATTGTCCATGAATTATCGTCGGAATCGTTTTACATGACATATTTTCCAGAATTATAGCAAATAATTTGTAACAGGAAATATATATTTTTGATTTAACATAATGAAATGTCGCTAGAAAGGAATATCAAAGCAGCACTGCAATATAGTGTTTCGTAGAAACAGCATGGGTGAGATAACGCAATTAAATTATCAATTTAAATATAGAATTGTAGAACAAGGTGCATTTTCACGGAGACAATGATCAAAGCTCGCGAAACGACGGAAAATGTTTAATTTAAAGTGAATACATATGTTTTTGTTTAACCTGAAGTCGAACCTGGGAATATACTGTTCACATTGACTTTGAAATCATGGAGGACGTAAAAATCATTGCAAGCTTTTAAAGCCTCAGATTTCTGTAGCTCTTTCGTCAACAATTGTTTTTTTTTTTATGTAATAGGAGGCAAACGGGCAGGAGGCTCATCTGATGTTAAGTGATACCGCCGCCCATGGACACTCACAATGCCAGAAGGCTCGCAAGTGCGTTGCCGGCCTTTCAATAATTGGTACGCTCTTTTCTTGAAGGACCTTAGACCTTAGAAAACGCTCTGTTGTGGAACGACGGACGTCGAGGTGATACGGATGGTATTTTGTATTATTGTTTTTTTTATAATAGGCGGTCTTCTTTTCCACGCGCCATCGACTTTGTAGGAATAAGGCATGTCGTTTTCCTCGCAATGTTTTCCTTCTACGAGCGAGTGTAAAGTGCGCACATAGACAGAAAACACTGACGAGATTCGTACTAGCTAAAGCATGCTGAAGCCACTACGCCAATATGTTTAATTACCTTAGATTAGTTAGTTCGTATTATAGTTTTCATTGCCATTAACATTAATATGTTGATTTATGTATGGTATGTTCAGGCTTGTGTGTGTTTTAGAAATTGTGACTTTTTTTTTTGACTGGATAAATCACTATTATACCAATAAAAGCAAGCAATTGAAAGTAAGCTAATTAAATATTTTATAAATAAATGTAAAATTTGTATCTACACTAATTTATAGGAGTATACGTACCTTTTTATTTCATTAAACCTTAAAACTTTTGAATCGCTTACCGTTCGTTGTCCTGTTTCCTTTTCAAAGATTTAGCTGACAAAAGAGACTCGACCGACATCGAGTTCGACATTATTGAAATCCGTCCTTTTTAATTTTCGAAGATGTGGCGTTATAGGATTTCGTTTATTTTTCAAATGTTTTTACGTTGATTGCAAATTCTTTAATAGGAACAAATTTATGAAAAACAAGGCAGAACGGGCATTATGTATAAAAATGCTTAAGTATTTAGTTAAGAATTAATTAATTTAAAGTAAAAAGTAATTGTCCTGAGATAATAGTGTAATGAATTGAATTGAAATTTATTCATACTTGTATCATTTACATGTCTTGTATTATTAAAATCCAAAATGTTTTTACAGTCTTTGGGGTCTATAGTCTATATCTGTATGTATCTAAAACAGTAAAATGTATATAAAGTTATTTGCATTTATTATTTGGCAAAGTAATCATTACTATAGTTCAGATACCATTGACAACAAAATCAAAATCTAAGTTGCTTATTTTATACCATACAGTAAAATTATTAACAACTTAAATTATATACAAATACTCTTTAAGGTATATACGAATTAGTTGAGCCAGGGTAATTAATAACGATTGATAAAGTAATCATAAATAATTAAAATAAAAGTAATGATACAAATTTTTGTTTAGTTTTGAGATATGGAGATGTGTTTTTCCGAAAACACAAGAGCAAAAGACGAAAGCATGTGAGTTTCGAATGATTCTGATTGGTCAACAGTATCTTTAATCACAGACCGATATCGCTAGCAGACAAACAAAAACAAACTTTCTCAAAACGTATTTTTTAAACTCATGCTTTCAAAGGAAAATCAGAGAAAGTAGGTGATTCGTCTTCCTCCTGACATTCACGTTTGAAGCTGCTTGCTGGTTTCCTCGTGATATTGACATAGAAAAATCATAGACGGTTTCGAATCAAAACATTCAGATCGAGTTGTGCACTGTTCAACACAACTCGTGATAGACGTTGGACAAAATATAATTAAACTCAGAAATCATTTGTGTGAATCTCTCAACTAAACATTCAAATGGGGGGCTCAAACAGGGTTTAAGATGTTGGTTGTAGCTAATCTATTCTCTGAGTTGTAAATTATTAGTATTATCATATCACACAGTTATCTATAATAGTTCTCTATGACAGACATTGTATCTCAGATTATGTTTAAAACGATAAACAGATACAAAGGGATTTGAGGAAAATATGCGAATTCTTTACTTTATTTACGCAACTCGGTCGGAAAACTGAGTGATAATGTCTAAAAACAACTTTTCTATATTCCCATACAAAATATTCCTAATAATACTTAAAAGTCAATTTGAACTTTAATACCATATCATAGAGTTCAAGTGTTAGTGGAGGGTTCCGGGAAGGTAAATTTTTATTTTTGACATAATGTATTTGTTGTCTTATCAACCCGAATAGCAGAATAAGTATTTAAAAAAAAAGAATAGATTGTTAGGCGGTACGATGTTCGCCAGGCCAGCTAGTATATTATATAGTTAGTAGTTATAATATATAATTATATTGGGAGGTTTTTTGTGCGTGTTGTGAAGGCAGCCTTTTTTCATCAAATTGATTTCAATCAAGGATATATCTGAGGGCTTAATATTTATTTATTAAACGAAATTGTGTATCAAAGGCCACCGAACCTTCCTTTTTGGTACATATAATAAATAACATTTTAATAAAATGTACAAATTATATAATATATCATATGTATAAAATAACAATATTTTTAATACATTTCAGTCTCGGTGTATTTCTAAAGTGATTATTTGATTTGAAATCCAGATACTGGAATTATCATTAATAATAATATTTCGGAAATCCAATAGTGTTTCAAACACATAGAAAAAAAAATATTGTAAGTAAGAACTGAAAATGTGACAGACCTCTCATCAAATTGTTAGTTTTTAAGTTCTAAAAGTCTTCCTTTAAAAGCTAATTAGGTACCTACAGATAGGATCTGGGGACCGCATTTGTGAATAAAAATAAAATTTAACCGATACCTTGCCTAGTTGTTGTGCATTTGTTGTATAAATTGTAAGAATTGTGCGAATATTATCTTTAAAACGGATCTTTTAACAGGCATATAAACATTATACTACTTCTACGTAGAAAATAAACTACCAACTAACATAGTTGATTGCTGTATCTATCACTTTTTGCGTTGTAGAGTGGACATCAATTCTACGAATGTCCCCGGCAGATACTTCACAATCTAATTAATTCGAGGCGATAAAATCACGAAAGTATCCTTCAAAGAAATCTCGATGGCTGGGTATAACTCTGAATTATTTGCGCTAAGTGGAAAAAAGTCGAACGACTCGTTCAAAAGAACATAGAGAAAAATTATTTTCCGTGTAACTGATTTTAAAAGGTGCCATTGTCAGTTACGAGTATGTTAGATAAAAATCAAATTGTTTTGCTATTAATACATTATTTCATTTAAATAGGTGAATGAAAGTGTTATAAACTCAATTTATTATTGATTTTAATGGATGTATCAAATTAATGTTTATTAAATTTCTTATACGAACAAAAGAGGATCTACGATTAGTGTGTAACAAGCATAACAATATTTTATGACCTTTAAATACTTCGTGAATGAATTAATACGGCCTCTATTTCTCACATTCTATAGTCCATATTCTGCATATTATTGATTAACCAAAAATTAACTGCCTTGCGATTCTGTAACTCACACAGCGGTTTTCACAGCGGCGGTCGCGCTCAAATCAGTCGTAAAGCAGTCATTTTACGATTTGGCATTCTGATCAACAATAAACTACAAGGAGGGACCTTATCAGAATGCTAAATCATAAAATGACTGCTTCACGACTGATTTGAGCGCGAGCGCCGCTGTGAAAACCGCTGTGTCAGTTCGAAAAGTGAGTTACAGAATCGCAAGGCAGTACTCGTATATATCCAGATATATCATCAGCCCTCAGAGCAGTGTTGGCCTTGATGGTTCAGCGTGCGACTCTCATCCCTAAGGTCGTTGGTTCGAGCCCCGGCTGTACACCAATGGACTTTCTTTCTATGTGCGCATTTAACATTAGCTCGAACGGTGAAGGAAAACATCGTGAGGAAAGCGACAAGTCTTAGACCCAAAAGTCAACGGTGTGTGTCAGGCACTGGAGGGTGATCACCTCCTTGCCTATTAGATTTAAAAATAATCATGAAGCAGATGCAGAAATCTGAGGCCAAAACCTAAAGAGGTTGTAGCGTCACTGATTTTCTTTTATCATCAGCCCTCATCAGCATTCGATGCCAGCACAGACATGATCTGCCCATAGAAAATATCGATGAAATGCAGAAATGTTTGTCCCATACAACACTACGGGGCTTCAAACAAAATTATGCAACAAATGTTCCAAGCTTAAAGGCTAAAAAATTACTTTAATGTACGCCATACATTTAACGATTTAACAGCCAATCAATCTGTGAATGCCGTTCAGTTATACGATCGGGCATTCATCACGTCACCTGTTCTCAGTTAAGCACAGAAAAATCGCTGACGATTCATCTTATTTTTTAAACAGGTTAATGAAAGTAGGTTGTAAATAAATGGAAGAACATTTTTATTCCTAAATTAATACCGTGATTTCCTGTGATAAGGCGATGAGGCTCAAAATATTCGAGTATAAATAAGAGATTTTTTTACGAATAGTTACGTTTCGGTTGTTTAGTAAACCTGGTAGTACCTAGGTAACACTGTAAATGTTTAGAAAATGAAAAACGGCTTAATGTAGAAAGTTGCCAATACTTTTATTGTTTTTCGAAGTAATCTCCGTTCCTCTCTACACATCCTCTCATTCGATGGAACCACTGAGAAAAGCAACCATCCAGCTTTCATCACCTGCGACGATGTCAAATACAGCATTTGAGTCACCGCCGTTGAACTAATCTAACATTTGGCGGCACCAGTCCATGCGAAGGTGTTTCTGGTCGTCGGTTAAAGTATGGGGAATCCATCTGGTACAAAGCTTCCTGACGCCTTAATGTTCGTCTAATATTTTTTGAACTTGACTCATACCAATGCCTAGGCTTGCCCGTATCTGATATGTAATATTGATTTTATATGACTTTTAGGCCTTTTGGTACCAATTGAATTAAACAAACGTGAAATGCCCACGCAAAACGTGCCGCGTATCGTTAAGTGTGTGTAGGACTCCCGTGAGATCATCCCCTTCCTCTCCGAAGGCAGCGTTATTTGCCGATGACGTACCCACTAATCTGGGTGTCCATGGTCTGCGATGATTACCCTTTTTGGGCGTCCCATATGCTCGTTTGCTATAGGGGATAGCCTTAATGTATGGGGATATTATTAATGTAATTTATAATAATTTCGGTAAAGCGTTATATATGTTATAAAGGATATATACAGATGTAGCAATTAATATTTGAAATAGCTGCAGTTAGCTGGATATTGGTGAACGCAGGTCGAATAGATTGTTATTGTATAGGTAAACGATTACAGGGGATTTGCCGGCTTTGTTAATTGCCCGTGAATACTGTTATTATTTTTAGTTGTAATTGATTTGGAAAATATGTCCTAAATGATTAACCAAGAAGAAATAAATATCTTTAAACGTAAGGTGAATATATTTTTACCAGATTTTTCGTAATTTTTACTTTTATATTAGATAAACTATTAATAAATAGATAGTGGATGACGTTTGATGTTCAACCCTGATACCCTGTTCGTCCTTTTGACCCCGACAATCTGCTAATATTACTTTCCACTATCACTTCCTTCTGTACTATCTACTGTGTACTATCACCACAAATCCAAAATTCGATGATTAAAGTCACTATTTATTATTTGACTCAAAATGGGACATTGGTTTAAATTAGGTCAAATAATGAGTAGTCAATGAAAAATTTTTTTTTTTAAAGTTATTTATTTTCAAACAGTTAGTTGGCATAAAAGTTACGAATCACAAATATAGGTACCCAAAATGTTTAGTTATATTTATATAAACTATCAGAAGAACAAATTTGTTTGAATTTAGCTGGTGACGATTTCAAATAAGAATGAAACTCTTGGCACGTCTTTTTTTAAATTCTGCTGCTTTTTTTTTCGCGTGGTTTCTGAAATCGGGACAATTTTGCGTCACACACTTCATTTGGGGACACCGGGACTCGTTATTGGAAAAAGGGACAGTCCCGTTCAAAACGGGACGTCTGGTCACGTTAGGTATGATAGTACACTCACATTCACATGTGATGATGCGAAAATATGAGGCCACGATGTGTATGGCTTTGGCGCTGGATATAGGAAAGAGTTGGGAAGATTGCTATCGTCAATTGCACCGATAAATCGGCTTCTTACAACTTCAGTTGACACCTCCTGTAAAGCAAATCCCTGGACCGACCCTAAGTCTATAAACGACGAATAAATCGTATCGTAATGCTACGTAATGGCCCGAAGGGTACAACGAAAAACTTCCCTGGTGCTATTAACGTTATTTAAAGGACGTTATAAACCTTTTAAGCCTTATCAGAATACTCAGACCTTCCTTTGACCGGTTTACTATACCATAATTCATGAAATATATGCCAATGAATAGACAATAAATGTAAAAAAAGAAAAATGTATAAATTGTAATTTTTTAATAAAACATAACGTAAAAAAATGTTTTTCTACGTCTAAAAGTTATGTCAATAAAAGACAATACTAAAAGAATAATGGTTAGTAAACGTTACAATATCTTAGGTAGTACAAGTTTATAAGTAGGTAACATGAAATTCGTTGTAGGACAAGTGAAAATTTCCAGGCGGCTATCTATACTGACTCTACGAAGTTTTAGAACGTGAGTGCAGGTGCAGTGTGCAACTGCGCAGGTGTATGCGCAGGTGAATGCGCAGGTGTATGTATAATATTCCATTTCTGAGATTCTATGAACAATACTACAAACTTTGCAAGGATGAGGGATTATGTGTAGGACGTCGAGGTGTTGTGGTGTTGGTGAGCCGTAAAACACTCCAAGAACCTGGACATTACAAGTAAATTAGGTTAAGGTCTAACCTTATTAGTATTAAGTTAGGCTAGATTGTAATTTTCTAAGATAAAGACACATTTATTAAAAAATATCGACTTTATTTCCTTTTTTCTACATTTACAAAATTTAACCTTTTTAAAGGTTTGAGAAGGAGTTTAACACTCAACTCGCAAACTTAAACAAACAGTTCATTTAAACAATTTATCTTTAAGCCCGTATGAAGCACCATTCCTGATTAATATCTTCACAAAGGAACTAAAATACGTGCGGAATAATATTCCCGTCCCAAATAGTTGGACCGGACTTCATACCCGGAAACGGTTGTAAGATGGAGCGTTGAAGAAAATTTAATGCCTTCAGTGAGGGTGACAATAAATACAAGGAAATGAGGGACTTCCGACAGGCACCTCGATTCAATTTTCTTAGAGACAGACGCAATGCAGGCAATGTTCATACATAATGTTAGCTCTTGGAAATGTTATGGAAATTAAGGTTTCTTTGTATGTGTCAGTTTTGTTTTCAGCTGCCTTTATAATTTTGCTACATTATTAAATACTTATAAAAACCCTACATAATGGGTGAGCTTCTTGTCCTCCGCTAAAAGTTTATGTTTTGTTTAATATACCTTTGGCCCCTGTTTGACATACTATGTGAATTAGTAGTAATATGAGCAGTGTTCGCCTAGTGGCTCAGCGTGTGTCTCACCCTTGAGGTCGTCGGTTTGAAACCCGGCTGTGCACCAATGGATGGATTTGAGTGCATTTCACACTTGCTCATACGGTGATGGAAATCATGAGGAAACGGGCATGTCTTAGATTCAAAAGATCGACGGCGTGTGTCTGTCATATAATGGTGATCACCTACTTGCTTATTAGATCAAAATTATCACGTAACAGACAAGTTATTGTAGTACCACTGGTAAGTAAACATGGAAAGAGGTTTGTGTAGAAGTCATTTAGAAGAAGGTACCTACACAGATTTTGAAATTCTAAAACCAACATGAAAACAATATGAACTATAAATAGCAAAGGTGCATATAAATTGCTTTGCCGCGCTTCTCAGTGACAAGGGTTGACCTCTCAGTATGACGAAAGAATGTATTTCCCAGCGTGGGAATATCTGTATTTCATTTCAAGTCAAAGGAACATGATATATGAGTTAAGTTTCTCGAATGAGGTCGAAAAGCGACAGATTCAGCAGATCATAGAAATATCGAAGTAAATTGTGTGGAAAGTTAATAACTTTTATCGTTTTGTATCTCGGGTGTAAATTTGGTGGTATGACAGAGGCATGGCCTAATAATAAAGTCCCTCATATAGATGTTATTTCTTTATAAATCAATGGTAGGCAATAAATACCGTACTTTACTTTTCATAATTCTAGACGCTTTTGGCTTGGGTTCGTCAGAATTTAAAGGCTTTTAACTAAATAAATAAATAATAAATCCTGTAGCGTTAGAATCTAAAATTTAAAGTTTTGTTTATGGATATAGACCATACACATACATAAACAATATATAGAATGGTCTATATATTGATTACTATAACTTTCCAGAAAACTCAAGTTTCTTTTTCTAATAATTTATTGACGATATCACAGATACATAGCTAGACAAACAATGATCTCTATGTAATACAAACGATATGGTTAGCATTTATTTAACTTTATATTTAAATATTTAGTTTAATAATAAAACGCGAAAAGCCTCTGTATCTTAAAACTTAAGACGTATTTGTCGCCATGGTTACGATGTGTTTTCGATGAATCGGTTACCATGGTAACACACATGTTTTATATTAACTACTTCCTATAAAATTACGTAAATTACTATTTATTAGACTACTTAAAAATACTTTCAAACAACTATAATCTTGTAGTAGTTGAATTAAGTTTAAATAATGGTAGATTATAATATTTTTTCTTCTTACAACATCACAAAACAATCCGACTTTACAAGAATTATAATCTCTTATACAATAATAATGGTTAATAAGTAATATTATATTGACTTAATTTTCTGCCATACTAGTAAATAACTTAAACTAAGGTAATGTTCACTATCAGTCTTGTGTTCTATAATGTTTTACCACTATTATTTGTGTGTCCGAGATACCGCACTTGCACTTATATTCACTGCACTAGTTTTAGTAACTCAATACGTTTAGTTCTCTTTAGGCGTCTAGTTCCTGTTGCATTTAGTAATTTAATACCAAACTTTTATATTGACAAACATTGGGTTATGACCAGCTACGCCTCAGAAGAGAGCTGGCTTTGTCAGTGTATATATTTAAGATACTTACGGGTCGGGTTCATAATCTGGATACAATGGAGAGACTGAATCTACGTACCAAGTAGAAACCTGAGGCGGAAGTCTGAACTTTTGGATGTACCGCGCGTACATTCCAACTTGGTTAGCAAAGCACCACTCACGCGAGCAATACATATAATAAATATAATTTCTGTTAAGGTAGACCTATTTGTTTGTACACTGGCTGAGTTAACAAGAGTTGCTTTCTATATTATTATAGTTATAAGATTAAGGTATATAAATATATTTTTTTAAATGTTTTTTATCTAGGTTAATTGGTGTGGGTATAAATATTGTGTCGTTGTATCGAATTAGTAATTACTGTAAAGATAGAATAATGATTTGGAATAAATAAATATTAACCTTTAGTACTTAAGCGCTATATAAGTGAAAAAATGTACTAACAATTCAATACCTAGATACTTTTGTCAAGAATAAGATATTATATTACAAAGACATAAGTTATTCACCTGAAACAGTATCGCGGGACTACAGCTAAGACCAAGTCTTGATAGCTTGTGTGAATTATAAAGCATTGTTGTTTCATTCTGGCCACTTTTCTATTTCATTATCGGACGTCGAGACAGAATACGAAATTCCACCCGTATCACCTCGACGTCCGCCGTTCCACAACTGAGCGTTTTTCAAGGCAGTTTTTGCCGCGCACAACCACTATATGGAACCAGCTGCCCACTGAAGTATTTCCGAACCAATTCGACTTAGGGTCCTTCAAGAAAAGAGCGTACCTATTCTTAAAAGGCCGGCAACGCACTCGCGAGCCCTCTGGCATTGAGAGTGTCCATGGGCGGCGGTATCACTTAACATCAGGTGAGCCTCCTGCCCGTTTGCCCCCCGTTCTATAAAAAAAAAAAAACTTTGCTTTTCATTAAAGAGTCAAGGCAATTTAGGAGATTTCTAATTAATTTTCTTTGTGTCTTGTATTTTGAGTGTAATTGAAATGTTCGTGGCTAGGTATTACAGTATCATATGCCAGAGTTGTTTATTAAGTAATTGTAATTAGCTAAAGCCTGCAAACATGGGAGTCTAGACTCCGAATATGATTTTGTCCCATTCGGTGTCGAGACCCTTGGTCCGTGAAGTCCTAGCGCTATAAGGATTTTTAAGGAAATATCAAAAAGGTTGGTCGACATCATAGGTACAAGAAAAATGTCATCACAAATACACATCAATTATATTAGAACATTAGTAATCTATTAAAACAAAGAAACTAAAATAAATAAAAATCACTAAAAATAAACTAAAACCTAATAAAATGAAATGAATTAATTATTAAAGAAATAATAAACAAAAGTCAGTCTCCCATAACCACGGTTGTTGAAAAGTACTTACTAGAAACGTCGAGTTACGTAAAATAGCGTTAGCGTAAACTAAAATACGTAAAATAATAATACAAAAATAAAGATACCTTAATTCCATACTCTGAAAGTATAACAAAACAATTGGGTGTTAGTTTTGTTATCATACTAGTTTGTCTACGTTACTTATTGTTTTTCCATTACTTCTTGTTCTGCAGTACATACTTTCCATTTGGATATATTCTTTGCTTCCTCCATCTATTTCTCCCCAACAACACGTACGTAACGTGCATAACGTTAATGAGGGTTTTCAGTTTATTATAACGTTTTATTCCCTTATTCCAATTAAAAGGCAATATTATTATCTAATGTTCGTTCCCATACTCCTCCAAAACGGTTGGACCGAATCTTATGAAATTTTTTAAGCATATTCATTTAGCCTGAATCGGTTACTATCTATCTTTCAAATCCCTAAGTGACAGAAGGTCCACCCCATAATTTTATTTCACAATTTTTTTGTTGGTTTTATTTATATATGATACAGCATACAAAAATACATACAACCACTAATTTTCACCCCTTTATGATCAGCCCCTATATTATTGTAGATAGTTATTTTTATTAAACTAAAAAAATGTTTCCTAGAAATAATATACAAGTCAAAACGTTTGCCGGGTCAGCTAGTAATAGTAAATGTAAATATTACTCAGCAAACTACAACGAACGCGCTGTCTAGTGTACATAAGCAATCTTTTAAAATCCATGTAAGGGTAAATTATTATATATTTTGGTAAACGGAAGAAAACGCGTTGGTCGGTTGCTTTATGTTTCAACAGGAATTTTGGTTGAGTGAGATAGCGTGAAATCCGATTATACTGTGGTAGTCACTACTTATATAAAGCTTTGAAATGAATGAAAATTCGTTTTAAAAACTAAACTGTAATGCTAGAATATAACCGACTGAGATGTAATTGCTAAAATTGTTTCTGTAATAAAAACAACATTATTTATGTGAGTTCTGTATTATCCTGATCGCAATAGATCCGACCATTGCCAGTGATGTTAAAAAAAATCAGTGGCGCTACAGTCTTTAGGTCTTGGCCTCAGATTTCTGAATCTGTTTCATGATCATTTTTAAATCTAATAGGCAAGTAAGATCAGCCTCCAGTGCCTGACACACGTCGCCGACTTTTTGGGTCTAAGACAAGTCGGTTTCCTCACGATGTTTTCCGTCACCGTTCGAGCAAAAGTTAAATGCGCGCATAGAAAGTCCATTGGTGCACAGCTTGGGATCGAACCCATGACTTCAGGTATGAGAGTCGCACGCTGAAGCCACAAGGCCAACACTGCTCGATGTTAATTAAAAATATAGTTTTAAGTAAAGAATGTTCTATTTATCGCCATGAGAATCAAACTCAGGTTAAATGAACGGTGCGTACCAGTTTATAAATTCACGTTCATATTCAAGAAATATGTCTGGAATACTCCAAAATTTAGAACAGCGAACAAATTAGCACAGCGAAATGACTTAGCAAATACCAAAACAAGTTATATGAGAACTGGAAGTCTGTACTTTCCTATTTCATGTTAATAACACGAGAATAGATCGTGGCGGCAATTTCTCCAGTACAGCCTTTAAATAGGTAGTAATTGGTATAGAAGATTATAAATACCATTATACTAACATTAAAAAAAAAACTAACCACTAAAAACAACATAAAAATTGTATGCCGTAAAAAATTTAAAAAACACCAGTTAATTATAATGTAAGAAAGATAAAAAAAGTGTTACAAAACTGAAGCCTGCTTTATAAAATTATTCCTTCCGAGATATTTTTTACACTTTTCAACATTGTTTGTGCTAAGTAAAAACATTATCAACTACTCGCTATAGTCAAACACTTAAATCATTTAAATGATGCTTGGAAAAAATTGAAAATTTCAAAATCTTTGCTTTATATACACGGTTACAAATTAAACCCACTTATACTTTAGCTTTCCAGCGCGTTCTTAAACTTCATGTAATGTTGATTACCGAAAAACGCGGGTAAGAGGGTAAGTTACGATGCCACATTTCGTCTGATTGTGATTGGTAAAGTCCTCTAGTCAAATCATAGACACGCGAGACGATTACCAAAACAAATGAGACACGCCATCCTTTGTTCTTTTGTTTTACATTTCATAAGTGTGACAAGTTTACGAAAATGAATATATTAAAACATTTACTGTAACCTTTTCATTTTATCTGTTTTAATAACCTTGCATGAAATAAACGATTCATTTGTTTGGCTTGTGGTGTAAAGAAATAATATTTATTTCAAAAATAACTTTGATCTTTCTACAGGTATGTTTTCGGAACTAAACAAAGCCAGCCATAATAAAACTTACTCTTTGGAAGACGCAGCTAATAAAAAACACGTGTGCTGTCACTCTGCCATTTTATTTTCTCTGTCAATTATCTCGAAATTCTCATCCATTATAGTATTAATAGGATAGTATTAAAAAACTAATTTCTTACGCTTTTTACACAAATAACACGTACGCAGTACTACTAAGCTTATCTTTCCATAAATCTGGTCTCATACAAGCAATTTGAAGGTAAAATACGAGTGATTCAAGTATATTGTAGCACTTTACACCTCGAGATGAGAATGCGAATGTTCGCGGGTAAATAAAGCGTTTAATGAGTGTTTAATGAAACTCGGGTTATGAAATATGACGGTGAGTTATGAGCGCGTCATCGCGAGATACTGTGCTTATCAATTAATGTTCTGCATATTTATGGTTTTAATGTTTAAAAGGTATTTTTAAGTTTAAAATACTGTACAATAGTTATGTTTTTTTACGAGTTTCCTCTGTTAGATATAAGATGGAGTACTTTTGACTTTCCTTATATATACATATATAGGTAATAAGTAAAAGGTATATAGTATAGGTAAGAAGTATTACAAACTGATTGAAAAAAACACAATTACGCCATTGTTGACGTAAAATCAAAGCGTATATAAGGAATATAAGACAAAAATGAAAATATATTTTCTTTATATGTAGTACATAGTCATCGCACTGGATCTTCAGACATGTTTAAATTATTCAAGATCAATTCTATAGACCTTCGTTTCTGCTGAAACCGTTAGGAATTTCTTGACCTCACTGGACTATATAAATTTTTGAAATATTAACTAAAATAGCATGTGCGTACAGTAGCGCTACAATCTTCAGACTCTTTGTTTTCTAGATCATTTTATTATTATTATTTCTGTTGTGGCCTTTGACAAGTATGTGATTAGGTTGTGCAAGTAAATTTTTGAGACAGAACATGGCAATTCCAGCATGTGTGCTTTGGTTTCCTCCAAAGTAAAATTCTGGGGTTTGAACGCAAGATCTCTAAGTTGAGAGCCGCGTGCTTTAGTCTAATACTGCTTGCGTTGTTTTGTCGTGAATTGAGCCAAGATAGCCAATTTAATGTAAAAAGTGTTCAAAACTGTAGAGCCTGTCACACAACAAGATTATGTCTGAAAATCCTACATCTTTATCACATATTGAATTATCTCGAACACGGAGGGCTTAGTAGAAAATTACACGGTAAAAGCGGCAACAGCTTTTAGTGGAGTTTAGTAAGATAACACGTCAGTGAAGGCCATTAGACGCATCGCTTTTGAGATAGGTCTTGGCCCGAACTCAAAGGGCCACTTCGCAGTATTTTCATCCTACATGACATAGTATAATCTACTATAACAAATGATCCTCTAGTGAACGCTCCATCCTTTTTAGGTGCAGCCATGTTTATGCAAGCAATATTGAGTGGATTCTCATCAACGAGAATGTATTTTCATGTTACACTTTGTGATACCTTTTTAAAACTGGGGATATAAATTTGATTGGGGTTTAGAAGTTTACGTATAAACCGATTTAATGGAATGAGGGTAGCAATTTACAGTTTCAGAAAACGTTAACGCGAAAGAAATAAACAAATGATTTTACTATTAAGATATTTGGTATATTATACTTAAAAGGGTTCCCAAATCTTACACATTGTAATGCTTTTATATAATGAATAACACAGTTTTATGATTTCCAAATTTGACGGCATTACGCTTACGCGCGTAATTGAACTTCTATTGATGAAATTTATGTCAAAATTTTAAATTATTTAACTATATTTTTTATAACGAATAACACATTTTTTTTTTCCAAATTTGACGGCATTACGTTTACGCGCATAACGGCATTGAACTTCTATTGATGAAATTTATCTCAAAATTTTCAATTATCTAACTAGAATTTGAATGGTCCTTGACAGTCTGTAGGGTTGGTTACAGGTTCATCATTGCAATGGCATGACAAAACCAATATTTCCACATGACTTACCTGACTAATTCAGACAAAGCTTAGCTATATTTCCCTGGCTATATTATTACCTATAGTCAGTACTTGAGCTGCTGTTAAGAGCACTTGAGTTGACATCGATGTGTTGGTCAACCCTCTTAGACGTCATGAATAAGCGATTGTGACTGATTGCACGTTATGGTGATACAAAGACCATTCGTAACTGAAATATATCTATTTAAGTACAGCGATAAACCTAAATAGTTTATTTAGAAATAGAAATAGTATCATACACTTATATTATAAAGCTTGTTCGGGCTGAGTCGATTTGTAAATATATATTGATTTCGACGATATATATCATGCTTATATCAATACTAAAATTATAAAGTTAGAAAGCTTTTATTTCTGTAGTAGTTTCTGTTTGTAGTATTAGAATGTTATATTACACTTGAGTAACAGTATTTATTAGCAATGTATAAAAAAAATAAATGCCTTGTGAAGGGAGTCCAGTAATTTATAAAACTATAACGAATCATTTTATTTCGTATAATTTGGTAAGTTACACGCAAATATGCAGTTTATAGAATTACAAAAAATCAAACCGGTTTTGGAATGACTCTCTTGGTTTTTTTGATTAAAACTTGGAGATGCTAGTATGTTAAGTGAATTTTGTTTTAAATATCTATTTAAAATGATGAGCAGTGTTAGCCTAGTGGCTTCGTCTTGCGACTAGGTTGCATCCCCGGCTGTGCTCCAATAGATTTTCCTTCTACGAGTATGTGCACATTTAACATTCGCACGAACAGAGAAGGAAAACATCAAAAAGTCTGATAACCTACTTGCCTAGATTGACAAATGAATATGAAAAAGATACAGGAATCTGAGGCCTATGTAAAAAGGTTGTAGGTTTATCTATTTAAATTAATAAGTATATGTAAGTATATGTATAGTGTATTATCAATTAATCAAAGCCTGGGAGTAATGCTACACAGGCTACTTCTAATTAATTTGCGATATTTATTTTAAAATAAGTGTTGTTTGATGAATTGCTATTTTAAAAGAGTACCGAGAGTTTTTTACGCGGGCTGTTTCTCTCGGCCCTCACACACCCTCTGCCCTCTTTGCCGATGAGTAGGGATGCCTACAGTTTCAAATTTTAATGACGTGGAATAAGTGAAACCTGTATCTTATGTTCCATAACATATTTTATTTTAATTCATAGCTTTTTATTTATGTCTAAGCTAGGTAAGCTTAGATATTTTGGCTACTAGAGATAATTAATTATAAAAACGTGTACCTTAAGTACATAAAACTCAACGTCGTAATGCATTTAATTTAACTAAGAAAGGAATTACTGAAGAATTAATAAGTCAGACTGATGCGATAACAACACAATATTTCGATATCTTGTAGGTCTAAGCGAGTCTAGGCCGTCTTTGAAATCTACACTATGTTGGGTGCTTTATTGTGATCCAAAGATGGAGAATATTGCAGTACAGAATATTAGATACACACACAGAAATCAAGGTATATTCGACACCAGTTTATATAGAACCGCGATTGTTATTGAAATAAAATAAATTAACGAATAAAATCTCAAATATTTACAGCTTGTAAGAATTTGTGGTAAGTGGGACATCACATCAAGTGAAAAGTTGGATATGATAAAGTAATAGTAAATACAATTTTAATAATTATCGCGCACCAACAACAAACAATACAACAACCAATATTTAAGCCTTGAATTGTCTAAACTATCGCGGAATGTGGTTAAAAGGAGTATTAAAAATATCCATAGCCTAAAATTACCTGCATCCTGAGCACACCCCACATACACACCTTCACGTGCATACCCTCCCTTTTGCACCATCACACAACAGCTAACTTATTTAACGTATTGAATATTTTTTTTATTTTTTTATTATTTTTGTAAATTCAATATGTATTCCAACTTTGGCTATATTTTTAGTGTAATTGTTTGTTTTTAGTGTAAGGTATATATAATTTTTTTTTATTAATAAATAAACAAATAATATAAAAGACTTTGCAGATATTTTATATTACGTTTTGATAAATTGACATTATCCAATGTATGACCTTGTAGCCTCTCTTGCGCAGCTTTGTAGGAACTACAGGCCGGTTTTAGTGGGTTTGACTCACCCAGGAATAGCAGAGATTCTTGTGTGGGTCGAGTGCCACATACCTTTGGTACTTTTGGAGACACGTATGGATTTCCTTGAATATAAAAAAATATAGTCTACATATTACAAATTTGCCACCAACAGCATTTATGGTTAACACATGTAAAGCTTTGGTCTGGTGATCACGACGCACAACGCTGCGGTATGCGGTGCAACGCAGCGTCACGATGCATCATTTAGCGTCCCTGCGGAGAAGTGGTCACTTGATTTTGCCGCAGCTATAATTAGCGGCACGAAACTCTAGCGCTGACCGTTATTGCGCAGAAGTAAAAAATAAGGTACCTGAGGGGAGCTAGCGGAATGAAGAGTTTCGATTGGCTCTCCAGTCGCATTTTGTCCCCCGCGCGACAGTACACATGCGCAGCAATCCCCTCCACGTATCGGCCAGCGCTAGACTTACGTGCCGCTGGTTAAACCAAGGTAGACGTGAACATGAACAAAAATTCCATATTGATTCAGTGACGCACACCGCACCGTTGAACCTAGAATGACGCCGCGCTGTGCGGCAGTACACCTCCCCACTTCACCGCGCTTGCCCCTCGCCGCTGACGCAAACTGCGACGGAACAAGAGAACATTCTCGACGTTTTTCATATGATTGAGTGTCCGGCAACGCATACCGCATACCGCAGCGTTGTGCGTCGTGATCACCAGACCAAAGCTTAAGACTGTCTGTTTCGTTACTCGTCTTTGCAAAACAAGTAACGAATTAGGCTCACTCACTCTGCTTGCTCGGCTATCCAATGTGTAAGTTAAATAGCTTACTCATAATGCTTTAAGTTATATTCTAAAAAAAATTAGTAAGCTTGTTTTTGTCATATCGTGATCAAACAAGATTAAATCGAGTACGATTAAAGTGGAAGCTCGAGTTTGCCCACAGTTTATATTGGATCTGAAATTTAACCGTTCTTATGAACTTTTCTGTAACATAAGCCTCTCAGACATGCCTTCGAAGTTGAGAACTTTCTGGTTTTCTCTTGTCGATATTACAAATAAAATAAAAATAATTCTAGTGACATGCAGCTCACTACGATTAAAAATACGAATCAAACAAAATCATAATATAATAAAATCGTAAAAAAGTAACAGTATAATGCGAATCAATATGCCTTAGTGACGTAGTTGAAGTCAGTCTCGGTCAAACACAAAGTCAGATTGGTACTAATAAAAGGATTTAACTTCTGTATAATTTCAAATTCTATTCTAATATTCAATTAGTAATTTTTTCAAATATAATGATATCATCGCATAAGATAGAAAGACTTGGAGTGGAACTTGGAAGTCTGCCCAGCGATTCTGTAACTCACTTCACGAACTCACACAGCGGTTTTCGCATCGGCGGTCGCTCTCAAATCAGTCGTGAAGCAGTCATTTTATGATTTGGCATTCTGATAAACAATAAACTACAAGCTCCCACCTTTTCAGGTGGACATTAAGTCAATTATTACTACATCGTTTTCACTAACCGTTTTCGTTGTAGTCTTGTTTAACCTAACTTACTTCTAATCAATTTTTTTCCATCGATAATCAAATCCAGGGTGCACATCACGTACGTTCGTCGCTAAGATAAAAAAATACCAAAACTTGCAAATAAATATTAATCCAATCGTGATTCGCGCGTCAAAATATATTTACGAGTAAAATGCACGTTTTAAAGATTTCAATAATGGAAAAGACTCTTTTTTATAATTTAAAGAGTAACTTATTTCATGAAATTCATGACGAAGCGAATTTTAAAATGGGACAAGAAAAGTACAAGGAAGCTATTTTCTTTGAGAGTTTTCTTAACTTTTTTATGCTGTCATAACGCTGCGAAAAGCTTCAATTTTTAATAAGGTAATACCTTATAGTTTCGCGTTTAATAACAAAGGAGATTAATGTCACAATGTTGGTAGACGCCATTAATTATTATTTACATGATATTCTGAGCTTTTAACTGGATCAAAAGGAAAATGTATACACTATTATCTTAGAAATTAAAACTACATTTAACATTCAGATACTTCTCAGGACTTTAGGTAACGCATTCTGCGGTCTACTTCAACTACGTTCGTTATTGCTGTCCTAACTATTACTAGTTACTGTAAATTAGTGAAAAAAAAACATATTTTGGCGAGACCGCTTTATTTTATTTTCCAATACTAATAGATGGTGGCCTCATAGCCTAGCGGTCTTATTAAGTGGCAGCTAGGTGAAGGGTACCAGGTTCGATTCCCGGTTCGAGGGCAAGTTTTATTTTAATTTAAAATTTGTTCTCGGCCTTTGGGAGGGTTGTGCGGTACCGGGCGAGTGCCTAAACCCGTACATCGAGGACATGGTCGAATTTATAAGGCGAGAATTAGCGCACGAATTATAAAAAATCTTATACTTGACGCTGGCTAATACACAAACCGTGCCAGAGCCATAAAAAATACTAATAGATCTACAAATTATTGACTCTTTGATAGTCTGTAGTAGGTAATTACATAGTCTTTATTATTAATCAAAGGAATCAATTACTTATATTTGCTGGTAGTCTATGGCTCCGATTGCAATAATAATATCATATTAAAAAAATATTGGATTATTTTACCTTCCGACAATAGATATATTAGTTCGTTTAAAATATTAGTGAGTCAATATAATAGATCCTCGCAATAAAACTTATACTTACTAGATTTGCAAATCGCACTTTAGAAGAGAGCCACCGCCGACTAAACTACGTACACACTCCTGTGAAAGAGGAATGTTGTGCGCTTCCTCCAACCAAAAGAGGGATCTTCGAGTAGTCCACTGACTGACCGGCCCGAAGGCCCAAGTGACTAAGGTCGAGAAGTTGTTTGAACGGGTGTGACACAGCGGTTCTTTTAAGCTCACAGCCAATGGGCTCCCCGAGAAATTATGCAATAATTGGATTTTCAGCTTTCGCACTGATCGGAGCATCAAGGTCGTCATTGTTGAGGCATGTTGTGGCTGTTTGAGAGTTAAAAAGCACTCTGTTGCTACTCCTCTCTTCCAAGACGCTCTCCATATGCCAATGTCGTTCAGTTTTTTGAAGGTAAAGCTAAAGCTTGTTGTCCTCAGCAAGGCGAGACGGTACGGCATTCCGAGTGTCTATAGTCGGCGCTATCACTTAACATCGTATGAGCCTCCTGCTCATTTGCTTTCTGTTATATAAAAAAAAGTTGTATATATCCTTTCCGGCCGGAATAGTATATCGTTAACGTGTTTCAAGGTATGACGTCATCAGATTGATAAGACGCCGGATATTTGACGTAGCTACATTCTCTAAAGCGGGCCATAGACGGACCGCATGTAGCAGTCAAGACCGACTGCAATATGCGGTTTGCTCAGGAACTGCTCGAGCGGTTCGTGTATTGCGTATATGAATTTAGTATGGAAACTGCAGATCGCCGTGCGGCGACCGAATATTGCAGTCGGTCTTGACTGCAACATGCGGTCCGTCTATGGCCCACTTAAGAAATGAGGAAACGACTGACACAAAGATGAAACACTAGCCAATACTTTATTCTATCTATCTAAGAAATACAATAATTGAAATGAATTTACGACAACATAATATTCTCATCTTGAGTACATCAGTAATATCTTCGCGTATCAAGTCAAACAAGTAACAAACCTCATCCATCACACATAAGCCACACGTCGCCATTCAATAAACAAAGACATAAAGTACCCTTTTCAAGGACTACTAATGACCATCGCCGACATTTTAGAAAAGGGTCACTAATTTATCTAAGCAGAGTTCAGTTGGCAAGTTGCCCTTAATTGTAGTTTAAGTTACTTGCGCCAGCTGCTATTGTTCTCCGCAGGACCACTCAGTGGTAATTAGCTGGTGCAGTGTTTACTATATAAACCAAATATTTAACGTCAACAGTGAAATTGGTGAACGTCTAAGATTCCTTTTTGTAATTTGAATAGAAACGTAATTACAGCTTAATACGTCTTATTTCTAAAGTCACATATTTATTTATTAACATTTTTTACACAAGAATAAAATAATAATACTTATCATCAAAAAACTTTTAATAACTATAACTTTTTGAATCGCTATATCTCACAAAACGGTGGCTCTTAGGAAAAAAGTATTTAGACATTTTTTATAGATAATTATCTGATCTACAATTTTTGTCTAAACTAATTTTATGATAAAACTTACCATTTTGCTGAAAATCGCGAAAAACCCGTTTTTGTGATCTTTAACCCGAAGTAAATTTTTTTGCACGTGCCGGATCGATGAGGACTTTTCACATTTCCTTTATAATAAATAGTGTATTGAGCAATCCTACCAATATTCAGCCAAGTGGGAATTTTTGTAACCTTGGATGTCTAAATTGACCGGACTATAAAGACAACACGTTAGTCAAAAAGAAAACGCTTCCAAAAAACATATTATGTTTTAGTGATAAAGACTCATTTGCATTTTGTAAAATTAAACAAAATTACGAAGTGTTTCACGAAACTTTGTTTTGATTTAAATAAGAACAACATAATACATATTTGGATGGGCCTTTTTTGAAACGTGAATTATTTTATAGATTAGGTGAATAACATATATTTTATAAACATATTTGTACTACTTAATACTAGAGATTTTAAGAATTACATACTACGCTTCAAATAGTAAAAGGTTTTTTGTCGTTCGTTTGTTTGTCGTACCCTAAAAACGTACTAGTGTTTACAACAAAGTGGATAAAACTTTACCTACCATCTATCTTCGATTAGATATTTTTATATGTAAATTGTAAAGACAATAACTTAAAGTAAACTTCTTTAAGATATGGCATTCCCTTCTGTCGGCGGTGTACTTATTGTAGGAAGGAATATCTAAAAAAAAATGTGTGCGTGTACTAGGTGTACACACGTAAGAAGTGAAACTTCTTTATGAACTTGTTTTTCGAAAAATGATCTACTATATGCAACTTAACGAAATTGATTAAATAAAGTTTAACAAAAGGCTTTTATTATCATAGACATGAATACAAATACAATTATTTCATTTTACCTTATTACTACTAAGATTATTACAGAATTTCATTAATTGTAATAGAATTATTACCATCATTGTTATCGTTATTATATATTTTTGTTATTAATGGCTTTGAATCTCTTCGGATCAACCGAAGTAGGGACAAGAAAAAGATGGCGCGTAACCGAAAAACGTGACGATTTGCTACAAAATTTCTCCCATACGTCGATAAAAAATTCATTCCAACGCCGATAAAGAAGTTTGACTTCAAAAAGCAACATAGCGCGTAACCGAAAAATGTGACGCGTAACGAAAAAATGTTACACTAATTTTTTTTCCAACCCCGATAAAGAAGTTTCACTTCAAAAATGATTTTATACTTCTCTTGGCGCGTTACGAAAAAATGATGACAATACATTTTTAGGATGTGCGTGTACACCGTCACAAAAAACCGACACCCTGAAGTTAGCTATAGTCAACATTTTAGGTTTTTTGAAGTTATACTTTATTCGGCGAGCTAGTGAAAAATGTTGGGAGTAAATTTTTTCTATTTTTGGTGTCGTTCTTTCTACAAACGTAGAATAAGGCGAAAGATAACATCTTTGAAAAGATTTTTATCTTATTACACCAAAGAAGTATAATGTCTAACGCGTGTACATAAGTATACACACGTTTTTTACATAACTCAACTGAGTCTGCACCGTCAGTTAACTATTTAATATTATGATCGGAGTCTACTAAAACTTGTACTAAATTATAATTTGAGATGGCAACATCTTAATAGAACGCGTGGTCACGGTGACTGCACAGACGCACGCTGTAAAGCACGCGAAACGTCGGTTAAATTTAAAATTATGTAAAATAATTGTAAATACTTAACTTCAATCCGGTAAAAAATTGTTTTTTTAAATGTGTAAAAGTTATGTCAATAAAAGACAATACAACATCTTAATAGGGTTCAAGCGTTAAATCCAAAATAAATAGTGACCATCGTAACAAATATCATACTAACATTCCAAGTTTTATAATAAAGCCGATAAGGTTTAAAATAACAGTCCGACTGTAACGTGACTGGCTATTAAAACATTCTATCGCCGAACCCCTGACTAATCTAATTTTCGTCTTTTTGTATTTATTCAAAGGCTTTCTTATTCTGAAAACGTTACATTTCTCTTTCCTTGTATTCAACGGAATGTTCCTAATTAGATATAAGTGGTGGACTACAGAGAACTTGAGAGCACAGACGTAAATGAATACGAAGTGCCAATTAGTAATCGTAGCCAACCTCGCTTTTGATTTTTGGTTTAGAAACTATCTTTTAATTTATATAAATGTATCGCCGTGACGTGTGCCGTGTTCGGACGATTGTACGAAATTATAAAATTATTTGTATTCGTTAATGTCGACGACTCATTGGTCTAGTGGTTAGTACCCCTGACTGCGAATCCATGGGTCCCGGGTTCGATCCCCAGCTAAGACGAACATCGATGTGCATGAGCATTTGGTGTTGTGCTTAGGTCTTGGGTGTTTAAATATGTATTTATATTTCTATCTATCTATAATATTTATGTATATCCGTTGCCATAGTACCCATAACATAAGCTTCACCAGCTTAGCATGGGACTAGGTCATTGGGTGTGAATTGTCTTAAAAAAAAATGTTAAAAAATTAAAAGGTTTGTATACGATTTTTGAAGTGAAAACTTCGCATCGTTGTGATTTTAAAGTCCATGAAACGAAAAAGCGACAGTAAACAGAGACAGACACATAAATTGATAAGATTAAACGTGGGAGAAAATGAGATAGGAAACATTACACAGTGTATAAACTTTAAATTATCTTTTTCTGATTAAAAAAAACATCGATGCCCAAAAAAATTCAAATAACAATTCAATTATAAAATACAATAAAATTTTATTCTCATAGTTTTAATTATTAAAACTTTTTTAATTATTTTCGTATTTATGCAAATTAAAAATTGATATAAAACATAAAATTAAAATAAAAAGTTAATTGAATTGAAAAGTCTAATACCTACTACATTTAGATAGTGAAAAATTATCTTATTTACATAATAAATAAAATAAAATAAAAATATTATTAAATATAAAAACTTATTTTATCATTGTCGTTTTTATCAAAATTCTAAATTGATGTTAAGCTTAAAAATTAAAATTACATTCATCTCCATTATATTGAAACCAAAATTTTTGATGGTTTCACTGAATGCATACAAGTTTTTTTAAATTACGATAAAATTAACACGTGATAAACATCGGTTATATTTAAGTAAAGGATCCCAATGGTTCGATACATATAATCATCATTTTATATCAATATTTAGAATTCAGAAACCAGTACGTCTAAAACGCAACATATCGACGCCACTGCATACCGCCAAAGAAAATTCCACCCTTTCTTTGATTCTCTTAAGGTTAGAAAAGCCTGTATAATAAATTATAAATATTGTCATGATTTCACGAAATCTCTCAAGTGAATTGTTACCGGTACAATAAAACCATATACTTCCGTAAAATCTCGTGTTAAAAATGCAAAATATTCGGTTCGGATTTCACCTTTCAGCGCTCGCCCTAGGGGGTGATCGTAGGCGCATTACCCTTCAACGACCATTATGTATGTACCAGTTGTTTTAGCGATTTTCGTAGAGATTGGATCGTAAAAGTTTACGCATTTTGTTTTTCAAGTAACTAGAAAAGCCTGTTTATTTTATTTTTTATGGCGAAGTGAAATAATATTTTAATTGAAAATGAGTATCATAAGACTTTTCTTATGATACTCATTTCATAAGAAAAGTCAAAAGTCAAACCAGTCTTTACTGGTTTTGGTTTCCATCGTATTCATATCGCAACTTCGTAGCATTTTAGTATGTAATAATTTTTAAGTATGATGATACAATTTTTATTGAAAAAATTTTTTTTAATAAATTTCTTGGAAACCATTATTAGTAACGTGACTGCATTACAGAACTCATTACTACTAACTCTATAAGACAGTAGTATTGTAAATAATATTTTATTGTTTGATAAAAACGCCTTGCGTAAATCTTTATTAAGAAATCAATATTTTCAACAACTTAAAAACTTATTATACAACAAATTTTTGTGCTGTAAATATTTGGCACGTGCCAAGAAATCGCTTAGAAATTCGGCATAAGGCACACATTCACATAAACCACAAATGTAGCTAAAATAGAAGCGTAAACTGTACCCGGAGACACTATCATAATTCTCTAAAATCTACTAACCAGGAAGCTGGACCACCGCTCCCACTAAATCAAATATTCCCTGATTCAAAGCAAAGCTTTGCACACGAGCTTTTCTTTATGTCCTCGTAACGCAAATCTCCGCTATTTTTCTCCTCTTTCACTTGTCCCTTCGTAAAAATGAAAATTTATTGTTTGTGTAAACGTCTCGGCTGACCGCTAATGAAATGTGCTCTTTGCTTTGCAGCGCTTTGTAAACTGTATTACGAGATATTTGCCCTTTACATTAATGGATACAATATATTGCTGAGGAAATGCTTGACAATTTTTATAGTGGTGACTTTGGATTTAGGCTATCTTTAATTAAACTTTAAGAAAACACGATTTTTACTTGTATTTAAATATACAACCGTTTATGTATGAGAATCTTTTGCTGCCGAATTACATTGCGACCCCTGTCAACTGTGAATCAAGAACATTTAATATTGTTTTGTTTCTCGTTCCTCACACCAACACTATGCAGTCAGTTGAAAATCGCGCCCGGACGCACAACAACCAATATTTAAGCCTTGAGTTGTTTAACCGATCGCAGAATATGCTTAATAGGAGTACTAAGAACATACACACCCACACGTAGATGATACGCTCACTTTTACATCATCACACAACACATCCGAATTAGGGTATTACTTAGTTAAATGTATTAAATATTTTTTATAGATTTTTCCTTTTGTAAATATTATGTATTCCATATTTGGCTATATCTTTAGTATAATCCTTTTTGTTATATATGGTTGATTATGTAAGTGAATTTGGAAATAATTAAATAAATATTATAATGGTGCCGTTATACTTTATATTATATATTTCAATTTAAAATATTTTTATTAATCGTTGAGATAAATTAGAATTAATTGTGCTGAATATAGCTGATTTCCAAAAATTACGAATGTTTGCGGAGGATCAAACTCCTAACTTGGCCAGTTTGTTAGGGGCACGGAGGCTCATTACACAAGCTTGTAAGAATCATTAAAATTTATAACACTCACTAACTTTTCCTAATGAAAACGCGAAAAGTTTTTCTAAATGTGACCATTAAAATCTTTTGAAATATTTCTATGAGAATAAGATAATTTGAATATGTATTTCTTTTAATGGTATGAAAATATTATTCTGACTTGAGGCTTTTTATTGGATTATAGGTTTATCGGAATTAACGTTGGAAAGTAAATAAGTACGAGGGACATTTCGTGAATATTTCTTATGACGACTTATTTTAGTTCTATTATTTGATTTAAGCAGTGAACTAAATACAAAGTAGACCAAATCGTTACAACTGAAATGTGTACTAGTAGATAGTGAATTTGTATACAACTTGAAGAATCAAGCGTATTCTTTGCTTAATCCGTTACATCTATTGTCTTCTCTCTGTTTCAGGTAACCCGTAGGTTATTGACCTTGAATGAGATGGAAACAAAAGAAAGTTTTTTTTAATTACAGGGGAACAAATAAAATATCTCTTAAATAATAAATTTAAATTGGGTTAAATAATAAATTCTTGTTTCTGGCTTGAGGTAATAAATTTTGGTGAAAATATATAGATATGGTTTTCTGTCTATTGAGACAGCCATATTATATATCTTAATATATTAATATAAATTACGCGTCACGTTGTTTGTCCGCTATGGACTCCTAAACAACTTAACCGACTTAAATCAAATTTGCCCACCGTTTGCAGTTTGATCTAACTTAAAAGATAGTATAGCTTACATATATATAATACAACTGTACGTGTGTATGTCACTAAATTCCTCTTAAACGGCTGAAACTATTTGATTGATTTTTTGTACGCGTTTGGGTGGAATAATTTTTCTGTCCTAAGTCCTGAATAGTTTAGATTCACAAATCAGCCCGGTAAATGGCGCTGCAGTCGGTACTTTCATACTTTGTTTAATATCCTTATCGCTTAAAATATCATGCAGGACAACGTCTGTGGGGTCCACTAGTATATATATATATTATATATACCAAGCAGTTTAGTCTTGCAGCCAAACTGCGACTCGAAACTCTGAGGTCGTGCATTTGGTACTGTGATCCTCAATTTTCATGTTTACAATCTATTGATACTGTAAAAAACATCGTATGGAAACTATCGTTGTCATAAGTTCAAATAAAACATAGATATAGAATGTCTACCTTAGATTAATTTTATGATAGAATTGATATATAGCTTCTGTAATTAAAGGCAAATGCCGTAAGTTATAGTTCAAAGTAACTCCCACGTCTAATCTTATACTGAAACTTGTTGGTTGCTTAACTTGATATCAACGTTAAGCCTCACGACTCTCTTTCAAGCTTTGTTGATTAAGAACTAAGTTAGAACTTTCTTTTGAGATAGAAGGTTTTAGGGTATTTGGGACCGTTCAAGTATTATGTAAGCACTATAGGGGGAGTGGGGGTCTTTGATTTTCCTATTTGGTGATTACGTCAACAGTAATTATTTACTTTTTACACATTTTACCCACACATTGTCTAAAACGAATTTCGAGGTTCCTACAAAAAATTAATACGTTTATGTACTATATTTTTGAGAGCTTTGCTTACTTACGGGGGGGGGGGGGGAATTGGAGTAAATCTGCTTACGAAATACTGGAACGGCCTATAGGCCTTATTATGTGCATATGAGAAACTTAATGTATATTAACGAGATTATTAATTTACTAAATAACTTCGATACGGCATATGACGGCTGGAAATTGTGGGTTCGGTTTCCCGTGAAAGAATTGCTTCGCCAAGCCGAGAAAACACCTACCTCTCTCTGACAGGAGTAAGATATGTAATTATATTAAATTTAAACACGTAACATTTAAGTACGTAGTTTGCATTCATCACACACCAAACGCACACACACACTAATTTTGACATGTATTATTTGCCCGTATCTACCAAGGAAACCAACACGACTGCATGTTGCACTACGCTGTATGTATTTAAAAGATTATGACGACATGGCTGTCAAACTATTAAATCAGCTTCCAGAAGCTATAGATCACTGCCGTGTAATGCTTTCAAGGTCAATGTGATTAGATTTTTAAAGGCAAGGTGCCTTTATAATTTGGGAGAGTATTTAGACCATAAGTTTTGATATAATTATACATTTCTTATAACTAGGGAGCTGGCGAGAATTTAAGTTTAAATGATTTTCTCGTATTTTGTATTGAACACAATATGAATTCCGATCCGAAAAAAAAACATGCCTGATTTATTTTGTGATAAGGAATATTAACAACAGTAAAGAGGCAGACACGGGCAAAATAATGATATAGCATACCTATATTTGTCTTTCTTTTGTAACGCTCTTAATAGAAAACGCAGCGCTTCGATGGTGGCAGACTATTTTTCTGCGGTCTTCGCAGGGTTTTTAAACGAACACTACGAATCTGCCAAGCGTGCATTTCATATATATTTTTTTAAATCATGAAAAATCTCTAATCTCGTTTCGAAACATCAGACTTTTATTATTATTATTTATTGTATTCTTATTATCATTACATTATGATTATAATATTAATATGTCATTTGCAAGCCTATTTTTATATGTACTAATTGTACGGTTCTTTCTTTGAAATAAATAATTTATTTAGTTATTTTGAATCCGATGTTGAAAGACAAATTAATCAATTTTAATTTAAAAATATCCTCAAAGGATCATAAATCACCAATATAGACATACACGCCGAGACCAATCCAGCGTCTAAATTCATATGCGTTTTCTGTTATCCTCATAAATAATTCATCGGCATCAATGCAATGGTGGCTTGATATCGCTGCAGGTTCATATTTCACGGGACAGTACGTTGCATGTAATTAATGGCCATCCGACCGTCACCGTCTCTAGTAAAGCAAACTGATCTTTATTGCTACTCAATACATTGTAAGCAATTGCCTCAAAGTGAATAGCTACATTAGAGGCTACGTTTCTGTTACCATTGAAGTATGTAAACACATCTGTTTCATCAATGATTTTACGTTCCGTTCTACGCCTCTGATTTGAAAACTACCCTGTAACTCGTAATTTCGACTCCAATGTTGAGTTCTTGTACCGCGTGATCAACGTTGTAACATCAGCGCTGAGGATGGATTGTAAGTTACACAATGCCAGTGATAGTTGTAAATGTAAATTCAATCTTTTGAAGTTAGAAAATTGTTACCTATTTTAATAATTTGTTTTTGAAGATATACTTCTTTAGGCGCGTTATGAAAAATTGATGAGAGTGAAATTTTACGATGCGCGCGCACCTGACACAAAATTAACAGAATGAAGTTGCCCACGGAAGATGCTACGGAATTGGACACAATAACATTCGAATAATAATAGAATTTATGTTACACTTAATGTAAGAGAATAATAATAAATATTTTTTTTATTTAATTTTTCAAATGTAAACTGAACTTTATTGACTATAATGACTCCTCTTCCAGTCTTTGATTATTTAATTGTAATTAATTATTTGCATGCAATCAAAAACTATTTTTAATAATACCAAAGAAGTATAACTTTTTAGGCGCGTAGGTACATAAGTACACGCACCCTTTTTTTTCTGTATCGGAGTTATTGTGGCAAACAATGTCGCCTTCCACATTTTTGATTCCATTGCGAATCTAAACATCAGCTTTCACTAAACAATACGTATATTTTATATGACATCACGTTCTCGCCATATTTCCTTCCTTCGTCTGGAATAATGTCGCACATTAGCCGCAGTTACAGTGATTAAATGAGTTGGTAGTGGAGGAAAGCTATAATGTATCACATACAAACATCCCTTTGTTCACTATTCTCTCGTTTCGTCATATTAATCCGCTTTATTAATGAGTAGCGGCGCGCCCCGGTTTTACGTAAATATTACACTGAACAACGCTGGTGGGTGACAGTATAAACTTGTTCTATTTTTGAAACAATTTCACGGGTTCTATATTTAAAAAATCTTGTAAACTATGGACAACTTTGTTAAGCACTTAAATGTTTCATATTTAATATAGACTATAGGATATACAACGGTAGGTTCGTTGTGCGCATTTTAATGCGACCTTAAAATACGCGTTTAGAGATAATATGTCGAGGCTTGCGTACATTAATCTCAATTATAAATAAAATATATTAATAATACTTAGTTAAATATTACATAAAATAAGCCACGATTAGGTAGTCCCATGTGTCAATATTTAAGTGTTTCGTGACAAACAAGATGTGGGAGTTTATTGTGTTCAAAGATGAATGTGCAAGACATAAACTATATTAATTTTATTTATTGTCATCAGCTAATGACATCTATGTTTGAAGTAAATATATACACTTTATATTATAATTGTAATTAAATATGATTCGAACTTACTGATTAAAAAATTTAATGTTTCTAAATTTATCGAATCGCAGGACTGATATGGAATTCTACGCCACGCTTTTGAATCGTCATGTTTTTTTTTGCTTTCAATAACCAAAAAATTACATTGTACACAAAAGCCAAAAACGGAATACACATTCAAACATAAACAAAGCACAGTTTTACCTATTTATACAAAAAAATTTAACAAAGTATATATTTATAGTAAATTCTAAGTTCTAAGATTGATTGATCATTATAATATGTATTTAATATGGAGGAAGAATAACAAAGCAATTATAAATAAAATATACCAGAGTTATTTAAATTATTTTTTAAACATTTTTTAGTTACATTAAATATATCTATTTGCTGATAATTTGTGTTATAATCTGAAGGTATACGATACATGACTGAGTTACGTAAATAGTTAGTAATAGACCGAGGAATTTTAAATGGTTCGGTTTGCCTTGAATTGTATGAAGAAGGGGTGTGAGATATTAAAGCGACAATAAAGTTATGTCGTATTAAAACTGTATAGTAAAAAAATATTAAAACTTCTATGATTACAACACATTAAAATTTATCTTGTTATTCCTATACGAACACGTCCTATTAATAAGCAGTGGTAACAACGTTTACTACAGTGATAGAGCTAGTACATAAATTACTAAGGCAATACTGCAGTGTCCATTAATGGCATATTAAGTCTATCAATTGAACCGGACTATGAACTTGATCGCGCTAATCTAAAACAGTGTTGCCAATTTCTCATTGACACATATTGCTGACTGTATTGGGTGGCGTATATTAGATTCCTGCCAACTTGATTCTAATACATATAAAGCTGAATTACCACGTTTCATTCATCGCCTTTTATAACTTGAGGAAGGGGTTATGTGGTCTGGTTTTTAAGGTTTCGTATAAAGAAAAATCTGGCAAGTTCAGGGTTTGAAAATTCGAATTCAGAATTCGAAAAAATTTTAACGCCCTGCCCAAACGGTGACACCAAGCTGGATCGGATTTACGGCTTATTGGTTCAGGTTTTAGGCCAAAAACCCGCCTTACTTTGCCGTATAAAGACCTTAACGACCCTGGACAGTATATCGGCGTACTGGCAACTGGTCTCCTGGTCTACATCTCCTACTTTCATACCACGAAAAAGTCGATGGTCCTGCCAAACGGTGACCAATAGAGGCAGAATTCTCGAACAAATTTTGATGAGTTACTTGGGACTGAATTACGGCCGGTAGCATTACGTTAGATTTTTTATATTTTAGATTTTTGGCCAAAACATATACCGAATTATTTGGTGTTGGGTTGGAACAAGGGTTTGGGATGTAGGACAAATGATGAAATTTAGAACTTTATATCTGCTTTCAACGGCCGTGGAAACGGTATTAGGTTGAATGCTGATGTGACGGATACTGATCAAAATTTTAGGCGCTTTTAATGCGATTGAATATTTTGCATAAAAAAAAATCAATGTAGAAACGGGTCGAAACCTTTTTCATGAAACGGCCGTGGTGAACGGTTCCCGGCAAAACTATTGCCATGGTGTATACCAGGGAGAGATGAGTTGTATATGAGTATACAGTTAGCAACTAGATATGAGCAAATCTGTACTGACATATCAGGGAAAACGTCCGGGAAAAATTTGGCCGGTTTAAAACGTATGATTTGAATGAAGTATTTTGGCGAAATTAAATGCTTTTAGCGTTTGAATCCACAAAGCGTGTTTTATTATTAGGTGTGTTTAGAAGAACTATTAAAAAGAAGAGAATTATTAAAAATTTAATGATTCATTAGCATCTTAATAAACTTGGTAAATATATTATTCATGAGCAGTGTTGGCCTAGTGGCTTCAGCATGCGACTCTGACCCCTGAGGTCGTAATTTCGATCCCCCGCGATGCTCCATTGGAATTTCTTTCTATTTGCGCATTTAACATTCACTCGAACGGTGAAGGAAAACATCGTGAGAAAACCGGCTTGCCTTAGACCCAAAAAGTTAGCGTGCGTCAGGCACAGAAGGCTGATCATCCTAATTGCCTATTAAATTAACAAATGATCTTGAAACAGAAATCTGAGGCCCAGACCTAAAAAGGTTGTAGCGCCATTGATTTTTTTTAATATATAATTCACAATAAGTTAATTATAGGCAAAATTCTTAAATCAATCTAACCTTAAAAAAACAATGGAAATGACTCAAAAGTAAACAAGTTATTAATATTTTTAATGACATAAAATCATTCATCCCGATACTGGGGTAAATGACATGCTCAACCTGGCAACACTGCAGCTATAAATAACACGACATGAGAGCCTGTGAAGTGTTTCCGCATCGCTTCCTATTCCCAAAGGGATGCGATTTATGTCAACAGAAAAATTACCCGTTTCTGTTCGCTGTTGGACGGTGTTGCCCGATAGTTTATTGGCGTTTTTATGATCTGTATAACATGGATCCTTTCACGTTGTGGAATTGAGAACGAAGTTTACTATTGAGAGTGAACATTATACCAGATCAGAATGAGATCGATTAGTAGTCGAAAATCTAGTATTTTTTTTATCTTGTATTAAAGAGGATTAATAATTTTATTCTATTTATTTTTTAACGTGGTAAGAATACATTAGTCTAATTTTTATTGATGCCAAAAATCAATATATAATGCAATGCTGGAAAATAAACAAAAAATTACTTGTCAGATTGATAACCTAGTCGATATTTTCAAGTCGGTTACAAAGTATTAAATAGGTAAGATTGGTAATGGTTTTCAATCCAATTGGGCAGTGACGGATTGTATTAAGACTGGCAATATACGTACAAGTAAGTACGAAGAGACCAAAATGCACTTTTTATTCCATAACTCTAATGGAATTGAATGAAAAAGGATGTCTGACACGACCGTATCACGAGACCAAACGTAGGACCGACAGCTTTATATATTTCAAGATATAGTTGACCTTGCCACTTAAAGATTTTCTTTGAAAATTTTCGAATATTTTCGATCATAGACAGTATAAACTGTTAACTAAAACAGGAATTTTAATACGTGTTTTACTATTATTATCATACTATCGGATAGAGACTCCGATAGTATGATAGGTCCTTATTCATTATTGTAATAAATTATGTACATAAGGAATGCAATAAAGATTTGAGTTTGAGTATGAGTTTGACTTACGAAAAACTACAGATCTTTTCATGCTACGTTAGAACTGTCCGTAGGTATATTTGTTCTTTAAAAAAATAAAAAAGTTCAAAGACTAGATAAATAGAACTTCTTTGATATAAAAGTTCATTATTTACATAACTCGACATTTCGACCATTCAGGCGTGGTCAGTGAGAATGCGCACATGTGTATGCGCAAACAAAAGACAATAGCTATTAAAATTCCTTTATATTTATAATACCTTTCTCATATATTATAATCCTTTATCAAAATCCTCACACTTTTTCCTCGAAAATATTATACGGTAAGTATTATTTATGTAAAGCTTTCTATCAGCGGAAAGGTAGAACGTAAAACCAGCCACTGAGTGGTTTGACTTTATAGGATAATGCTAAAATGTTAGTTCAACATAAAGTCGTATTCGTTTTTGTATAAAAAAGAATATTCATTTTATATTCTTATTCCAATTATCTATACATTTGACCAAATAACGTAGATATATCATATTTGTGACAAAGGAAGATAAAACTCATTATAACGTGATATACTCGTACAAGTTGCATTGATAAGGGAGAGCTATTTCATATTACATGTTTAGAATCGGTGCGTCGCAATGTTGAGTTGTTGACAAGTGTTAAAATAGATATATAAAATAAAATCGGTGGCGCTACAACCTCTTGGCCTCAGATTTCTGAATCTGTTTCATGATCATTTT
The DNA here is from genome assembly GCA_963693345.1 of Pieris melete. Lineage (NCBI taxonomy): Eukaryota > Metazoa > Arthropoda > Insecta > Lepidoptera > Pieridae > Pieris > Pieris melete. The sequence goes on along the minus strand of CAVNZK010000040.1, from coordinate 3,351,119 downwards.
TAAATCTAATAGGCAAGCAGGTGATCAGCCTCCAATGCCTGACACACTGTGTTTGGGTCTAAGGCAAGCCGGTTTCCTCACGATGTTTTCCTTCACCGTTCGAGCAAATATTAAATGCGCACATAGAAAGTCCATTGGGGCATAGCCAGGAATCGAAGTTACGACCTCAGGGATGATAGTCGCACGTTGAAGCCACTAGGCCAACACTGCTCTGTTACAATATATATGTTTGATTAATAGAAATAAACTTTGATTTCAATCAATATTAGCATTGTTCGCAAAGTAGCAGTCAGTACCGATTTGAATTCCGAATATTAGAATTATATTTGGGGTAGTGATAAAGCCGATTTAAATGCATTCGCCGGCCGCTTTGTAGGAAATTCAGCTCGTTACACTCGTTCGCCTTACGTTGGCTTTGATAAAGCTATATATTTCCACATTTTACAACGTGGATTCCACGAAAATTGGCGGAGCTGGGCCAAATTTTCATAGTAATGATAGCTCATAAACATCGGGGTTTACTTAAATATCACGAACATAAACTGCTGAGATGACAGCTAGTACTGATAATGCATGCTTTAGTATGTGTTTAACAGCCTGCATAGTGAAATAGTAATTTATATTGTGAATTACTAGAGCGTTTAATGGTTGATCGTTAAACTAATGGGATGGTGAAATGTTTTTAATATGAACGGTAACAATTTCGACAATCATTGTTTTTATTACTACTGCAAACTGGCTTTATATCGCGTTTATTGAAACGACTAACAATTGTTTATTAACATCTACCATATTTTAAGACAACCAACTTTTTACCATACGAAGAGCATTCATTTTGTTTACATTCTTTTGAAAAAACAAACATAGCATTTTTCATTTGGGATTAATTTGTATCTCCTTATTCGATAAACATAGATGATAATATCTTGTCTATAAAGTAAAAAAGTATAAAGTCTTGCCATAAATACTGAAACAAAGAAAAAAGAAATCAATTGTAAATTACATTTATTACTTTTACAGTGTGTTAGATTAATACATAAAATAATTTAAAATTTAAAAGCTTATTCGAAGTGGTTTTCATTGATTGCAATACAGTCCTTTAAACGTTAGCCAGTTATCAATAGAACCACGCACTTTTCCATGGGAAAATTCCTCACTGCCAATCGTACGGATTGTTTTAGAGACTCCATATTATTATCATTGCTCTAAAAGCAAGCCGTACTCTGTAAAACTGACCATAAATCAGAATCCATCGGATTAAGATCGGGACTAGGTAACGGCCAGTCTTCTGAAGCTCTGATGAAGTCCGAAGCATTAGTTTCCAACCAAGACTGCGTGGCTTTATGACTCGGCGCCGAGTCTTGCTGGAAGGACTATTCTTATTGAACTTCGTGATTTTAAGGGGCTTCACTACCTACTGGAGAATGGTATCTTGATACACTTGTGCCGATGTTTTGATACCTTTTTCACAAAAGTATGGCTCGTCACTCCTTCATAGCTAAAACCCCACCAAACCATCACTGAAGTCGAATAGTGCCCACGTTTCACTCTGTCGACTAATTGGGGGATTTGAGCATAAATAAGGTCATTTTCTATGTTAAAATGTTGCTCAGTTGTAAAAAAAATCTCATCCGTAAACAAAATTTTTCTGTGACCTTTGCGCACCGCTTCCGTAGTTGTTTCGGTTTTACCACCCTATTCTTTTTTAAATTATCAGTTAAGAAATAACACTTACGTCTCTTATAGGCTACAAGTCTTAAGTCATCTTTTTAAATACGCTACATGTTTCTAGGTATTATCTTCATCTCCCGAGATAAAATCTTTTACTTTCGGACAGGATATCTTCGAATTCTTTCCCTTACTGCTTTCACCATCTTCGTACGAACGCTACGTGCACGACCAGATCTTTTTCTGTCACAAACAGGGGGGTCTAATTACAGGAGTTACCTATTAATATCCCGGTACACAAACATTTTACTAATATGTATATGCATATGGAGAGTTTTAAAAATTGTTTTTTTCTCCATACATACTTTGTGTAATGCAATCACAGCGATTCGGTTTTCTTTATCACCCCTTTCCATTTTAAATCTCAAAACATTGTACAATGTATTGGCGCCAAAATGAGAAGCCCAATGAACAATCATATAAAATGACAGATTCCAAATTCAAATATTTAATTTTATTTGTAACAGCATTTATGGCTAGACTAAGTATATCAATTATTTTTTTACTTTTTAACAGCTTGCGCAAATACTCGTAAAATGCAGTCTATTTTTCAGTTTCACTATGCCCAAATAACATATCAGATTGAAGTTTGCAAAAAGATATTTACAGTGCCGAGAAAAATATGAACGAATTTTATTCTGGGATTTCAAATATTTTCAAATAAAATTTATAAACCAGGTACAATGTGGACAAAATTTGAAGAGGGACTACACATTAATATATCTTGTTTACTCATATAACGCTGTGCACAGTTATAATTATATTAACTACTACAGTATACCTATACATATAGCAGAGTTTAAAAATTACAAGAAACTTATTATATTATATTACTTACTTTTAATTTATTAGAGGTTTAAGTTAAAAGTTGTATTGTGTATTAGTTAAATATAAGGGAGGGCTCTTGAATTTTGTGTCTTGCGGCCATAGGCGCTGAGTTGTGGGATTTTGGGGTCCATTCCTTATATTTACATTTATACTACCTACATTTGACTAAGTTATAGTACCTATTCGCTTATATTATTATTAAAACCAACGTGTATTTTTATACATTGAATTTAGATAATATATATCTTTTAAAAATAATAATGTCGACAACATAATATAGATAGATAACATATCAATAGTTGACAAATTCTACAAAATCATTCCAATTTTTTAAAAAGCTGAGTTATGAGGTACCTTAAATAATAGAATGTCATACAATTTTAGAAGTAGAAAAGTATATCTAACAGTGTGTGTCTTTCTTATTCTTAACAAATTACACAAACTATATGATCATAATTTATTTATTACAATTTAATACGAATCAATGATAGGTGACATAAATAGATTTAAAAACCTAATTACTTAATAAGACGAAACCCATGGTAACTACATAAAAGTATTATGAGTAGAGAACGAAAAGGCTGTACTATATAGAATCGTGTTTCCTACAGTCCGCGAGTTGAAACTCAATTCTGGCAACAATTTCCATAGTTGCAGAAGTTCGCCCCTTAAATTCTATTACCCGTTGTCTACGGTCTTTGAACTAAAGAACTTCAATTATAAGACTTGGGCTACAGTCAACGAGAAAAAGTGTATTTAGGATTTATGTGGGTAATTTTATTTTAAAGTTCTTCACTTTTTCACTCTCTTTGATAAATGTAAGTGTGACACATTCATAGCTTGTTATAGCAGCTGCTATATCACGTCTCCTACACAATATTGCAAGTATAGAGCATAATATGTAAATATAGTTCATCCAATATGCGTCTGGGCCTCAGATTGTGTCTTTATCTTTCCTTTCTTTTACTAACAAGTAGGTGATTTGCTTTGTGTGCCTTACATTATATTTTCTTACTTATACGAGTATTTTCATCATTTTTCAAGAAGATATTCTTGAAAAAAATCCATTGGTGTGAAGCCCGGATTTGAACGCACGACGTAAATCAACGATTAAATTTATATAAAGCTATTTGTACTTGTGACTGATATAAAAATGGGCTACACATTTTTGTGCATTGTCATCACAATGGTGATTTACAGGAATCAAATTCAGTATCAAACATTGAAGGTGTACATTTTATTTGATTACCAACGAAACAATGCTTGTTTCAGAGGGCACAGAATGCTGATCACTTTATTTAAATAATTATTCCTCTATTAGGGGGTAAGACAATAACTGTTAATCACACTTATGTACTAATTTGTTTGAATAAGATTAAAGCGTGTTCGTTTTCCCACAAAGATCTATCTACATTAAACAGAGTTAATATTTAATATATTCATGCGCAGGGCGAGGAATGGCGTTATACGAACAGCTGTGATCAAAGATATACATGTCGTGGGACCTTTGGAAGCCCGAGGGTTATGAAGGCAATATTAATGAGAATTCTTAAAATTAATGAGCATTATTTTATACCCCTTAATATAGTAGCATATACCCTAACTCACTAACCAAGAAGCTAAGGTATAACGAAATACAAAATCGTTATACGTACGCATACAAACGTAAAAATATTGTGTAAAATTGATGTTCAAATTTTATTCGAACACGTATGAGTGTAAATAAAAAATATTTCGTAGAAAAAATATATTTTAATAACAGACAGAATACAAAATACCATCCGAATCACCTCGACGTTCCACAACTGAACGTTTCTTAAGACAGTTTTTGCCGCGCACCACCACTATGTGGAACCAGCTGCCCACTGAAGTATTTCCGAACCAAATCGACTCAGGCGTACCAATTATTGAAGGGACGGCAACGCACTTGCGAGGCTTCTGGCAATGTGAGTGTCCATGGGCGGCGGTATCACTTAACATCAGGTGAGCCTCCTCCCCGTTTGCCTCCTATTATAATAATAAACCAAACAAAAAAACAAGTAATCCGACATATACTCCTTTTTATAACAGCTAGGGAAAGGAATAAATGAAGTTATGAAAATGGATTTTAAAGACCATGATTGTATGTTTATTGTGTATCCTTGTATGTTTAAAAATATAAAGACCTATGCAGTATATTCTAGAAATAAAAATAGGTTTAATAAGAAATACCGCTTTGATCTAGCACGGATGCACAGTGTAGCGTGTACAGTGAAATATAAAGGACATGCACGCAAAGCGAGCTTTGTCCCACAAATTGATTCACCAAGCAAAGAGTGGCCGGGATAAATTAGCTGAATAGTTCCCTTTCAGAGCGTTGCCAGATTAATTTTGCATTGGCAAACAGGAAGTATATAAGTTTGTAGTAATTACTCGTGTGCTCAGGTGCGGAGATCGATCAAATGAGTAAAGTCAATAGAAGGTGAACAGTCTCAACTCTCAAACTTTCGCAAGTGAGAATTCGATATTAAATTATTCCGTTTATATTTTATGTATTCTGTTTTTATTTATAACAAAAATATTTTGTTGCTTGTATCGTTGCTTGATTTGACCTTTTTAGGTCTGGGCCTCAGATTATGTATCTGTTTCACGATCATTTGTCAAATAGGTGATCAGCCTCCTGTGTCCGATACATGCCGTCGAATTTTTGGGTAAGGCAAGCCGGTTTCCTCACGATATTTTCCTTCACCGTTCAAGCGAATGTTTAATGCGCACATAGAAAGTCCATTGGTGCATAACCGGGGATAGAACCTACGACCCCAGGGATGAGCAAGTTATAGTCACTAGGCCAATGCTTGTTTACTGCAATGTTTATTAAAGTAATAAAACACCCAAACTTTAAGTAATATCGTATTTTAAAAGACACTGAAGACTAATAACAGGCAAGAAGGTAAACTTTCTTGAATAATAAGAAACAAATTAAACCAGAAATAAATACAGAAATCGGAGTTAAGTCAAATTAATCATAAGTTTTTTTGTATTCTAAAAAGATAGAAGCAAGGTCAAACGGGCAGGAGGCTCATCTTATGTTAAGTGATACCGCCACCCACATTCACACCGCTAGAAGGTTCACAAGTGCGTGCGTTTTAAGAATAGGTAAGAAAGGTATCTTGATGTTAGTTAAACAAGGATTAATGGATTCTGAGATAGTCAAACTATCCAGATACTTCATATAATAATAATAATCTTTATTCATTTTCTTCAGAAAAAATTAGTACATAAAAAAGTGACAGTTATATACTATTATAAATAAATAATTGTCTTACTATTTAGGGAAAATGCTAGTTTGTGTAAGACGGATGCCTCCTAAAGGTAAGAGTAGGTACCTGCGTTACAGGTCATCAGGCCTCCACCACTTCGGATCGACAGGTCTTAAAAAGTAGAGAAAAATTTAGTGAGAATAAACAATCTTTATTACATAGGCTGCAACGTAAACAAAAAAATATTTATAGGGAACATATAAGAAAACCACGTGGGGTATGTGTGTGTAAGTGTGTGTATGTGTGTGGGTGTGTGTCTGTGGTTAGTGTTTGTACAAGGCATAACATAACATATAATCATAAACTCGCAAATCTCATAAAAATTATGCTAGCCAAATTGAACTTCGATTCTACAGAGGCGTTACTACGTATCTTGGCTTTGAGGTTCCAGAAACTAACACATACACAGCGCACGATCATAAAAACCCTCAGCTACACTCTCACATAGATGTGCATATACACCCATTCACACACACCTAATGTTTTATAAGACATAGTTGTAACACTAAAATTACTTTTTATTTAAACTGTTTTAAACATGTACCATGTACCACGGAATAAAGGTTTTATTGTTTTTACAGTTAGTTAGTCTACATTAATGTTAGTAAAATATATCTATACTTTCGTTCATCCCGGTATTCACTGCAGTCGACAGAAATATGACTTGATATCACATTTTTTTACCTTATATATATTTTTATGGCCGATACATATAGTATAGCCGATGAATGTAGCATCTTAGCTGCAGCGAAGGGAAACATTCAATTTACCAAATCCTGAATTCGTACAACAGCGCGCTATTGTTCGTTATGGATAGCGCTTTTATAGTACGTCAATCTTAAATCATTATAATAACTAGTAGTGCGTTAAATTCGGCTTAAGCTTCATCGCAGAGAGCAACTTGATTGGATCGTCACTAAACAAAGCATTTCATTTCTATCCAAACTGTCTTAAAAAAGCAGTGTATTTAGCAAGACGTCTATATTCCAACATTCTGGTATTAAACATTAATAATCGTAGTAAGAATTTGAGGTACGTTATCGTATTATGTATTTACAATAGGGCTTTTAAGGCACGTCTCAAATAATTTTCATAATCTTAAGAGAAGGTGTCGCGCTAATGGTGCCCTTAGGTATATAATTAGGCCGACCGTAATTATATCAAGTATTATTAATTCTACGTTCCATTCGCTTCGGGAAATTCAATATTGTAGGCATGCGGCTGTTTGTGTCTTAATTACCACTTACCGTATATGAGTATAGCTTTCAGAATAGTGTGTTGTCAATTTTTTTCAGTCATATAAATAATCTAATAACCGGAGCTTGGACAATTAACTTAATATCATCTTTTACCAGCACACTCTGAATCATAATTGTGCCGTTAGGAATTATAAATATGCTTTTAGTAAAAATTATTCAATCAACAATAATTATAACTCAGAGTGGCGCTATATTTGTTTTTTTTATTTTTTACATAAAAGCAAGTACGTTTCGCCAAAATGAAAAAACATGCTTGCTTAATACAAAAATACTGTGTCATTGCCAGTAATCCGTATAAAACTGAGCTTTATAGAGCGTTAAAGAGTAAAATTACTTGTAAATAAACATTAATTTAGCAATAAATCTATTGATGTCATTCGCCAGTTACGTGACAAAAACGGTCACAGATTAGTCGGAATAAAGATGACGTATCAGTCTTGTAAAAAAATGTCTTCGCTTATGTATTCCTAATACTTGGAGAATAAAGACTTGGAGATTAATTTCGTGGGATTTTATCGATTTTGTGAAGAAGAAGAAGGACAATATGATAATAACACGTAAATTATTATCATACTTTAATTACACAAATACAAAATAAACTAAACAGAGCGATCGGCGAAGTCAGATTCATTTCTGCGTCGCTTACACCAGATTATTTATTTGTGTTATTATTGTTCGTATTATCTATTTAAGAAGTTATTTTTATTATAATTAATATAATAATTTATGTAATTTGAAATATTTATGATGACTTATTTATGACATTTAATGAATGTATTAGTTTATGACGATTTATTTTTTAAGAATTTTTAGTTTTGACTATACATTAATAACCGAAGTAATAGGACAAGATCATTTATGAAAATAAATTTATCGTATATACGATAAACACTTTGCAACTGGGACGTTCTTACACAGAGTGATTCAATATAATAGTGACGATTCAAAATGCTTTTAAAAGCTTAGTGAATATTCTTTGACTCTAACTTCAAAGGAATAGACAGCGAAACGTAAGATGCGGATCTTAACAGTAACTGCTAAAATATAAGGTATATAACATTTACTTATAAATCAGCTTTTATTCCACAAAGAAGGCTTTTATCAATATCTAGAGATTATCCTTTAACAGAATTATTCATGACTTTATTTTCATGTAAAAATCAGATTACAATTTTAAAAGACATCGTCAAGATAAAAGGCAAAATGTATAAAGCTTAATACTCGCAAAGAGTAATGAATACGTCGATCAAAAATCTTATTTCATATACATGGAAATGATCGCGATTATGATGATAAAAATACTTGTAACTATTTTTGTGTTAGTTCGCTTCCTATTGAAATATAAGTAGTATTTCTACATTTATATCGGATTGGAGGCACCGTCGCACGTCAATGCAAACACTGTCAAACATAGAAAAGTATAGTTTTAGATATTTGAACTACAAAACTTTATATACACTGCGTTTACTATCTATCTAGAACCTGAGGAGTAAACTATAGTAGACGAATGTAAAAGTTATTACACATAATACGTTGCAAATTTATTCGCATCTAAAATTTAAATTCATATTCATCAAAGTTCCACGATACTTGTATGTGACGAAGTGCGGGAAGCTCCCCAGGCCACGGCAGTCAAAGGAAATTTCTTTAGGCGATTATAACTCCTCATTAGCGAATTTAACTTCGAACAAGAATTTATCAATCCTCTCGGAATTGTAAAGACTATAACTCACTTTAAACTTATGAATAAAGGTGAGCGCTCTCGGATTCGCTCTTTGGGTAATTTAAAGTTGACTGTTTCGGTTAATTACCAAGTTATTACTTTGCACAATTTTAGTTCTTAAGGGTGTTTTACGTGGACCAAAGTGAATTTTAGTGTCCGACGCGGAGCTTTTCATTACTGAATTATAAAGCTGTAATATATACACCGTAATTTTGCTTGAAGTTTAATTTTTAACGACCCACCACTAGTATGCTTGGTAGTAGAGGAAACGGTCTCTCGCGCCATTTTGAAATGGCGCTGTCTATTAGAGACGCGAGATCACTCCAAGAAGCCTGTGATCACACCAGGCGGCTGTTGAGCTTCTGGTAATTTAAAAGTAAAGTCTTTATTCAAATTGAACTATTACTTTATCTAGTAGCCTTAGCTCAGAGGTATAAATATCAATAGTGGTCCAGATTTTATTCAGTTTAGAATTTTCAATTCAATTCATTAGGAAAAGATTTAAATTACTAACCCTATACGTAACTAATTTTAGTATATAATTAATTTTCGAATCGAATCTCGGAATCTCACAAAAAACCAATTAATTATTAAGTGGTCAGATTATCAAATCTCTTAATGCGTCTTTGCAGCTTAGACCTCGAAATTTATAAGCAAAGTGCGTACCATAACATTTACAATGCAAATTCGGAACTTAATTTTATACTGACGAATTTCGTAAATCTCTGAATCAAAAGTATAATTTCTTTATTTTTAAAATTGAATGTATAAATATATATAATACTAGTGGACCCCACAGACGTTGTCCTGCATGATATTTCAACCGATTAAGATATTAAACAAAGTATGAAAGTACCGACTGAAGCGCCATCTGTCGGGCTGATTTGTGAATCTAAACCATTCCCAGATCCCCTTGAAGACACACAAAAAATTTCATCAAAATTGGTCCAGTCGTTTAGGAGGAGTTCAGTCACATACACACGCACACAAGAAATATATATATTAAGATAAGGCCCATAAGGCATGGGGCGGTCACATTAGGTGTCTGTTCATTTCTTTTTATATATAATATAATATATATAATATATATATATATAATAATAATATAATATATATATATTATATTATTATTATTCACGCTTCGAATCGCAACCTGTCTACGGCTTGGGGATCCGGTCTGCGCTCCTCATATATGTCCCTGTGGCAGTGATGTCGACAAGTTAGGACATCACGGCCTGTCTGGCCAAAAAAGTGCAGGCCGTTTCTCGAGACATGCCGCACTTAACGATATCATACGCCGTTCCCTTGCCACCGTCAACGTGCCAAGTCTTCTTGAGCCAAGTGGTATTGCAAGAGACGATGGCAAGAGACCGGACGGTATGAGTTTGATTCCATGGAAGATGGGTCGGGTACTGGTATGGGCTGCAACCTGTTCAGACACTCTGGCCCCTTCCCATCTACATGGAACCAACTACAGAGCTGGTGCGGCTTGTGAAGCGGCTGAAAAAAATAAAGCATGCAAATACAGGGGTCTGGGCTCAGAATATGATTTTGTCCCATTCGGTGTCGAGACCCTTGGTCCGTGGGGTCCTAGCGCTTTAAGGCTTTTTAAAGAAATTTCAAAAAGGTTAGTCGATATCACAGGAGACCGAAGATCTGGCAGCTACCTCGGACAAAGAATTAGTCTAGCAATTCAAAGGGGGAACGCTGCCAGTATCTTCGGAACCTTGCCTAAAGGGACTCCTTTTAATGATATATTTTAGTTTATGTTAAGTTTAGTTATTTATTTCAATGTATATTATTTTATTATTATTAAACAACACATCATGACCACACACATGTATAAGATCCAAGTTCAGAACTATAATCGGAAATTTATATTATCTATATTGCAGCAGCTATTGCAAACTAAACAGCACGAGAAAAAACCCAATCTCCGATTGTAAATATCTTTTAAAACACCTATTGTTTATTTTTATAATCTTAATTGTAATATTCTTCTTTAATGAACTTCTTTGTGGTCTCTTGACATGGCTTGAAGAAAAAGTTTTCCAGCGAAAAGGCACGTTGCACTTTTGATGTATTGCCATTATTTATAAATAAATAAATCACACGCTATTGCTATGTTAGATTTTATTACAAGTTGTTCTCGTAGAGCTTCTAAGATATGAATAAAACTACTAGAACCACTTGATTCACTGATCGAAAGTTGATTTGATTCGATATTTATATTTTCCTATTATCTGGTGTCGGCTGGGCCTATACAAACTTTCTTCGACGTTAAGTAAACTAACTCGGGGGCGCCTCGGGGAATTACCTTTGCCCTTCAGTTCACTCGTTGCCTCTTTTTGTTGAAAAGTCAATGAGAAAACAAAAAAGGTAATTTTTGTTTACAGAACTTTATCGCTTTAAGATATTCGTTTTATTTTTATTCGTGAAATTTAATGTTTTAATTTAATAAGATATTTTTATATCTGCTGAGTTATATTCAGATTTTTGTTTTGTTTCTAAGCTTTGGGTCCGTAGGGGCACTTACAGTCATGACTCATGGCATTGATAATACGCTATCTAATGGCGCTACAATACTTTAAAGGCTGGCATCAGATTTGATTAACAATCATTAGCTTTTTTTTTTATAGACAACTAGGTCTAGAAATATAGTCCCGATTTTTTAAATTGAATTTTGAACATCAACCACAACTGCTACTCAGTAATAACTTTATAATATCATATCTTTAAAAATCTTTAACTTAAAAGCAACAATTATTCCAGTGGTTCAATATGCCGATCATTTCACACCTTTGTGCCAGTCTATAAAATAGCGTTAAGAAAAAAAGCGAATCACAAATGTCTAAAGCAATTGTATTTTTGTATACGATCGCGCTTATTCCAGGAACTAAATGTTCGGGTTGAAAAATTGTATTTGGTTTCGATATATCTTAAATGAGAGACAGAACGGCGAGAGTATATATTACTATTACTTATTAATTGATAAAATCAGTGATTATCATTCGCAGCGTGTGCGCGAGCTGCCTAGAACTTTGAAAGGAGTGTAACAGTGCATTTTCAAGTTGCAAAGCCAATATGGAAACAATGTTGGCAGTGTCTCGGAGCGTCTTATAAACTTTCCCTTCACTTATAAGACATCTAAGGCCGCTTTCTGACATGTCGGTGCAGACGATTTGAAATATTACAAAGCTTGCCAGTACGAATCCACATTTCGAAGAAAATGTTTATTACATTTACATATTACGGTACAGCCTTCAGAGAATCCTATCATATAGATAACGCGTATTAATGCTAGATTTTTTGTATGGCTTTTCTTTATACGGAAGTAGGACAAATTTTAAAATAAACAGATAAATAAAAATACATCGTTCGAATACAATACTTAGTCTGTGTACTGACATTATCGTATTGGCGTAATTGAAAAATTTACATAACTCGTAACGTTCTTTCTTAGTAATGTTATTAAAAAATCTGTCATTTTTAAACAATTAGATAATATCCTTAAGTGCTAAGGAACTAGATTGAGTTAGGGAGCGTTCAAGTATTTCGTCACGCAATTTTTGGAGATTATTAAACCTGGGGGTCACATGGGGGGGGGCAAGTAACGCGCCGTAACGTTTTTCTGTACCCATAGTGACCACCCAGTGACTCTTTATACCTTAAAGTTACCATTATGTGGTGTAAAGTACTGGAAAGTCGAAAATTATATCAACAACAACGCGTAATTTAATCCCCGTCCCGCATCGTAACGTTTTACAAAATGACCATGACCATGATTACGTAATACTTGAACGCTCCCTTAGACACATCACAAGAGCCGCAATGAGCCAAAATTCTATCTTAATTCCAGCACATTGCTTCTTTTCTAAATGGCTTATAAATTACAGTATATTACCGCTTCGATCAGGAAGCAGCCTAACTTCAAGCGGTTTTTAGTTAGCAAAACCGAATTTGGAAACTCCAATCAATAATGCAATTCGCGTTCAATCTTATATGACAGTTATTTATACTTTAAGAAATGCCAGCCAGATGTTGCTTTTCTTATATATTTGGGTGAATTATGAGTTTGTATCTTGTGGAGTCCTTATATATTATAAAATGAAGTCCCCCGGCCGCCGTATATGAACGCGATAAACTCAAAACTTCAAAATGGACTTTTGTACGGTTTTAATCAAAAGCGGAGAAAGAATATTGCTAAGGGAGGTTTGTGTAATATAAAGATTGATGTTATCGTTGAAATATTTTTTAAAGCTGTCATAATAAATCACATGTCTACCGAGCTATCGTTATCATACTTAATTACTTCTGACCCAAAGTTAGCCTTGATCTCCGAAACAAGAGAATGCCACCTTTGCTGATCGCCATTACCGCTTGCCAATCCGCAACTTGAGTCTTTCTTGACGGCGTCTTTTCAGCCATATCTGTCGGTCGGTATACCGAGATACACAACGATCGCCTTCCATTCTCTTAAAATGATCAGTCACGGATTTTTCGGGCTCTAGAATTACCCAACCAACCCAATTATGTTGGGTTCGCCTATCTGGTCCTGGAGTAAATAATATAATTAAACTAAAACAATAATAAAACAAAAAGGCTTTGAAAATTCGTTAATAAAATTCACGAAAAAACCTTCAACTTATAATATGCCTTGAAAAATTTCATATCTAATTGAGGCAAGTCTTATTAAGATTAACAAAGTGGCTTATCTAATATTTTTTCTAAGTCAATATTGTAACAAATTTACATTTAATTCAGGAATCCCGAATAAGCTCACGTAAGTGAAAGGGAATAATATACGATCCTAAGTCCCGTAGTACCCAAAAGTAGAAAAAATCTAATAAATCGTGCCGCCATATGTCCGGCACCTTTGGAAACGATATGTATCAACAGATGGCGACAATGTGCTAACTTTGTGTATAAATCAAACCCTTTTAATGTTGAAGCACTATTGGTAATGTTCGGGTCAAGGAGTTAAGTGATATACAGGGGTCATAAAGATACCCATGGGCTACGGATAAGAACACTAGCAGGCAAAAGATTATGAACAGTTACGTAGTTTTTGAAAGTTAGCCCATTTTTGTGTTTCATCCAAATCAATCTACGTTTATTAAGTTTAGATGCGTCGTAGGGCATGCTTATGAATGTCAAAAACGTTTACAAAATTCGCGAAAGAGCAAGACTACGCCATCCGTTCGCAATACTACCTTGGCCTTGAGGCCTTGTTCTGAGAAGAACGGGCAAGAAACTCTGCAAGTTTTACCCTCCCTCTACATTACAATTATTCAAAGGAAAATGGCATAAACCACAATGTCATTAAAGTAACATAAGTATAAAAAAAATTTTTTCTGTGATATACCACATTCACCATTACACACAATATATGCACAACACTTCAAAGATAACAAAACAAATTATAACAATATAACAAGAACGTATATAAATGTATTACGTTATATGTAATATGTTACTTAGCTGTTGAATACGTGAATAAATATATATTTATAACAAAGAAATATACAGTATTTAGAATATTCTTAACCAACATAGTAATCATAATAATAATTAAAAATTGATAAACAGAAAATTAAAACAAATTTAAAAAGTGTGGTCCCTCTGGTATCTTTAATTTATCTTTTCTGTGTATTCCGATACTTATTTGTTGAGTGAGGTAAACACCAGCTCAGAGGTCACCGGTACCAGGCGCCACTTTAAATATTTTATTAGCGCCTGTTGTATACTTGAACCCCACAGTCCAAGAGTCCCAATGAAATCAAAATCAAATATATATTTATTTTATTTAATGCGATGATTTTATAATTTAATTGAATTATTAATTTAATTGAATGTATTTTAATGAATGTCATTTTAATTTAAGTATCACACATTTAAAATTTAAGCTATTGTTAATGATCTACAAAATATAACAGTTAATATACAACATTAATTACGTAAGTCGTTATTTATGATTCGATTAATTATTATAGTTGGCGTGTGATTAAAAATATTATTGTAAGTACGTTCTACAAATTTTGCAAGTGAGTGTATTCCGAATCAACTCTGTTATAACCCTTAGAGTGAGTAGTATTGATTGACAGCCTTTTTCTTTCCTTATTTCTTGTTAGTTTACCTTCTAAAGGCGGGTAATACTATATGTGGCAATAAGGGAATAGAAGTAAACCGTTTATTAAACTGAGATTTTATATAATAATAATTATTATTTATTTATTTGTTCTGATAAAATAATCCATCATTATGTCAGTGTAAACTTACAGACAAGTGTTAGTATATTATTATTAAAAATAATAAATTAATAATAATGCAAATGGTATGTTGTAAGAAAAATAAAGACTTTTCAGTCTTTATTTTAAATTTAAAAACCTTAATTATCTGAAGATGGTTTAACTCTTGATTATATAAATAAATATAGATATATATATAAACACAGTTAACAAAAAAGGACTGATTCGTAACAAATTGATTGGAAATTTCGTTTATACAATTATAGCGTTAAATTATTTTATTAGATTTAAAAGTGAGACGGAGAAAAATTATCTTTTTTATGTTTATTATATTTATTATTACTTTTGACGGTTGGGTATACTTTTTACGCAGCTATGGATGAATCTTCAGCCTGGCGAGCATTCTGGAATTATACCTTCCTCACGTTTCAGCATTTATTACCCCGTAGAACTTCAATTTATACGTTTGATCTTCGCAATCAAATTCATAATATCAAATTGTTAAGGCGTTATATTGAGTGTAATTTTTCTATTAATTAAATTAGTTTGAAACATTTGGATGTTTTGAAACTACTTATTAGCCTTTTGTTACCTGTAATTTACTTACAGGCCGTAATTCTGTTTTTTTAAGTAGTACGAAAGGACCGTTGTTACAGTTATTGTATGAATGTCTCCTTGTAAAATATAGCACATACTTTTCTTGGCCGGTAAGAGTGTCGCTGTCATGGATATTAGTATTGCCAGTAAATAAAAATTAACCCTTATAAGGGGAATAATTTGAAGTCATGCTAACTTAGTGGTTTATTGAAATGTCTTAATCTAGAAAATACAGTTCTATTTAGGCTTAAATAAATGTGACACAAACTTAGGAACAACTGATATGATAGGTTTTGTTACCTGTACTATTAATATAATGTTTTAAAGATACCTAGCAATCAGAACCGTTCCATAGTTAAAACTTTGCCATTATAAATGTTATTATTTATTAATGCAAGGAAAAAAAAATGCATTTCAGTTGGATTTTAATAAGATGTTGGTAGATACTAAAATTATTTATTGTACCTACGCACTGAAATGGCAATGGTAGTACCAATTTCAGCAGCCGTCCAGGAAAAGTATGTGACACTGTAATACATTTTTAGCTTATAACGTGTTATATCGGACTTACTGTCTTCGCCGTCACCGCGTGTTTATTGGGCCCATTGTAAGAATCTCGGTGATAAGAATTGCACGGTACCGCCTAAGGATTGCTATATTTTTCCTCAATATCTTTACTATTTGATATCTCGACAAACGTTTCAAATCTTTCGATCCCTTTGTACGTGACCTTATCAGAATTCATGTTTATTGAATACTTACCTCATCGAAAATCATTTTAATAATCTTAGCTAGGAAAGGATATTAATATTCATCGTAATATTGCCATAGAATTTAAATATTTGCCTACGCTGTCTTAGATATTAAACTACAATATTATTGTAATATTACTAGGACGTTAGTAAGTTTAATAGGAAGGTTTTTCAAAATACAATATAAGTTTTTATAGTCATGTTTTAATAACTCATAGTTAATTATTTTCGCTAGCCCTTGAGTACGTTGATTATTCATAAAAAATATATTATTATATAAAATTGTTAATGTTGTATTTTCGTATTGATAAATCTGTCTTTCATTCTATTTTTTTTTTAATTGCACAGAATATTAGCTACACTTATTACTGAAAACCTTCAATGACTAGGGATGCGAAAGAGTATAATATAGGGGTATAAGGAGCAAGTATAAAGTGAACTGTGTGATTATTAATCACACACTTAATCACTGATTAACACAACTTACGTGAGCTGATTTATTTGTCTTCTGCATTAAATTTTGGCTTTAATACCAGTAACTCGCTGTTTAATTTGATGTTGCTAATACAAAATTATACTTCTTAATCAGAATATTTTAACGATTGATATAGAGTAATACAGTCAATACATCTAATGCTAATATAGGTTTACTGAAAATCAGCGGGTCCATTTTTGATTAATGTGGTTTTGTTTGTATTTCATTATGTGTATAGAATAAATTAATTTTCTTTGTTTTTTTAAAATAGTCATTATCTTTAATTTATTATAATTACCTTACTGAACTGGAATATGAAATTTAAACTATTTATTTAAACTGCTTAATTTGTTAAATTTTTTTAAAATTTAATTAAAATTCATTTTCGTATCTGAAGTTCAAACGAAAAAGTGTAAACAAAATAGGCTGATCTACTTCACGTATTGAAGTGTTCGTTCCTTGCCAGCTTCGCCTATGCAGCGTAGGCCCATTTCATTTCGCACTTTTCTTAATATGTTAATAAACTAAAACTATCATTTTTCATACCTCCGAACAAGGAAATATAGTTTAAAATTAAACAATTTATACAGAAACAAATTGTTACAAATAAGTATCCCTTCCCACTATCTATTAAATAATTTCCAAAGAACATATTATACGCGTGTAGCTAGTGTAAAATAAAATCAAATATCTTTCACCATCTAAATTTTAAGGAAAATGTGAAAATTTTAGTATTCAGACGACGCTAAAATCGAATAATGTAGGAGCACCAAAGCACTTTGTTCGCTGCGTTTAGCCGTTACACGACACGTACAGAGGCTTCGTACTGAGCTTTTACTATTGAGCCCAATGATAAGGAACCGGATGTATTCCGTTTCAAATACTGATACCGTTTTATTTATTGAATGGTAAATTTGAGATATGGTAGAAAAATTTACAGTATGAATTGGTAGAAAATCTTATGTTTTGTTTGACTCTTGATATACAGGGTGGCCAAAAAGTCGTGGATCAAACGCAAATAGGGGATAGATGAGGTCATCAGCGGCAAAAAATTGTTCTACAGGAGGTCTCTAAGGTCAACCCCTGCAGAGTTATGATTTATTTTGCGTTTTATAAGAAAATTTACTTTTTTTTACTAATTCTTCTTAAAATTCGAAAATATCTACATCCTGTATCTTTTTCATAATATCCACTAGATTGGTACTGATGAGTTCTTGCTTAACACATACTATTTATAGTTGTTTATTGAGTGTATTGAAGATAATATTAAGTTATACGATATGATTTTTTTTCAAATCAAAACTTTTTGTTTACTTCGGACCCCACTGTGAAAAAAAATTACTGTACCGAAAAGTGACCCTGTATTACAAGTTTTGGCGCATTTAATATGGATTCTGAAAAGGTATTACACATGGCCATGAGTCGCTCTAATATCTTTCTAGGACGAAAAAACAACAACGATTCGGACTTATGATAGTTTATTTACCTACATGGGACCAGTACTGTGTGAATCGGACTAGATTCAAAAAATTGGACAGATGGCTGGAGGGTTACGTAGGAATTTGATTAGACGGTGCAGATTAAGTATTATGGTCAGAGTCAGGAATTTTGAGCATATTTTATTGTAAAATATTTTGTTTCCTACAAACAACCATTGAGAAATAATTGTTTTAATACAATTATTATTTCACAATCGTTGTTTGTAATTCTTCCTAGAAAGATATTAGAGTGACTCATGGCCACGTGTAATACCTTTTCAGAATCCCAATTAAATGCGCCAAAACTTGTAGTACAGGGACACTTTTCGGTGAAGTAATATTTTTTCACAGTGGGGTCCAAAGAAAAGAAAAATTTATGATTTGAAAATATGTTATATCGTATCACTTAATATTATCTTGAATACACTCAATAAACAACTATAAATAGTATGTCTAACGCAAGAACTCATCAGTACCAATCTAGTGGATATTATGAAAAAGATACAGGATGTAGATATTTTCGAATTTTAAGAAGAATTAGTAAAAAAAAGTCAATTTTCATATAAAACCAAAATAAATCATAACTCTGCAGGGGTTGACCTTAGAGACCTCCCGCAGAACAATTTTTTGCCGCTGATGACCTCATCTATCCCCTATTTGCGTTTGATCCACGACTTTTTGGCCACCCTGTATAGTTACATTAACTATTATTGTTGGTAATAGAGAAGAGATAAGTCAGTATAAAAGCATATTCTGTATTTTTGAAGTGAAAACTTCTTTAGCGGCGCTGAGCACTTTTTTGTATGGGTAAAAACTTTCAAACTCTCGTCAGGGTCACGTGATGCTGATCGAAAAAGCGTAAGATCGAGGGGAAGGGAGAGGAACTAGTATCTTCCACTCTTTCTACCGTTGAATTTTTAAATAATGAATTTGGTTTAACTATGTCAAATGATCGCAATTTTAGCACAACGAAATACAAAACTACTATTGATGCGGTCTTTATTAGAAACTTAAATAGGTTCGAATCAAAACTGTTTGTTTCTTACTTCAGTTATCATAAACCAATTGTATCAGTTGTAAAAATTTGCGATGATGATTCTGATAATAACGATGGTGTAAAAGTCGTCGAAATTATGGATGGAAGTTGATTTTTCTGAGAGATAAAATTTAATGTAATATATAAATAACGATATAATATTATAAATAACAACATATAAATTGTCATATTTGTGTACGATAGCGCAATAAACAAACATTGTATTCTACCTCATAAATGATAGTACTTTTATACTTATAATTAAACACAACGTTAATATTGAAGTTTTCACTTCTGCCGGCACTCCCGGAGTGCTAGTTTTTTTTTTCGTTGTGTTTGCCGCATTTAACCTTCTATACTATTTCCAAGCAATATTAACATGTTGCTAAAGTAAACAAAAACTGCATCTAGCGTACCGTAATAGAATAGTTGTTTTAATAAAAAAGAAACTTGTCTGTAAAGTCAGTTTACTGACGATAGTTGAACGTGACAACGTCATAAGAAAATACTGAAAACACTACACTTCATACTTGACGAAAACATGTAAATGTATTATTTTATAGCAGCTGTCCACACGGACGCATCTCTCACTCAAGTAGGAGAGGGACAGATGTCGAACGCTGCCGAACGCGGAGTCCGATTGTGCCTCTTTGTCACTCGTTCCGCGCTCTCGCTTGCACTTCAAGCCTTAAATGGAACACCTCAGACCGAGGTAACGTCATGTATTTTCGTGCATGCAGCCGGCTCCATCGAATTATAAGACGTTGTCACTTTAAAAAACATAAAAAAAGATTTTAGCCTCAGATTTTTGTATTTTCCTTCGTGATCATTTTTTAATAGGCAAACGGCGTTCTGTGCCCGACACTGGATTTTTGGGTCTAAGTCGTGTAGGTTTTCTCACGATTTTTTTCCTTTACCGTACGAGTGTAAATTGCAATAAAGACTCCATTTGTAGCCATCATTCGAACGGATTTTTGAGTTTGGAGGCTCACGCTCATGTGTCTAAGGGCGTGACCAAACAGGTGCGCGGCAGCAACATACGGCATTCGTACAGGACACAACAACGAATGCTTAATGCGAATTAGGGATGCTCGATGATGATCAATGTTCGATGAGCATCGATGTTGAAATCAAAAACATTGATGTTGCTCTACGAAAAATAACGTAACATCGATTTTAACGGAATCGAACAACAATGTTAGCTCGGCACGACCAAAGCAAGTTACGAAAAAATTTTTGTCTTTTATGAACACATCCACGAATCACTTCGTACTGACTTCTCTTCACTTCACACTTCCTCACTACTCTGTATCAACAAAGAAATAGATTAAAAGATTCTTTTTATGATATTGATGTCAATACCGATGTTTTTCTAATATCGATCATCCCTAATGTGAAGGCACCTGTACACAATAAAGCTAACGGCACGCCGCGGTCGAATGCCGCGCTATATTTGGTCACGCCCTAATATTGTTTCAATAATGTCATGTCAAATATATCAATATTCTACAATGTCATTTGTTGGATTGCTATATCATTATTTAATCATGCTGTGCTATTTATATATAAATAAAACTTCTTGAGATATTGACAAGAATTTGCAAATTTATAAATAATAAGACAAGGAGACAGAGAGTAACAGCATGTTGCCTCTATTTTACGAAGTTGGCATTAGCAATATTTCGCAGATTACTGAAAAGCACTCGAAACTAAGTTATATCAAAAGCGTTATACTTGGGTTAATCAAAATTGCTTACGTTATTTTAACATCAATCGTAACCAAACAGATAGCCGCTTAAAAATACCATTATATCAGAGTGCAGGTAGCTGATAGCCAATAGGGAATAAATAACATCGCTTCAAAGAGGCGTTTACTATCAATATTTCAGGAGTGAAATACTGCCTAACCTCCCCTTTTCACCTATCTCTGTTGTGTGATACCTCTGAGACTTATTTTGAGAGACTGTAACAGACAATGTTATTGTATTGTATTAGTGATATTATCTTTTAACAGATTTAATTTGTATGACTCAAAACTTGGCGATTAAAAAGAGTGGGGGAAAGTTTCTTGCCAGTTGTTCTTATCTGCTCTACGCCCTTGACTTGCGAACTGGTAGTAAATGTAATTGCGTTTCTTAGGGTAGTTTTAGTGCACCGTGCACCACCACCATGTGGAACCAGCTGCCCACTGAAGTATTTCCGAACCACTTCGAATTAAGATTCCTTCAAGAAAAGAGCGTACCAAGTCTTAAAATGCCGGCAACACACTTGCGATCCTTCTGGCCAGTATCACTTAACATCAGATGAGCCTCCTGCCCGTTGGACTGCTATTTCATAAAAAAGGGACTTTACAGCGTTTAAGATAAACAAGTGTAACCTGAAGCTGGTGATAAAATAATTGTATTATATTAGAAAATATTTTATATGCTTGTATGTAAAAATAATCTCCAGTGAACGCAATGTATTCCTGTCGTCGGTTTCCGTAGATACCATAATTATTTACAGGAGCTCATAAAGTTCATCACCCTCTTGCCTAACAAAATATTGTAAACAAATCAGATGCAGATTTCTGCCACAAGGTGACTTCAAAGAGCAATAACTGTATAAGTTTAAGGAGTCATAATCATAAGTCAATATTTCACCAAACTTTTCAATTTGTTTTAATTTTCTTTTTAATAATTTTTATTATTACTATGTAGGTTAAGAAAATTGTGTTTGGTGTTTTATATGTTTAGGTTTTATTTAAATAAATATTTTAAATGAAAGTTACGATTAAAAATTGTTTTGCTATCGTTACCAAATAACCATTTTTTTATTACTTTTGCTAAACTTTCCGTGTATGAGTTATAAAGACGTAGTAGAAAAATAAAGCAAATATTATAAGCTTCTGTTCATTTTTATAAGAGGATTAAATTCTCATTACAATCATATTAAGGAATATAAAATAATGACTTTAAAATGCCTAGGGAGTACTTAGATATACGCATTTCAGCGAGGAAAGAATTTGATTTCAGGCTGTAAAGGGATATTGTAGAGGTCAGCAAAATTGCCAGTAACCCAATAAAATTTTCCGTAAAAATGTCGAATGTCAAATCCATCGTATTAGCAATAACATTTTCTTCTAAATATTGGTCCTCATAATGTCTGACAATAAGCCTTTCAAATAAAATATCCTAATAGTGACCATTATATTGGTTTCAATGAAATTGGTTTTTATTTTATCTAAGTAGGAAAGGAATTTGACGATGTGCTCCGATATAATAGTGGGGTCTCGACAAGATGTAACATCTATGAAACAATTTTCGTAATTCAAGTCGGTTTCTTCAACACGGTTAGAATAACAATTTTACAATCTTTTCGCGTCACGTAGGAAACACTCGTCGGACCCCAAAGGAGAAATGTAATCATTTCTGGCAATCGAATATCTAAATTTATATTCAGAACCTGTCAATCTGTTTCAGACCTGTTTAGCTGAGTATATTTTTATAATTTAATTGCTCATCTCTGTACCTTTTAAGAGTAAAATTAGTTGATTATATTTTATTAACTATAATAAAGAAGCCTTGGTTAGTAAAGTAACGAGTTCCAGATCATGTAACCAAACTTCCGCTACATAAGTTTACACTTTACATCAAGGCAACCCTAATAAAAAAAGGACATTACACAGTTCAAGAATACATAGACGATAACAATGTGTGGGCACTAATGCCGCTATAAGATAGTGAGATGGCGTTAATAAGTGTACAAATTGTACCTAGATGAATAAATTACTTTTGAAGTTTGAATGTTTAACGTACCGCTAAGTAATAGTTAGCTTCTAAATCGAGGTAAGGGAGCGATTTTTGTAAACTAATATTATATATACGTGATATGTTATGTGCTTATTCTACTAACGGATCACTCTGCCAAAAGGTTTGCTGCGTACGAAATGTGTGTAGTATTTAAAATAATGGCCTCAGATTTCTGTATCGGTTTCGGATGTTTTTTCTAATAGGGAAATACGTGGCCCGTCTGTGCTGACTCACGCTGTTGCCTTTTTGGGACTAAGGCATGTTTCTTCAAGATGTTTTCCTTCACGGTACGAGCGAGTGTTAATGCGCACATAGACAGAAAAGTCCACAGCATGATAATAATATATTCATAACTGTTATCAGTTACTAACAAAAATATACGTATAATCTATATATACGTTAAATTAATTTACCGAGCCATACAACCCCAGTACTAGTCTGAAAACGCGTTGTCGAGTAAAATATGAAGTATGACGGAGTACTGCAATTTGATACGCACAGAGATTGGCCAATACCCTTTGAAGTTGCCTGCTACAAAAGCTATTAATTAAAAAGAGAAAAACTTAGTTTCAAATGCCGGATTCGAGGAAATCTTTTGTGGAAAACGTTTTATCTGTCTACAAAGCTTTGCTTGTACACCGTTTGCGTACTGAAAAAAAGTATGTCTAAAGTAAACAAATATATCAATAATTTGTAATATGTATTATGAAAAATAAATATCATCGTTTTAAGTATTATTATATTTTAAGAGTGAAATTCTCAACCCCTAAAGGACGTCGTTTGAATCCCAGCAGTGCACTTAACTAGTGGATTCGTTGTTATGCGCACCTGATTGTGTAAAAAAAATTGTGGTGTTACATTTTTGGCTTAATATAATATATTAATTACTATATTATAGTAATTTATCAGCCTGGTGCACGCGGGAACATAGAAGGTCAAAATTGACAGAAATCTCGTGTATGTTAGACCAAAATTTACTGCCGACCACGCACGCTGTTAAGCACGCGAAACGTCTTTTAAATTTAAAATTACGTAAAATAACTGTATAATAATACACAACTTCAATCCGGTAAAAAAGTGTTTTCTTTAAATGTGTAAAGGTTATGTCAATAAATGACAATACTATGTGCAAATTTCTCTCTCTCAATCTTTCTCACTATAGCTCTCTCTCACCTCTCGCTCTATGGCACTGTGTGATGCGACGTTTGCTCTATCTCACTCTCTCTCTCGATCTTTCTCACTTTCTTGCTCCCTACTTTTGCTCCATGGCTGTTTGCTTTATGCTACGTTCGCCCTTCCTCACTTTCTCTCAATCGCTGCACATCGTCGTGACGCTAATATAATTATTATTGCGTTTTATCCATAAAAAAATACCCTCATGCGCCGAAAGAAGTTACACTTCAAACAGGCAAATCGAACGACTGAAGTTTCGTTACTTGTATCATTGTATCTAAAGGTATATTGCGTATTAATCTCATAATAGTACAGACATTTCAATTGATTTCATTAGAATAATCTATTGTCTTCGAGTTAAGAAATAATGACAATGAAGTTCTCGAATGAACTCCTTCAAATATGGTGTAAACAGCTTCAGGATCAAAAGGGATTCTGCGCTAAATTCAAGAGACAATTCAGTGTTTAGCATATCGTGAGAAAGTTCACGAATTGTGTTTAAGTACGCATTATAAGGCTCTTCACTCCGTGCGTGAAGGATCGTAGTTCCAGTGACGTATTCAGGCTAGTTAGGACCCTATAGTTACTTTAGACATACTTCTTTTCAGTACGCAAACGTACAAGCAAAGCTTTGTAGATAGATAAAACGTTTTCCACAAAAGATTTTCCTCGAATCCGGTATTTGAACCTAAGTTTTTCTCTTTTTAATTAATAGCTTTTGTAGCAGGCAACTTCAAAGGGTATTGGCCATGTTTATATATAATAATATAATCTTTATTAATTTTTCTCACAAAAACTTAGTACATAAACAAGTGACAGTTATATACTATTATATATAAAAATAATTGTCTTTCTTCTATTTAGGGAAAATGCTTAGGGCTTAAATTTGGTAAATATATAACTATTTTTATTCATAGATAATTGTGATAAGACCGCCCATTACTATTTACTTAAAGTTTCCGTACTTTCTTTGTGCTTTAGGTACTTACTTTTTAACCTTTTCCAAACGATACTTGGGGCCTTTTAGGTCGGGGCCCTGTCAGTAAATTTAGTTACTGCCTATAACAGTATCGGGCAAATACTTAATTTTACAAGCCCATTAAACGTAAATTTCCTTAACAATAAAACTTCGTTCACTTGGTATTTCCAAACCAATACGGAATGTTTGTTGAATCGTAAGTCAGAGGTAGACTTATGTGACAGCAGGAGGAAGTGTTTCGAAGATCTGAGCAAACATTTTGTAAACAGGGAAATAAGGCTGTTTGTATGTAAGAGATGCTGATTTTGCTGTTTTTTACGGGTTACCTGAATTACTTGGATATGGTTCTGCGATGGTTTAATATAGTCGCCTAGGGTAAGGCTCACAAGGGTTTTAGAACAAAAAAGACTTTTGTAATAACTAGGTAGGATAATTTATTATGTTGTCTGCGAAGATGACATAAAATTGAATGAAAGCATTAAACTAGTCAGTTATAATATCACGTGCAGCAGTGTTGGCTTATTTGCTTTAGCGTGCGACTCTTTGGATCGTAGGTTTGATCCCCGGCTGTGCACCAATGGACTTTTTGTCTATGTACGCATTTAACATCCGCTCGAATGGTGAAGGAAAACATCGTGAGGAGACTGGCTTGCCTTTGACCCAAAAAGTCGACTGATCGGAGGCTGAACCTCTATTTGCCGTTTAGATAGATAGATGATAATGAGACAGATACAGAAATCTGAGGCCCGGATCTAAAAAGGTTGTACACTGGTTACTCATTTATTATTATATATGTTATCATGTAACTTGTACTTAAATATAAGAAAACTCTTTATAAATAACTTTGCTTATACGCAAAAATAATATTATACTGCAGTACCGAAGCGAAAAATCGACTCAAAGATTTACCTGTTATTGGATAACTCATAACCCACACAAAATAATGTTCATTCAGCCTCATCGGTAAAGTCCTATCATAACTAACATACCCGCTACAAAATTATGGAATCCATATAAAATAACGGCGATAAACTTTACTACCAATTTACCCTGGATTCACGTGTTATTTCTTATGTAAATTTTGCCTTAATAATAATAATGTCTTGAATATTTTTACCAAAATTAAAACACTGCATTTGGAGATATGACAACCATTACAACCTTTATTAGTGCATACAATCATTGTCCGATCGAACGGAGTGGGTAGACGAATCAAGAAGGCGTGGGACAAATACTGGTCACAAAAATTACAATCAAATCTAGACAAAATATCTACGAAAAGCTATGGACTGTATTGTGATGCCAACTCTACTGTATACATTGTTAACAAAATAAATGTATTCCAAACCGCTAAGCTAGAAGACGAAACGCAGATTTAAGAAAAATAACAAATGCAACCGATACTGTTAAATTGGCATGTAGACTAAAATGGAGGTGGGCCGTCGCAAGAGCTAGAGACAATCGGCGGTTTGAACCAGTGCTGCCCTGCGATTCTGTAACTCACTTTTCGAACTCACACAGCGGTTTTCGCATCGGCGGTCGCTCTGAAATCAGTCGTGAAGCAGTAATTTTATGATTTGGCATTCTGAAAAGGTGGGAGCTTGTAGTTTATTGTTTATCAGAATCGCAGGGCAGCATTGGCATCCGCGACGAGACGAGAGTGCGAGAACGCACGCGGTGGCTAAGTCCAACGACCTGGCAAGCCCAAGCAAGGGAATTCAGATAGAGTTGAAAGAGGCCTATGCCCTATTATGGGGTTCTTAAAATTAGATAACATTATAAATTGTATTATAATAATAAAAATGTAACATTTTTGGATATAAAAGTCTTTATTGTTTTTATAATCAACCAACTAAAAATTGATCCATCCTACCATGAAGTCCAAGCCAAACTAAACCTTAACTTATAAATTAGTACTTTTGTATACGCTATTTGTTTGCTTGTACTTTTGCATACTTTAGCTTAACAGCTGTCTTCATTCTTTAAATAATGATTCTCCATACAATGAACCGGTGTTTTTTTTACTTAAAATTTTAATTGGTAAATACAGTGGTATATTCTGAAATAAAGGGGCTCATTGGTCTAGTGGTTAGTACCCCTGACTGCGAATCCATGGGTCCCGGGGTCGATACCCGACTGAGACAAACATTGATGTGATGAGCATTTGATGTTGTGCTTAGGTCTTGGGTGTTTAAATATGAGTATTTATATGTCTATCTATCTTTAATATGTATGTATATCCGTTGCCTAGTACCTATAACACAAGCTTCACCAGCTTAACATGGGACTAGGTCAATTGGTGTGAATTGTCCTATCACAAAAAAAACGTACGGACGTAAATAACCGACTGTGTTATCTTACAAACTACAAAAATCTCTCAAGTCTTGACTATCTCCAAGCAAAATACCTCAAATTCCTTATCGAGATAAGTGCCATCCTAAATACCGTCTAATATTACTAAACACCTAGTTTAAATTATGGCAAAGTTATGGTTGTGATTTATATTGTTCGGGTTAAACCGCAGGGAGCGATAGCGTGCCATGTAAACCCCCGGTGGATATAGCAAAATTTGATGTGTTATTTACCACAACTAATGTTCAATGCGAAGAGATGTTAAACCCTCATTTTGTACTCGTCATTTTGTGTATAATTTGGTATGGGATGTTGGAATATTAGATATTTGCAGCTTGAATACTGTCACGCATTATTACTTAATTCAATTAGAAACAACAGACAAATTCTACAAAATAATTGGCAATGGGAAATTTTATAATCTGTACTATTCAAAATATAATAAGCCATAATTTCAAGTAATTGTTATAGAAACCCATTAAAAAAAAAGTAAAATCGGTTGTCTGTAAAGTCGGTTTACTGACAATAGTTGAACGTGACAACGTCATAAGAAAATACTGATGGAATGGTAGCATTTTTCAAAAGAAAATGTTATTTTATTTGTTTGATAGATATTTTGTATGGATATAGAGGAGGTAAATGGAAATCACAATTGAATAAACAAGTAGGAGAGAGACAGATGTCGAACGCTGCCGAACGCGGAGGCCGATTGTGCCTCTTTGTCGCTCGTTCCGCGCTCTCGCTTGCACTTCAAGCCTTAAATGGAATGCCTCAGAGCGAGGTAACGCCACATGAGTCATGTTTTTTTGTGCGTGCAGCCGGCCCCATCGAATTATAAGACGTCACGTCAAAAACCATATTGACGTAAATGCTTTGTAGGAAATGAAATTGTACGTATGACACAATAATAGAAATTAAGTTCAATTTTAAATCAGTCCAAAAAGAATAGTATTTTGGTTCATATAGAAGGCGAGTTACGCAAAACAATAGAACTCCCAAATGTTTCAACTGTAGTAATAATATACAGTATATTTTAATTAAAACAGTGCGAAGTCGAACCAGGTCGCCAGTTCAAATATAAAAGTATTCAGCTCTATTGGCATCAATTTCGTACCGCTGCTTCGAACTAACGCCGCAAAAGTTTAACATGAACAGTTCCTCAAAGCTCTCGTTTCTCGGTCAGTGTTTACAACGATTTTGTTCAAGTTCGAGCCCAACTTTGATGTTAGAAATAGGACAAAGGATGCTTAATTTACTTACGTATTAATATTTCATGATACTATACATTCTCATTGGGTTATGACTTATGTTAGTTGAGTGTTCTTTTCATTCTCCTTATGTAGACTAAACACTTTTGAGAGTTTGTAAGGTTATAATATAAAGCGTTATTTAATAGAATTTATATATTTAATAAACAAACTAACAAAAATCATTTATTCATGTTAGGTACAATGTACACTTATGAACGTCAAAAAAAATAAAATATACATTAAATGCTTCTAATTTTACAATTACTGCCAGGTCTCAAATCAAAGGCGTAGAACGGAAGAGAAGAACTGGCAATAAACTCTCCGCCACTCTTTTTAATCGCCAAGTTTTTGTTTTACACAACGTTTGTAAGGAGCTGCAACCATCACACCATGTTCCACATGACATCTTAAGTAATTATTAATAATAAAATAAATTAAAAACAAAGATTTGTCCTATATCAGCAGGAGGCATGGTGAAATAGGAGCACGCACTTACATTCTCGTGGGTCTATACTCATGTGATACAAAAAAAATTCAGCAATTGTCTTAAACCCAAAATCGACGACATGTCAGACACAGAGTCTGAAAACTGATACCAATACGACTAAACACACATGGAAATGTCTGCTAAGCCTATATTTAAATCATACGTGCTTCATTGGTGTGAGATAATAAAATCTCATGGTCACGTATAGAAAATATATTGAAAAGCATAGGCTTTAGGCCGATAGGTGAGGCCGAGTTCATGACCTTTCGCCGGAGAATAACCCCAGGCTGGATTCCGGAACATGCCTACTGCGTAACCTATTTGATTTTAAATAGAAATTATATTACAACTGATATATTTTAACTTAAATTTTGGAATCTCTAGGATAATTATTTTGAAAAATTAAGTTTTATTCATTTTAGTAGGTTGGTAAGAAAAATGTTTGTGGCAAAATACTACCACAGGTTAGTTAGCTATATCAACATCTATGGCGTTGATGTCGCATTCTTGGAATCGCGTGGAACTAAAGCTCATTATGGAGATCGGGATCGCTGTCGGTGTTACTTGAAGTTACAGAGTTAGGGCCGTGATTCAAAAGGGCAAAGCAATAATTAGGAAGCATAGTAGAGTTTAAAACGATCAAGATTTAAAAAAAAAACGCTTGGCACTCGGGGACTGCCGCGGTAACTCTATTGCATATAATTTTTTATCAACTTATGTAATTATTTATTTATTTTTTATTTATGCAGTATTTTTTTCTTTGATATAAATTCAATCTACCACTCTGCCACTCTACCAGACTCAGACTAACACAGGCTGCACCGGCCGCGCTTAAGCTACGTCACCGATCTCGTCAGAGAGATGTGAATACGCAGTATGCGTTCTGTCCTCGGCGTATTGGCCGCACCTATATTACGTCATCGTGTGTTAGGTTTATTTTCGTTACAGAATTTCTAGATTCGGTTGCCGCGCTCAAAGCCCGCGATAAAATCTATGCAATAGCTAAAAAGTGTTTTTAAAAATAAATAATTTTTGCACTATTTTTAAATTTATCGTGGCACCTATTTTGATGAATCTCGGTATTCCGTACGAAACATTTATGAGCTATTTGATTCATAGCGGCGTTTTTCACATTTTTTGCAGTAACCTTTCATTCGACGTATCCTCTAAAGCCTCGAGCGCTGTCAAACTGATACGGCTAACTGACGGGATATAGAAAAACAACATAAAGCCAATTTGAACGATTTTTAACGTCCGTAGTGTTATTAGTTTGACGTATCTGTGACAACCATTGACAGTTAAGGATGTGTTTTAACAAGGTAGTGCTTTGTTTTATAATAAATATTTTTTCTTTAGAATCCACTCTTGCCTAGGACATATTGAACGAAAGAGACATGTTGAAAAATCATTTATTCATATTATAGGTAAACAATTGTATTGTATAAATGTACTACCTATTTGACACACTCCTAAATGTCAAAATTAAATGATCCTATACACACATTCACTGCCAGTTCTCAAATTTTTAAATTTACGCAAAGAACTAGCAATAATCTCGCTGCATTTTGTAGAAAGAGTTTCTACAAATGAGTTAAGAACAGATATATAAAAGTGTTAAATGTAATATTGTGTCATTATGTTATTGTATGAATTTATTTACCCGTAGTGCATTACTCTATATACAAAATACATGTAAATAAATAATTATATATCTTAGATTATTAATTATCTGTTGTGTGGTAATCTGGATGCTTCATTTAATTTGTTTTTTAGTCTGTGAGAAAAACGCTTGTTTTGGCTTGTCATTAAAATTTATAATTCGCAGATTTTTTTGTTTGCTTTTTCTTAATTTATCGAAGAAATATTATAAAAGTGATTTTCAAGTAATAGTACATATTTCAGCAACACAATTGAGTTTAATTCATCATATGTATAATGTATATATAATATATATATATGATAAATGTATCAAATTAACGAGTTATAAAGATTTTATTGTATTGCATATACAATGGTAAAATTTTATCTTGAGAACGACTGTATTCATATTTTATATTCTTACCGTTCAGTGCTAATCTTAACTCTCTTTTAGCACGGAATTTCTACTACCTACATATATTACTGAGTTTTATATTGGTTGTGTAGATAGAAAAGTAAATAAATATTCATAATAAGCGTCATATGACGCTTCAATCAAATTCAATGAATGCATAACGTTTCTTTGCATTTGCTTGTATTCATAAGTTTGTAATTTGACGTATTAAATCTATCGCGAGCTTATTTCGACTTGAACAGCATCTGTAGTTAAGCCTTATAGCCAAGCCGTCTTGGTATGTGGCCGCTTGGTGAGGTTTACTGGGTTCGATTCTCGGTTAGAGTATAAGTTTTAAATTTACTCTCGGCCTTTGGTAGGGCTGTAGGGTACCGGGCGAGTAAACCGTACATGGCGGGCACGATCGAATTTCTATAATATGCAGAGGGCATCGAACTATAGAAAGTAGACTGTGTAGTTTCTAATAGTGGTAATTACAAGTGGTCTAGTAATTCAACATTCTTGAAAATTAAAAAAAAAATAGTTGGCGTTATGTCCTGAGCTCCAATCACAATTGAACGCAACGTATCGTCTTGCGTCTTTGATTTACATTCTCTCGCCATTTAAATTTTATAGTAAAGTTAATTGCTCTTACATAACGCAATATGTGACTCGCCCTACTGCGTGACCGGCAATAGTGACGTATTTCAGTTTGATTAACGTTCGTATTTCCCGGCTGGTGATTTTTAATTCGACATTAAATCAACATTCGTTATAGGGCTAATATAATTAAGGCTAACGAGTCGGATTTAATCAGAGGAAAATAATTAAAAGAAGATACCTTGTCAGCTCAAAAACACTGATAATTTCTGTAAAACAGTAAGCGTTATAATTTCGTTCCTGATTTATTTTACGATTTTAATAAAGTAATTTTAATTTGTATATTGTTTTGTACAAATTTGTAAATATTAAATTTTAATGAACATGTGACGGTTTAAATATCTCCGGGGAATCTCAATGAAGAAGTTCTTTAAAACGGAACTTTTGTGACGAATAATCTCAAAACACACTACAAAGTCTAAAACACTAAAAAACTTTAAAATCCTTTTTGAAGTTATACTTCTTAAGGCGCGTTATGAAAAATTGATGAGAGTGAAATTTTACGATGCGCGCGCACCGTGACACAAAATTAACAGAATGAAGTTGCCCACGAAAGATGCTACGGCATTGGACATAATTTAAAAACAATCTTCGAATAATAATAAATATTATTTATTTAATTGTTCCAATGTAAACTGAACTTCATATACTATAATGACTCCTTTTCCAGTCTTTGATTATTTAATTGTAATTAATTATTTGCATGCAATCAAAAACTATTTTTAATAATGCCAAAGAAGTATAACTTCTTACGCGCGTACATAAGTACACGCACCCGTTTTTTTCTTGACGCTATATTTATTACAAAAGTAACTGTTTATTATTACAAATCAGGAATAGACCGCTGGTAATTAATATAAGAATAAACCAATTATAACATGCGAAGATATCGAGATAAGGTAAAAAAAATATTGGATTACAAACACTTGCCTTTAATTGATTTGAAGGATAAAAATGGTTCCTTGTCGATGAAATAAAATAAAAATAAAACCAACAGACCTCGAGCGGAAATTTCCAATCGGTTAACCCCCAATCACAGGCTGTTTCGATTATTTTTCGCCGATTTAAATCTAACATTTCGGTAAGATACTGTGTTTGAGGAAAGTTAATTTACCTTGAATATTCGGGAAATCTTTCAAGATTATGAAATATTAAAACATAAAACGGTCCGATGTCCGTACATCGAAATGTTTAGGAGGATTTATTTATGTATAAAGTTCAATAAAATTATACAATACATAATCAAGCATCACATACTGGCATGTTTCGCCGCTTTACTGATAAATTATGTTAGAGTAAGTATGAATTGCTACAGTTTAGTGCAGCCAGGGGGGCAACCCCGATACTCTCGCTCAAACTCGGGAAAATTTGCGTCTCAAAAAAGACGTAACCCTATACGGACAAACCATCCTGAGAGGCAAAAGTCCGTCAAATATCTGGGAGACACGCTCGATAGCGGCATGTACTTTCGTAAGCACATAGCCGCCGGTTGCAAGAAGGGCTCTTTTGTCGTCTCTCGTCTCTATACCCGCCTGAATAAAAGGAGTCACATGTCCCTTAGACATATAGTGACATTGTATAAAGCCTGTACCCAACCGTGCATACCCTACGCTAACGTAGTCTTCGCGCGTCTTGCCCTCTCCCATATCCACCCGCTACAGAAGAAGAGCACTCCAGATTCATGTGAATCGCGCCGGGAGTCTTGTTCTACGGGAGGAACGTCGATCTCCATCACGACCTGGAGCTCCCTACCATAGCCCATTGGATGAAGTTGGCGTCCACACGCCATACAAGGCTAAAAAAACCCAAACCGTTGGTGTGAAAAACCATTAATTATTACCCCTTCCCGACAAAAAAGACCCGTAGGAGGCCCTGACATGTCCTAACGGATCCGGATGATACGATCACCGTAGCTAATGCTAAATTAAAAGATTTGAGTACAAAACCGCCTTCACCGGGAAAAGCGTGGACCTTTCCTTTCCGTGGTACTTCGTACTTCGCTCACTCCAGTGAGCTTCCGTCCTGCCCTTCAGGTGATTGACACTAAAACGAGGTCCGAGTCTCGCAGTCACCCTTGCGCTATTCGCGGAAAAACGCCTATTCCTGCCGAGATACGCTCGCCAAAACAGCCCGAGCTGAGCTGTAAATTCTATAAAGAGATTTACTAATAGCAAAAGTAAAAATAAGTTTAATGTTACGCGTTAATTTTTTAAAATAGCGAAGCCGGGTTAAGCGCTTGTATTGCGTACAATCGGATTTTATTAGATACTGTTGAGTGGAACACAATTTTATTACTTAATAAATCCACCGTTTCACGTATAAAATGTTTTTGTGATAAAATTCCATTTTAACCAAATTATGGTTTTGATTTTTGCAATTTATGACATTATAGTATTAAATGTTTTCGTTTAGTAATGGACTATTTCAACTGTCTTCTTTATCATGTTTTTTGGTTTTCTTATCACGGTGAGCTTGTTAAGAAAAAATAAAAATTTGCTGTAAGAAAATATAGACTATAGTCTATATTTTATTACATTCCTTTAATTTTATGAGAATTAAAGGAATGTAAGTAGGAAGTAATTTTTTTTTAAATTTTATGTATATATATATATTGTATAAATATTAATGTATATATAAAATATTATATAATGTGGTTCTTCCAGGTAAGAGCAATAAGACCGCCAGTTGCCCTCCTTTTTATTTATTTAATTATTTCAATTGTACTATATTTCTGTAATAAATTAACGTAGCGTATTTAACTTCAAACGGGTGTAATCATAAATTTTAGATTAGTAAGTGAAATTATTTTTTATTTATTTATACTATACACAAATTATATTATAGTTTTCTGGCGATATATTATAAATTACCTACTATTATTTATAAAATCTTCAAAATATGTACCTTTATATATACAATCTTTTTACACACACAAATACGTCGTGAGTGAGTTCGTTCTGCGATGTTAAAAAAATGTCTATTGTTGCTGGCTCTCGACTGGTGCCTTGATCTAATCAAGAAGCTTGGTGTGCTCAGCAAGATGGTACTTCTTCCGGGCATTGGCTTGCAACTGTATGAACGCAAATTCAACCCCACATCTCCATATACTGTTCTCACCTCTGGGCGGGAGCTCCCCAGTACTAGATCTTTCCACATAACCGTATTTAACAAAGAGCGGTTTGAATCGTTGACTGGTCGTCCCTTTCCAATCGGCTTGATCCCTTGGCGTTGCGTAGAGATGTGAGGTCTCTCTGCATCTTCTACCGCATTTGCCATGGACAGTTTTCAGAGAAGTTGATCGGTTTATTACCTGCAGCTGAGCTTCATCATCGGACGTCAATGCAGAATACGAAATTCCACCCGTATGTTTGATTCCATATAAGCTTCTTGTAAGAAAAGCAATAAGTACTCATTAAAGTCTTAACTAGTACCAAGTGGTCGTATACAATGTTAAAGAACATTTTCGGAATATCATCTTTAGCTGAATTAGTCGCGTGAGGGTATAAGTGGTTCTTGTAAGATACATGTCGATAAGGATGAATAGCCCATCTCCGGTGGCTAGTGCCGGAAGGGTGAACCTTTTAGCCGCCGAGTTACTCGACTATCACGGTTCGATTATACTTTGGAATGATTACGTTGATGTGTAAGTTTTTAAATACTAAATTAAATTAATTGGAATGCCTAAGACATTCTACTCCCCGGACCTTGCTCTAACAGATAACCATTTTTTTCGAAATTTGGATAACTTCTTGCAAGGTACGATATTCATTCCCGTCTGAATAGTGTTTTTATTAAAGGGATCAATAAACTACCAATGAGATGGCAAAAGCATAGATAGCTTTGATTAATTAAATATATTCTAGCTTTTTTTCATCTCATACAAAACGTCAATTTCATATGTAAGGAATATAAATGCGCCTAATCTTTGCCTGAATATAACAATTAACACGACCCCCCACACCGGCAAAGACAGATAAATATCTGTGTCTGTTGCTTAGAATATATTTTATAGGCAAGAAAGCCTTTTGTGTCTGTTTCTGTATATTTATTTATTTTATTTAATTCCCGCATTTTTTATTACACATATATTGTTGGGATTGAGAGTCCCGAAACAATATGAAATAATTGTACTGAAAAACCTAACGTGGTTATTTTTAATTGACCCAATATAGCCTTCTTATTTCAGGCACGTACCGATGTCTAAGATAAATGCATTGTCTCAGAACAAAGATGCACTTCTGTTTAGTCTTTTGTTTGTTGGAATGCTGTAAACAAGTTCAACACTCCTTTGTGACGAAGTTGTAGGTTTAGCGTAACTCGACTAAGGGACGTATTTCATGCGAACGACATTTGCTAAACCAATCTTTTAGAGGTGATTTATTCAAGATAGGACATTGTTAGGTTGTTTTTGACTTGAGCAATACCTACTTGGAATTTATTCTGCTTTTAATAAGTGTGTGAATTTATTAACACACAACTGTACTACAAAAAATTCTAAAATTAGAAATTTCTATAATCTACTAGCTGACCAGTATATCATTTATTATAAAAAATAGGGGTTGATCGTAGAGGGGTGAAAATTAGGGGTTGTATGTATTTTTTGATGCTATATCATAAAAAAATTAAAAATAAATAATTTATCTAAAAATAAAAAAAAAAAATTTAGGAGTGGACTACCCCTAACATTTAGGGGGATGAAAAATAGATGTTGGCCGATTCTCATAGATAACGGATAAGCACAAAAAATTTCATCAAAATCGGTCAAGCCGTTTCGGAGGAGTATGGCAACGAAAGCTGTGACACGAGAATTTTATATATTAAGATTTAAATATAATTTATGAATTTTGTGCATTCCAAATTGAAATACGATTCTTCAGGATAGTCTGAATTAATACAACATGACAGTGGAAAATAGTAAATGAAATGTGTAACACAGCACTCTTACTTTGTAAAAGAGAATTATTTAAATGATTAATTTGACATTAGCTGGAATTGGTTACGTCACAAAAAAGCAAATAATGTCACAAGGAGGTGACATAATTTCTACGTACTTTATATCATATTCGTAGCATTTATGAACAAAAGCTTACAATCGGAATCGCCATAGCTTAGTATTTTAGAGTTTATATTTATACTGTGTCACAAACTAGTTCCTATATTGTATTCCGTTCCAGTTCCACACAACGAATAGCGACAAGGCTGCCCACATACGCTCTTCCGGTGTTCAGCAGACCGGCGACCGGAAATATAAAATTTTCTTTGTAGCAAGTGTAAAGACGGTTGAAAGTCGTTGAGTTTTTGAACGTGTATTGTATTTAAAGTTTCTAATCACAATTTTTCACTAATTTTTACAACAATAAACAATTTACCTTATTCAGTGTGTAAATATTTTAAGCTTTTTATAAAGTTCTATTGAATTATTTGTTTTGTGATCTTAAGCACTTATTATTTTTACTTGTAAAGAAAATGTATTTATTTTATGCCTTCTACTTAATATTGTCACACACTGGCATTGACAAATTTAATAGAATGTAACATGCAATCCTATTAAATAATTAAAGTAATTTAAATTACCATAACACTTGTAACAAGAAGAGAGCGTACCAATCTCAGAAAGGTCGGCAACATATCCGCTAGCCCAGCGTCGCAGGTGTCCATGGGTGGCAGTTATTACTTTATTCATACCCGCCTCCTCTTTGCGTCCTGTCCCATAAAAAATAATAATATTAACAGCAAGATAATCAGAAATCTGACGAAAGTTAGAAATGTTGAATATTGTGTAAAATATTCAATGATTGACTCAGTAATAACATAACAATTGGCTAGCACTTGCACTCCAGAACAAATAATCCCGATGACGTCACCAGTGTAGTGCCTTTAATTTTTGTAGCGCTGATGTCTCAAATTTGGATTTACGTTGTACGAAAACACAATAAGATCATGATCGCAAAGGCTTTTGGATATTAGATGGTTGCCTTACTGCCTAAATAAAAAAATAAAATAAATCAGTGGCGCTACACGCCTGTGTATCTGTGCCTCAGATTTTTGTATCTTTTTCATGATCGTTTGTCAATCTAATAGGCAAGTAGCCTCCTGTGCCTAACACACGCCAACGACTTTTTGGGTGTAAGGCAAGCCGGTTTGCTCACGATGTTCTCCTTGAAAATTCGAGCGAATGTTAAATACGCACATAGAAAGTTCATCGGTGCACAGCCGGGGATCGATCAACTTCAGTGACGAGAGTCGCACCTTGAAGCCACTGCTCACTGCCTAAATGAGTAAGTTATTAATTACGATCGTAAATTTGACAATAGAGTCACTATGACTGCTGCGCAAGGGATTCTAAGGCACTTTTATATAAATTCTTTAATCGTTGAATGATTTACGTTCCATGCTAATTAAAGATCGTTTCACCTCTCAATACCAAGGGACATTCTTAAGTATTCAAAAGTGTTTTATTACCGCGCTCACTTAAGTCGAAATTCCCGAATAAATACAGAGCATTAGATCCTTTTTCGTAAGACGTCTTATACTTTGGGGGTTTCTCAGCCGTCGAGGCTCATCATTTGCATCCAAATAGCTTCTATAAATTCACTACCCAAATTTTCACTGACTCTCCTCGGAGGCAATTAAATATTTTTTCTCGCTGATTTTTACTGTGAATATATTCGGGCAGATTGCAACCGTCAGCTGCGTTCATTAAAACATTATTTTGACGTTCACGGCGCTCGGTCAACGCAAATAAACAATACTGGTTCATCAGGAATTTATTTAATTTTCGCAATATGAAACAGTAATATATAAGTGAAGTGTTTTTTTTTTATTGTATGGGCTTTCCATTTTCTATTAAGGCAGGTTAAACGCTATAATACTTCTTAAGTGTAGTGATTTCACTTTCAGGCGCAATATTCTGTTCACCTTCAATAGTCAGAAGTCCATGAGTTGGGCAAAGTAAATCGTGACTTCAAAAAATAACCTAACGTAACGCGCAAAACGTACATTTTACGCATACGTTACTAAAGTATTAATACTTAAAGTTTAGTACTCGACTGGTCACATAAGATATTTAAAAGACGTTAGAACTCGAGTACACTACGGGCTTTTAAAAAATAGCAAATTGAAAGTCGCGAACAATAAATTGCACCTTCGCATGGAAATGGAATCGAAGCGTAGTTTAATAGTTCTAACGGAGATTAGGGAATTATTTTATGCTGTTATTATGTATGTATATTATATACATTAGGTCCTTACATATGATGCGTATTCTACGTATTGTACAAAAATATTTTTTTTAATTAGACAACACTTTTGCCATAAAAAATTAAAACGGGAAAATGAAATGAATCAAGGATTAAAAAAATGCCCGAGAAAATCTCTGTAAAAAATTTGAAATTCGGAATTCCTAACCGAAGAGGAGATATTTGAGGTCAAAGTGCCAGTACGACAAAACGTCAGTTTAATATCTAAGGATATATTGTAAAATTACGTTATCAATAAAAACCGCATGAAAATGAGTATAATATCAAAAAAATATTTGGTAAATGCCAAAGATATATCTTTAACTATTATATTCGGTTAGATACTCTAGCTTCCTGTGGCCAAAATTAGGATCGAGATTCGAGACAACATTTGATTCAATGGTTTGGAAGTGATAAGGTTCTATCTCACATTTACACCACTACTAAACTTAGCAATGTGCAATCGTGCCGATTTAATTCTGATTTGTTTCCTAGATTTAAATCGTGCATATAGGTTTTATTTTGTCAGACATGACATGACTTTAAATGCACAAAAGTTAA
This sequence comes from Pieris melete, assembly GCA_963693345.1. Taxonomy (NCBI): domain Eukaryota; kingdom Metazoa; phylum Arthropoda; class Insecta; order Lepidoptera; family Pieridae; genus Pieris; species Pieris melete. The sequence continues at coordinate 3,311,173 of CAVNZK010000040.1, read as the reverse complement.
AATCATTTATTCATTTAGGTTCACAGAATGTGTGACACAAAGTACACTCATGAACGTCAAAAATAATATATATATATATATTGAATTTCACATATGTGAAATGCTTCAAGTTTTACATTTACTGCCAGTTCTCAAATCAAGTAATTTTAAGCGCCAAGTTTTTTTTACACAACGTAAGTAAGGAGCTTGAACCATTACACCATGATCCACATGACATCTTAAGTAATTAATAATAATAAAATAAATTAAAAACAAAGATTTGTACTCTATCAGCAGGAGGCATGGTGAAATAGGAGCACGCACTTACATTCTCGTACAGTTTCATATATTTTTAAACCTCTATTTACATGGGTTGACTATGAATATATATATATATGTTATTATACCTGCAGCTAAGATTCATCATCGGACGTCGAGGCAGAATAGGAAATTCCACACCTCAACGTCCGTTGTTCCACAACTCAGCGTTTTTTTTAAACACCACCGCTATGTGGAACCAGCTGACAACTGAAGTATTTGCGAACCAGTTCGACTAAAGGTCCTTTAAGAAAAGAACTTACCAAAACGGCGTCCTCTGGCATTGAGAGTGTCCATGGGCATGTATCACATAATATCAGATGAGCCTCCTACCCGTTTGCCCCTCTTCCATAAAAAAACATCTTAGATATATAAAAGCCTCTATTAAGGAAAATTATTTTTAAGAAAATAGTAAAAATTTTAGTCGACATCACAGGAGACCAAAGAGCTGCAGCCACCTCGGATAAAGAACTGGTTTAGCTATTTAATGGGAGAACTCTGCCAGTATCTTCGGAACCATGCCTAAAGGGACTTCTATTAATAATATATTTTAGTTATTATATTTTGAGGTTAGTTATTGGTTTTTGTTATAGTAATGAAGATTATTTAATTACCAATTTTGTATTTAAAACACTCATTAGTAACATTACTCAAATAAGTAAAAGCCTCTATTGCATGCATTTTGAAGTAAGTTGTATTTCTAGGTTAAAGCCTTTCGCGTATGTTATTCAAAGCGATGTTTTCCTTTCAAAAGCGATACCGTGAATAACGATACTGTAAGCCGTAAATAACGAATTCGTTGATTTACGTTCTTAGTTTCGGACCGCAACAGCCCTGACCCAACACTTCTCTTAATCATTAGAAAATATAACGGAAATAGTTTTAGAGATCCGCATAAGTAATAAACGAAATAAAAGTATGTTTTTATGCGAGTGCGATAAATTAATATAAAACTTCATTAACACATAAACGCCAATTTATTACAATATCTACTTAAGGCGTGTATTCACTTTGATTAGAGATTTGGGATTAAGAGAAAACAATTGTGGACAGCGACTAGTGCAGGTGATTAGTTGGCTCCGAAGTAAAGTGATTAGAAGCGTGTTCTATTTTTTTGCGAGTGAACTGCGAGTAAGGACGTTGCGTGCCCTCCCTTCCCCTTCACTCGCAGCGTGCCAAAACACGTCTGAACTGGCAGCAGGACTCTTCGGTCAACCTGAGAGGAAAGTAATATTCCGTCGTATCTTCAGCAGCCAATTCCTTATAGAGTTGATAGCTTGCGCCATGAATAAGTCTTCTATTAATCCATTTTCGAACCCATACTTTTCTTGGTCTTGCAAGTTCAGCTTCCAAAACTTCTTCGGTTTCAGATAGCACCGCGTTTAATTCATCTTTCAGTACTTCCTCCAAATGTAAGCGCGCTTCTTCGATGTTCGTCCAAACTTGCTGATCGACAACTGAATTTACTTAACAGAGTCACTAAACAAGAATTGGACACTACTTGCACTACACACCTGCACTAATCATCCTCAATTACTAATGACTTGCACTCGCACTAATCAAAGTGAAGTCAGGCGCTGTTAGCGCGAGACTCGGGCGTCAGTCTCTTTATAGAAATAGATTATTTGCAAGAAATTTGCTAAACATAGAAATGGAACCAATACTGGAGATGATTGCATTGCTTCAAATATCTTTAACGCGTAGGGCCGAGAACAAAAAACGTTTTCTATAGAGGAAACTTGTAGCTTTTTGTATTAAGGAAAAATGGAAGAAAATCTATTTTCCGGGTTTATACATTCTATAAAAAGTAGCAAATTGTTTCTACAATCTTCGAGTTATACATCGTTACCAAATAAGACATAAGGGGGCTGTCTGCGACCCCGAGCCGCGATTTTTTTTCTGGAGAAAATATCTTAAGTACTATTAAAACTTTAAACTTCGACATTATATAACATTTCGATGTTCGAATAGTAAAAAAATTGCGGGTTTAGTGTTGGAGATAATTATAAGTATTAGAGATATTTTGTTATAAAGAGATTATTTAGAAATTGGTATCCGTTTGACGGAGCAGCCGAAATTGTATAAAATAAATATCGATGGCCCCAACGAATAAACGTGCAAGAGCTCTTACCTAAAAAAATTTTTTTCGTTTTCTTCGTTTTAATGGCCTATCATACACCTATATAATTTTTTTTAAATATTTTAGACTTAAAATAAGGCTTTTATAGCACAATATTCGTTTATTGTAGGGAAAAAATATATTTTCATATCATCATGAATAACAAAACATGCGCCTATTACATATTATTTGTTTCTTAGAGTACACCAGAATAAACGTGTTAAATCAATCTGTCGCTCGTGCCTATCCTCTCCTTTCGGCAATTACTCTTACACGATTATTCGTGTAAAAATGGAAGCAACTTTTACTAGTAATGCATCATTGCACACTGAATATAATAATTACAGTTATTCCATTATCTTTTACTAATTTCTCTCCTTTCTTCTACTTTTGTAAAGGTTCAAGCACTAATATTCTTCTCTCATAAATTTCAAGTTATTGTAAGTAACCGCTTAATATACGGATACTTTTTCGATCGTGTCTATTGCAATAGCGCGTTAGTATAGACAAGGGATGAAGCGGGGGCGGGGTATGTGAGCCACGCCGACTGTTTTATATATTAATAAGGCTTACGATCTAAGAAGTATTTCCGATTTAGATGGTGTTTTACATAGTATTTAAACACAAAATATATCACAGGATGTTGTAACTACAGGATCGGAGGAAAGAGCCGTAACTCCCATTGAACAGCTTACGAAAAATAGAAAAATAGAAAAATAGATACTAATTTATGGAAAGATAAGAAAAACAAGCGTTCCGTTTCCGGCTGTCATACTGTAAGCATCGTAATTGTGTAGCTCCGTAATATTGAGTGCTAAAAAATAATTTCGTACACTGTTCTTGAGACTGCGACGTCACAAAACACAAATCGAAGTGTCGTCCGTGTAGTGGAACTACCGATTTAACACAATATCACGTAAGTTCTTGAATTTCAACAAAAGTATCTCCAAAAAGTGATAATTAGAGGTTAGAAATTCACCAATCATATTGAGCATACAAAAGATCAATGGCATTGACACTTGTCACAGTAACAGCTAACTAGTGTTGCCAGAGCAAGTAAATAAAAACTACCACTAATTACGTTCCATAACACGCAGATTTAGTTTACAAGAATGGAGGACCAGTTTCAACTATTGTTTGATAAAATGAAGAATGAAATCTTGAACCAAACAATAGAATTGAAAGATTCGATAACAAATAATATAATGGAGAGATTAGACGAAAAACTTCAACCTATTATAACAGAAAATAGAAACTTAAAAATAAAAGTAGAAAATCTCGAAAAGGAAGTAGAAAGTTTAAAAAGAGGAAAGAAGCAAAACAATTTGATAATGTTTGGAGTAAATGAAGGCGAAAGGTCTACACAAGAATTAATACAAAATACAATACTTATTTTCAAAACTGACCTTGACATACAATTACAAGAACATGAGATAAACAAAATATATCGTCTAGGAAAGGGAAAGTCTTCTGGAAAACCAAGACCAATTCTGATTTCCTTTACGAGCGAATGGAAGAAGAATGAAGTTATGGGAAAGAAGAAAAACTTCAAAAATGTATATGTTACAGAAGACTACACAAAGGAAGTAATAGAGAAAAGGAAAACGTTGCAGGCGCAGCTAAAAGAGGAGAGAGAAAAGGGAAATATCGCGTACCTGAAATTTGACAAACTAGTAGTAAAAGAAAAAAATACTAACATAAATAAGGATAAGCGCAAAAGAGAAACATCATCATCCCCACAAAACAATGCTCAACCAAGGAAACAACAAACTCTAATGCCGCCGATTAACAATAGACCAAATGCTTTCGACGTAATGAGGATTAGAGCTAATTCTCTTTCGTCTTTTCCCGCTAAGACAACAACTAACAAAGAATAACAATTAACTGTCGGTAAACGGAAAAATAAACAGCTCAACATGAACCAACATAAAATAACAAAACAAAATACTTCCCCAAGCCGACTGGTCATCGTGGGGAAAAATGACCACGACCCTCTAAAGGAAAAAAATAACACTAACATGAAAAATAACACTAACATGAAAAACAAAGTAAATGACATCCACATAGCAACTATTAACTGTCGATCTCTTAGAACACCTGAAAAACTCCAAGAACTAGAGCTGGCAATAGAAGAGTTAAAGTGGGATATTATAGGTATTAGCGAAATGCGCAGATTTGGAGAAGGTATAGAAAACCATGGTAAATACGTACTACATTATAAAGGGGAGACGCCCGGGCTGTATGGAGTTGGATTCATGGTGAAAGCAAATCTAGTCAACAACATAGAAGAACTTAGTGGATTCTCGGAACGTATTGCAATCCTTAATATAAAACTGCCCGTGAACGGAGATAAAGAAGAGAGATGGTCTATTATACAGGCATATTCACCAACTGAATCTGATAAAAAAGAGGACGTAAAAACAATTGAGGAATTCTATGAAAATCTCCAAAACGCTATTGATAACGCACACAAAAACGTCATCGTGATGGGAGACTTTAATGGACAAATTGGGATTCAAAATAGTGGGGAAGAAAATACCATAGGAAACTATGGGTATGGAAATAGAAGCAAAAACGGAACAAGACTAGTAAACTTTGCACTGGAAAACAGATTAAGTATTCTAAACAGTTTTTATAAAAGGAAACCATCAAAAAAATGGACATGGATCTCACCCAATGGACAATATAGGAATGAAATCGATTTTATTATGTCTAATAATAGAAAAGCCTTCAAGAACATTTCGATCATAAACAATTTAAACTTCCACACAGACCATAGGATGGTTCGAGTTGCGATGTCAGGAATGTTCAAGAAAACAAGACGATTTCAAAATAAACAATTAGCGGTACAATACTCAGGTGACCCTAAACTATTACTTAATAATCTTCAAACATCTCTAGATGCCGCGGAATTAGAGGAGAAAGAATATCCATCGATACAAGAAAAATACAACCTATTACTAAATCAACTAAAAACAGTAACCAGAAAAACAAACAAAAGTATCAAGAAAGAAGTCTCACTTACAATCAAACAATTATTACAAGAACGAAAAGAACGTTTACGACAAAAGGAAATTAAAGGAAACCGCCAAAGAGTAACAGAAGTAAGCAAAAAGATCAGTGAACAACTTAGGAAAGAAAGAAAAACTAAAAGATCTAATACAATGAAAAGTTACATAGAAAAGACAGGAGGAATAAAAAAGGCATTGAAGGAGTTAAACTACAAAAAGGACTGGATACCAAGTATGAGAAAGAAAGATGGCAATAATACAGGTAAAAGACTCGAAATATTAAAAATCGCTACAGAATTCTACCGAAACTTATACCGAAGTCAAAAAGAGAAAGACACTATAAAAGAAAACGACGAAATAACTAATGAAGAATATATACCGGAAATAATGAAGGAAGAAACCATAAAAGCAATAAATACACAAAAACTCGATAAAGCCCCTGGATCTGATCTTGTTACAAACGAACTTCTAAAAGCAACGTTACCAGTAATCGCTCCAAGACTTACAGATATATTTAATGAAATTATCAAAACGGAAAACATTCCAGAGGATTGGACAAAATCTACAATTATACTACTACATAAAAAAGGTGACAAAGGAGATATAGCAAATTACAGACCAATCAGTTTAATGTCCAATATTTACAAAGTGTTTTCAAAAATAATATTATCTAGAATCACAAACACACTTGAAGAAAATCAACCCAAAGAACAAGCTGGATTCCGTAGACATTTTTCAACAATAGACCACATACACGCCCTTAGACAAATACTCCAGAAATTTAAAGAATATAACAAAATTTACTACATAGGGTTCGTGGATTTCAACAAAGCATTCGACACACTTGAACATAGATTTATCTGGGACGCACTAAAAGATCAAGGCGTACATGCAAAATACATACGGATACTGAAAAACGTATACACAAAAAGCACCGCACAAGTAAAACTAGAATCTATAGGCGAAGAATTTCCGGTTGAGAGAGGTGTACGCCAGGGAGACCCAATTTCACCAAAAATATTTGCAGCAGTTCTGGAAATGATATTCAGAAATCTGGATTGGACGAATAAAGGACTAAATATAAATGGCGAAAATCTGAGTCACCTACGCTTTGCAGACGACCTAATCTTATTTTCGGAAAACCCGAAAACCCTAAAGGAAATGTTGCAACAGTTAGCGGAAGAAAGTAAGAAGGCAGGCCTGTCAATGAACTTAACGAAAACAAAAGTAATGTCTAACTCCTCACAAACAGAGTCCATAACAGTAAATGATGAAGAAATAGAGTATGTAAAGGAGTATGTGTATTTGGGACAGTTAATATCTACTGAGGAATGTATGCAAAAAGAAATAGAAAGAAGAATAACTAATACTTGGAAGAGATATTGGTCACTCAGTGAAGTCATGAAGAACCAGGATATGTCTATGAGGAACAAGAGGAGAATATACAATATGTGTATCTTACCATGCTTACTATATGGGTGCCAAACATGGGCATTGACAGAAGAACAAGCAAGGAAAATAAAAGTTTGTCAGAATGGAATGGAGAGAAGCACAATAGGAATTAAAAGAAAAGACCGAGTTAAACTAAAATGTATCAAAAACAAAACAAAATTTAAGAATGCATACACAACATACAGGTGCTTAAAGTGGAGGTGGGCTGGACATATGATAAGAGAGAAGAAGGAGAAATGGACGAGAATAATAACAGAATGGCAACCACGAGATAGTAAAAGAAACAGAGGCAGACAGACTAGAAGATGGGAGGACGACATCAAAAAAGTGGCGGGCCCAATATGGACGCGCATAGCGAAAAATAGAACAGAGTGGAAATCTTTAGAGGAGGCCTATGTCGAAAGACAAGCTGAAATGTAGAAACGACCGTTTACCGATACCGGATTTATGAAAAGAAAAGAAACTGTTAAAAGTTATAAACGTATTTGTAAGAAAAATTACTGTAAAAATAAGTTCAGCAATAAAGGCTATTTTATTTTTTTATTTTATTTAAGAAAAACAAAATTCTTAAAAATTCTAGTAAAAGTTATGAAAGTGCTAGAACTAACAAACAAAACGCAGAAAAATCTATTGCACCTCCATGCAACTGCAAATTGAAATGTTACGAAAAGATACATCAAAATATGAGAAGTAAATTTTTCTGAGTTTTTGGGCTATCGGGGACCATGAAAGACAGTGAGATTTTATTAACCGACATGTTAAGGTCAAAAAGATTACAGTTGAACGTAAAAATAATCGTACTCAAACATTAACATATCAACTACTCGATGGTACTAATTCCATGATTAAAGTTTGTAAAATTATGTTTTTAAATACATTATCCATCACAGAGCAAGTACACAGCTATTGATAAATTGGGAGATGACAACTATTTAAAAGACTACAGAGGAACTCATAAGAAGAGGCCAAGAAGAATGTCAGAAGAGACTGAGAAAAGTTTAATCGACCATATAAATTTATTTGAAAGAGTTGAATCACACTATACTCGAAAGATAGCCAAAAGCAATATCTATGTGAAACTTTGAATATCTCTAAAATGCACCGACTATATTTGGAATGGATAGATACAAACAACCAGTACAATTAAACATGCAAAGCAACTAAACGCCATTATGAAATAATCTTTAATACAAAGTTTAACCTATCCTTCCACAAACCTAAAAAAGATTTATGTGAGATATGTTCAATTTACCAAACTTCTGATGATGTTAGGAACGAACAATTACAAGCTGATTATGAAAAGCACTTGAAAGAAAAGCAATTAGTCAGGCAATTAAAGGAACAAGAAAAAGAAACTTTTTGTTCAGATGATAGTGTTGTAGCATGTTTTGATCTGGAAAAAGTGTTGAATATCCCTCAAAGTGAAGTAGGCACATTTCATTATAAACGGAAGTATCCTGTATACAATTTCACGATCTATAATATCATCGAGAAGAAAGGTACCTACTGCTATGTCTGGCACTGTCAGATTGCGAAAAGGGGTGCGATAGAAATAGCAAGTTGTCTTTGGTCATTTATCCAGGTACACGTCGAATTAGGAATAAAAAATATATCCTTTTATTCTGATTCATGTGCAGGGAAAAATCGTAATCGTTTCGTATTCGCCATGTTTTCTTTAGCGGCGAAGAAATTTAACATAAAAATTACTCATAGGTTTTTGGAGAAAGGTCATAGCCAATCGGAGGGTGATTCTATGCATGCTGCTATTGAGCGTTCCAAGAAAAAGCAGACTATTTACACACCTGACCTAATGTATTCCTTGATAGAGAATGCCAAAGTTATCGGAGACAAGTACCAGATAAGACAAATGACACAAGCTGATTTCATAGATTTTAAAGAGTTAATAAAGGGGAAGAATTGGTTGAAAGATAAAAATGGGGATAGAATTTATTGGAGCAAATAAAAGTAGTTTTTTATTATAATCATCCTGATACAATATACTTTAGATACAGTTTTGAAGACGAATTACAAGAGATTCAAACTATCAAGAGGACTAATTCAAGAAGGCGACGAGGAGAACCTATAGAAAATGCTGAAAACCTAAAACTCGCATACACTGGAATTCTTTTTATACCACTCCCTTTATATAGGGATTTAACAAGACTACGACTCAGGAGCCATATCAAACCAATACCAGTGTTTTTACAGAAATTTGGTGCCATTAGGATCCACCTCGGTTACCAACGATAGTGACGAGGAGATTAGTACTTAGTATTGTCTTTGATTAAGATAACCATTACACATTTAAAGAAAAAAGCTTTTACCGGATTAAAGTTATGTATTATTATAAATTTACAATTATTTGACATAATTTTAAATTTATACGTTTCGCGTGCTTTACAGCGTGCGTGGTCAATAATTGTAAATTTATAATAATACATAACTTTAATCCGGTAAAAGCTTTTTTCTTTATAAGAGACTAGCTGATCCGGCAAACGCCGTTTTGCCATGTCATTATATCATTTATGGTTATTGTGCCTCACTCGACATAGAAAGGTATAGTGTATCGCGGACTTTTTTGTAGATATTTATAAGATCTACAATTACTTAGAACATTTTAAGGTTCTATCTTTAATAGTTTAGGCAGTGTACGCAAAATAAGTAATTTTTTTGGTTGATTTTTTACACCTTGTGTCCGAAAAACCCTAATATCTTACGGAACCCTATTTATGTTCAAAATTAAATATAGCCTATATTACTCGTGGATAATGTAGCTTTCGAATGGTGAAAGAATTTTTAAAATCGGTCCAGTAGTTTATGAGCCTATTCGTTACAATCAATCAAACAAACAAACAAAGTTTTCCTCTTTATAATATTAGTGTAGATTAGTACTTACTTATTTCTTGTTCTCAGTTTAATTTTTCTTGTTTTTTTTTAAATAATATACCTAATAGGTACTTAATTTGTTCTGAATTGGATAAATAAAATCATAAGCTAATTTACATTATTATACCATTCACTAATAAAGATGTATTACATAAATAATGAAATGATCTTGATTACGCTAATAAACGGGCCTCTATCTTTACGAACATGAAAAAGCAACAAAATATACAAGAATAAGCCTGTAGACGGCCAGAGCACGGCTCAGAAAAAAAAATATTGCCGTAGAATAACCGTGTAACATTTCACTATACTTGATTATGCTTCATTTATGACACGAATAAACGTGCAGTGATACAATACTGTTAAAAAGTCACATATTATTCACTACAATAATAAAATAACATGTTTTTTCTTGAATATTGAGAAAACTGTTAATATTTTTTTTATAAAAAATATATGAGCTAAAAGATATTTTTTTTACCTTTAATTTGATAATTCATTATATATATCTATTTATTATGTAATTAAAGTAAAGTGATTCCAAACTGTTTTGTTGTTTCCTGAAAAGTTGTTGTTTTTCGATTGCACGTTTATTCGTTGGGGCCATCGATATTCATTAAACCCTTTTTTCGCACGCGATTTTTACGCTTAATTGAATACTGTATTTTTCGAGTCATTATCAATATCAAAATATTTTCAACAATAACATTTTTGTTACTTGGTTTATTTCTACTTCGAGATTTAATTTCATTTTTTAACCAACGTTTATATACGGGATATTGGCTTGAGAGTTGATTTATAATCCTCCATTACTTACGACAGACACATAATATACTCAATAATAGTAATAATAATTAAGGTAACATTTGTTTATGGAAGATAAAAAGCTTATATTATATGGTTATTAGCACGTATTTTTAGATGCATACATAACTGTTTGCTAAATTTTTATTTCTGAGGGTCCTAAAGTTAAAACTTTAGACCCAATGACCGGTTTATCACCACCAACCACTATGTAGTACCATCTACTCACTGAAGTATGTCCGAACTCCGAACCAATTTGACTTAGATTGCTTCAAGAAAAGAGCGTTGCCGTTTAAATGTTGGAAAGTCCCGTGCGTCCCTTGCGAGGCTTCTGGCAATGTGAGTAAGCATATCATTCAACACCAAGTGTGCCTCCTGCCCGATTGCCCACTGTTAAAAAAAAATAATATCTTTGTAGTTTTTGTCTCCGTGTTTACATTTTATGTGCGAAAGTTGGATTCTAGTCCGATTTAATATTGTATTTAAGTTACTTAATTGCATTGTGTTTTGCCTATTTATACCTTATTAGGCAAAAACACAATATATTTTGAATGAATTTGCTTGTGTTTATCCGCTCCTTTTAGGGGCGGACATCGGCCAGTTCGGGCAGAGCCCCAGCTGGCGGTGTAGTTTTGCCCTGCTGATGCAGGACGGTGGGGCGGGCGTATAGCCCTTGGTGTGGCGGAGGCTAGGAGCGTGGGGCTCACCTCGTCTCGATCTTCTTCGTTGTCTTCATCCGTTGTGAGGGGCGTCAGGCAGATTCGCGGTTAATGCTGCGTCGTCTCTCCTTGCCCCGGTGTCTGGTCCGGTGGTGGTACTGGCGCGTAACAGTTCACGTGGGTACGGAAGTCTTGCGTCGGGAGGCCGGAGTGCCACGGTGCGAGGTGCTGGTGTGCATGTAAATGTGGAATGAGATATGGGAAGCGGGACGTCCGCTCGCTGTATGCACAATGCACAATATATTATAGTGGTAACCCGAGTTCTTAAGTAAAGTTATCTACAGCGCAACCTCAATAAACTTTTATCGATAAAGCAAAAGTTACTTTTTAATAAAACATTAGATACATCTAGAACTAATTTTATTGAATAGAAGTTAGAAATAGGAATCAATCTTAACGAGTTCAAATATCTGTAATGGCGAACATTCAACAAACCAGATGTAGTGTTAATCTGATTTCACACAAGTAAGTTACAAGCGAGAGGCGTCGACGCTGGCCGGGCTCCAAATGACCGGCCGCATCGCGATTTGCGACCGATAAATTGCGCTCTCCATTCCTGTGGAAACTTTCGATCTTGCTGGCTAATAGAAAAAGTAGGAGAACGTATTTGAAAAACGCTGTTTTAGGTGTTCGGGGTTATAGAATGCGGATATTTTAAGAAATTTTATAGAGAGTAAGTTTAATATTGGAAAAAATGTTACGAGATTTAATTAAAAAACCCAGTGGTAATACAATCTTTTAGGTCTAGGCTTCATACTTCTGTCTTTGATTTGTGATCATTTGTTTTTTCTTATAGGCAAGTGATCATTCTTTTGTGCATGACACACGCCGTCGAATTTTTGGGTCTATTTTTTTTTACCTTACGAGCGAGTGTTAAGTAATAGAAAGTCCAATGGTGCACAGGCAGGGTTTGAACCTATGACCTCAGGTATCAGGTCACACACTGAAACCACTAGGCCAAATTGCTATCTGAATTGAAATAAACGAACTCATTTTTCAAGAGCTATGCTGAAAAATCTAATACTTAAATTGTTTGATATGTTTTTTTAAATATTATCTGCGAAGGATTCCATGAGAGTGCTTTTTATTACTTGTTTGCTTATTTAAATTATTAAAGACTACTTTAATGACTTTTATTACAAAAAACAATTACAAAAAGCTTTGTTGGTAAGAAGGTAAAATTTTTAAGTGTAGCAAAAGATTTTCCAAGAAGATAAATCTTGTTACAGATTTATAAAGTTTAGCTTCCATTTTATGCCGACTTGGACCCCAGAAGAACTTCCTCAGTGCGCTAAGTGATCGCCATTTCACAAGGACATCTGCAACGCAAAGCTCTTGAAGACTGTCATTATGCACAAGTGCATAAACCTATTCATAATATTTGTCGCAACGCAACAAAATTACATACGCATACGCTAACGTTTTGTATATCATGGAACCTTGAATACCCCACGGTACAGTGTTTATACGACGTGATATGAGATAATTTATCTGTTAATATAACACATAGACAGCACTTAAATTAATTAGAAATTGGCTAACGTAACTATAACAAGAATCTGAATATTATGTTATTGTAATCATTCACAATAAAAAAAAAATACTTTATCTATGTTCATTGGTTATAGCTCTATGAAAGCTTGTGTCAGTGTTAATATTGATAGTAGTCTGTGTAGTCTTAGCTTATTGCTTGAGTATCATATAATCTAATTAATAATTAACTAATAAAATAAAATAAAAAATCCGTGGCTCAGGTTTTGGGTCTAAGGCAAGCCGGTTTCTTTGAGCAAATGTTAAATGCGCACATGCACGTCTATTGGGGCATTGGTAGGATCGAACCTACGACCTTAGGGGTGAGAGTGGCACGCTGAAACCACTACACTAACACTGTTGCGATAACTAATGAATTCAGTAAAAGCTGTGTTTTATTTAAATTGTAACATATTACACACTTTTTTATTAATAATAGTCTCAGATACAATTACATATATTATTAACATTATAAGTGAAAAAAGTGTTTAAAGTAGTGTATTCAGGTATATATTGAATGACTAAAGCTTACTATAATCACATACAATAATAACATATTTATAAATATGACGATGCCATGTACACACAATAGTGAAACTACTTGTAAAATATGGAATAATTATTATTCAATTTCAAAGAATCTTCCCGGCCGAGGAACCGTACAAAAAGATAACAAGCAAAAAGATAGGACACAGAAAATATTACGTGCCAAAACCAGTGTTTCGATCCGATACGACTATGCGCTGATACAAAATTATGGCGTCTAGTTTGCTCTACACAAACTCACTTGGTAATTCACAGTTTATGATCGCGCTTGCGAATATCCTAACTAATTTTATAGCAACTTAGTTTTACTTCGTGTATGTCTAAGGTCGCATAAATTGCAATTATTATTAGTTAACAGTTAAAACATAAAGAATTACTCGGTTTATCTAATCAACTATACAAAACCTAAATATCATGTAGGTAACTTAAAGTACACTTAACAACGTTAGAAAAAAATGTATACTTCTCAATAGTAATTTACTGACAGTTCTTAAATCCAGCGCGTAGAACGGACAAAAATAACTGGCAATAAAATCTCCGTCACCTTCAATAACTCCTTTAACAAACTATATAACAATCTTGGTCAGCTATATTCGTTAAAGAAGTTTAATTTAGACAAAAGATTTGAATTGAAACAAGACAATAAAGTACCAAGTACGAATAGGCACAAAAAATCATTTTAAAACCTCGTGGAACTTGGAGAACAACTTATATTTTATTTGCAATTTACTGCAGGCATTTTCAGGTTTATATATCTATTTCCTTAATCTTTTATATAGAAAAAAATATCAAGAAAAATAAGAGATGTTGGGTTTTAGGCGTGCTGTTATTCTTAAGATGTTTTAAACTTATGCAAGGTCCTTCAACCAAGTATAAATATCGTATATAGATAAATTTAGGTACAAAGGCACGATTCAAACACGTGACCTCTAGTCCTTCGTCTAGAGTCTAGACACTAGGGATAATATTCAAGTCGAAACTTAGCTGCAAGTACTACTCTCGCATGTCACCACATGTCAAAACAAAAACATTGGAATAAACACACGGAGTCATACGTGGGCGACCTTAGACTCATCTTAGTATAGCAATTTCTGTTTTAATATACAGTGTAAACTCTTTATATCGCTTTCGTTATAACGAAAAAATTATATAACGTAAAATCAGTATATGTGTTTGGTTTCACACATAACCCATACATGAATAGACTCTTTATAACGCAACAGCCACTCTCTATAAGAAAAGAAATAGGTATGTCCATATTTTAGACTTATTTTTAACCTCTTAACAACAGTTTCATATCTTTATTTAATTTAACAAACATTATTACGTGTGCATGTAAGTGAATGAGTGAGAGTATTGTATATGTTACACAGGGTTTTAAAAATTTAAGTCTTTGTGCTACTGTTTAAACAGTGGCATAAATGTGTCTGCCGTGTGGTCGTTGTCGAATCACACTTAACCAAACCTCTTTTGTTTCTAGACAATACAAATCAAATTGACTTTATCGAACGAAAAGTTGAGCTACGATCCCAGTAGAATTGTATATACAGTATGTAACAAAACCGCAATGAACAAGTTGAACTTTACATTGCATTGCATGTATTTAAAGTTTAATTAAAAACACATTACTAGATCAAACTTCCTATGGAGGAAGGTGCGGTTTTTCCTTCAGCTCAAGGGAGGATTTTCGACCAGTCTCACCACTGACTGACTGACTGGCCCCAGTGGGTAAGGTTGTGATGATGGCATTCCTTAGCGATTGGAATAATGATAGCGTGTTACATGACGTAATCGGAGTGATTGTAGCACCGGATGCAGGTGTCGCTACAATCCGTTTTTTTATATTTGGTGGGTATTGGCGAAAAAAAATCACTTTATACTTGATATGATACACTATAATACATGACGATATTGGCTATAGCCACTTTTTGCCGCGCACCACCACTATTTGGAACTACTTGGCCTATTGAAGTATTTCCGAATTAATTCGAGTTCTTAGAGTCCTTCTAGATAAAAGGGTACCTATTCTTAAAAGACCAGCAACGCACTTTCGAGCCTTCTCACAGTGTCAGTATCCATGTGCGCTATCACTTAATATCAGATGAACCTCCTGCCCGTTGGCCCCGTGTAGTATAAAAAAAATAACGCACATAAAACTTGATCATACATACAATTTATTTCTTTATAAATCAACTTCTATACAGTTTAAAGGAACTTAAATCAAAATACAGGTTTCACCTACTAACGGCGTATCTCGGTTTCGCACGGCTGAACATTTTTTTTTGTTGAATTAACATCTAGCATTCTTTTAGCGAAAGATTGAAATAGATAGAGTTTATTCGTTACAAAAAAAGACATATTTCTTCTTGAGACAATTGTATTCTTCATCATCATCATTGTTGTTCTGTATTGGTGTTTTTAGCCTTTACATATTCCAAAGCTCATAATTTTTTACATCCTGTACAAAAAATAAATTGTTGTATGTGTGCCATGTGTTAATAATGTTACTGTCAAGGTACTACAACCTGACGTGGGTCAAAAGGGTCCACAATAGCTTTACGATCAGATTCTCTCCTGTGTTTACGGGGAAATATGTAAGCGTATATGCTATGTATGTTAAAAGCTGGTATGGATATAAAACACAGCTAATATGCCCTTAATTTAAAAGCGATAACTATCGTCTTTATTTGTCACAATTTAAGGTTGTTTTTAATTTTAATTATGAAACTTTTCTTAACAAAAAGCAGTTTTGTTATTGATAAACAGTGAGTAATATATATGTAAAGTTTTATTAAAAAAAAACTATCTATAAATATAAATAAAATAAATTAGTGGCGCCACAACCTTTTTCAGGGCTGGGACTCAGATTTCTGAATCTGTTTCATGATCATTTGTCAATCTAATAGACAAGCAGGTTTAAGGCTAGCCGGTTTCCTCATGTTTTCCTTCTCCGTTCGAAGCGAATGTTAAATGCGAATATAGAAAGAAAGTCAATTGGTGCACAGCCGGGGATCGAATCTAGACCTCAAGGATGAGAGTCGCACGCTGAAGCCACTAGGCCAACACTTCTCTATTTTTATTATCTAAGGGACCATATACCACCGTTAGTTGTGGTAATAGTATCACAAAACATGTTAGATTGATTCCCGATGAAATAAAAAGGGTATGCAAAAAGGCAGAAATGTGTCTTCCCCATGATCAGGGATTTACTGAGTCTCATACCCTCTTACTTAATATATTTGATTATTGGTAAAATGGTTAAATCGTGAAATAAATTCAACTGAAATGGTGGACCAATTTGGCCGTTTAAAGGCACCTTACAATAGAATGCGTCAAACTATCCTCATATACGCTTCTAAACGCCACATTCGTTATAATGAAAACTGTGCGGTAATTGGACTGAACAGTGAACATACAACAGACTTTTATTAGCCACACAAAGTTCAGACATTTTTTCCCTTGACGAAGCGATGTTTTCAAGACTATCTATGAGTATGTCTGGGAGCATAAAAATGAAAGTAAAAAAACGTGTATGTATGTACTTTTGTACACGCGTTATAAGTCATACTTCTTTGGCGTAACAAGATAAAATCTTTTCAAAAAATTTATTTTACGTTTGTAGAAAAAACGACTCTAACAATAGAAAAAACTAAAATGGTTGCTATAGCTAACAGCAGGGTGTCGGTTTTTTGTGATAAATGATGAGAGTAAAAATTTACTCTCATAATTTTTCCCTAACGCGCCAAAATAAGTAGAACCTTTAAAAGATTAACGTTTAATATTATATGTATGTACTTAATGTAATATAAAAATCTGTAGTTGACCATAGCTCACAAATAAATGTAAGATGTAAAAATGTATGAAAAGCTGTAGATTTTTTATCATAAATAAATTATCTGCTTCAATTAATTCGCAACAATTTAACATTCAAGATATCGATAACTTCATGCGAAAACGGACGTCGCTTCAAAGTTTCGTGAAGATAAAAATACGCCACAAGAGAGATAAAACAGTCTTCAAAAAGCAACTTCGAACATGCATGCGATACTTACGTCTTCGACCAACTAGATTATCAACTTTTAAAAGGAATTTAAGTTTAGAATAAAAACATTCCACTCGAGAATTGGAAAGTTCTTTGCGGTTTTTTTTTCAGTCTGACCAGTGCTAAGTTTAAAGAAATAGAGTTATGAATGATGCAGTATAATGTGACTCTTATAGTGCAATACGTGGGATAACTAAACAAAATTATTTATGATTATTACTGTTACTTTTAGAACGTATTGCAAGAAAGAGATCTGTGATAAGTGATGAAGCAGGCCGTTGCACTCAGCCTTATTATGTTTATTTTTATCTTTTGGGCAAAGAAGTGTATATAGATTATGTTTTGACGTGACAACGTTTTATAATTCGATGGAGCCGTCTGCATGCACGAAAAAACATGACGCATGCGGCGTTACCTCGCTGTGAGGCGTTCCATTTAAGTGCAAGTGAGAGCGCGGAACTAGCGACAAAGAGGCACAATCGGCCTCTGCGTTCGTCACCGTTCATCACCGACATCTGCCTCTCTGTCTATCCAGTCTCATTGTGATTTCCATTTACCTCCTTCTCTATATCTATCAAACAAATAAAATTAAAATGTTCATTTGGAAAATGCATTTATTCCATCAGTATTTTCTTATGACGTTGTCACGTTCAACTATCGTCAGAAAACCGACTTTACAGACAAACGATTTTTTTAATGTATTGTGATGATTCATTATTTGTATGAATTAATTGAAGAATAAGACAAGAATTTCATTATTTATAATAAGTTATAAAATGGTTTACGTTTTAAGTTGTTACTTGTTATGTTTATATATATGTATTATGTTTTTTAGTTTAGTTTCCTATTGTATTAGTATTGAGTTACTGTAAAAATAAGAAATAAGGAAAAAATAATAATAATTAAGAACAAGAAAACAGGCCGAGTAATAACCTAATTAAAATACTTTCTAAAAGTATCTTAGTGAATATGGACTTATAATGTACCACGTATCGTTCTTTATTTAAATTCAATCCACATTACAGTATGTCGGGCAATCATTGAGGAATAAATAAAATGCACCAAATGAGGCTGGCTGGCTGGAAATAATCCAACTTGCTTGTGTACTTTTTGCTTCATTACTGCAATAAATGGATATACGGAGAGAAATGAGATTCTATTACGAATGCCAATACTATTCGATGAAAGCGACTATGCCTGTATAGAATTGTAGAAGAGTCGATTTGAAGATATTAATTAAATTTTTTGATAGAATAAGTATTTTGTTATTTAAACGTTAGGGTTATCCAATGCTCGACATATAAAAACTTTTTTGTCTAACAAAAAAGTGCCCGTACGTATATCGTGGTTTTTCTTACACAGTTTCAATATCCCAACCTCATTGCGCCGTACAATTGTTGGGATCGCTATTGCTATTAGGAATTAGGAATTACAGAGTACCGGTATAATGACAAAGTATATATACTTCTCAAGTCTATATATAATAATCTGTACTGGTCTGAGGTCTTTGATAATTTTGTTGTACCAATACTGTTCTTAGTACATATTGTTACAAAGACGTTTCAAGAGAGAGATACCACAAAACAAGAGGAACGTAAATTTCAATGACCTGAAACATTTTTTTCAGACCAGGTACAATTTTCAGGAAACTTAATCTCATAGATATTTTTAATTTAAATACCTGGATGCGGCTTTTCTATTCGATTTCTTATCTCGAAACAATACAATAACATACACACATTAGAATACAGATAACTTTTTAAATTAAATTATATTTAAAGTCAATCACAAAAGCCTCACAAGCAGGAATTAATCCTTCAGATAGGTTAAATGGGATTAATGAGGGCAATTAAGCTCCGATCGGAACTCATCCTTCGTTATCCGTACTTAAATATTAAAAGGAATGCGGGAACCAATGTCTTTTTGATCAAGGAAACCTTGAAAGGTCAAATCAAAGGAATACTCAATTTGGTTACATTAATTATTAATACAGAATATCAGAGCGGACTGTTACACAGAACAATAATAAGATCTTTTTAAAAAAAGATTTAATGAATTACAAATATATTTATTTAGAATTACAAAAGGAAATAGTATTAAACAATTAGCACGTCTGATCGGACAGGAGCTAGGAGATCGACTAACTGGATGGGAAAATGAGAGGTTGTTTGTGCATGGGAAGAAATGATGACGAGGATAGGGCTTAGGGTATGTCAGCAATATAGGATGCATTGGGGAGTCGTAACAACCCCCCGATCAAGAGTAAACTTATACCCTGGAGGGGATAGTTTACGAGGATTAGGAAAAAGGTATTTAATCTTTGCTAATACGAAGTGATGGGGGAGCAGGACTTCGTCTTTCGACTTCTTCTAGAACGGAATTAGAAACGGGATCTGGAACGGATACATTCTTATGTTTAAATGGGAATCTCCTATAAACATTAGTGCATTTACAGATTTTAAATATAATATAACTTAAAATTAAGATTAATACAACAATTAAAATTATATTATAAGAGTTTTCATATAGAACAATATTTTCCTTATTTACTAACTTATCTAAATCTTTGAAGACATTTTCTTTTCCATAGACAATTGAATCTAGATCAATATTCTTTAAATTAACAGTGGGTAATTGAGTACTTATATTTGAATAACTATCTATGTTACAACAGGAGTCATTTAGTATAGCTAATCTTATTTTTAAAGGCTTAAGAATAATAACAGGATAGTCCTTAGCTATAAGTTTGGAATCCTTACAATATGCAACACTACCAGCAGGTAAGTGTAAGATTCCGCTTCCGCTTATTTCTAATTCTACAGTTTGCGTTAAATTATATAATATAGTTAATTTAGTTTTCTCAGACAATATAAATAACCATCTATTTTGTTGTAAAGGCTGCCAAATTTCAAAGTGGCCATGGAAGAATTTCGTCTTACACGTTTCAGGAATATAAGTAAGTGCCTTAGTAATTATGTCTGTTTCACAGATAGGAGTTGTGAAAGTAGAGCGTGATATGACGTCATCGCAGATGTAAGTATCTCTATTAATTACTTTACAATTTTGGAGTTCATCTACTTTACAATAAAGAGATTTGTCGTTACTCAGGCCAATGTACTTAGAGGATGGTATAATAGTAGAATAAGAGGTAGGGTTTTCCACATTATGTGGCGTTGGATAAGGTAAGTTATGATATAATAGGAAATCAGTGGGGCTTAGTAATGGAATATGAAGGACGAAAACTAACTCGTTCTTTGTCATGTATCCCGATATAGTAGAGATATTTAAGATAATATGAATATTTTCAAGACTTAGAAGGGTTGGAAATTTTTTAGTTGGTGGAATAAAACGGTAATTATTAATCAACTCTGTATAGAGTTCTTTAGGAGTTAGTATTCCGGGATGTAGCGCGTTGGACTTACTGAACATAATTGATTCCACCAGATCTTGTATTTTGAAAGATATAGTCAAGAGATTATTTCCTATCATTGATACGAGTTCTAGAACACGAGATTGAATTTTTAATTCACGAGATTCAATCGTAATATTTTCAACGGCCGTGCGGAGAGCAATTAATGCAACTGAAATTTCACGTTGATTTGATTCTACGATGCCAATCGATTTATTGAATGTCTTTAAGGCTGATGTCGTAACTATAATATTTTCCTTTACAAAAGACGCTATTTTCTTTTCATCTGATTGAATTTCCCTAACTGCGGTATCATAGCGTATAGCATCTTCTTCGTCCATGGTGCCAAATAATTTCTTAGAGATAGTACCTATAACACCTAGTAAAGCACTCCTTTTTGTTGAGTGATGTGAGGCAAGATTTGGTATGGCTTCGCTATAGCGAGTCATATCTTCATATTGAATTATTAAGGGTTGAAATAAATTTTTACATTCTAAAGAATTAAACACTAAACTCTCTTCGCAAATTAATTTGGAATAACTTATACTGCGTTGCAAATTTATTAAGTGAGGTTTTATATATGAGACATCTATAGGGACTACGACACTTAAATAACTATCAATTTGATTCAGGGAACCCACGGGATCAAAGTAAATTCCAGGGCTATTAATCATCTGTTCGATGAATCGTTGGGCCATGGAGGAATTGCTGAAAGAGGAATAGAAAATATTAGACTAATCTTATCGAAGGTTTATTAGCAATAGGGACTTACAATTTAAATACCTAATAAATAGTTATAACTTTAGTGTTTACTAATCTGGCGAACTGGACCTAGGTGCGAGCTTAACCTCATCATAGTGATGAGTAACATGGCGTCGGTTTATAAGTAAGGTAAGGCTATTTCGTCCATTAATTTTTACTACCTTATACGGTCCCTTCCATATGGGTGACAAAGCCTTTCGTAGGCGCACGTGGTTCTTAAGGTAAACGTAATCGCCTACTTGATATCTAACTGGCCGTGAATGATTATCGTAATAGCTTTTAGACCTTTCTTTAGATCTAATAATATTTTCGGTTGCTTTTTCCCTGGATAATTTGAGTCTATGATGAAGGAATTTTATATATTCAGGATAAGTTACATCAGGTGGTTGTTCGTAGACGGAATCAGGAACATAGGCCTTATGACCGAAGAGGAGTTCATAGGGAGTAAAGTTTGTGGATGCGTGGACAGACGTATTATATGATAACATTGCAGTAAAAACATATTTATGCCAATTTGTGTGATTCTCGTTAACATAGGATTTCAAATACTCTTTGAGCGTCGAATGGCTTCTTTCTAGAGCACCTTGAGTCTGTGGGTGATAAGGTGAGGACCAAATTTGTTTTATTTTAAGGAATTCGCATGTTTTCTTAAATAATTCTGCAGTGAAGTTGGTGCCTTGGTCCGTCAAAATCATCCTAGGTATTCCGAATAGTGATATAAAATGAACAAGGCATTCGAATGTGTCTTCGGAAGTGGCGTTGGCAATGGGATACGCAAAGGAGAATTTAGTAAGGTCGTCTTGCATGGTTAGGATGTATTTAAGAGATTGAAGACCTGCCTCGGGCAGAGGGCCGACTAAATCCATGCCAATACGCTCAAAAGGTTTTGTAGAGGTAGTCGTTATTTGCATGGGTGCGCGATTCGTCTGTCTAAGGGCTTTATTACTTTGGCACATTGAACAATTCTTTATATAGGTTTCCACATCTGAACGCATGTTTTTCCAATAGTACTTTTCTTTTATTCTATTTAGCATGCGTGCGGTTCCAAGATGACCTGCAATAGGTATATCATGGTTGTCGTGTAATATTTTACGTACTTCTGAAAGTGAAGGATATATGAGGCGGTCGTGGTATATCTTAATTTCTATGTTGGTATTTGTGAAAATATAAGAGAACATATTGTAAATTCTGGACCAGGTGTGTTTATCAAAGCTATTACGAAAGTCAGTATAAGCTACTTGAGTTTCGTGTTCTGTGGAAGATGTGGTTGAAAGAGGTAGTATAGACTTAGTATAAAGAAGGCTTTTGAAGATTTCCTCGTAAGTACAGCTATCGAAATGATAGACTTTGGTAAAAAGAAAGTAGATATATTTCCCGTTAAGTTCAAAGGAAAGACAAGTGTATAGTGTTCTTTCTTTTTGTAAGATTTCAGATGGATCTTGAATTTCACTTAAGATTTGTTCTACGTATGGATTTGATTCGTCAAGGTCTATTGAGGTGGGTATAAATATATGTTTACTACCAGTTTTGAGGATATTGTCATTGTATTCCTGTATTCTTGCATTACTATTAAAGGATTTATTAGATATTGCTTTCAGAAAGCTAGAATAACTCTCATTAGTGGGAACGGGTGACGCAGGAATTGGTAAGGATGGATTTGTAATTTCTTCGGGATTCTGAGTAATTTGTGAATTTAAAGGATCATTAATTCGAGGTGAATGTTTTTTATCTTCAGGGTTCAAGAGGTCTGTTAAAAGGTCCTCATTATCAAGGAGATCTACGGATGGTAAGCTGTCAGAGTCAATAGGAATTAGAGGTATTTCACCGAGATCTTCAAGGGTTATTGGACTGAAAGGCTGACTTTGCCTGGAAGTAGAAGGAATGGGATGATCAAAAGGATTTTGTATCGGATTTACCGGGAATCGAGAGAGTGCGTCGGCATTGCTATTTATCTTACCCTTCTTATACTCAATTTTATAATCAAATTCTTCTAACCTTAGTCGCCACCTAACTAACCGGGAGCCAGGGTCTTTGCAGTTAAAAAGCCATTTTAGGGGCCTATGGTCAGTGACGATGGTAAATTTGTGTCCGTAGAGATATGGTCTAAAAGTCTTTGTTCCAAACACGATAGCGAGACATTCCTTTTCTGTTGTCGAGTAATTAACTTCTGCTTTGTTCAGTGTTCTTGAAGAAAAGGCAATGGGTTGATCTTTACCTATCTCACCCTGGGATAGTATCGCAGATATAGCATAATTGGACGCGTCACATGTTAGCACAAAAGGATTAGTGAAATCTGGGTAAATGAGGATAGGAGCGGAAATTAATTTATTTTTTAAATCATCAAAGGCTGCTTGTTGTTCTATTGACCAATTGAACAAAACATCTTTTTTAAGCAGGGTGGTTAACGGTTTAGCAATTTTTGAGAAGTCTGGAATGAATCGGCGATAATATGACACAAGTCCTAGAAATGACTTCACATCCTTAGGACACTTTGGTACTGGGAATTTGGAAACGGCTTTAACCTTTTCAGGGTTAGGACTAACCCCGTTTTCGCTGATTACATGGCCCAAATATCCGACCTCTCTACGTAGAAATTCGCACTTGTCTGGTTGTAACTTTAAATTATGTTGACGTAATTTACTAAAAATCTTACAAAGCTTGTCACAATGGGAATTTAGGTCATGGGAATAGATGACTATATCGTCTAAGTAGACGTAACAATGTATACCCTGTAATCCTGCTAGCGCAGTATTCATAAGCCGTTGGAAGGTTGCAGGGGCATTCTTTAACCCAAATGGCATACGTTTAAATTCGAAATGTCCTTGAGGGACAGTGAAAGCTGTTTTAGGGGTATCTTTTCCTGAAATGGATATCTGGTGAAAACCAGAACAAAGATCAAGTGTAGTGAAATATTTACTCTGTCCTAGTTGGTCTAAAATCTCGTTAATCTGTGGGATTGGGTAGCTTTCGCCTACGGTTATGTCATTGAGTTTTCGATAGTCTATCACGATGCGCCATTTGGTCTCCCCTGAAGAGTCTAATTTCTTAGGTACAATCCAAATTGGAAATGACCAGGGTGAAGTTGAAGGTTTAATGATATCTTGTGAGAGCATTTTAGAAATCTGTTTGTCTACTTCTTTTTTATGAATCTCCGGGAAACGGTAAGATTTCACATTAATTGGCTCAGCGGGATGTGTATTTATTTCATGTTTGAGAAGGTCAGTAGTAGTCAGTTTGTCACCTGGTAAATAAAAAATGTCAAAATATTGCGAACAAATATCGGTTAAGGAGTTTTTCTCTTCATCATTTAAGTGATCAGTTCTTAATAGATTTAGTACTTCTTCCCTACGAGAAATTGTCGATTTAGCAGAGGTGATATCAGGGTCTACTTGGAAGGAATTAACATGGAGAGGTTGTATTCTAACTTTAATATCAGAATCTAAAGTTATTAGTTCCTCAGATGTATTTACTACGGATATATTCACTCGATTATTATTCTTTACAGAAACTATGCAATTGGCTATTAAGAGAGAGTCTGAAAGGTGTTGATCTAAGATTAATCCAACTTTCTGTTCTGGGTTGGAGACAGTGCATTCGATTATCGTCTCACTACGGGGAAATATCTTATACACAGGGCGACTATAATCAATTTTGATAATGAAATTCCGGACCTTTAGGACATCGGAGTTGTAATCTATAATGCCATCTAAATCGTTGAGAAAATCGGTACCTATTATCCCGTCATAACCTAAATCTATTTTCTCTACAACGTGAAATCGATAAGCGAGATCTGTGTCAATGCCTACAAATAATTGAAGTTGAAAATGACCTAAAGTTGGTACAGTTTCGTTGTTGGAATTTATTCCCTTGAGTTGGATTATATCATCTACGAGATTTGGCATGGACGTGATCGAGGTTTTCTTTATCAAACTTACGCAGGAACCTGTATCGACAAGAAATATAAGCGGTTGTTGATTGACTTGGGTATTGAGACTAACATGAGGTAAGTATCTTTTCTGTGAATTTGTTGTTACTTCGTAGACTGGATAATTTCTTTCAGTTCTAAATGACTCGTCTTTTATAGGTATTATTGGAGTGGGACAAGGACTCGGAGTATGTTTCTTATTTTGGAGTTGGCTAACAGATTTTGAACATGAAGATTTAGTAGGTTTCGGAACATTAGTGTCAAATGTAACATGTTTAGTAAGTAGGCTGGACGCGGAGGACACAAAAGGATTGTTTATTTTTTGCTTTGTAGTAGAACCTTTACAAGTTCGAGATTCATTAGACACGGTGGAGGAATTCGATGCAGAGGATACGGAGGATACAGTGGATACAGCGAGTTTATTATTTATAAACGATTCAGTGGTTCCCTTTTTGCGAGGGGATACAGAGGATACAGTGGGTTTACTATTAATAAACGATTCAGTGGTTCCCTTTTTGCGAGGGGATACAGAGGATACAGTGGGTTTATTATTAATAAACGATTCAGTGGTTCCCTTTTTGCGAGGGGATACGGAGGATGCAACTTGTGCATAGGACTTGGCTTTAGATACAGTGGATACAGAGGAATGGTGGGTGCCATGATTATGCCAAGACCGATTTTGATTTAAGACTTTGGGTCTCACAGGGCACCGCTGTGAGTCCCTTATTCGTTTAAATGATCATCCGTCTCATCTTGTCCGCATTCATCATCTGCTAGGTGATGAACCCTGTTCTGGTGAGAAAATTTCATTGTACGACTTGTAGAGGGGCGTTGAAAGTTGTTGTTGCTGTTATTGGCGTCACTAGCACGGTTGAAGTTACTACGATTGCGATTATTATTGTACTCGCGTTTCCTACAATTTTCAATTACGTGCCCCGGGAACTTACAGTATCGACATATGGGAGCCGGTTGCTTATTTAAATTATGTACAGGACGTCCGTCGCGCATTGGATAGGATTTGGGATTGTGTTTATAGGTCTGAGACACTTTAGTTTCTAAAAGCATTTGCATTTTTTCCTCTAAGATAGCCTGGTTAGTGGCCTCATTGAGACTCTGTGGGTTTTTCATTCTAACAAAATTAGAGATTTTAGGGGTAAGGCCCATTATAAAACAATGTAACGCCAATTCTTCCATAGCGGATAGCCTACCAGACAGTTCGACCTTTTTCTTATTAGATAGTGAGATCTCAGTTAGTAATTTATAAAGGCTTGATTCCACTCTCAAGGAGTATTGGCTAACCGATTCGCTAGGGAGCTGTTGGCTCTCTTGTAGGTCTAACAATAAATGTGCATAATGCTTGCGCTCTCCGAATTGGGATTGTAAAAATTGGCTCAGCTGTTCCCAGCTTTCAAAGTCTTTAATGGACGCAGCGGTTTCGGCCTTGTTTTCGAGTTGGCATAATATATAATTTAGCAAAAGAGGCTTTTGACTTTGAGAGGCTAATTTAAAAGCATTATCGCAATTATTTATAAATGAACATAGCTTATCACGAGATCCGTCAAAAGGTTTTATGAACTTTAATAACACACTTGTCTCTAATTTTTCGGACATACTGCTCTCGGACCTTAATTCGACATCCTTCTTTGTGGACATTTTAACCAAATTTAGAATTTATATAAGAAATGTATGCGTAAATGGGATGCACTAAGATAAGTAGCAATATTTAGAAATATGAATTCGTCGAATTAGAGTCTGTTGTTATGGTGTAACTAATACAGTTTTATCTTATTATAAACAATGGCGAGACTGGAGCTTCCTCTCGACGCGACGCGAGACAGATAACGCTGGATAATATAGTTATTAAAATTAAATCACTTACAGGGTCAGGAACATAAGAATATAATATGCAATATGCATAATTGGTAATTAGCCGATTTTACTGCACTTAAAACACTTTCGTTTTTTCACTTCTGGGTATAGCACTATTTTTCACTTTAAACTTTGCACTTTCGAATTAAGATTTTTCTTCGGAACTGGACTCTTTCGCGGAGGGTACACGAGATTTATAAAAATCCCTTTTCGCTGCCACCAATTGTTACACAGAACAATAATAAGATCTTTTAAAAAAAAGATTTAATGAATTACAAATATATTTATTTAGAATTACAAAAGGAAATAGTATTAAACAATTAGCACGTCTGATCGGACAGGAGCTAGGAGATCGACTAACTGGATGGGAAAATGAGAGGTTGTTTGTGCATGGGAAGAAATGATGACGAGGATAGGGCTTAGGGTATGTCAGCAATATAGGATGCATTGGGGAGTCGTAACAGGACGAAACAAACCCGCACTAAAAGATTTTTTTATGAAATTAACTGGCTTGAAAAAACCGACCAAATGCAAAAAACCGGTGACGTGTCAGACTTATGATTTTTTTAACTGAACTGAAATGACCGCAGTTCATGGACACCTGCAACACCAGGGTTTAGGGAAAGATACGCTCTCTTCTTGGGGCCAAGGTCGTATCGGTTCGGAAATACCTCTGCGGGCAGATGGTTCCACATAGAGGTGCATTTACGAAATATGTATTTGTATGTGACTCAGCGATTTAAGAAGGGCTTGTTAGTATGTAGGATTTAGGTCAGACATATTAATAAATAAAATGCCACTTAAATTCCATATTATAACTCTATTTTAATCAATCTTTCTAATTTACTCACTCCGCCATTTATAACGACAGACTCAGTATAGGGGAGAGTGGGGAGATTTGAAGAACCGGCTGTGACGTGATCAATTCGGTGTTGTTTACACAAATTATTGCTATAGGCGCGTACGGCGGTACAGGGGCCGTCAAGTATATTTTTTGGTTTTGTTTACTATTTTTATTTATTTGCAAGCAAGTCACTAGATTGTGTAGCTTATAGGAGTAGTATCTTAGAGTTATTTTAAGTGTAACATTGTTTTTATCCTTTAAATATCTATAGTATAATAGTTGAGATATTCTCCGAGCTTTTATTAAAATCGCTGAGTTTGGCTGACATGCAAAAATATTTTCGCATTTCGTTCGTATAAAAATCTGTTTTCCACATGTTTGTAGTTCAAAGTATTGTCTTTGGAACATTTTTATCTGTTACTAACTTCTCCCTACGGAATGTCAGGGTTTCGCGAATATTAAACTTTGGAAGTTCGTACTGATGTTCCAAATTTTAAAAAATGTTTGGGCTTGAAAAAATTCTACTCTAATCATAATATTATACATTACTATCACATATTTTTACATCGTGGTATTAGTTTTCGCACGCTTAATGTATGATGTGTATTACAAAATAAACTACATACATAAATAAAAAATATATAGCACAGAACTCGAAGACGGATGGACCAATTCGAGTATTTTTTTATTTATACCTTGAACAGCTTGCCTTCAGAGTTACGGGAAATAGTAGCTTCGAATACGTCTGCGAAGTTTTTTGGTAGATGGACTCTAATGCAATAAATGCGTACGATGGTGGTGTGATATATTGTACTTTTTATGTTTTTAATATAATTTTATTTCTCATGTAAGTGACAAGTATGTTTTTTGTATTGAATGTGAATAAATTACTTTAAATGCAAGTCAGAAAAAGGTTTTTGTTAGAGACAATCGATTATATAAAGTAAATTTAACATAAAATAATGGTTTCATTATTGTTGCTGATTCCGGAAAAGCGAACAGTCTTAAACCCCATAAGGGTAGCATAGCAACAAAAAATACATGTTGGTATGTAGCTAAAGGTAGACTTAGGCGAAAAATCATATTTAGGTGAAAGTTCGCAGCTAGTGTAATTTTTTTATATGTAACAGGAGGTAAACGGGCGGGAGACTCACCTGATATAAAGTGATACCGCTGCACAGGCTCGAGTGTGTTGCCGGCCTTTTAAGAAATGGTACGCTCTTTTATTACCCTAATACCCTAAATCGAATAGGTTCGGAAATACATCAGTGGGCAGCCGGTTCCACATAGTGGCGATGCGCGCCAAAAATTTCTTTTAAAAACGCTCAGTTGTGGAACGACGAACGTAGAGGTGATACGGATGTATTCTGCCTTGACCTCGTGAGAAAATGTCGTTCTAAAATAAAATTTAATAACTGTTTAAAAAAGTGTTTAGTAAACTGTGGTACTAAAGGGCTAAAATTGTCGTCACTTAGCTCACACTTGATTATGTTCTCTCAGCTCAATGCTTTGGAACGTTTAGCAAGAGGGTTTGCGCACCTGCTTGGAAAAATTTTCTTGTTTTTCCTTCATAGTCTGGAAAAGCATAATTGTATTACTCAAGCCGTATTGTAACAAAATCTCTACAGCGTGAGGATTTTCGTATTAACGTTGTACATTTTAATGTTGATTTCCTTCCACGACACATTTTTTTGTAATGAATATCACGTAGGAAAGGAAAATCGCTTTTTGTATCTTAATTCATTGTAATTATGGATAAAACAAATAAAATCTTAGTCAAAAACTCACGCATTTAATGCCATCGAGTTATTAAAATATTGTTATTAGAGTACGCAATAAATTCTGAAATGAATATATAATATATTTATATATATATATATATATATATCTCTATTTATTAAATATATTATGTATATATATATATATAATATATTTAATAACTATTTGATAGTCAAATTTGGGCACAGCAGAGGTGTGAATGGTGGGACTTTTCCGTTTCGGAGCCCAAAACGCATTTTGGGTGCAGAGGCAGAAGTGTGTACAATATAATTCATTTAAAAAGACATCAAATTTAACACTTAAAATTAATATTAAGATCAAAAGAGCTAAACCCCATTAGACGGAAGGCACGTACAGTCATTGACGGTGGTTATCACCTCCGCCGGAAGTCGTAAACCTGCTGCAGTGCGGCACCTATTCAATAAAGCTATCTAGAATTTCCCTTTATTTTCGCAAATATGAACGTTAAACCTCTGTGGTAAAACCTTTTTTTAAAATTGCTTTAAAAAATAACGCGTTCAAAAAAAGAACGCTATCTCCACCATGAATCAGAAAAGGGCAGTTACAAAAGGAATTAAGCGACAATTTTCGTTCTTATCAAGTTTTGGAGCTTGACCAAAATTACTGGTTAAATAATGACATGCACTTGGAACGCGTAGTTGAGTAAAATGTTGAATTCCAGTGTAATTCGTCTTTATATATAAGCTAAATAAAATATTTCAAGCAGTTTCTGCTCTTAAGGGTGAATAATAAGGTATAATTTGGTGAAGCATTCGCTTTCTTCAATGCAAAGCTTTGGTGTTGAGTTACGTTAGCACTCGTGCACAATTTGTAACATGCAATTGGACTTTTCAACTTTTTAATTTTGAGGTAATTTAACGATTTGGCGTCACTTACTTTTAGAATGAGTTGGCAATTTCAAAGTTTGCCCGAAGTTTCTTAAACCTTTAAATTACGTATGTAATATTTATTAGTCGTTTGAGAAAAAGACTCAATTTTTTAAATGAAATTTCCTTAGACACGTGAAAAAAAAAATTAGTACTCGCCAGAAATGAAGTCGATATCCGAGTACTATATTATTTATAATGGAAACTAAATTATGGATATTAGTAGTTGTAGTGTTACACTTAAGACGTATATAAATAAAAAAATATTCTTGAGATCTGTTTCGTAGGCATTTAATTCTCATTTTTATCAGTCCCAAACACATTGTACTATAATTTATTACTTCTGCCGATAGCTTAAATAAGAAAACATTAGCGAAAAATACTGTGACTATTCTTAGATTATCTAAAAATACTTTAAGCAAAAGTATATTTAAATTAAAAGAACGCCAGAAAATCTGCAATCTTTTTCTAAACAAAGGATTCTCACATTAAAACTTTGCACCAAAAATAAAGCCTGTACGGTTTCCTACAAAGACAATTCAATAGTCAAAGCTGTTGAAAGCAAACACCAAATTGCTCGCTAACTTGAGATTACATGCACCCACCACCCCCAAGGTCGCCGTCTTTTGTTCGCTCAGCGCTTTTAAAAACACCTTTTATTTCTGTACTAGTCCCGAGTGCCTATGAACAAAGAGCTTGATCAGCATCGATACAGATATGAGATGAACCCAGGTTTGTTATTGACGGTATCATTACGCGGTATTGGGTTTTTAAGCAGAATCTTACGATTTTTATTGTACTTTGCAATATAGAAAGATATTTTTTATTTTTTTTTATTTGGACCACAAAATTAGGACAAACACATGATAGAAATTGACATACATACAAAAATATAAAGAGCGGTGCCGTCTCTATGACATGTGGACACGACCAGCGAAATCAAGTAAATACAATAAACAGTGTTAATACAAAAAACCATACAATTAAAAATACAAACTATGAAAAAGAATTAAACTATTTGAACAAAAAAATGAAATTATCGGTACTGTGTCCCAATTCTACTCTTAGCTGAGACCAGAGAACCATGAAATAATATTGTCCATGTCATGTCGATAATGTTTACAGATCCTGATGGTTATTTTAATTTTAATAATTTACTGGTATCTTTCTAAGTCAGTGTTGGACTCTCAAACCTGAGGTCATAGGTTCGATCCCCGGCTGTGCATCAATGGACTTTCTTTCTATGTGCGCCTTTAACATTTGCTCGAACGGTGAAGGAAAACATCGTGAGGAAACCGACATATCTTACACCCAAAAAGTCGACGGTGTGTGTCAGGCACTAGAGGCTGATCACCAACTTGCCTATTAGATTTAAAAATGATGATGAAACAGATTCTGTAATCTGAGGCCAAGACCGAAAGGTTGTAGCGCCACTGATTTATTATTTTATCTTTCTAAGTCTGTTTATTTTTTGCGTTAAGCTTCTAATCTTTAGAACAAAGATTTTAGTTTATGTCTAGTTTTCTATATGATTGCATATAGAAATAAAATATAGAAAGAGATTTCATAATATTGTCTATGTCAAGTCGATTATGCTTACAGATCATGATGATTTTTTTTAATTTTAATTATTGACTGGTATTTTCTTAAGTCCGTTAATTCTTTGCGTTAAGCTTCTCGTCTTTAGAACAAAGATTTTTAGTCTATATTATGACATAAAAGAAGTAATAATAATACTAATATATTTAATCATAATATATTTTATTTATTATATTTTAAGGTTAGTTATTATTTTTTTATTAATTAATTAATTAATTAGTATATTATTTAGTATATTCATAATTAAGATTAATAGGATGCGATTGTTTCTTTTTAGATGTTCAGAAGTGACGTATTGTAATAAATAAGATAAACTAAAATCTAAAAAAAACTTAAAGTCGTTCAACAAATGTTTCCATAGAAGTACGTATAAACGTATCATAGCTTAGCTTACCATTTATTTTTACCTGTTATAAAGTATTATTTATTCCTTTAGTGCTACAATGGTCTCTCTAACCTGTAAGTCGGTGGATAAAGCGTATGCACGTACTTTATTAGTACGACCGTTATTCTGAAATTCTAAAAAGATTTGTTTATTGTTAAGACAACATAAAGTGTACACTTTTTTTGAATGTAATACACAATAAAAATCCCTAAGATTTTTGGGTTATTCGAAAACGTAAAACGAAACGAGTGTTCCAATCGTCCAATTTTGATAAGACAGCATCTCTCGTCCAATACGTGTTGACACGTGACATTATACGTCATGTTATTACGTCATAACGTGTTCGTCTCGCGTCTTTTGTTTCGTTACTTTACATTCTCACTCCCAGAACTTTCGCGGACTTGAGTTGTTGCATAAAGGTACATAATGCATAGTTTATCTAAATAATAAGACTCTCATACGAAATTAACGAACGCGTTAGCGCTAATAAGTAATTCCACTTAGTATAAGAGTTGAACACGGCCCAAGAGGAATGCACTTGGGGAATTTTTCAAGTAATTTGGATTCTATTCACAACGGGGTAGCGTCTAAAGGCTCGAGCCAAATAAAGCGAACTGCGCTGCATTATGGGTTAGGACGACCTCTCAATGAGTACTTGAGACTGAAATATTCCGAAATTTTAGAACGAAAATTGTAATAAGGCACGTTAGGGTTTATACAGAAATCGACAAGGCAAGGAGGTTTTGATTATAACAATCCATTACATAGTACCTGTAGACTGTAGATAATATTTGC
The DNA here is from genome assembly GCA_963693345.1 of Pieris melete. Classification (NCBI taxonomy): domain Eukaryota; kingdom Metazoa; phylum Arthropoda; class Insecta; order Lepidoptera; family Pieridae; genus Pieris; species Pieris melete. Next base: position 3,277,513 of record CAVNZK010000040.1, on the reverse strand, counting down.
TTGAAGCAAGATAATACAACAGAAATACCTTCTCTCTGCTCTTTCTTTGATATTCAATAAATACAAGAATATTTCATATTAACGCAACGTATATACAAATCAAATAGATCTTGCTTGCAATGATAATCTTACCGTTGATTTGGTCTAAAGTGCCAGTTTACTCACAATATTTTCTAAAACCTTACGACAGAGTGTTACATATAGCCTTCACGACGCAAACAGAAAATTTTCGCTAATATCAAAAAAGTCTTGCAGCATTAATATGATTTTAATTACTTGGGTTCTTCATCTAGATAACACTGTCTGCAAGTCTGAAATAAACAAACGTTTAGCGAAGTTTACACAACGTTTAAATTAGATGAAGTTAAAAATGAATGCAAACGTTTTGTGTAAATATAATTGTTTACTTTCTTTGTACTAATATAGACGCTATTCTTGATATGCCTTAAAGTCAAGTTCTATATGCACATGGAATTTATTATATATTTATTTATACGGACAATGATCAGTAATACAGATAAATATAGATATATTTATTATAATTATCATAATTTTTTTTTACTTCTCTCCATAAGTCGTCGTTATAATTGAAGTACATACATGCATGTTCCGTGTTTTTAGTGTTACATTGCTGTGTGAGTGACCGTATATAAGGTTATAAATAAAAAAAAATAAGCAAGGAGATTGCTTATGTTGTCTTAGACAGTTGAAATTGGGATCAAGCGTTTAAAAATTCCTAAGCTGTCAAGTGTCAAAAAATAGGTTCAAAAATCAGTTGTAAATTTTTAAAGGGATCGCGATGCTGCATTTGTATTTTTATTCCAGTTCATACAAGCATAGCTAAAACGTTTGTAGAGGCAGCTGCTGTATATCAAAAAATACTTTTATCTGTGTTCTTAATATTTTATTTTTTCATTGTACGCTGTGGCTTACGCTGCCAGTCAATAGCTATTGAGAGCGATTAAATTAATTAGGAGCGCACTCTTTAGCACCACTAATAAAGACTAGTGAAGTGAGAAATAGGCGTTAAATCACGCCCCTATTGTATTTAAACTAATTTAAAACTTTCCGATACTTGAATGAGATTAAATTTAAAGCCGATAATGGATTTATAACAGAAACGAGCTTAAACAAAATCCTTTCGATATCTTTACGCTTAAAAAATAGTATTAGGTTCAGATAGGATAAATGAACCTCTTCTGAAGTCAGAATCAATCGCTTAAATAAAATAAAAAATAAAATATGTTTCTTATGGAATATAAGATACATGTATCACTTATTCCACGTCATTAAATTTCTAGGCATCCCTACTCATCGGCAAAGAAGACAGAGGATGTGGGCCGAGAAAAAAAGCCAACGTAAAAAACTCTCGGCACTCTTTTAAAATAGCAAATTATCAAACAACTTATTTTAAAACAAATATAGCAATTAAATTAGAAGTAGCAGTAGTCCCAGGCCCTTTTATCAACTAGATAATCGTTAACTTTATAGTAAGCCTTTTTACACAGCTTTTCTTTAAATACATTTCTTAAATTTATTAAAAGGCAGAGATAAAAGAGCCTCTGGGATTTTATTACAGAAGAGTATCGCTTTTCCCAAAAAAGAATTACTAACTTTAGATAGTCTATTACGGGGAAATACTATATATTTATACATTGATTTGACCAACAACATCATTGGGTCTTAACATTCTTAATGACAAGCGTAGGTCAGAGCAGTGTGGAGTAAGGAAGTTGACGTATCAGTTAAGACTTTTTAAGCCAGTTCAGTAATAAAGACTACGAAGAAGAAGAAGAGAACACCCACCAGACAATAGCGAAAGTCTACGGTGAGAGGAGAAAGTATTTGCTTATATTAAAGTCATATGTTCCCTATTCTTTGTTTTTATATATTACTTTGTTTCTAGAATTCCGTGGACGTCGTTCAGGTAACATATTTACGCCAGACGAATATAATATTTAATCTTTCCCCTCCCATTCTAACTCTTGTACAATACGGCTTGCTCGATTCTGTTAAGCTTTACTTAATCCCATACCACGCCAGACAGTTTCAAAATAAATAACCATAGAGGCTTCAGCCCTGCGATTCTGTAACTCACTTTTCGAACTCACACAGCGGTTTTCGCATCGGCGGTCGCTCTTAAATCAGTCGTGAAGCAGTCATTTCATGACTTGGCATTCTAATAATCAGTAATATAGAGTTACAGAATCGCAGGGCAGTTTACGCAGTTAATAATAACTTCGACGCAAATTTCTTTCATCCTTATCATACTCGCCGTTTCGCAGCAGTGGTCAGTTACTTTGTCTTTGGTTTTAAGTTTTTCAATGTTAGGATACACATGAATCTATAAAGATGTAAAGAAATGTTTAATTCATTTTCTCCACATGCATAAAATTGTTGCATGTTAACAATCTGTATGCAAATCGTGCGGATTTTTTTGGTCCGTGAGGTTTTTATAGTGGGGACGCTTTTCAGCTAACGCTCTTTGCAATAGACGATAAAAATGTATTCTGTGTTACTCCGCAAAAATAAAAACATGTCTAGTACGTTGAATTTGATCCATCAAAATGAACATTGGATAAAATGGTTAATGGTGGCTGGACTCAGTTTCCACACTTATACTCTCATTAAGTCCAATGTGTGTCCAAAGTCCAAAGTCCTGGCTATCTAAGCCAGCCTAGCTCCTTCCAGGAGTACAGAACTTCCGAGGATTTTTGTACGTTCCATATTAAGACTAAAACGTTATGCTATTTGCACTAACGGATCAGAAGTAGATACTTCGTTTTACTCTCGGCAAAACAATTATTATTTAATTAATCTTTAACTTTTATCTATTATATTCATTTATATTGTTACTTGAAAGTAGTTTTCGGCTAATTCATGTGCATAATATGTCTTATTAATTTCTGTGCATTGAAATTCGTATAAATATTGTATATTTTAAATTGCAGATAAAACATATTACTGTTTCATAGTCTTCACCTAATATTATGCATATTATACATTGTTAAAATTTAAGTAAACTTGGTGACATCCGTAGAGATAAACTGTTTGAACCACGAAGCTTTGTGATTTTCACGAAACTACCTAAATTGTTTGAGTAAAACATCTGCTGTTTGTATAGTTATAAGTTATATGACTACGGTAGACAGTAAACAATATTTTTAAATGTTTCCATATTAAAGTCAATCATTTGGCACCTTAATATGATTTTTCCTGAATTTATATTTAACGCAGTTCATACATGATTTTAGGCCCTATGTAAAGAAGTTGAAGGAAAAGAAGGAAAATCGATTTTTATATAAATGGAAATTTTTAAATTTTACTCATGACTTCGACCTGGTTAATTTTGTGTAATATGAATTAACTTAAGGGTATATGTTTCTCGTGGGATAAAGTAGCTTATGTACCATCGTCTAAAGATTCAATCTATCTCTATACCAAATTCATAGAAATAAATTCAGTGATTTAGGCTTATAAAAAATACATGCATGTGATCATAATTGAATTTAAAATTTAAATGTACATGTAATGTACTTGGGAATATTTTTTTTGAACAATACATAAATATTTAAGTTTGGTTGTCTAATATCAAAAAAAATATTTACCAAACCCTTAATATATTAGAAGTAAAAGCTTTTAGAAGTATAACATTGTTTATTTTATTGTAATATATATATAATATTGAAATGTCTAAATAAAATTAATGAGACATACAAGAATCGATTATGTTCGATTATGGTATTAAACGATTAATAATGAAAACATATTTAATGCAAACAAAAACAAAATAAAAATCCATGAAACTGATATTAAACCAAAGGAATCTATTTTCGACGAGAATTCCCTTTCGCAGCGTGTAAAACTCGCTAGAACAGCCTCAACAAATACCAAGCCTTAAAAAATGAGGCAATAGGTATGTATGACCGGAGCAGAAGACCAACTATTGGCTTCCGCGTGCGAATCTCATCCTTGTGGTCGTAGGTTCGATTCCTGGCTGTGGATCAATGAATATTCTTTCTATGCGCGCATTTAACATTCGCTCGAACGGTGAAGAAAAACATCGTGAGGAAACTAGCATGCTTAAAACCCAAAGGAGTCGACAGCGTATGGCAATCATCGGAGGCTGATCACGTACTTGCCTATTAGATTGACAGGAATCTGAGGCCCAGACCTAAAAAGGTTGTCGCGCCACTGATTTAGGTATGACTCTAGTATGTCAAAAACCATCTGACATACGGACTAAGTTTCGACTCGGCATCTAAATAAGACCCAACTCAAAATTTTCCATACTTAGAAATTATTAACTGCGTAAAGCTCCTCACGTGTCAGCAGATGGTACATTTTGAACAAATGACTGATAAATTATATTTGTATTAGGATAACATGTGGAAATTTGTTACTAACTTTCATAGATAGTCAAGTTTTATCAAGTTCTCATTGTGAGGTGATTAAATTATTACATCGGATATGGAAATATTTGCGAAGGTAAAGCTTTTATAATGTAATTACTTTCATTTAATTCTGTTTAACTGTTTAATTAATGTTTAAATTGGTGAATCATATATGACAATCGGGTAATATATGGTTTTAGGTAGATGATATATTCGCCTTATTATTGCATATAGTCAGTACTATAAGGTAACAGAGTCCCTGATGCCTTACTTAGGCTATACCAATGGACGTTCTGTCTATGTGCTTATTTAGCACTCGCTCGTACGGTGAAGAAAAACATTATAAGGAAACTAATATGCCTTAGAAATCTAAGGCATACTGGTTTCGACATGTGTATCAGGCACAGAAAGCTGATCACCTACTTGCCTATTAGGAAAAACAAATGATCGCCAGTTGTAGAGTTACTGGTTTTTTTATAGTAAAAAATTCTCCGTATCAACATAAAACTTAGTACTGTTAAACATTATATTGTGAACTCTCGTATTACCAAGCATTGTGTTTACTTATTCATAAACTAAGCAGCTATCTACGATATATATGATAAAATTGTTTCATTGCATAAAAATCTAACAAAAAGTGAGAAATAGGTACAATAAAAATCACTCACTCACTCTGCTTGCTCTTCGACCCAAAAAGTGATTAGGCCACCTCCCGCCACTATAATAAAAATTAAACTATGCTATTTTCGATAAGTACTGACCTAGTTCTGAAGCAAAAAGACAAAACGATTTCACATTTAATTAAAACATTACCGACTTGGGAGGAACCTGACTGAATGGCCAATGGAGGATAGGCCAAAACGTGTATAAGATGGTAATAACTTAGCAATTGATGGTCATAATTTACATTCCTTTGAGAGCTTTTGATGGCTTTTCCCTATATATAGATAATTTTTACCGGACAATTTTAATCAGACACTAATTATGAGGATATTGATATATTCCACCTCACCAAAGAGGATGTGAGAAAACATTTGAAGAGGCGGGAAGACTTCGATTTTGTTTAAGCAGTAACACTCTAGTTTCTTCTTGGATATATTGTACTTACTTATGTTTTCTGTTTCATATATATATTGTTTATCTATGTTATCTGTTTTGGATTAAATAAATAAATAGAAAATCGTAGAAAAAGACATGCTAAGGTGCCATAGTTACAACATTGCTTTACCCCGGTTAGTTATTAAAGCTAAATGTGACTCGCATCAAATCCGTTTCCTATAGGTTTGAAAAATTAAATGTCAAAAAGAATCAATAGCTCGTATTCACTGTATATTTTATCCAAGTTGATTGGTGCTTTAAAATTCGCACTTCGTGCAGAATGCTAATGAATGCGTTGATCTGAATTATCTTCAGCTCGGAATATGATTGGGAATTTACCGAAATATATCAACCATACGTTTATTGATTGTGATTGGTTCGTGGATAAATATTAGTTTATGCAAGGATAGATGCAGCCCGCATACATCGCTTCGAATTTCGAATCGCTTCGTAACTAGTAAGCAAATCATTTAAACTTTTGATGAAAGCTCGCTTTATTTAAGTAAGCTTGCAATTGTATGTTTGTTATTAACAGTTAATATGGCAAAACGTAGGTATTTTTAAATTTGTGGCGTAACAAAAAGGTGGCAGGACTGGCAAAATGCCACGGGCCCGCGACCCAAGAGGGCTTTTTCGCTTTTATCTCAAAAGCCCTAAGTCGAATTGGTTCGGTAAGCAAATTTGTCATTAATGCAACTACAAATACTTTGAATCGCACGTTTGATTTTCTGCACCATTCTATTAACGACTTCTTTAATGATTTAAACAAAGCAAACGAATCATAACCTTATTTTTAAAATAAAAGAAATCCACTTTCTTTTGTTATGAAAGACAAAGAAGTTACGCAAGCGTCAATGAATCACGGTATATGAAAAATACGCAATACCCAAATTCATTTTTAAAAAGCATTTATTCCGGAATATTGGTAATCTCCATAGAGATTCTGATAATCGTTTAACGCCGCGCCGTCAATAGACAGCAAAGCTCTTGTATAGATTGCGGTATCATCATAAATAACTTCCTGTTTTTATGGCGGGGAAAATTCGTCCGTTGTCCTATTGTACAGCTTTATAATGAAGCTTAGTGGATTGGTTTGAAACGTGCTATTTGCCAACATATATATTTACACATAATAGTTGAGGAAGTGAGGTATATTTTACTAATAATATATCGTTTGACTTACACAATAATTGATGCTTAACACTTGTAAGTAAAAAAAGGTTGGAAGTTGCTGAGTATGAGTCTAGGTGTGTGTTCACAGAAAAAGTAGGCGATCAGCCTTCTATGCCTGTCATACGCCATCGATTTCTGGGTCTCTAAGGCATGCCGGTACAATGTTTGTCTTCGCCGAACGAAGGAAATACGCACTGAAATAAAAGGCCAAACGCTCAACCTCCTAAACTCGCTTGAGAAATTATAAGATTTAATTTATCAAATACAGGTGGTATTTGAGAAATTGAAAGATTTAATTTATCAAATCCTGTATTTGTAGTCACTAAACATGACCTTTTTAAAAGCACAGCTAATAAAATCCCACTGTCTTTGAATATCTAATTTTCATGCTTTACGAGTATATCATGCACATTTTCTTTCCTAATACTAAATTAAGAAGGTACACTCTTCTTAAATAGAATCCTTTAAAAATTCCACACTTATATTTGTTAGTTTTAGTGTCTTAAGAACTAAGTTAGTACATATAAGCTAACACTAATATCTAAAAAAAATCCACACTTATAATTTTTTTTAGGAAACAATTTAGTCCTGTAGGATGCCTAAAGGTGGGGTTGTTCATGTATTCGAACGGTTGCAGCAATGCAGCAGTGTTGGTCTAGTGGCTTCGGCGTGCGACTCTCATCCCTGAGGTCGTAGGTTCGATCCCCGGCTGTGCACCAATGGAATTTCTTTCTATGTGTGCATCTGACATTCGCTCGAACGGTGAAGGAAAACATCGTGAGGAAACCGACATGTCTTTAGAGTCTTAGACCCAGTCGACGGCATGTGTCAGGCACAGGAGACTGATCACCTACTTGCCTATTAGATTGAAAAATGATCATGAAACAGATTCAGAAATCTGAGGCCCAAAAGAGGTTGTAGCGCCACTGATTTTTTTATTAGGATTGTGAATCGTGACTTTTATAATTGTGAGCAAAACGACGGTACTATACCACTAAAGTAATGAGCACTGGTTATAGCAAATATGATCGATTCACTACAATTCCTTAGCAGCTACGCTATGCATCATCTATACTAATATTATAAAGACGCAACATTTGTGTTTTTATATGTACGTATGTTAGTAATGTTTTCACACAAAAAGTACTGGACCAATTTCAAAAATTTTTGAAATGAAAGCTGCATCTTTACTAACTGACATAGGCTATATTACATTTAAAAAATAGGGATCCCTAATAAGAATGCAATAATTGATTCCAAGGTGTGAAAAAATTATCCATAAAAAATCTGTTATGGCGTAAACTGTAGAAACTATTGACGATGGAACAAAAAAATATTGTTAGTATAAATCTACAAAAAAAAATTTTTACCAATGGGTATGTTGGCTTATCCCGGAACTACAGAAAAAAAAAAATATTTTGCTGCCACAAAACAAAACTACGTCAAATGATGTGTATTGGGATGTTCTAAGACACTAAAGTTCTACAAATAAATCTCTTCACTAATATGGTAGAAGAAAGTTTTTCATTTTGAATGTTCGTTTTTATTTTTAACAATTTATAATAATCAAGCTTAAAATTCCTGGACTGATTAAAAAATTATTTCATCACCGACTTGAAATCAATTTTTTTTAAATACCTGTAGAGAATTATTAAATTTAGTAATATTATAAGTTCTACGTAAATTATGTTACGAATTTAAAAATGTATAAGATATATATATATTCGTAGTAAAGTAAAATCTGTTTATTGATAAATTATGAATGTGTGTATCAAATAATTTAAAAGGAAGTAATTAAAAACTATGAAAACTAAGTCAAATAAATCTTTAATGTTAACAAAAATACTAGCGAACTGTGGAATCGACTCCTGGTGGAAGTCTTCCCTCAGAGATACGACCTCCAAATGTTTAAAAATAGAGTGTACTCCTCCCTCAAAGGCCGGCAACGCACCCACTACAAATGGGTGTCTATGGGCTGCGAAGACTTTTGGTCGTCCCGCAAGCTCGTTTGCCCCCCTATTATATAAAAAAAATACATCTATAGTCCGACTGAGTATACTTTCCTGTACCACAAGATAGTATCTACGCGAGTTACTAGTTATTATATAAAGTTATACAAGTGAAGTCCTTTGAGGTTTGTTTTGATTTCATTTGTCAGTCATCCAATCGGAAGAGCTTTGTTTTCACGCTCAAAAAAAATGCATCAAATTGTATAGATCGGTTTTTTGAAGTGAATGACAAATACTGATTATCTGCTAAAGCCGGAATGCGGTTTCTCTACAACATTTCAAACTCGCTTATTTGTGGTTGATTTGCGGTATTCCTAATTGAAAGATAAACTTCCGAAGCCAAATTGGGTACTTCAATTATTGAGCTTCATTGTACTCTTTGGTTACACGTAACTACCAAACCAACACAAATAGTAGCTTTGAATGCAAAACAAAATTAATAATATAAATTATAGTTATTCTTAAAGGTTAAACACTGTTGCACATAGTATTGTCTTTGATTGACATAACCTTTACACATTTAAAGAAAAAACTTTTTACCGGATTAAAGTTATGTATTATTTTAAATTTACAATTATTTAACATAATTTAAATTAATTTCGAATAAATTTAAAATTATGTTAAATATTACGGACCTATTATACGTCGTAGACATGTATAATCATTTCACCCTGACTTATGACGTTTCTCGAGTGCAAGTTAAGAAATTTCTTGCCGAACACCACCAGTATGGAACCAGCTGCCATTCCAGATGTTTCCAAACCGTTACGACTTAGGGGTCACCCTAAAAGCAACAACGTACTTACAAACCTCCTGGTATTGTGGGTGTCCATAAGTGGCAGTAAGTGTAAATGTCTGGTAGTATCCCGTGTCATGAAAATCTATGTCAATGTTTCATATCAGTGATAAAGAAAAAACTTGATGAACTTACAGCTAAATTAAAACAACTCTATAGAGATTATAAAAACCATAGAAAAAAATCGAATACACACGGAAATTATGTACAAAAAAATTGCATTCAATGATATTTAATAATAAAATGTTATATTAGTTAGATTTCGATTTTTAAATTTTGCACTTCACAGTGACCCTGAAATATAACCTTTGCTAAATTGACCAGAACGCATACACTGACGTCAAAACCAATTATCAATTAACAAAATATAAACAAATAATATAAGTGGCTGATATAATTAATAAAAATATTTTATCAAACATCCTATAAACAGTGCCCCGATTTGTATAAATTGGTTGGTATCGCGTGTTCATGTGTAATGTCTTTATATCTCGTTGTGTCGTACGATCAAAACAAATAAATAATTAGTTTAAAATTCGCTGTGAAAGATGCAAAACCAACGTGAGAACAGCGGTCATACTTATATGCAATGGATTGTGGCTTCAATAGGTAAATAGCTCAAGGACAGTCGAAGCTTTCTTTATATATTGAAGCGGGTCGTTGAAAATTTTTCTCCAACTTCACGTGTGTGATATCTATTTGTGTTTCTATATACTATTCATGTTTTATTCCATTTCGATGATATCGTATTAAGTATCTTTAGCAAAGCATGGTTAACACTTTATTATGAGTATCCCATACTTAAAGGAAGTTAGTCAAAAAAATCCTTAGGTTGTTAAATTCAAAAAGGAGTTTTTTTTTTAGACAATTCACACCAATTGACCTAGTCCCATGCTAAACTGGTGAAACTTGTATTATAGGTACTAGGCAACGGATATACATACATATTATAGATAGATAGACAAATAAATACATATTTAAACACCGAAGACCTAAGCACAACACCAAATGCTCATCACATCGATGTTCGTCTCAGCCGGGGATCGAACCCGCGACCCAAGGATTCGCAGTCAGGGGTACTAACCAATAGACCAATGAGTCGTCAAAGTTGTTGGTACATCAATAATTTAAAAAAAAACCACATGATAGGGAATATTTTTTGACTAGGTCTTTGACTCTTTTTGTATAATACTGGTATAATATATACTTTCAGAAGCATTCATATTATTACTGACAATTACAATAAATGATATCACCACGTGTGATATATCAATAAGTCAATTATTCAAGTAATCTTCAATACCCCACATTCAAGATTACTTAAACAATTGACTCATTTAAAAATTACAATGGCAAGTTAATGTTACACTTCAGCGTTATATTACATTGCAAGTCGCAAAGCTGAATAAATCTTCAAATCACCTACGATGGGTTTATTTCCTATTCCGCTGTTACATAATCAAACAACGCGGTGTCAGCACCTATTATTTCTTGTTGGGTGAGATTTACAAATTATGAACGTTATCCGTGCCATGTATTATGAGTTACAGTACAAGAGTCGTTACTTTATTTATTTATTCTTATAATTTCGTTTATCGTTTATTGAATAATACAATTTAAAACATAGTATTAATAGTACTATTTATTTTCTTTTTTTAGAGACCTTACCTTATGACGTTTTTCTAACGATAAAAAAAGATATTGCATTCTCATATTAATAACAGTATTTTAGAAAAGATTTTTCATAATGCGACTTAATTGAATAACAATGAAACTTAGCAAAGAAATTTCCAATAAATAATTGATAAGAACAACTAAATGATAGGAACAGCGCCCATACTGTGTAGCTTCCAATAGTGAAAGCGATTTTTTTTTTGAATGGAATCTCGCTGTTGGCCTTAAGGGCCTTTACATCCCAGCTCGGTTTTCGGGGCAGACGGCAACTAACATACCTACCTATAACTGACCACCTGAACATCGTTTTCTATCGCCAGTGCCCGCTTTTGTCTTTGTTCAAAGTACATCTACTAATTTTTTATTAAATAGGTTGGCCTGTCTTAACAAATTACTCCATGTACTTTTGTGTTTTTTTCTTTGACGAGTATTTTATGTACAGAAATTTTAATTTTATGATGTAGTAGAAATACAACTTGACCCATCTTTAGAATAAAATGCACTATTAGAACAATTAATACAATATTAAGGTTTTAGAAAGAATTTTAGCGATGTGTAAGAAAATTATAGTTCTTGTTAGCAAATATTAATTCACATTTATTTGTACCTATCGTTTATTGGTGTACCCCTACTGGCTACTTTAAGCTACTACCACGAGTATCAGATCAATTTTTAATTCATATTGGGTTTTTTACAAATCACAATTTCTTTATTCTTAAGATTTAGGATTAATACTCGCGCATATGAGATCGGCACCTGCGCGTGGACAAATTACATAACCAAACTCGGTCACAGCAAAAAATCGACTGAGAGGTCAAAAGGTAAGTAAGGCAGGGCAAGCGATGGCCGGCGTGGGATACCTAGATACTATTTCCCTTCCTTTCGCACTACTACTAGATACTACTTCCATTCCTTTGAATTTGAACCACAAATCGGCAACGTCTCTTGTAAAAATTGTGAAATTTTGAAAAACATTTAATATCGTTGAGCTCTTATGCGTTATTATTTTATTATCTTATATTTTTATTTTATTATTTTTTCATTATACTATGAAACACCTTGTATAGGCCAAAGTTGCGGCGATTTGCTATCATAATGCGTCTACTGATCCCTCGGCTGGGATTTCTATTACCAGTCCCCTTCGAGCCCTAGTAAACAAACAAAAAATATGTTCTATGAATATAACACATATTTATAGACAAAGTTTTGAAACGCATAAGAGATAACTAATAATCAGACACTTTATATTCGAAATACCATTGACAAAATCGTTTCTACAATTAGTTAAAAATTTAATATATTACACAATTTAAACTTTTCGACTAAACTAAAAGTTTCTATATTATTATTTTGTATAAGTAGTTACAATAACTTTAAGGGCCGTGGTATCAGAAGCAGTTGTTTCTTTAATAATATTTTTATAGGTAAAAAGATCAGCCTTCTGTGCCTGGCACACGTTGGTTTTGGATTTAAAAAATGCCAGTTTCACATAGAAAAAATGCATCGATAACCAGCTCGACGACCTCCGAGTTGAGACATATTCTTTAGCTAAATAGGCCATCACTGTTCTTTGGTAGTTAGAAATATATTTATTACAAAATCTAATAAATGGTGCTTACACGCTCCTTGTGAGCAGTTGTGTCGAGTGGGGAGATTATATCTAGAAACATATTTTCATATAATAAAATTTGTTGTTGTTTTAAAGAGTTAGTTGGTTACACAATCTCTTTAAAACAAATAAAATTAATAAGTTAGATTTATTCATTAAATACAAAAGCATCATTTTTTTAAATAATGCGAGCATACGGATCGTAAATAATAAAGCAAGATATTGAAGTCTGTCTCAAACTTCTAGTGGCATAGAGCTGGCTTCCGTTTACGATGCAATTTCCCTTGAAATTCAAAGTGAATACTCAAGTACGCTAGAATACCTTGACGTAGAAACATTGTGATAACGCTAAGAGTCTACTTTAACATTACTGTAATAAATTCCTCATAAACATTACTCATCTATATGTTATGAACTCTAAAATTTTATGGCAAGCAATTTAAAACGACCTTATAAATAGAAACACGTGTTGTTTAAAAATAACCTAAAAGTATTTTTGGTAATAAAGATATTAATATGTTGCGCGTTTGTTACAGTTAATATAGCAACACTGGCTTATGGCATGGAAGTAGGCTGGATTTCCCCAATGACCAAAATCCTTCAGTCTGAATCTTCGCCTATGGGATATCCTTTATCGGATAATATTATATCATGGGTAGCAAGCGTTCTCTGTATATCTGGAAGCTTGGGAGTAATCATTTTTTCATACTTAGCTGACAAAATTGGGAGGAAATGGGCAATCATAGCATTATTAGTTCCAGAAACGGTAATATTCTAAAGTAAATATTCCGACTAATCTAAATTATACATTTTCATGGTTTACATCGATTAATGTGATATATCTATAGAGAAATATTAGTCCAAAGCACAAATGAAATAAATATTCATATAAAATAAATTTTATATTGAGGTTATGTTTGTCAAATTATAAATTATACAATTTTTTTAGATGTCCTTGACTTTGAGGTTACTTTCTCCAACTGTAAGGGCTCTCGTAATTGCCAGAATACTAGCAGGAATCACCGGTGGAGGTTGTTTTACTGTAATCCCAATATATGTCAAAGAAATTAGCCAAGAAAGTCTAACGGGCGTTTTAGTATCTCAGCAAGTTTTATTTCAAAACATTGGTATTTTGATAATGTACACTATTGGGATTTACTTGGATTATTACTCTACACTATGGATTATATCTGTTTTGCCGGTGATCACTTTATTACTGCTGTTAAAAGCCCCTGAATCGCCGGCATTCTTGGTGAAGCAACAGAAGATCCATGTAAGAATAATATAAACGTAAACGTAAGTTCTTTACAATATTCTGATTGAATACTAACGTAATTAATTCGCTTTACAGGAAGCCTATAAAGTTGTAGCACTCCTTCGAGGTTTAGAAAGCAATGACAAGAGAGTAGAAAATGAAGTAGAAAGTATGCAAAGACAAGACGATGAATTTAAAGCAATGCCACAATTAAATCTTCTAACTATATGTAAGGAAAATTCCTTAATTTAATTAACCTAAAATTCCATAGTTATCTGTATTTATTATTATATTTTAACAGTAAAGGACGATGCATGGCGTAAGGGCGTAATAATAACATTAATTTTTTTCACAATACAATCATTCAACGGAGCGGTGGCCATAGTGACTTTTGGTGTAACAATTCTTCAGTCAACTGGTGTGGAGTTCAATATTGATCCAGAATTCCAAGCCCTTAGTTTTCCAGTCATTATGATAATAGCTTCTCTTTTACTGACAGTAGTGGTTGAGAAGTTTGGTAGAAAGGTAATTAAAATATTATTACTATTGAAGCTTTTTAGAATACACAGTACTTTGAACTATATCCTCATCAACTTATTGTTTACAGATTTTGTTAATAGGCGCATTCACAATATCAGCTGTAGCATTATTGTCACTTGCAATAGCATTGTTATTAAGACTTTATGGAGGATCTTTACCGGACTGGCTACCTATTGTATCTCTTATGACTTCCGTTGCTATGTTTTATGGTCTACCTGGTATAACATCTTTAACATACATCGTTACCACAGAGATGTTTGTATTCCAGGTAACAGTTGCATTCATTTTGTTTCAACTGTCTTTTTATGACCGATTATTCACTTCATTTTTATTTCAGATACGTGCCAAATTAATGGGTTTAGTCTGTTCGTATTGCTGGATTACATTTTTCATACCACTCACAATTTACACGCCAATTACAAATATGTTTGGTGCATACACGAGTTTCTTTATTTTTGGAATTTTTAATGTAATAGGTTTAGTATTCACAATATTATACATCCCAGAGACAAAAGGAAAGAGTGATGAGGAAATCAGAACGGCGATAGTAGGACGAAGAAGAATAGATGATTCTATATGACATTTAGTAAAACGTGATTTATGTGACCGCTATCTCATTAGGAATGTTAAGAAAATTTGGCTAACGATTCATTGGAACAATGTGGATAAGTGCCGTGGATATAATAGCATTGAATAGTATGGTTTCTGTATTATTTAACGTTGAGATGGTCCTCATAGACTTAAATGAAAATGACTGATTTATATAGATTTTAATTTATTGAATAAATAAATAATCGTAATTTTCTGTGTTTCGTTTTCTATTTGGTAAAATACAAACTTAAAGATAACCGTATACACAAACAACAGACGCTGATTTTTTATAAGCTTTCTACTTATATCGAGAGACTTTGTTGTTGTGAGAAAATAGTTCTATCATATTAAATTAATTGTTTGTTTCATGAATTGAAAATTTTCCTTGTTTTATGTAAATGATTTAGAAACTTCTTGAATTTCTCCTCGGTTTTACAGCTTTGGCCATGTCGTAAACTTGTGAAGGAAAACTTTTTGACAGAAATAATTTTTGTCTCAATATTACTTATATTAAATTATTTAAGAGAGTTAAAAAAACATTGGAAGATGGAATGCTTTTTTAATTTGAAGCAATGTATTAAAAAGTTTTTTGGCTAGTTTAATAAATAATTAAATACACATACAGAGAGATATGAAATATCAGATTTATAAATTGAATGGGTTTCATACTTCTAAAATTAATTAACGACACTTTTAAGGGTTATACATTGTTAATGTCAAATTTCATTATATTTCAAACCTCAATATCGGTGTAAAAAGGGGCTATGGTTGATCCAATTAACCCGTAAAAAATCACTTACGTTATAAATTCTCGTAAAAAGTAGATTTCTTGACATTAGCATGCTATTATAAATTATAATTATTAATTAATACAGTGAAATTTAGTTTTATAAGGTGTTGTTCAATATATTTCAATTGAAATATATTGATTTTAATCATATTCTAACGGAAAGCAAAAACAATTTATTTCATTAAAAAATATATAGCACAATTAACATATATGAAAACCCATATACGAGTAACTTATCAGAAAAGTGATTCATCCACCCTGGTTAAAGGCCGAGTAGCTATGCCCATCTTTTACCTCCTTTGTGGTGCACCGAAGCGTTTTAAGCGTAACACCTATGCCATTGATGCCCCGATAGAATGCGAGAGCGACCCCAGAGCCTCTCAATCCGAACTACCAGAGATGGTTTTAATGGCTATTTCTAAACTAGTCTCTGAATAGCAGAGAGTCTTATGTGGGTCAAGTGCCAAATACCCCAGCTGCTTTCGAGAGTAGGGCATGCGCCCACATCGGGTATTAAAAAAATACGATTTGATTATGAAAACATTGCTCCACTTGAAAGTGGAAGTATAAATACTTCAGACTCTTGGAAAATAATCTTTTATATTTAGCGATGCTAATATCTCTTAGTATATATTCACTGAATGGTGAAGCTTGACGGTTAACCAGGTCGTAGGGCACTTCAAAGTTAATCAAATGTAAAATAATTGCTCGTGTAGTCCTCTTTCGCACCCCTTACTTCACTTTAATCATTCGACTGTGAGCTAATATCATTAATAAAGCATATAATTTGTACTATTTTTACGACACCTAAGAATTAAAAATGCTTCGTTTACATAGAACATGTGTATCGATTTACGAATTAAATTTCAAACGAAAGTTTGTGAGATTTATTTAATTACAGCATTTTTAAATTTTCATAAAAAAATCAAATAATGCAAATTTTTTTTATAAAAGATAAATTCAAATAAAAATTGCCTACGGCGTGACATACATACATTCCGAATTCTATGTACGATATAGTACAATTAGTTTTGTAGAAGCTGGAGATAGTCTCAAAAATACGTTCGATCCCCACTATACGTGATTAAAATTGTCTTTAGTTGACAAGATTACATTTAAATAAATGGTTTCATACATACATCATTGTATTGTAATAAGATGGCTTACTGTTTTTTTATACAGTCAGTGATCAGTCTTTCGGTCTTAGAAATGCCGGTTTTCACGTATTCTTTTGCACCGTACAAGCATATGCATACATAGAAATATTAATGATTGGTCCAACGATCTTTGGTTTATAAACAAGCTTAGACACAAAGCTAATATAAACTTCATAATCTTGTTGAACTCCTTTTCAAGTGGTGTCCCATAAAAAATCATCAGTCCAAGTGAAAAAAGTTAAGATAGGAAAGATTTATTTTTGTTAGTTTGACAACCAAAAAACTACCGATTCAAAAATTCTTTCAACGCACAGTGACTATTAAAATTTAACAGAGAATTTGTATAGACCCACAGTATATGCCTTTAATATCGAACAACATAGTAACTTCACATTCAATATCATTAATCAATTTTCAAGTAGTTATATGTGAACTCGGTTCAGGTACGTGTATTACTAACTGCAAACTAACGGTCTATAGGCAAGTTTATCGAAGGTACTATCGACAAATTAATTTTAGTTTCCAAGCAGAACAGTTGGCAACATCGTAGTTTAATAATGCAGGTATCATCTAGTCTAGTAACTGTTTATAATGAAGACTTAAGTGATTTTCTAAGCCAATAGGCATAATGAACGCGGGCGCGAGAAGCGATGTGGATAGTTTTAACGACGGAAAAAAATAGCGGAGTTTATTTTCAGTTCTTCTCGCACGCTCTTCGCCTTTGATATATTGACGATCATAGGAGCACATATTATTATAACCAATATTTAGAGAAACAGGACAAAGGCATGCCCTCCGAGTTTTATCGTTAAAATTTTTGTAGCTTTAAAATAGTATTTCTATTATTAAATGTGAAAAAGTCTTTATGAATTAAGGACGACATCGTATACAGAAAACTTACATATGAATAAACGATACATTACATTTTTTCGTTTGATTATAACTACAATATTAATATATTATATATTTATATATTAAATAAATAAAAATGAGAAAGGTTTTATGGAGACAAAAGTCGGAAAAAAGAAATAAAAATCATGTTTAGTCAATTGATCGATATTTTTTTTTTTTTTAGATTGGACAATTCACACCAATTGTACCTAGTCCCATGCTAAGCTGGTGAAGCTTGTATTATGGGTACTAGGCAACGGATATACATACATATTATAGATAGATAAACATATAAATACATATTTAAACACCCAAGACCTTAAAGCCCAACACCAAATGCTTATCACATCGATGTTTGTCTCAGCCGGGGATCGAACCGGCTAAATAACAATACATGTTAAAACAATATTAATAATTGTTCAAGTTTCAACACAAAAACTTTCTACCTATCTTAGATAATAATTAATTAAAAAATTTGTTTTTCTGAAGATTTAAAATCTTTCTTACACTATTAAAATACGTTTTTAGCGGTACAAAAATAAATAATAATAACTTAAATTTAAAAATAAATGCAATAGACGTTCTATTAGCTCTTTAATATTATTTCCACTGCTATCCGCCCTGCTTATATAGTAGTTAAATACTTAAACATTAATTTTGAAAATCTAGTGTTGGAATCGGAACCATAGAACAAAAGTAGTTGTTTGTAATAATTACAATATTTTTAAATAGAAATAGTTTCTTGTCTAGTTACACTAATAGTAATAGTAATATATATCTATATATTATTTCTTTTATTTAATAAATTTTAATTTAATTACTGTTGGGTTGACAAATTACTACCCAGTGATTTAATTTCGTATTTTCTGTTATAGTATAATATAATAAATGGGACAGTTACAGGCCACGATCTCATAAACCTCTCGTTGTCCTAGGCGCAACAGACTGTCCCTTTTGCAGAGGCTGTTTCAGAATCAGTCACCCATGTCATCCTGGAATGCGTAGCTGTGGCATCCCAACTAACAGAAATCCTCGGAGCAGTTAGGTCACTCCGTGATGCCTACGAAGTGCCAGGGAAAGTTTTGAGCTACTGGAAGGAGCTAGGCCGGCCTAATTAGTCAGGACTTTACAAACAACGTACCAAATGGGCTTAGACTATAGGTTCAATAAATATGAGTTTAAAAGTAAGAACTTAAACGCAAGCCAAAATATGCTTAATATGCCAGTTTTTAAGTTCCCTGGATCTTGTTTTTTGCGTAAGGCGTTAAAAATTTTTTTTTTATTATTTATGAATCCCGTCTAAAAAGAAACAGTTAGCATACTTTCTCTTTTATTTTATACAGGTGTAGGATAACATTAAAAAAATATATTATCATACAAAAACATATAAAAATCTTCTAAAAACGACGCATATTTATCTTCTAAAGAAATTCAAATGAGTATCATTGTACGCGACGGAAATAAACCCAGCCTTTATGAAACAGTAACATGATACAGAATTTTTCCTTTCCTGTTTACTTCTCATTCTAATGTATGATTCAAATATGTAATAATGGACATGAAAAACCTGCGCAATTTAGTCAGAAGCTAGACTTTGTTTAGAAATGTATTATTCAAATTGGTAGGTGGCAGATGACAATCGAAAATTATACGTAATGTTACCCTCTTTGTTAAAAATAAATCGGTCTGACTGCTAAGTTATCACTAGTACTAACCCAATTGGACCGAAAGAGACAAAATAAAACTTAGGTTAAAATAACGAGGTTAATGCAGCAAAACCCCACATATATAAAAGTCAAAATCATTTATTCATGCAGGTCACACAATGGTATGAACGTTAAAAAAAAATACATTAAATGCTTCTAATTTTACATTTACTGCCAGTTCTCAAATCAAGGGCGTAGAACGGAAGAGAAGAACTGACAATAAACTCTACGCCAATCTTTTTAAAGTTTTTTGTTTTACACAACGTTTGTAAGGAGCTGCAACCATTACACCATGTTCCATATGATATCTTAAGTAATAAATAATAAGTAAATAAATTAAAAACAAAGATTTGTCCTATATCAGCAGGAGGCATGGTGAAATAGGAGCACGCACTTACATTGTCGTGGGAACAACACGCAATAAATATTATAAAATAATATCATAAAATAAACAAATTTTAATCACCGCGGTCGTCACGTCAAATTGATATAACTATTCGTAGTCAACAGAGAAAATAATTAACATTCATTCAATAATTTTAATTACAAACCGTCATAAACGTGCTTTACATTTTAATTTCACATCGGTATGACGCGAATTTTTGTAACGAGCTACCGCGTCCAAGCAAAATATTCTATTAAAAATGTATAAACAACCGTTGAAGCAAAAATAACGCGTCTAGGCCGCTCCCGCACAGATTTTCACATACGATTCAACGCGTATTGAAACTATTTGTGGACATGCAAAAACGAATTTGCATAGTTTTTAACACAGTTTCGGTTCAAGCTTTTTTGCGTTAGCGTAAACTCTGTGAAAATGTTTAATCACACAAGCAGCTCTATCAAAAGTTCGAGTTACGAAACGCGAAATACCAAGCCGAGATGTAAGTACCTAACTATCTAATCTAGCGGCGTTGAACCATTAGGAATTCTTATTGAAAAGCTTCTCTGTGAATCATAGGTAAAAAGCAGAAACTATCTACAATGATTGAATGGTGAAGGTACTTTGTTTCTAGGGAGCATTGTTGTGTTGTGTATTTCCGCGTTTTTCTAGTTCATTGTCACAAAGCTGATACAAAAATAACAACGCGGAGCGTTGAGCATGGTAAATGAGATTATTTTGCCATTATAAGTATTTCTGATAAAACAATTTATGTAAATATAATTTATATAATACCCGTCTTCAATGATTATTGATTTTATTGAAAATAGACAGTCTTTTGTTATTAACTTTAATATCGGTGTATTATTTCTTTGCTCATAGCGCAAAATAAGCATATGCCTGGATCTCGTACTCGCCAAGCCATATTATAAATCAATTATAATTTAACTCTTCAATAGCGTACATAAATTAATAAATAAGTAATAACCATTTAAGATATAATTGTATGTTTGCATTTCAAAACTCTTCTTCACTGCGTTTTGAGAGTTTAAGGCGCGAAAAGAGAATTTCACATTAATCAACCTTGTTTTATTTAAGTGCACTTCTGTGTCCGGTCGGAGCAAAAATATTTGTCGTTTTTACTCACTATTAAGACTGTCTTATTGTTTATCCTTGAACGCCCAAGAGTATAAAAAGAACGTCTTAAATTTGTTGTGTGACAATTTGGTTAATAAAACCTCTGAAATATTAAAATAATAAAAAATATAATCAGAAATAAATCATTTAAAATTTTTTTAAATCTTTGGTCCCTGTGGAATTTGAATTTGCTCCCTGTATTATGTGTAGAAGTTTTTTTTGTATTATATACATATGGTGGAACTAATACTAAATTGCGTTTCATACGTATAATAATCAAATGTATGACGAGAAATATTTATATCAATTCACTCAAAGAACATTTCAACTCATCTACGAATTTTCATGTGAAATTGGTCAACGTCTGATTTAATGATACATGGATAAACCAATATAAATGTTAATAATATTTTAATATTATTTTTGCAAGTAATACGTATTCAATTAATTTGTCTTACAAATCCATAAAAACCACAATTGCTAGAATAACTCAAACCGTTGAGGAATGTAACATATTCATTGACGTACACGATCGAGTGTGATTTTTTTTAAAATAAAATGCCTATATTACCATTAACTCTTAATGGAACATTAATTATGATAGACGTATAGTCAAAAAATTTAAAAAATAAATAAATAACTAGTTTCAAATATTAAGAAATTCGTAAAATATCTCGAAACTCTAGGTATGAATAAAATGTCGTTGTTTCAGCTCTGAGTTGAAATCTTCGCTACATAACTTAAGTTAGGGATTTCAGAAAATGCCAGTAGAATTGTACGCCTTTCTCGTTTATATATTAAATTCTATGGTTTCTATTGCTTTGTAGTTGGTGTAAACGGAATCCCAAATATTTGGTGTTTTCCCAATTTGGACGGAATTAAACCTACTGCTAATTCGTGTCAAAGACAGAATAAAGTAGATTCCATTGTCGTGGGATGCGACAAGCGTATTTTTAATTTGATTTTTTCTTCGTGTACTATCCGTGGAAATATTGAGAATTCGCTTAGATAAATAGGTGCTATTTCGTCTACCGTAATACCTGGGTTTGAATTACGATCACTTAAACTCAATTTAAATAATAAAAACAAGTTATATTTCTTATTAATTTTCCGATGAAATATTAATTCCCATACTCTATCTTTAATATACAATATTCAAGTCTCTAGGAATAAGATTTGAATCGTTTTTGACATACAAGAGTCACATGAAGCGCTGTCTGAATCTTTTCTTAGAATTTTAGAACACGTAGAATTTATTTAAATTCAAAATGGTTGTTTTCAATAATTTTTTTGTACAATGTGTTAATTTACTTTCTTATTACTTATATATTAAGAGTTTTACAGTCCTATAAACAATGTCCATTACATTTCAAAATATAGAAAATAGTACCCAATTCATCAAAATATACATAGCCATGGTATAACGAACGCATAACTGGAATGCATACACTGCATGGAGAGGAAACACTTCGCGGTTTACCGCTGACCACCTATTCCATTAATGTTCCACATAATTCTTCAATATCGTGATAATACGTAATGGAAAGACTTCCAATAGACATTGGAAAAAAAAATCGCAGTAAGCATAGTGTCTGGGCTTCTCCATACTTTTGGACGATAGTATTTACTTTTAAATATATGTATACGTAAAATTACATTAATTTGTTGAATACTTAATAAATCAACATATAATATAATATATACAACCATAGTAAGAAAATGAATTAAAACAAAATAATATATGCACAATATGTTCTAGTCCATTTTTTACTTTTTTAATTTGATTTCGTGTATGTGGTGAAATTTTTAATAATTCACCATGTATCTTTTTTCTCAATTTAATGTAAATGCGTTCTACTGCCCGCTGATGCTTAGTGATTGTTACTTTATTATTATCATATTTAGATTTTGTTGTTGTTTTGTTTACTCGTGGCTGTTCAACTTATGGTTATTAAGTAAAATATATGTAACTTAACTAATTTTAGCTTATATAACTCTAGGCTCGACTTTTTTAATAAATATAAAACTCAGAGCAGATAAAATTCTATTGTACTAATGTAATCATTTTATCTTATTAAATTACCTCAGTGATAAAATTGTGAAAAGCGAGACGTTTTTGGAAAAATCACTGGCCCCAAAACCTTTATTATGTCAGTTCACTCAACATCTTTTTCTACAGAAGTTGGAATACTTTGTTTAAGATTTCTATTGTCTTTAAAGACATTTCGGTTGAGGTGCAAGTTATAAGAAAATGTCGTCCTTACTTGAAATGTAATGTTGCTTGCGTGAAATGTCCGTAGATTTTTATCATTATAGTGATAAGTGTCCACCTCAGAAAAAATTGTATTATTTTTTGGATAACATTTTTTTATTTTTTATTATGTGGCATTAAAAAACACATGCAACCCTTAATTGTCACCCCTTTGTGATCAAACCATATTTTTTATTATTGTAGATAGTTATTTTATTGAACTAAAAACATGTTTCCTCTAAGGGAGGTAATTTTTACATACATTAGATACGCAAGCAAAGCTGCAGCCAGTACAGTTTTGTCGAACAGATTCACTATAAAATTAAAAAGTCTAATACTTCAGACCACACAAAGGATTTATCACGAGCGTGTAAAGGTGCGCTTGTTATCGCGGTCTGTTCTTTAAATACGACTTGAGTCGTTATTTGAGGGCAGCTATTATTTTAAATTATTTGCTTTATCCGGTTATTGTTAGGGCTATCTTTTATAAAACATTTATTTATACGTATACCATGCCAAGCGGCAATTGGTGTGACATGTGTTAGGTAAATACGCATGAACGTTAAAATTTAAAAAAAGTATTCCGACTTTTAAGTAATTAGTATTGTCTATAATCATTGGTATTATAGTAAGTCTTGGTGTACGTGATAAACAATAGAAGTAAATAGAAAACTAATATTAATAATTTAAATCCACCTTATAAAAATCATTTGAAATGTTAGTCTAAATGAGTACAAACCCTACAAGGTGTTAGTATTGGTCAGGGTTATATGTTACCTACATACATCACTTATGTATGATATTTACTTATGATTATATCAGCATAATCACAATATTTCTACTTTTATACTTCACTCAATGTAATAATTAACAATAACATAACTAAAAAAAAATTAACAAAAAAAATTAATGCTATATGCTAATGCTTGCTAATAGTAATCACGGCGCTGGTCGTATTTGTTATCCATAAACTTGTAACCAATATATCCCTTTTATAAGATATTTTAATTCAAAAGTGAAAATCATTTATTCATATAGGTAACACAATGTACACTAATGAACGTCTAATTTTACATTAACTGCCAGTTCTCAAAGCAAAGGCGTAGAACGGAAGAGGAGATACCGGCATTAAACTCTCCGCCACTCTTTTAATCAATAAAAGTAAAATAATGATAGTCGTGGATAACAAGAGGCTTTAACTTTAAGTTACGTTTTAATTAAATTTGTCAAATGATGTTAATTATTTTTAAGTTTGAATTATTGAATTATGATCTCAAATAACGTTAGAGCAAATTTGTTATCCAAAAACAATTTTACATAATAATGTCATTATCAAGATTAAACAGGTCACAAGGGCCCGTAAAGTGGACAATGTTTATTCATTATAATTACATACTGCGACCTCTGTTTAGAAAGTTTTTGTAATATCATTTTTACGGCTTCACATCTCATTATCTTTAAGTGGGACGCATTTCATCGTGAAATTGCTAGGCTTCTGGGTAACGTATCATTGTTTTTTTTTATTGTAGACACTGATAACACTAAAGTATAAAACGTTACATCGGAAATGGGAAATCGTTTCAAGTACTTTTCAGCAATTGTAGTGATCAAAACAATGTGTAGTATTGAAATTCACGGAAGAATTGAAAAATCCGCGATTGGTATTTACAATAATTTGCGAATGAAATTAACTGGCGCTACAACATTTTTAGGTCTGGGCCTCATATTTCTGTATCTGATTCATGATCATTTGTCAAAAAATTCTATTTTTAAAATCAAAATTTCGTGAAGAGAATAAAATGAAATATTAGTATTTTAGTAGAAATCTCAAATGACGAATTGTAAATTAAAATGCTACGTGTTTTTATTATGGTAGAAAAAAAAAATATTTGTATTAATTTTCGACATTTAATATTTTAATGACAAATTAAAATATTTAAAAAAAATTAAATGCATCAAATTTCTAACATATCTTCCTTTTTCCCTCCCTCTAAGTCTCGGAAATCTAAAGTTTTAGATTTGGATAAATATGAAAAAGAAATAAAAATTAGTTTACCAAAGAAGTTTCACTTCTGACATGTACACTTTTTACGCACGCACTTTTTATTATTACTCACTCCGCTAGGCCCTCCAGCGCTACCACTCCAGCGCAACCTCCCGCCAGTTGCTGGGTATTTCCATTACATAAAAAATAAATATGTCGTCTAGGCAATCATAATACAGATTTCGAATCTAATTTTACAAAATATAGAAACAAAACGACGTATGTGAAAACGAGTCAATTTATAATAAGGTCGTACCTTTCGGATAAGGTTAAGCTCCATCAAATTCACTTGTTTCGCCTTCATTAAAGCTAATACAAAGATCAAATAAAAATGTTATATCATGAAAATTTTATGGCAAATGTACCTAATGTTCAATAAATCATATAATGTTTATTATCCATTAAAGCTTTAGGGTATTTCTCCTAAATGTATTCTTTACAAACAGCATAGAGTTTTATTTACATAATCACGTATTATAAATGTATTGGTATGTATTTTTATGATATTTTGCGAGACTTTTACTGTAAATTGTATAAAACATTACCAGAAGACCGGAATTCATTCAATTTATCAATTGTCGTGAAAAAGGGTATCGACAAATATAATTGTAATAGATAACATTTTCAAAACACACAGTAACATGTCAAACTTAGTTCAACAAACAATGAAAAAATTCCCTCAAGCAGGTGTGTTGAGGATACGGTAAGGCCCTTCTTAATAAAAAAAACCTCATTCTTCCACACACTCCAAAGTCCCCAAAACCTCCAAAGGGACACTGGCTTTTCCGACATAGGGATTCAGGATTTTTGACACTCTCATTTAAAAAAGTCTGTAAATAAAATAAATAACTAATATTCTTCAAGCATCTAATCAGCGCCTGTTACAAATATACCTATATAATTGTCCATAATTGTCAATAACTTTGAAACAAAATTAATAATATGTTAATTATATAACTTTGAATGAAAGAATAACGAGTCGTACATTTTGTCAATTACAATTCTCGTTACAAA
Source organism: Pieris melete (assembly GCA_963693345.1). NCBI lineage: Eukaryota > Metazoa > Arthropoda > Insecta > Lepidoptera > Pieridae > Pieris > Pieris melete. The sequence continues at coordinate 3,251,002 of CAVNZK010000040.1, read as the reverse complement.
GCAAAATCTAATTTTTCCCTGCACTCGACTAATAGTGTAGAACTTCTAATTCGCTTTAAACCAGTTTTAATACCATCCATTTACTGCATCTCGTACAGTTGATAATAAAAAGTAATACATTGAGACCGCACGTAGCATTTGAAAGAGCCATAACGGTAGAGTTCATACTATATATGTAGAATCGCCATTAGCTTCTATCCAAGCATTGCCCGATCGTTTTATTATGTGAATTCGAATCTTTTTCGCTGTATTGGATATTTGACGTTTCCAACGTGACTACGTAAAAATCTGGTTAAGTTATAGCGTACTGTGGTTAGGGTAATGGCAAAACGAAGCGTTTTGTTTTTATTGTTCAACATTTGAATTTAATTAGGGTTTGGAATTATTTGTATTCCAATAGCCACCCCGAAATCACTTTACCTATTAGGAAAGGCGATATTAGATTTAATTTAACATTTATATTAGATATAAATGTCAATCAACCATCAACTGTCGATCTCTTAGAACTCCCGAAAAACTTGAAGAACTTTTTGACATAAAAGCAAGAAAAATGGACAAAACTTATCACAGAATGGTACCCTTTAGACGGAAAGAGACATAGAGGAAGACAGGCTAAGAGATGGGAGGATGATGTTAAGAAAATAGCGGGTTCAACATAGACTCGCACTGCAAAAATGAGAAAAGACTAGAGAGCTTTAGAGGAGGCCTTTGTCGGAAGACAACTTGTAACCGAACTACCGTTTGCCGATAATCAATAGCTATTAAAATTGTTAATATATTAGTTAAACTCTAGTTAATAGTCAAAATGTGTTTTTTAGATAGTAGTCATAAGTAAATTAATTTTAGGCACACAAACCTTGTTAACAACAATAAAGGCTTTTTATTTTTATTTATTTATTTAAGTTAAAATCTAGAAAGGCTTAAGCTTAAATTCTTAAGCGTGGAATGAACCAATCATACTAAGACATGAAGTTGGTATATACACAAATAAAATGGAATTTACACATAAAGTTAAAAAGTGTATTAGACTATAATATAATAACTATAATATTTAAAAAAAACTAAAATGACTATTAAATTATAAAAATAGCCTTAATCGTTTTACTTTTAACAGCCTGAACATACACATTTTTGTCTAGAGAAAAATTTAACTATGGAGATACCTTCATAAATTATTACATTTCACTTTTATTGGACGAAATTTAGGACAAGTTAAGAATTTTAAATTCTAAAATCTAAATACATATACTTTGTACAATAATACATTCCTGTATGTATGTGGTTTTGAGCGCTTTCATCAAAACTGAAGAAAACCACATAACTTTCAGCCAACATAATTTGACTAATGTATGAGATTTATTTTCTCTATTCACATAAATACTCTTTTATTTCTTCTTTTTACTGTCATTATTTACTATGATGTATGTATTTGTGAAAGGAGTTTTTCAGTTTTCATAAAAAAGAGTGAATAATATAGAAGAGCAGTGGCCTAGTCGTTTGATGGTGCGACTTACGTTCATGAGGTCGTAAATGCCTATTTAACACGTATAGTAAATAAAAACATCGTGACGAAACCGACATGACTCTCTCAACAAAATCATACTTCTTAATCGCGTATCCATCTCTCTTCTTTCGGGAATGTTTCAATTTAGTGTTGATAGAATTCGACTCATTGTATATTTCTATACAAAAATTTAACACAGGAATACACTATTAACAACTATTTGCCCCACCGAACTTCGTTTCACCTTAATATGTTATTTTTATACTTAGTCAACTTTTTTTGTAGATACTTACAAACAACTACCCCATAGAGTTTTTTGCTCTTCCGGAATAACAACTTTTTCATATTCTTCCAATTTTTCAATTCATAAATTTTTTTCAGAGAGTTCAAGGAATAATGCATAAAAAAATTACTCGAATTAGTCCTGCCGCCTTAGACTTTTACGCTCAGCAACATACTTTGCAATTCATTTTACATGGATTTACACTTTACACATATAATTTAACGGTTATAGCTTATTTCCAACATTGTATTAAAAATTCAATTAATAAATTCGCGTTGAATCAGTCATTATTCAAATAGTGTATTCAAAATCATGTTACAAATGTATTTACGTGTAATAGAAACGTTAGCCCTTTTCGACTATTCTATGGAACATATATTCATGAATACTGTGCCCTCCGCATTGCACTAAGTGCCATCCTGTCCCATTTTCGGGACCATTTCGTTATACCATAGCCGTTTCCATTATTGGAGACTATCTAATGAACACAAATGACTCAGAAGCGCCAAACTAAATGATTCTCCCTCGTACCGGCCACCCGTTACATAACTAACGATATTAAGTTATTTAATAGGGACTTTGTCGGAAATTGTGACAAAATTTACGCCGTCATATTATGCAATGGCTGGAAAAAGTATGATTAACGTGTGGGTTGCTTTGATAAAAAGTTATAGAAGAAAATAAGTTTTAATTTTTCTAAAATTAAACTGTTATGCATATACTTTGTTTGAAGGATATATTTTTGTGAAAAGTGTTTGGTTATTAAGTACCGTTTTACGTAATAAAATTTGGCCACAGTCTATGTTTTATAAAAATGGATTGGCAATAAAATGATTCCGTGGCTGAGTTGAGAGGTCCAGTACTAGATTCCCAATACAGTAATCTTCATCTTATATTCAAACATACAGAATTCTTTGTGATATAATCGAAGAAAATCACATTATATTTACTTTGAATTCATTCATACACACAATACGGTCAGGTGTGAAATGATGTTTCAGGTGAATGAAAATTTGTATACATACACACCATCGTGTGTATGTACAAAATTATCAGGTTAATAAAACACAAATCAGCAGGTTCATAAAAAAATCCTTGAAACCCTAGTATTGTGTAGTTATTCTTTTGTTTAATTTTTCATCCTACACATTGGAGAATATATAACTTCTCTTTTTACTTTATACGTTTAACTTAATCTATATACGAATGAAAATTCTAAACTAATTTCGCTTTATGGTAAAATGTTATGAAAATTTTAACTACTATTTTCATCGAATACCAATGAAAATGTATCAAATAGATTCAATTTACTAATCCCATCTCATCGCTTGAACCCTTGCTGGAGATAATAAACTTAATATTCTCAAATTATTGATTGGAATACGACTCCATGGTAACACCCAATTATTGTTACTATCATAGATTGGTTAGGGCTTTTCTGAAAGGAGATATTATATAACTTTTTTGCGTTGGGTTTATTTTTTTTAAATAATGATCAATTCTCTTGAATATACTGACATATTTCTTTATGTAATAGGAAAGGTATTTTATGATCAAAATATTGAAAGGGTTACCCTATCTAACTAACCGACTTTAAAATAAACCGAAGTGTACAATTTAACGTATATTTTATTTTAAATCAGGAAGAAACAAATACATAAACTATTATTAAAATACTGTATAATAGTGGTATTACTGAACCACCTGCAATGAAATTTCCTAAAATGCTTGACTAACTTGAACCCCTCAACTCTTATTAAGGGGGATGTAAAGGTTTTTTTGTATTTTTACTTTATTTAATAAGTAGGTGCGTAAATTACATTACGCTATTTGTTTCGCCGAGAACAAAATCCGAGTTTTACGCCATAGTCCACGGCAGAGGCGGTAAATCTTAAAAAAATTAAAAACATTTTGTAACATTCGTGTCGCATAATTAAAAGTCTTAGCTCAATAGCTTAAAAACATCATAGTTTTAAAACTACATTTCATAACGTCTTGAAGTAAAGACTAACAATATTTATCGTAAGCTTTCAATTAAAAAGCTCTTTTATTTATTTAAAACCTATTCGTAATAATGCTTGAAACAAAGCTTTGAATCTCACATCTCACATTACATTTGATATCAAGCTGTAGCATACAACGTATAGTCTCTTATCAATCACGATTTCTATACCTCGGGTGCAGTCGGCTACGATCGGCTCTGGTCGGAGCCGCGTAGCCGGTTGAGCTTGCAGTGTAAGCTTATCGCTGTGAGAACCGCACGTGCGAGGCGCTACGGCACAGAAAGCTTTCGTTCGCGTCGTAGCAAGTCTACGATAAGTTGAAGTGCTTAGGTGTTAACGTGATCGCTACGTTATTGGGATTGTTCCTTTGAATTTCTTTTATTATATGGTAAGCTAAATTAATTTATTTAAATTGAAACGCGCAGGAAAATATATTGTGTTTAAATTAAAAAATAAATTTAGGGTAAGTATTCAACGCAGCTACAACAGTGAAGAACCACTTCTCAATTAATTACATAAAGATCCGCCAAATACATTCAAAGCTTTGCTTTACATTTCGGTATTATACATTTCTTTTCATTTTTAATTTTACGCTCCTTATTAAATTATTTTTGAGTTCTATTTCTTTTGTTGCTTTAATAAGATGACCGGAACAAGATGTTTTGTTTAACGAGAATCTTTCCGTAACGGTGCTTTTGTTTTTTTATTTAAATAAAATAAACATTAATTTATATTCCGTCGATATGCCTTCACCGTCGACCTTAATATTATAAGTATCTGTGTAAAAAGATCTTATTAAACGTTCAACAGATACATAATTAAATTTTAATTATATTTATGGTTAATTACTTTATTTGGACTCAATAATATTTCATATAAATTTACTTTAATAACTTTAATGAGCGAGAACCTTTCATTACAGTGAGTAACCAAATCAACATAAAAAGAGAAACAGCATATATATATATATATATATTATTTAAAATAAAATTGCATATATATCACCTTGTGCCAAATTATTAAAGGTTTCAATTTGTATGGCATTTTACTACTCGAAAATTCGGATTCACTTATTAAAACATGTTTTATCAATTTATCTTAGCCATGCCACCTGCTGATGGAGGACAAATCTTTGTTTTCAATTTATTTTATTATTATTAATTAATTATTTGTTACTTAAGATGTCATGTGGAAAATGATGTAATAGTTGCGGCTCCTTACAATCATTGTGTGAAACAAAAAACTTGGCGACTAAAAAGAGTGGCGGAGAAATTATAGCCAGTTCTTCTCTTCCGTTCTACGCCCTATTTCATGATGGATGATTGATTTCTGGAGGTGTATCTTGTTTTTTTTAATTCTTAAAATGTCCTACTTCCGAAAAACGTCTTTTAGTAATTCTTCACATAATTAAATGCATATAATATCAATATTTTCAACATCATACCTAAAAAAATTAACATAAGATAGTTGTTACTGAAAATAGTAGTTTATTTAAAAAATCCCTATAAATTGCATAGCAGAAGTTTTGCTACTACATGTAAAATATATACAATTTAAATTAATTTACAAACATAATAAAGCAGTGTTAATGCAATAACCATTTCCACAAGTGTACTCAAATAATACCAATCGAATTCTCTCCATTTATCTGAAGTAAATTTCATTGGTGAAAATCAGTTTTCATTAGCTTCCTCGATGTTTATAACTGATTGAATTAATTAATCAGTGCAAATTTATTTGTAATGTCGTTTTCAACATACGATAATATTAATATCGGGATAACATGGATCATTTCTAACTTTTATTACTATATAATTAAACTAAAGGTAGCTAATTAGTTTACCAATACAAAACGATACATAAAAGTAGATACAATGAAATAAACCAATCTCGCGATATCCTTTTTAGGTCTGGGCCTCAGATTTCTGTTTCTGTTTCATGATCGTATGTCAATCTAATAGGCAAGTAGCCTCCTGTGCCTGACACACGCCGTCGACTTTTTGGGTCTAAGACAAGCCAGTTTCCTCACGAAGTTTTCCTTCAGCGATCGAACGAATGTTAAATGCGCACGTAGAAAGAAAGTCATTGGTGCACAGCTGGGGATCGAAGCTACGACCTCAAGGATGAGAGTTGCACGCTGAAGAGACTAGGCCAACACTGATCTCTCTCTATTCTAAAGATAGACACGACTGGATATATTACAATTTGTACCTAATACAATCTACCTATTGCTAACTTGATTTAAAAAATATAACATAATAAAATAAAATATAACAAAGTTGATTTTTAGGATTGAAGTTCTTTAACTCTTCAAAAAGTATGTTCAACAGCGTATGTTCAATTTTTTTACGCAGAAGTAGAGATCGTTAACTGACTAAATTATTGTATGGACATAATCGAACTTAAGATCTTGATTAAGTGTATATACTACCCCACGGTGCTACCAGCAATTGTCCAACTGAAGCAGGACACGGTTACATAAGCCTCGCCCGCATCCCGCCATGCAATCAAACGTTCAAACCATGGCCCTTCACGGCAATTCATGATTTGAAATTAATCTTGGTACAGCTGGAACCGTGGGTATATACCCACATAGGGCCATTCGCCCTGGTAGTGGGGAAGGTATGATTTTGGGGTTTCGTGTAATATGTATTACCATTAATCCGTGGATGCCGATTGATACATTTACATATCAGTTTCACATATCTCACACAATTATAATATATATTATATGTAAATCGAGTAGATGTTTGGAAATATCGCTTGTGTAAATTTTGAGGGGCGGCAAATGGCCTCCAGGCCACTCGTTTCTTATTACAAAGTCGACCCTAAGGCAGATATTGAGAAAAAATGGTTCTTTGAGATCAGCTTTCGTTAGCTTCTTATAAATGGGTTATTACACTAGGGGTTTTATTTATACACGAACAATTGTCTTATTTTTACATGAAATAAAGTAGTCAGATAAAAAAAAAATTGTGAGTGTACGCGCGTAAGAAGTTATACTTCTATGGCTTTCTTTATTTTTTTAAATATTAAATAATTAATAATAAATATTTTGCGGTAATAATTTACAATATTTAATCTTTAGTATATTATTCAATTATTAATTAATATTAATAATAACTATTATTTATTATATTAATAATTCAATTTAATAACTAGGTATGTTTCATAACATTTTAACTAAGTAACAATAGGTCTTTGTGAAAAAGCTTTGCTAAATTTCTTTGAAAAAATAATTAAAACCCCTTTATTTGTTTAAAAGGTACTACAAATGTCATTATGGTCATTCAAAATTCTTGGTATATTCCCATCTCGCTCGCGTACGCTCAGAGCCCATTCTGATAATGTTGTGTCACGGTGCGCGCGCATCGTAAAATTTCACTCTCATAAATTTTTCATAACGCGCCTAAAGTATAACTTCAAAAATATTTAATTAAGTTTACCGTTAGGGCTTATATTGAAATTATATATACGGTTATATTTAAATGGCTACTTGAGATATGACATGACAATATTTTAAAACGTTTATATTCTTTCTGAACATATGTCAAATTTGATGTATTCTTTACTATAAAAAACGTATTTAAAGCTGATTTTGTGTCTTCTTAAAAATCACTTAAACTATCTACTATATGTCTATACACTGTCAATGTTGCATTTTATCATTATTGCACCTTCTGATTTCATCTATAGTTTGTAGTACTTTCTCTACGCATAGGACTGTAGCAACAAATAATGAAATATAAAATTAAGAATGATGAGCAGAAAATTAATTGCAAACACTCAAACTTCGTGATTTTAAAATTATATATCAGATATTTTCTCCAAGCATCAGCTGGATTGAGGAATGACTTTAAGTTAGATAAAGTAAAAAAGTCAAATAAAGGGACTCCCTGTCTAAGATCCGGCTTAATGAAAGAACTTGGAATGCCTTAACATTTTTCTGATTCAATATCCTTTTGTTCTTTCCGTGCAGAAAACAATAGTAAAACGAAATCTGTGCTAAAATTTCTCTTTGAAAGGTCATTGTGTAATTAATGGAACTAGGCAACCTCAAACCACTTTTATATACGGATTTTATAATTGTACTGATTGACATTGTGTTCTAAAAAGCACGTGAGTTACATACAAATTTATGACTATTTGCTACAGAATTTTCGTATGTATATTTAAATTGATATGTTTAATGTCATTCCTAATGGAACATTTATTTTCAAACAATTATATTCCCGTCAGTTATACGCTCTCATTTTATAAAAAAACCTAAGTCAAATTATTCAACACTCGAATTCAAAAAGTTTACCTACTCAAGCCCCAGGTTAGAAAATAAAACCGGAAGGAAGACGCCAGCGGGTTTTTTAAACTAAATGAAACGTGAAAAAGTAGTGTGAATATTTAAATTTAATAAAATAAAAAGCATCGCTCGAGGCGGCAAACAATTTACTAGCTACATGGATGAAAACGTAGTTAAAAATCTACGTTTTAATTAATCATGACAGTTTTATTACGTTCTTTCATTACGACCTTTGACGTTGGTATTATTTTATATTAAAATTCGAATTCGTAAATCGTGATATATGTAAAAACTTCAAAAATATTATATTACTTTATTAATTTTGGCTTGTACCCACGAGAATGTAAGTGTGTGCTCCTATTTCACCATGCCTCCAGCTAATAGAGGACAAAGCTTTGTTTTTAATTTATTTTATTATTATTTATTACTTAAGATGTCATGTGGAACATGGTGTAATAGTAATGTAAATCTTTTAGGTAATATAAGTAACACAAACACTTATGAACGCCAAAAATTTTTTTTAACAACATTAAATGCTTCTAATTTTACATTTACTGCCTGTTCTCAAATCAAGGGCGTAGAACGGAAGAGAAGAACTGGCAATAAATTCTCCGCCACCCTTTAAAATCGCCAAGTTTATAGTTTTAAATAATGTTTGTAAGCATGTTGTGGACCATGTTCCATATGACATCTTAAGTAATTAATAGTTAGTTATTACCATTAACAAAAAATGTTTTGTTTAAAAATGACTTGTTGTTGGCATTTTGCAGCATATTGGAAATTTTGGTATACCTGTATTATTTAATATTTGCACGAAGTTTTCACTTTATAAAGGCATATTTGCTGGGCGTGGTCAACATACGGTATTTGAAATATTTCAATAACGAATCGCATCTAGCTGGCCACATTCTCATTATAAGCTTTGTTTTGATATGCCTTTGTTACTACGGTAATTTACGATATTGCTGTTTTAACGCAAAACGTAGGGAACTATACTACTTAATTTTTTACTAAGAGGCCAATTAAAAATTTAATGATTTTTTAAATAAAACTAAATCTTAAATTTAAATATATATTATTTCTTTTACCGCGTTCGTTTTAAAGCTTTATTCTTGACGATTGGATCCCATAAAAGTATAGTTTTCTATTTCATTTCATTTTTACCGGGCGTAGAAGGTAATTTTATAAGTAAATGGATTCACTTTTTTGAAATATAAGATTTTTTTTACAAAAAAGGTGTTAAAAATTAAATAATCATATATTTATATACGGATATAATTATAATAATATTTGTTCGCAGGATTTTATCAAGAGCCGTATTAGAAACCTTTAAAAACTACTTGGTATTCAGATAATAGTTTACAGAAATCAATGTCATTACTAAGTGATAATAAGGTTTAGTATATCGTACCGTAAATGTAAGATAAAATAAATGACAATGCATTTAAAACTTAAATAAATATGGCATGTAATAGCGCACAGCTGTTAATCCCTTTTAATTACTTAAAATATATGAAAATTTAAAACCATAATCTAGGCGCGGGGCACAGTGCCAAGCCAGTTTAAAGACAACGGACAGGTGAGGTAGTTGACTGTCAGTTAAAATTAGGTGAGAATAACAGTTTTTCTGTTGATTATAATATTTTTATCCGCTACATTAATACAGTTAAAGGTTTAATGTGTTCAGTTTTTAAGAAAAAAAATTAAATTCAAACACAGTTGTATGGTAGTTATCATCCAGTAAGGGATATTTTTAACTTTACTACCACTTTGCGTATAACTCGGCTGTGTTTTTGGAGAAACATTTCTCACAGAAGGCAGATCACCTACCCGCATGACCCCTTGATTAATAGCAAATTCAAGAACGGTAAAATATTTTGAAACTAATATTTTTTAAGTTTGAAAGCGCTAAATAAATATATATTTACGAGTAATTTGCTATTTGTTTCTAAAAATCACTAAATTCTAAATGAAATATACAACATTCCTTTCACATCGAAACTACGGCTTAATCTTTATTTCGTAATAGAAGTTATTACACAGTATTTTATAAGGTTTACTGCAAATTTTTCCTTTAAAAGCATAGTACCTTACATTTCCACTTGAAGTGTTCAATAAAAGCGGCAATTATATAAACTGACCGTTTAATTTTGATCCCAGTAAAGCTCGTACAAAGATTTCATAGGAAGTAATTCTGGGCCAATAAAGGGTATTCGTATTAAATTGATGTTTGCGCACTGCCATATTAGAAAAGTTGATTGCTCGTGGGCATTTCAAAAATGTTCTTTATTCGAATGTTTCAGAATCCACTCTTTCTGAGTTTTGTTTTGTGGACTTAACGTGAGAGAAACTTGAGTTTGTGAAATATTTGTAGTATGTTTTTGTACTGTGAGTGGATTTTTCGTATTAAGCATTTCGAAAGTGGATTTTTAGATAAAACATTTCGTTTTAGGCGTGGAATTTCATGAGAGAACATTTTATAGAGCAAATCTTTTTACATGAATATTTTTGACCGAATTTTGTGTAAAAATAATTTTTAGGTTTTATACACCATATGAACTTGAAGAGGTGAATATTGTAGGTATGAAATTATTTTATTAATAAAAAAAAATTCTATACAATATTATACATTGAAATAAATAACTAACCTTAACATACACTAAAATATATTATTAAAAGGAGTCCCATTAGGCAAGGTTCCGAAGATACTGGCAGCGTTCCCCCTTTGAATCTCTAGGCTTATTCTTTGTCCGAGGTTACCTTTTTGAAATTATTTAGGCAGATAACATGAGGTAGACAAGTAAAACTGTTTCACGTTTGTTCATAAACATGTATTGCTTCAAGATTACAAACATTTAAATGTAATAATAAACTCTTTAGAAAAATACCGGCTCCGAAAATGCACTAAAAGATATTAAATATTAATATTTGTTATTATTGAGAGCAGTGTTGGCCTAGTGGATTCAGCATGCGACTCTCATCGCTGAGGTCGTAGGTTCGATCCCAGTTGTGCACCAATGGACTTGAAACCAGCTTGCCTTAGACCCAAAAAGTCAACGACGTGTGTCAGGCACAGAAGCCTGATCACCTACTTGCCTATTAGATTGACAAATTATCGTGAAACATGAGGCCCAGACCTAAAGAGGTTGTAGCGCTATTGACGTATTCTTTTATGTTTTATTAATTATTATTAGAAATTAATGTGTTAAGTTGTTGCTTAGTTAGAATGTTGCTGTTTATAAGACTATTTGCTGGACGTTGCTGCAAATCTGTATAATTGTACACCTCATCTAGATGCTATGCTACGACGTAGACAAAATATTTTAAACATATTTTAAAAGAGTAAGTTTCTTGCCCATTCTTGTCCACGCGAAACTACATTTTGGAAGGGGCAACTAGAATCTTCTTTATATTTTATTTGACGTTCAAAGGTGCCATTTTAGGTGGTCTAATTGAAATAAATGATTTGACTTTATGTATAATTTGTCTCAGTCGTGAATCTACACGTTTTTTTGTAAGAATTATAAATATACCAAATAATGAACATTTTGCAATCTACGTAAGCTTTAAAAACTATTGACAACTTTCCAAACGAAACCCAAAGACCAGAAGCCCGACAAACTATTAATTAGCGATATGATTTACGGAGCTGAGTACTTGTTTTGGAGTTAATAGCTATTTCATGAGATTTGGCTAGCTCATAGCAGTACATTAAGGCCGGTTATACTAGATATTTAGGATAATATTGCTGATGGCACCGTGGGGTTTTAGTGGGTATGCACAACAGCGAGTCCCACATAACCCTTCTCCACCAGGTCAACCGTGCCGCGGGAGAGTATGCGTAACGCATTTCCCCACGAAAAAAAAGGGTATTTAGGATAACGGATTAACGTTTTTTATTCATAGGGTTACCTTTTAATTTATAAACCTAAGATATATGTTTTGAAGACAAGTTGGAGAACAGCCTTCTGTATTTGATAGATGTTGTAGTTTAAGAAACCCACGTGGGTTTTTACGTTCCTTGGACGTACAAGCAAGTGTTTTGCACAAATAATAATTATATATACTGACAAATAACGTAATAACTGACACTCATACAAATGAAAATTCTGTATCTTTCGAACGGCCGGCAACGCACTCGCGAGCCCTCTGGCATTGAGATTGTCCATGGGCGGCGATATCACTTAACATCAGGTGAGCCTCCTGCCCGTTTGCCCCCCATTCGAAAAAAAAAACGGAATAAAATAAAGTCAGATTTGTCTTTAAGGTCTTGTCATTAAAGGCCATTAAATCTTTAAAAAAAGCTAGCCCTCATAAACGTTATAGTCTCAAAAAGCCGTTGGTAAATTATAAAGTGAATTCTTCTTATTGATCTGAGCGTTTTTAAGTCAGTTTTTGCCGCATACTGGTGGTGTATGGAACCAGCTGCCCACTGAAGTATTACCAAACCAATTCGACTTAGGGTCCTTCAAAAAAAGAGCGTTCCAATTCTTAAAAGGCCGGCAACGCACTCGCGAGCCCTCTGGCATTGTGTGTGTGTGTCCATGGGTATCACTTAAAAACAGATAAGAACCTGCCCGTTTGCCCCCTGTTCTAAAAAAACCCTTGTGTCCATTTATCCAAAATTCTTAGCTGTTACAATTTCAATTAATACTAATTATTCATTGAAAATTACTTTTTTAATTCAATATTTTCATATCTGTGTAGTCTCTGACAGCAGGCTGTTTCGACGTCAAAATTTCAAAGCTGTTTTAACTGATAAAACTTATTCCTCATATGTAGGACAACCCCTTTTCATTATTTATATCTAAAACAATTAATTAAGTCTAAATGAATTAAGTGGCTTAGCGTTAATAACTCACAGTTTGGTTTTATATTAATCGAATTTAACCAATAATTACAATATATAGTAATATTTTGTCGAAACGATACAAGTTTTAAAGAGACATTCAGTACCTATTTCATTATTAACAACATTAAGATATTGAAGTCTGGCTAATGAAGGAAGATAATTATTTGAAAACTTTCGGATGGCAACACAGAATGTCATTGAATTTCTTAGGTTAGTATGATTTATTATCTAGATACATGCATTTACTCATTTTATATTTTTTTTCGAATAGTTAACAGGTATAATAGCCTAAACTTTGTTTTATTGGATAGAATATTTCATTTCTTTTGCAGGTTTTGATTATTCCGAATAAAGTTGTGTTTTATAATAAATATAGTTCAAGTTTTCCATTTTAAGTATCAATAGTAAAAGACTATTAATACGTATAGTATTTAATTTCATAGAAATACAGTTAGGGGGCGTCCATAAATTACGTGAGGTGTTTAAGGGGGGGAGGGGGTCGAGTCAAATCTCATTTAATCTCACGTTGGAGAGAGGGGGGGTCTCGGCAAATATCACGCAATTTTTTTTCTGATTGAAAAAAAATTTTGGAAAACGGTTGACCCTTAAGGCTATCTCTTCAACTTCCCGCTAACTCCATACCTAAACGCTCAACATTTCACTTACTTTGTTTTTGAGCTCTTCGAGCTCAATAGTACAAAGTCTGTGTTATTTTGAGTTCTCCGAGCTCAAAAAGATAGCTTCTTACGCGTTTACGTAAGAAACCGACATTTTGAAAAATCTCACGTGAGATTGGGGGATGGGGGAGGGGGTTGAATAAAATCTCACGCCATCTCACCAGGGGGGGAGGGAGGTACATAAAATTAAAAAAACACCTCACGTAATTTATGGACGCCCCCTTACTATCAATGTAAAAAAATAATAAAATAAAATCAAGTATCAAGTAAGTTTAATCCATAAAATATATCAAACTTTCAGGGATACCATACAATTTTTTTTTAATTTGCCGCGCTTTTTCGTTATCTGCTTTTATTAGCCAGACTCTAGCATTTGCGTTGAACCCAGAAATGAACTGGCAACACTAATCCAAACACCAAGTGACAAACACAGCGATAAACATAAAGTAATAAATGACAAAAGCTTTTTGAAACAACTGACTGCAAAAGTAGTGACTTTCAGTTTTCATTTCGCTTTTATTTGAGACACGTTACTAGTGGAATTTGTTCGATTGGACGTACGAGTTGTACACATCTAAATTAAATAACTACTGAGCAGTTCAGTAACATTAAAACTTTTATTTGATCGAAGGTAGAACGTTGAAAAGTTTGTACGTGTTTTCGTCCATCGAATGAAGAGAATTTTAAAAAGGCTCATATTCACTTGGCTAAGTATGTTAGATGAGATAAGTCCAGCTGTTAAGTATTTTACATGCATCTTACACATTTTTACCTCTATTACTAGATTAAAGTGATTTCAATAATTATCTAACTCGACAGCTTCTATAGTGAGGAGGTCATCGGGTGAGTTCACTACCGACGTGAATAAAATAATCTATTTTTATTATATTAAAAGCGTGATACTGATCTACTATTTCCATAAAACTATATTTTAGAGTTTTTAGATTTGTGAAACTCTACAGTTAATTAAATCTAATTGCATCTAAAGTATTAAATAAAAAATAATATAGTCGTACATTAGTGATACTTATATTTGTTTGCGATTCAAATAGAAACATGTAGATTTTAATTAACTAACTAACTTTCAAGCAATTATCTTTTGTTGTTTAAAAAAATAAAAGTAAATGTCTTAACATAAATGGGATCATGATTTCGTCAACTACACAATGGACATAAAGAGGTGGTTATGTGTGGATTTCATCTCGCACCGAAAATCATATTGTTCGTCTACACCGGTAAGCAACACCCTCTCAACGATTGCTCTTATAGCATTTATCTCTTAATATATATCCCTTAAGGATTACAAAGCACTAATACTCGCGAGAACGTTAAAACTATTTTAAATCTACTAAGAATGTGCCTTTTTTTATTATTCTTTTGGCTATTTTTCTTTTAATTTGTTTTTATTAATTTTATTTTATGATTACTACGTAGGTTAAGAAAATTGTGAATATTGTATATATGATTGTTATGTTTAAGTTTATATAAACGATTCATGAAATGGATAACAACAAATTGTTTGTTAAAGACACATACAATTGTCGAGTGATACAAAACTTGTTCTATTACTCACAGACGGCAGTTGGCGAACTATGTGAGAAAACTGGAAAAAAGGCTTGATAAGCCAAAAATATAATACACTACATAAGCGTTAGAGTAAGTGACGGGGAACACGCAGACCGGGACCACCTCATCTTTATTTATGACCCACCTTAACATGAAGGAGTTATTTCCAGTCGTGTTTGTAATATGTAATATATATTATAACTATATAAACATATATAGCGCACACATAATTAAACAACAATTTTTAGTCGAAGTTTATGGACCACAGGTACAGGCAAGTAGATAATATATAAATGGTAAGTAAGCGATCAGCTTTCTGAACAGATATATATGGATTTTAAGACTGATATTATATGAAGATATTATGTTTGTGTTAATTTACGCAAATAGATTTAAGTATGTATGTATAAGTGGACAGGTGGTGTCTATTTTTCATACAACTGGGGTCAAACGGGCAGGAGGCTCAGCTGATGTAATTGATACCGCCGCCCATTGACACTCATACTGCTAGAAGGCTCGCAAATGCGTTGCCGGCCTTTTAAGAATTGGTACTATTTTTTGTTGAAGGCTCAACCTGAGTCGAGTTGGTTCGGAAATTCTCTTGTCTTCTTCTCTCTTGTGGAATTTGATTCCACATAGTGGTGGTGCAAACGACTTCAGGGTTGGGTGTGGGTCCGTTTTTTTCTGTATTGCGATTTTTGTATTAGGTATTAGTTTTTGACACTAGATTTCGAAGTTATAAAAATATTAAATGTTTTTAAAATATTCGATGCTAAAATCTTCCTAATTAAATCCTTGTAAATTTTGTGTTGCTAGAACAATTCCCTTAATTTAA
Source organism: Pieris melete (assembly GCA_963693345.1). Lineage (NCBI taxonomy): Eukaryota > Metazoa > Arthropoda > Insecta > Lepidoptera > Pieridae > Pieris > Pieris melete. Next base: position 3,234,985 of record CAVNZK010000040.1, on the reverse strand, counting down.
TGCATCTGATACATTGTTAATTACTTTAAGGTAACAATTTCTAGCTAATGACGCCGCACCGGCACACTTAATTAAAATAATTATTATAATGAAAAGCTCATGTTGCGAGCTTGTATCGAAGTCGTTTTAGGTTCTTGCTTATTAGCGAAGATTTTGTGTCTTAATGTCTGCTATACTCAAAGAAATACCCATATTTTAAAACTCTATGAGGTTTTTCAGTGCCTTAAATATTTTCCATCATATTTATTTATTGTCTTAAAAAAATCAGCGGCGCTACAACCCCTTTAGGTCTGGGCCTCAGATTTATGAATCTGTTTCATGATCATTTTTCAACCTAATAGGCAAATAGGTGATCAGCCTTCTGTGTCTGATACACTCCCTCGACTTTTTGGGTCTAAAGCAAGCCGGTTTTCTCACGATGTTTTCCTTCACTGTTCGAGCGAATGTTAAAAGCGCACCTAGACAGAAAGTCCATTGGTGCACAGCCGGGGATCGAACCTACGACCTCAGGGATGAAATTCGCACGCTGAAGCCACTAGACCAACACTGCTCTCTCTATTTATTTTCTTACATTCCAATTTTACAGTAGCTTAAGATTTATATACAATACAACAACAAAAAAACTATTCACGACAAATAAGTAAGAATCTCTTGTGAATCTGATGAAAATGAAAGTGTGGTAGACAATAAAGTAGATATATGTAGAGAAATAAACATTTCTAAACGTTATATTATGGTAAAAAACTTACTGTATAAAAAAATACATTTCAGAAATAAAAATATCGTCTACACTATTCGTATAGTAAACACAGCACTATTTGTCCATGTATTATAATAGGGTCGCAACTTTAACGGACTTTAACGATATTTATTCCCACAAACTTTTATTTTTTAAACCACTTAAGGCTTCTTATAGTAATATACTTTATGAATATGTAATAAATGATTAAGGCATACTTTGATCGGATTATATTATATGGTAATTTGAGTCAGGGTCATGTGTTTTTGAAGCAACGTCTTAACGAGAAAAATAAAAATATTTGTTTCGCTATCGGACGTCAAGGCTGAATACAAAACACACCACTGCTGCCCACTGAAGTATTTCCGAACCAATTCGACTTAAGGTCCTTCGAGGAAAGAGCGTACTAATTTTTGAAAGGCCGGCAACGCACTTGCGAGCCTTCTGGCAATGTGAGTGTTCATGGGCGGCGGTATCACTTAACATCAGGTGAGCCTTCTGCCCGTTTGCCTCCTATTACATAAAAAAAATGCCTGGTAGTTAGGGAGCTGGCGCGCATTTAAGCCCATATTATATGATTCGCTCGTATTTTTCAAAACTTTTCTTAATTAATGACGTTAACCCTAGAGGCAGACTAGCAAATCATTTAGTATCGAATTTTTTTTATATTTTAAGGGGTTGTAAGTTGACAACGCAGCGGTAGCAGACGTGACCCTTAATATTCCTTATCGTATATATATCTTATACACAAACTCAAACTCAAAAATATCTTTATTCATATAGGTAAACAAGTACACTTATGAATCGTCAGAAATAAGTTAAATTAATTGTAAACTTACATTTACTACCAGTTCGCAAGTCAAGGGCGTAGAGCAGGTAAGAATATATTTATCGCTTTTAAGATAAGTATAATTATCGCTATTAAAAAACCATAATTATGCCATTTCTCATCAATTTTAATTTTAAACGTCAAATATAATGTGTTAGTTTATTTTTTTTATTACTAAATTCTACGAAAAATTATTACTTTATTAAATAAATATAAATTATAAAAAAAAAGTATAAGTATCCGTAAGAAAATTAATAATTTTTCCCGCGTCGAAATAGTGCAGTGACAATGCACCAAAATATTCAGAGGATAGTGGTAGGTCAAAGGCATCTATGGATTGCAGTTCGCGTCTGCCATGGAGTAAAATCGCCAAATGAAAAAGGTTCTTTGAAAAAGTTTCATCCATAAACCGCCTTTGTAGTTGAGTTAGGTAAAAACGAATGTGCTCGTACACTCTTTAATACTTACTTTAAGTTTGGTAAAGTGCGAGTATCCGCGAACATATTTGTATGAAAAATTCGAGACTTTTAGCGGTTACGCCTTAACTTTATGTAGTAAATAATTCAAATACATATTTATGCTTTTCTGACAAGAATGATATCAGATTGTCTGTATAACCCTTACATTTAAGGATATATATTACCCCTAGATATATGCATATTTATAGTATGGCCACAACATATTATGCCTATATTGTGTATACAAATTTTGTGCTTTATGCATCTAAAATTGGGCTCCTAAACATGCCAATTTGTTACTCTGTGCTTTATTATGTCCGCACGGTCAAGTACTAATTGATTAAAGTTTCGAACCAACGGTCTCAAGGCTTAGAAACATAATAAAATATGCTTATTTTAAAATGTATTTAAACCATTAAAGAATTTGACTTATATACGTATAGATGGTAATTACATTACATGGTTACGCAGACTCACTGTATCTATCCATACTGAAATCAACTTTTAATTTACTTTAATCTGTGGCTAACATCCGATAATTCTCGCTCAGATAGCACCGACCTGGATTTAGTGAGAAAATTGCGAGCTTAGTACTTTGTAACTCATTTTATGATGCGGTATGTTCTTATCACACTGGCTCTATACTTGTATTAGGTATCAGTGTTAATTATTCTCAGTTTTATTTTAGTATCATAATATTAGATAGACATACTTTTGACCTGTTTTATGGCCGAATTCTGCCCCTAAAATTTATATAAAGTAATAACAACTGTTGGTTACACGAGTATATACATATATTTATTTATTTTATTATTAGAGTCGGGCTAATGAAACAAGATAACGAATAGGCGCGGCAAATTAAAAAAAATAGTATGGTATCCCTAAAAGTTTAATATATTTTGTGGATTAAACTTACTTGATACTTGATTTTAATTTATTAGTTTTTACATTGATAGTATTTCTATGAAATTAAATACTATACGTATTTAGTATTTTACTATTGATACTTAAAATGACTAGCATTGCATGGAAAACTAAAACTATATTTATTATAAAACACAACTTAATTCGGAATCATCAAATCCTGCGAAAGAAACGAAATATTCTATAAAATAAAACAAAGTTTAGGCTATTATACCTGTTAACTATTCGGAAAAAATATATCATAGAAATAGAAATGAGTAATTGCCTGAAGTATCAAGACAATAAATCATACTAACCTAAGAAATTCAATGACATTCTGTGTTGCCATCCAAAGGTATTAAAATAATTCAATTATCTTCTTTCATTAGCCAGACTATATTTTTAGTGCCCATTTTTTGTTATCTGTATGTTATTGTCCACAGAACACAAAAAACTTTCTAACTTCTGTTCAGCTTAGCTGGACCTGACAGGCGAAAATTAAAAACAAAGTCTAAACGATGTTATGTTTCATTTCGCCAAGCAGAATAAGATTTTTCCGATCAATTGAGGAAACTTTGTGAGTGAATTTTAATAAAAAAGTATTTACTCTCTAATCTTACAGAATCTAATAATGCTTCTAACTAACAAATAACGAAAAAACCATTTTTTTTCCTATTAAATTAATTTAATTGAATGTAACCCTTATTAATGTTATACCAATGATTGACATATTATAAAGTATAAACAAATAACGGACTATTTCGGTTGAGTTTGATTTGTCTTTTGACCAATCACACTCAAGCGTTGCGTGATATCGTTTCACTTTTCACGTGTTAAGTATGTAGTTACATAAACTATCCCTCCCCTGGTTTGTGGTTAACTCAGTCGGTTAACTTTTGCTCATAAAGCATCAACATTCAACCTGGATTCAGAGAGAAAATTACACGCTTGGCACTTTTAAACTCATTTATAAGCTGTAACTAGTAACACCTAGGCGTGACTCGCTTTGGATAGCTGCCGAGTTTTGCTGCAAGTTTTCACGTTTATAATTATTATGGCTCAAATGAACAGTTTTTGCGGGTCTTGGATTTAAATAAGTGCCTTTGAAAACTTAATTTGGAAACAAAATATATATTTAAGATCTTTTTTTTGTGTGATATATATTACTGTTTTTAACAGATTTTCATAATGGCTACTACTCATGGGTTCGAAAGTTGATTATGCAGTATAATAAAAATACACACTGGACTTTTGAAAATCTTATCTATGCCTTTAGTTAGTTACCTCACAGACAGTGTGACAGAGACATTATATCTATTAACAAAACTATATTTTAACCGTCTACCAAAATCCGCAATCTTACGCCAATATATATAAAAATGTTAAAGTAAATACCATTAACTTTATCGCGTGAAAACCACAGCACAAGATATAGACCCCAAACATCATTGTCATACGCGTTTGTTGCCAGACTACAAAATCAAATTATTTCGATCATCAAAACGTAATTCACAACATTCAAAACCATCTAAATACATTTCAAATGTACGTAAATTACCCAAAAACCAGCTTATTCCGGATAATGTACCTCGGTTCAATATCAAACATGGTAACGTGACGTGCACGGCCATCTGAGTATTGCCAACACGAATCAAGTATAGCGATAGTATATTGCAATCTGTGAATGACCGCAGCTAAAGGATTGGTCGAAACATTTTTAGATAATTGAAAAGCTACAGATAACATTTGGTTGATTAACGCTATTGTACGGATTTTAATTAAAGTTTTTGCGTTTATGAAATGTTGACTTTTATACTCCTTTATTATTCCTAAATTAATTTCCTAAATTCAATTTCTAAATATAATAACCATGTTTTTATACAATCTTTAAATGATTTATTATTCTAAAAAGAAATTGTTATTGAAAGATTATCTTTGTCAGTTGGCTTAGCGGTCGATTATTTAATGTTTTTTTTTTATTTTTTATTTTAGATAGTCATATTTTTGAACTTGAACACACAACTTGAACCATTCAGAATGAAGGCCATACTTTTATTTACATATGTTATTTTCTTTATTTTTTTGGTTATTTTTGATATATATAAGCTTTTTATACCAAAGCATTACCAGATAAAAGCATTTACTCACCTACAGCACTACAATTATATATTGATTCGATTTTCAAATATAAAACAAAACACTGTTATACTTTTCCAGACTCTTTACGCTTGATACGTATATCCTGTCAGGCTTTCCAAGAGAAAGAAAACGTCACACTTTATAAACAAGACGTATAAAGTACGTGTAAAAACGAAACTGGGAATACAGCCAATAAAGGGGAGACACAAAGCCTCTGAAATTCACGTTATGTAATATTTCACGTGTACCGTTTTCACGCTCGCACGCATAATTCACACATTATCTCTTGCCTGATTGAAGAGAACGAGCTTTATAAAGATATATTTCGTATTTTATTCGTGAAATCGAATGAAAAGTTACTAGATTACATGTCTGTTACCCACATACATTATATTTAATATGAATACAACATACATAGAGCCTTCAAGAAAGTAAAGTTACTTTAGTCTTCTAAAGTCAACGTGGTTTCTAGAAGAGGACTTTGATAACAGCTTTTACCTCATGAACAATCAATTAATTAAAACTAATTTTTAGATTTTCTTTAATTTTACAGTCACAATCAGCGTGGTCTATTGTTTCATTTGGTTAACTTATTTAAGAAAGCAGAGAAAAAATACCGTTTTAGTTACTGTTTCGATTTAAATAAAAGAAAATGCTTAACTTTACGGTTGGATATTTAGAGAATATATACTTAATCTATCTGTTTTCTTTAAAAATACTAAGTATAGTTAATCTGTTGTTTATTTATGATAGTAAATGTTTCTTGATATTTTTTTTAGAATAGGGGACTACGGGTCCAAAAAGAGCAGTCATTACAGCCATGGACACTTATTTTAATTTTTGAAGTTATACTTCTTTAGGCGCGTTATGAAAAATTGATGAGAGTGAAGTGACACAAAATTAACAGAATAAAGTTTCCCACGGAAGATGCTACGGCATTGGACATAATTTAAAAACAACATTCGAATCATGATAGAATTTATGTTACACTTAATGTAAGAGAATAATAATAAATATTTATTTATTTAATTTTTCAAATGTGAACTGAACTGAAACTGAACTTTATTGACTATAATGACTCCTTTTCCAGTCTTTGTTTAATTAATTGTATTTAATTATTTGCATGCAATCAAAAACTATTTTTATTAATGCCAAAGAAGTATAACTTCTTACGCGCGTACATAATTCAACGCGCCCTTTTTTTATTTATTGTGGGTGCGTTGCCAACCTTTGGGGGAGGAGCATACTCTTACCACCGGGAGTCGATTCCACAGTTCGCTAGTCTATGATCTGCTCTCTGTCTGCTATACACTACCTATCTTCTTTCTATCTCTGGAATAACTAATACCTAAATACATGTGTGAATTTCATAATATTGTTTGGATTCCATGAGTAAAAAAGAATGAAACAGGCTATCACGGCGAGCTGTAACCAACTTTTGAATTCATAAGTCCATTAACATACATACATTATGCTGAAGTTTATTACTGTGTTAAGAGGAATAAGTGGCTTGGTTACTTGCCAATCCCTTCGTTGTAAATATATCTAATGTGCAGTATAATCTGTCTTTGTACATGACCTCATAGTTATGCTGCTAAATACAAATTCATGAAAATAATTTCTTAATTACTATACACTAACTGTTTAAAGACAAAAAGCTACAGGTCTACGCCGTGCATCATGATATTCCCTCATCGTTCCGTAAAAAGTAATGTGTATTACTTATAATATTTCAGTTTAATATAGGAATAATAGTAGTAATAGAGCAGTGTTCCTAGTGGCTTCAGTGTGCGACTCTCATACTTGAGGTCGTAGGTTCGATCCCCGGCTGTGCACCAATGGATTTTCTTTCTATGTGCACATTTAACATTTGCTCGAACGGTAAAGGAAAATATCGTGAGGCGCTGGAGGCTGATCACCTACTTGCCTATTAGATTTAAAAATGATCATGAAACAGATTCAGAAATCTGAGGCCAAGACCTAAAGAAATTATAGCGCCGCTGATTTATTTTTTATAGGAATAGTAGTACAGTATGATGTTTTATTCACGATGAAGTGAATTCATTACATACGAATATGTAGGGCAATTCACAAAGAAAAAGTTAAAAACTGAAAATCCATTAGTCCGGATTTGAACTTGCCAAAAATACTATAATGATATGGTTTTGAAAGTATCTTGATATGCCTAAGAATCACGTTATCGGATATTCTCATAGCGTATAATATACGATCATAAGGACCGGCTAAGCTCTAGAGACTTCCATTAGACGTGAGCTTATTGCTTCGACCTGCGAATCCTTTTCGGAACTGACATATTATTCTGCTCTGAGATTTAACAATGAATTAAACAGCAATGACTTAATATCATGTAATATTATGTTTTGATTACACAACTACACATTTATTAAGCGACCTGTGTCGGTTACGCACGACTGAATTATATTTTAAATAGAAAATCAAGTTCATTAATTACAATCTAAAATATACAAATACATAGTAACATACAAATCCCTCCTCTTGATAACATATAGTATAGACAATATCGTGGCCGACTTTCATAAGCGAATAACACGTTGTAGCTCATGTCTTACTACAATATCTGATTTCCATTATATGAAATCTTTACCATCGTAAACCTTGGTAAATCTAAATTACCCAAGGCATTATAAGCGTTGGTTATTGCTTCTTCTTGTCGACTGTAGAATACAATACAATACACAACAGATAAGATTTCAATAAATAATTGGTATGGAAATAATATAACGTTACGTTTATTTATTTATTAAAACATCATAGATAAAGCTATACCTACTGTACGCGTTACAAGCTATCTTTTCTAAAATACAATACCAATATAATACAATAAAAAATTGTAAAAATACAATAATATTACATTTCCAGATTTAGATTTTACTAGAAATAGCAGATTAGGTATCAGACACTTATTTATTTATACTTTATTTCCTTAATCAAAAACATACACATAACAAAAATAAAAAAAACAGGTTACAAAAGGTATAAGGCAACGGGCGGCCTTATCACTAAAAAGCGATTTCTTCCAGGCAACAATGTTTTTTTTTAAATTGATCAGCCCATGTCACGATACGTTTGATGTTAAATTAATACCTTCTCCCACTGAGATAGTTTAACAATATTTTTGATTTACTAACGCCTCGATTCTATATCATAACGTCCAGTTATTTAAATAATGTAATTAATTCACAATACCAATTGATTAGGGTAAAAAACCGCCTTCACCGGAGAAGGCGAGGACCTTTACTTCGTACTTCGCTTACTCCAGTGAGCTTCCATCCTGCCCTTCAGACGATAGACCACTCCGCGACGGCCCAAGCTGAAGTTCGAGGCTCGAGACAGGAGACGCCCTTGCGCTAGCCGCGGGAAAAACGCCCATTCAGGCCGAGCTAAGCTCGCCGAAACAGCCCGAGCTGCCCTGCGATTCTGTAACTCACTTTTGGAACTCACACAGCGGTTTTCACGTGTAGTTTATTGTTTATCAGAATGCGAAATCATAAAATGACTGCTTCACGACTGATTTGACAGCGACCGCCGATGTGAAAACCGCTGTGTGAGTTCGAAAAGTGAGTTACAGAATCGCAAGGCTGAGCTGTAAAGGCCCTTAAGGCCAACAGCGAGATTCCTTTAAAAAAAAAGCAATACCAATTACAGAAGTTTTATTTAAGTTTCTAATACTAATAACACAATGTTATAGGCACTATCTGTCTAATATTTCTCAGTACTCGTTTTGGTACACATTAATTACATAGAGATAACATCTAATTCTACGAATAAGGTCAGGCGAGACGTTCTGGTCCCATGCGTTAGTACTGCCGTAACAATTTTGTTTCATCAATCGAGTGATCAACGTAGCGGTAAGGGTAACCGCAGCTGATCTGAGATAACAAGATGAGGAAAATCTTGTTTTGTACTACATGTACGCTATTAGACCTTATGTATTTTAGAGTAGGTACATCGATTTTGGAATCGTGGAAGTTTATATATGTTGATATATAGGCCAAAGGTTTGTTCGTGTTCTTGTTTATGCGAGAGCGGTTCAATTGTTGCTAGAATAGATTTATTTAAGGCCCTATCCGTGTCAGTGTCTCGGGGTGGATTGCGAGACGCAGTGAAGAGCTGTAGCACTGAGGCGCGCCGGCCCGTAATAACAATAATTAGTTATGTAAAGCATTAAATTAATGTAATTTATCTTTTTTGTCTGAAATGGATTTCTTGATTCGCGATAAAATATATCGTGTAAATTTCAAAATCATGTTCTATATACATTTTCGGCATAAAATGAATTCAAAGTGTCAAAAATTGACTATGTTTGGATTTTTTTTCAGAGCGAAGTTATTTAAATCGTGTATCGATCTTTCAAAATGGATACATAAACTCAACTCCACCACATTTTTTTTTCCATTCGTCCTACTCCAAGAAACGATGACGAAAAATGGAAAGAAACAATGTACTTTTTTGGAGTTTGTGCGACCAGATAGGTAATAATGTCAAACTGTCCGCTGGGGTATTTCCTACCCAATATGATTAACAGTCCTTTATTAAGCAGACAACATGCTTGGGTGCCCCACAGTATTGTGTGTTCCTGCTCTTAGTGTTATTTTGTTTGTAAAAAAAGTACAGCCATATTTCTTTATGATATTACGTGAAGATAAAAATACTAAATAATATAAGCGAAAAACCACTAACAAAAAGGTAAAATTATAAAGGATTATTATGGTACAACGTTGTTTGCGTATATAAATATTACGTATATAATTTTAACAAGGTGGCTTCGGTGTGCTTGTTAATACTAAAAGAGAATTAATATTACATTTAATGTTTTGTTATTATGCTCTTAAAGACGTTATTATGATAATTTCTTTGAAATATTTTTGCTGAAATTTATAAAATATTATTAAAGCAGTTTTGTATAAAGAGTCACAATTGAAAAAAGCCCGTTTTAGTTTAGTGTGGTAATACATATAATATATCAACGCTAGTTTCGGTAAATATTCCGTATCGCGGCACCAGCTATTTTGAGATAGATTTTTTTTTACAGTCGCGTTATGATCTGTAAACATCATAACTAGTATTGTTATGATGGCGCATGAAAGAAAAATTCAATCTATTAAAAAAATAACCTAACCGAACAATATTAATAATAGGTTTTTTGGACAGCTCCGGCGCTGCGAGAAATGCAGCCTCTTCCTCCGCGCAGTTTTATATACACTCTAGGGGTAAGGCAGACAAAACCACGTGGATAGTGGGGTGCTTTGATTCGGTTTTGGGTTCTTTTTGATTTTTTTTTGGCAAAAAAGGTCATGCGCCATCATAACAACACTAGTTATGGTGCTGAGAACTCATGACGAAGTCATAAAAAAATCAGCCTCAAAATCGCAAAGAAGAATCACTACACAATACAGAAATAGATATATATACCATTATCTACCAATTACAAATCGTCATATATAGTTTTTTTTTTACGGAATATTTACCCTAGTTTCATTCATGTTGAACGCCGACCTTGCTCTGCTTAGGTTCTGTACGATAAAAATTGTTATGAACAATATAAAACGGTAAAAGAACGCTCCAGTACATAATATGAATACGACCTATGAATATCTTCGTAGACTCCTCTACGTGCTACGTCCATCCGATGCGCCCTCGTAGTCATCATATCGCGAAACAGTGGAGATAAGATAAGAAATATACGATAAGAATCTACATCTTGATACTCACGTTCACATTGTAAATATGTTTTTTCCTGCAATATTTATTGGGCTGATTGTAAGATACAAGCTTAATATATATCAATTACGCGTCACGTTGTCTGTCTGATATGGACTCTACTAAACCAATTTCCATCAAATTTGCACACCGTGTGCAGTTTGATCTAACTTAAAAGATAGGATGAGGAACGTTACATATATGTATATATATAATTCATCTGTACGTGTGTATGTCACTGAACTTCTCTTAAAATGGCTGTACCGATTTGAATTATTTTCTATGCGTTTGAGTGGAGCCCTGGATGGTTTAGATTCACAAATCAGCCCGGCAGATGGCGCTGCAGTCGATACTTTTTTTAAATATCCTAATCGCTTGAAATATCATGCAGGACAAAGTCTGTGGGGTCCGATAGTAGTCATATAAATAAGCGTGAAATAATAATGTATGCACCGCAAGTATAAAGCGTGCCACACAGACAATCATAAATAAATGGTGTGCTGGAAATATAAAATTCGACCAAGGGCCTTTTATTTGTTCCTTGGATATAGGATATCTTAAAATATGAGTGAGCTGTTTCTAAAAATGTGTATGATTAATGGAATCGTCTTGATTTCGAGGGGTAATACTAAACCAGACATCAATCAAAATCTAACGCGGAACTCTTTCATCGATCAAAATATTATTCGCAATAAATTTAACCATACAATAAAAATAAATCTATTTTATAACTGATTTCTATACAAATGCAGAAGCTGAAGAATTTGTTTTGTGTAACGCACTTCATATTAAATTGAATTCAACTAACTTGAATTGAAAATAATGTCGCCTACATTTTTAATCTAGTAAAATTTATTTGCTTGGTTATTATTTCAAAGATATTAATTATTTTTAAAGGTTAGTCCAACCTTTGAAAATAAATTTATTCGATGTGAACTTTCTGATTACCTAACCCAATTGTATTGTCTTTTATTGACATATCTTTTAGACATAGAAAAACACTTTTTTAACGGATTTGAAGTTATGTTTTATTATAAATTTACAATTATTTAACATAATTTTAAATTTAACCGACGTTTCGTGTGCTTTACAGCGTGCGTGGTCACGGTGACTAAAGACAAAAGGTGTTGAATGTCAGAAAGTATCACAGCTGTAGAAAAAGTTGTGTTATCTGTATGGGGAATAAATACAGGAGTTGGTATCGACTAAAAGATGTAGAAATTTTAAGCCGTCTTCTTTATTGAAATTGGGGTGTTTATAATTATTTAAAATTATGTAAAATAATTGTAAATTTATAATAAAACTTCAAATCCGTTAAAAAAGTGTTTTTCTAACCCAAATGTTATTAAGTATTTTTTTAAATATGATTATATATTCGAGTTTTAAAATAATGATGTAAATCACGGGTTTTAATAAATAGAAACTCGAATTTGAACGAATATTAATCTAGGGTAGCTTAAGGCCTCTGGTGTTGAGGAAGTCGAGAATTTAAGACGTTTGGCGCGATCAGCTACAATGCAAAAATGGTACCAAGACTTAGCTAACCCATCAGCGGGGCATAGAACGGTGGAGGCTATTCGTCCAGTACTTAGTGACTGGGCAAATAGAAAAAGTGGTGCCCTTACCTTTCGTCTTGTGCAGGTGTTGACAGGACATGGATGTTTTGGGCGATACTTGCATGACATCGTGCGGCGGGAACCAACACCAAGCTACTTGGAGTGTGGCGCAAATGATGATACTGCACAGCATACGTTGGAGGATTGTCCGCAGTGGTCTGAGCTACGTCACAATCTTATTTCTGTGGTGGGTACTAACCTTGCTTTGCCCTGTGTTGTACAAAAAATGGTCGGCAGTGACGAGGTATGGAATGCAGTGGTATCCTTCTGTGAGCAGGTCATGCTACAGAAGGAGACAGCAGAGCGAGAGAGGGAGCGCTTTAGGACGAATCCTAGGGGTAGAAGACGGGGAGTAAATAGGAGAAGATATGCCCATCTCCTACCTCCTATGTAGTGTATACTGCACCGGAGGTTTTTGAGTGTAACATGCCGTTGAGGTCCCGGTAGAATGCGACAGCGACCCCGGAGCCTCTGTAACGCGGCTTTGTCGGAACTAGTCGAGGTGGTTTTAGTGGGTATTGCTCACACAGTCTCTGATGAGATTTTTGGCCTGGGTCAGGAGTCCCACCCCTGTTCAGGGGATGCACAAATGCATTTCCACCTCGGATATCAAAAAAAAAAAAAAAAAAAAAAAGGGTAGCTTAAGGCCTGGAAATAACGAACACAAAAATATACAGCAATAATAAATAAAAGTATATGAGCAAGCATGTTTACCTCTTTGCAGATAACAACCAATATCCCACTGAGATTAGGAGATATTATATTTTAAAACGTTATTTTTTTATTTATCTACAAATTATAATTAAAACAAAATCCGAATACGAAAACGTACAAAATACAAAAACAACTTCTTTCATACACGTTATTCAAATTTGTAGAGAACTTTTATCTTTTCTGTATTCCACAAAAATTGAATTTGCAGTTTTGTTCATTACTTTTATTTAACCATAATAATGGAAACCTTTTTGCTAAATAAACGATCCTTGAAATTGGAGTTGAGAGAGCATGCTTCTAGCTTCCATAACAATGGTTACAAATTAGCATGTTTCATATACAAGTTTTTGATACATTTTAGTATTTTAACTACGCAAATTTTTAACTTTACATACAAACGTACTGATTTTTATGATCGAAACACAAAGGGAGTACAATTGTGAAGAGAAGTCGTTACCGTGAATTGCAATTTTTCTTTTCAACAATATTATGAAATTGTGAAAAGTTCAATCGCAAAAGTGTTTAAGCTGTTATTGGAAAATTAAGTATTTCTTTTATACAATATTTACCCTTTTGAACACTGTACTTTATTATTAAGTTCTTTAATGAGAGAATTAAAACGAAAACACCGAAAGTAGCCCTTGAGTAATTATTTAATTTAAAATGTATTTTTTTCGTTATTAACTAACCTAGACACATTCTTTAAATATTACCCTACGAGTTATTTAGGTGAAACTGTAAATCTAATTCAGAACTGGAATGTTGAAGAATAGGTAGACACACTTCATTTAAGTTTAAATTTGAAATAAGTAGTATTTTTATTTTGAGGGTATCATAATTGCGTAACGTTTACCCGAACGCCGCGCCTCTGCGTGTGGCTTCGTACGCGTTTGAATGTACATAGGTAGTTATATTTTTTTGATACCGCGAGTTAATGTCAATTAAAAATTCATTTCAAGAATCAAAAACACATTGTTGGGTATGTAAATAGACTCTAAACATAAAATAAATGATTGCATGAATAGTTTTTTTTAACACTACAGTCAAAATCTATTGTAACGACATCGAAGTACTCATATTTGGTCGTAAAAACCGATAGTCGTTACAGCTGATGACGTTGTTATTAAGTACCTTATACGATAGAATACAGCCGGGACCTTTGATTTTGGTAAATATAATCGGTATGTTATTTCAAACGATGTCGTCAACGGTTTCGACTGTATTTTTGTACATTTCCTTAACCTAAAAGAATGAGGGTATGTGAGACTTCTCATACTAAGCATCATCTCTACTTCTCAGAGAGCTTCATGAGGAGTACCAACTAAAATACCCTTGGGTGTTCGCCATACCTCATAGTCTCCCGGAGTTGCTTTTGCGCTTTGCCGGAAACTAAAAGACCAGTGACGCCAGCGCTAGCTACTGAACGCTTGACGCGCGGTAGTTGTATCGGAAAAAAACGTTGCGCTGGCGCCGCGTTAGCCCGGGACCACGGCCAGCGCTAGCGTCGCGTCGACGCTGACACGACGACAACGCTCGGAAGACACGGGTCTCTAATCCGTCCTATGTGATACAGACCAATTTCGTTTTGATGAAAAAGATTGATACCAAAACATTTAGATAGAAATTGATTTTAGATTTTCCGCCATTACGCGTCTCAATAGGCATATTGTACATAGGTATATTATTCATACCCTCGCTAAAGGATACTTTGAATCACAAAACAGTCCTTATCGTTATAAACGACAAAATATTTTCCGTGATATAATAAAAATATGCGTGAAATATACGCACACCTACCGTTTTATCGTTTAGTTCACCGAGTATACAGTACACCGAGGTATCTTTAAAAGCAGAGACGTGTACTGAATATTTTTCTACGCAGTGCAAAGCCTGTGACGCCACATTGGGAATGCGATCAAGAATGTATGATAATGTGATGGAGACATATCGCATTCGCTCGCTGAGTGTTACTTCGTTTTGTACTGTTTCTTATTTGATGCTTTTTGCGAGCGAAAACAATGCCACCCATTTGGAGCACTTCGCATTAAGAAGATTCAAGTGGTGGCTTTTGTCTATTGTTGTGCGTACAATATCAATGGTAAAAATGTTTTACGAAACTGCTCAAAACGGTACTTTTAATTATTCTAGAAATCGCTACACGTATTTGCTTGTAATTGCGGAAAATGTTCAGTGGGATTTTGGTATACAGTCGGTATTACCTCGAATTGTGAAGTTATTAATAAAGATTTGCAATGAATATTAATCGTATATTTTTCGTTATGGAAATAGCAGAACCGAAAATGTTTATATTTGTGTTTTAAATGTTTCATCCAAAATGATTTTACTATTATGTCGGAAATGTAAACCAATTTAAAATATACAGTTAAAACGAATCTGGAATAAATATTAATAATAGATTTCTTCTTGCAAGTCCATATAAAGCATTCGTACATTGATTTCTTAGTAGGAATTTCTTTCTCGTCTCTTTATATTGTTATAATAAAATTTTATTTATATGGTTTCCTTTTTTCTTTTAACTCGGTGGATGTATAGTGACAATAAATTATATCAAATTTGTGGTCGGGTATGATATTACGGGTATCAAGTTACACATAAAAAAGCCTTAACATAAAAACATTAAATATACTGAAAATAGTATTCATAAGTTTGTTAAAATTTAAAGCGGTTGAAAGAGCCATTAAACAAAATAACAATTATCCTACAACAAAGTAATACATTTAGCAAGTTAATATACGAAGGTAAAGTTATTATTTTGGAACGCCGTTGACTATATTCAGAATATTACAGTCTTTGAAAGAACCTGTTCATGACCTATTAACAGTTTGCGTAACACTATTCTATTAAATTTTTGTATGCTTTAAGTATTCTTAATATTACATAAAAGCGACCTCTAAATGCAACACGACGCTTTCACATTTAGCGTAAATAAAGTATGGAATTAAAAATCTTAAAACCCTTACAAAAATTCCCTTTTATCCAAGTCTTTAGGAGCCGTATTAGAGGGACGCAATCATAGACTAAATGGAATGTCACACGTACGAATTTATTGTATTTCCCAATAGACTCTTTAGAAAGATTGCTTTTAGATTAAGAACCCGTGTTAATTACTGGTTCCTTGGCCGGAATTTACATAATACCTTTTTCCTGGATGCTATGCATGAGAATCAAGGAATAAATTAGAATGTTGTATAACTATTTACATAGTAATTATTAGAACACTCTTCGTTTGTGCTAGGAAAACTTATTGGAAATTATAGTATCTAAGTTAAACTCGATTTCCCGTTATTATACCAATGTAGATTTTGGGTTTGTATATCGCTCTATTTTATCTAGCCGTATTAGTAATCATTCAATCAGAAAAGTTTATAATGGTAGTTAACACTTTTTGGTGGGGGCAACGACCTCAGTGTAATTGACTATAAACCATATCAAAATCCATAGTTTAAAAATTCACAGCTACATACGTACGTATATTAAAAAAAATCTCAAAGGTTAAGGGTCAAGCACGAACATATACTTTTCTCAAATATTAGTTGACGTTAATACGATAACCGAAGGTTTAAAATTTTCTTAAGCAAATTTTTTAAAGTTTACGAGTTCTTTAGAACCACAGAAATAAGAGATCTTTTCGATTTCTATTAGAAATGATAAAACGGTAATTTGATCACGTGAAACATAAAATAATCCAACAGTCAATTTTTTTATATTTAATTAACACAACACGTTACGGTCATTAATACAGTATATACAGTATATAACCAGATAGTTCAAATTCACTTTTAATTGCTATTATATCTTTTAAATAAAATCATATTTTTACACATCATATTCGGTAGCATTTAAAATTACACAGTTATTTTTTTATATTATTACACTTGAAAACTTACATCATTTTGGAAATATATCCAACCATGTTCCATGTTCAAAACGGAAACACTTTTCAGGTTTTCAATTTTGTTTTTTCTTTCTTTCTTTTTTAAAGACAATTCACACCAATTGACCTAGTCCCATGCTAAGCTGGTGATGCTTGTGTTATGGGTACTAGGTAACGGATATACATACATATTATATATAGATAGACATTTAAATATATATTTAAACACCCAAGACCTAAGCACAACACCAAATGCTCATCACGTCGATGTTCGTCTCAGCTGGGGATCGAACCCGGGACCCATGGATTCGCAGTCAGGGGTACTAACCACTAGACCAATGAGTCGTCGAATTAAGGCATAGTAACAAACAAAATATTTATTCCATAGGGACATTAATTACATACTAAAGTGTAGCTTTTTCTTAGAGAGATACGCTCAGCTTTTGCTTTTTTTTAAACTTTATTTATTTTACAGAATAATATATTGAAATCATGATATGTTACATTAGAAAACACCTATGGTATAAATGTAACCATAGCAGTCTTGTTTAGGAACGCGACAAATGCATATGAAAGTAGGTTTTAAATTGACTTTTTATGTTGGTTAACGTTACGCTGTCTAATAACCGACTGGGTAGTCCATTTATTAGTACCTCAACGTTCTCTTGCCATATACGTTGTTTGCTCTCCAAGTACAGAGCCGAATTTAACCGCTCGAGTGTGTACGTCATGATCAACTCGTTTTTTTATGTCTACAGACACTAAAAAAACAGGCCAGTTCGATAGAAGATAAAGTATTTGCGCTCCCTAATCTAGCTTCGAAACTAACACAATATAAACTTTGTATTATTGTTGTATATTGTATACAAAATAATTACCATTTATATTATTAATTTTGAATAAAGTTTGATAACAAGTAAATATTACCGTAGGCAAGATAAATATAAACAACCCAGTTTACTGAATATTTAATTTGATATAGAAATAATTTATACTAAGTGAAACAATATTTCAATAAGAAAAAATATTTTAGAAATTATATAGGGCAGGCTCCTACTGTCTGTGTATTTTTAAAACAAAACCTATATTACTTATCCATATTAGACGTAGTAACCAATTCATCTTAAACCAATTATGAATTCAATGATTCACTCAGTAGTTAATAACAAGCTGGATTTGGTACCTAACAAACCTTGATGACGTGTCATTTTATCTTTCCTTAACGCTCCTTTCATATCCGTCAAGCTGATGTCGCAAACTTTAAATTACGTGGTACGAAAACACAATAACTATAGAATTTACGTAGCATCCTACAGTCGCTAGTATAACTAATTTAAAATCTAAAATACTCTAATAACCAATAAAAATTCATTGATTTTAGGTGCTGTACAGCAAGCGTTGGTCACGGGTTGATTATGTTGGGAAAATATGAATAAATTAACAAATGCGACAATTAAACGTATTTAAATCCAGTAAAACTGTTCTTGTGATGTGTGATAAGTGATAAAAGATTATTTTTATACCAAATTTGATACAATTATGCTAATTACTTTATATTAGCTTTTCATAATGCTACTAAATAATTATTTTCGTTGAATAACATAATCCTTTATCTTCAGACTCAGAGAGTCGTGTAAGATTACTTCGGGAGAATTTACTTAATAATATTTTATGTAAGCGATAAATTAAATTATTTTTTATAGATCGCTTATATATACGTATACTTTCAAAAGTTATAGTAAGATTTAAAATTTGGTCTAATACAAACTATTTACGTAACCCAGTCATGTATCGTATACCTTCAGATTATAACAGAAATGACCAGCAATTAGAAATATTTAATGTATCTAAAAATGCTTAAGAAATTATATAAAAACTCAAGTATCCTTTATTAGATAGAATGGCTTTGTTATTCCTCATGAACTATGAATCTACGAATTTAGAATTTATTATAAATACATATATTCTTTATATTTTTTTTGTATTTGTATAGGTGTAACTGTGCCTTGTGTGTGTTTAAATGTGTATTCCGTTTTTGGTTTGTGTATAGTGTAATTTCTTGAATATTGTATAGTACTCGTAAGTAGCTGTAGGAATACCGTTAAGCAAATAAAAAAAATAAAAAAAATAGTTGAATTACAGATGGCGCTCTAATTGATTTGTGTAACGACGACTTTTACGAGTCGAGTCCTTAGCCTGGGTTATTACACAAATATTCATCTATACTTTATCATTTATCTACAATGCTTGATGACTTAATATATTCATCACCTTCTTACAACTCATGGATATGATTGAATGCTTAAAATTGTAACTGTTGGGTCCTGACGAGACCTCATACGATATCTTCTTAATATATATAAATTACGTGTCACGTTGTTTGTCCGCTATGGACTCCCTAAACTACTGAACCGATTTCAATTATTTTACACACTGTGTGCGGTTTGACCTTACTTAAATGATAGGATAGCTTACATCTCAATTTATACCCGCAATATTATTTTATTGCAAAATATTTCTTAATTATTTGATAGTCACAATTCTAACAGATGGCGCTGTGTTGAAAGTACCAACGTTTCACATAAGCTACAATTTAAGGCATAACCACCAAAAAAGCATGGTGGTCCCCATGACTGGTGTTCTCCTACCGTTTCCCTTGAAAAGTTTACTACTATGTAATACAACAAAAAACCTTAGCCATAGCAACGCTTGGCCGGTCTGCTAGTTATTTATAAAATTGCAACTTTAAAAACGAATTGATGTTTAAATAGATTGCTGAATAACTGTATGCTGTAGCGTTCGCCACAAAGTTTAAATTTGTCGTAGAATTGTCCAGTGGGATAGTTTTTATCCATAGACTTATAGACAGAACATTTATTACTACCAAAACACACAGAAACACACAAAATAACAATAATCAAAGAAATATTAAAAGGAATGAAAGATAACAATGGTTTTTTCTTTTTTCTTTAAGAACAAGGTACGTTTTAATTGTGTAATGCGTTAGTGCTGAGGAGCACACAGTTCTACAGCGCTGGTCATTCTGCCAGAGACCACAGCAGCTAGTTTGCGCGTCAGTCGCAAAAAAGAAAAATAATTCAATAATAATACTTAGTAGAAAAAGTGATATTAGTAAAAGTAATAAGATATTGAGACGGTAGGTGTCAATTAACAATTGTAATAAACTTCATGTCCCAAAGTCTTGACACTTGGATCCGCCCTTGCCGTAACGCCTCATTCAAACTTCCACTTCATAATATCCTTAATCATAACTTGACTCTACGTCAAATGAACCTGTCCGAACAACGCGCTTAACGAATAATGGGGTACATTGGTGTGAATATCACCGAGTCACCTTGTGTTCAAAATGCACAGAGAATACTCCATATTTCATTTTCATCCGTCTTTTGAATACACAATGAACAGACTACCATGAATACTAACTAGGGAACAGTTTATTTCGTTAATCGTGCAAACAAGAACTTTCAGTTCGTATTCTATTGTCTTGGAAATATATCTGAAAGTTTGTTTATGGACATCTGACGGTTATAAAGCGTTCTTGTAGAAGTTTATTTCTTTAAAAATTGAAGCCATAGTATTTCCTTTATCAAGCTCGGTTTAATTGTTCTAACAACCTCAAGTCCCGTATAGTATTCAGATGTGTGTGTGGACTATCTTGCTATCGCATTCATATGTGTAAAGGCAAACTTGATGTTACACGACTTTACACTATATATGCCGTAAGCCAGGAAAGCGAACAGCCTTGCGATTCTGTAAATCACTTTTCGAACTCACACAGCCGTTTTCACAGCGGTGGTCGCGCTCAAATCAGTCGTGAAGCAGTTAATTTACGATTTGGCATTCTGATAAGGAGGGAGCTTGTAGTTTAATGTTTATCAGAATGCCAAATCGTAACATGACTGCTGATTTGAGCGCGACCGCCGCTGTGAAAACCGCTGTGTGAGTTTGAAAAGTGAGTTACAGAATCGCAAGGCAGCCTACTTATCTTTGTAAGTAAAAAATATACACATTGGTCAATTCGTTCCAGAATTTTGCAAGCCGTAAATGCAATTAATTTGGCAGGAATATTCATAATACTAAATTTAAAAACCCATTACAATAAAGCATTCTCATTAAAACAAACGATACAACTTCTGTAACGGTACGCTGTAAAAGTTTTGTATTAAACAAAACATTTTTTGTTATTCCACTCACCTGTTGGCGGATTTCTAAGAATAACTGCAAGTTTCAAAATACAACTTATATTGACTTTTGTATTAAGTTCCCAACTTTGTAATTAACTAATTTGTAACGTAAACTTGCAGACTGAGTTTCAATGTTCTGATAAGAGCACTTTGGTAAGGTATATTTTCTTTGTTATTACTTGAAATTATGCTTTATGTTTTTAAATTACCTGTTTAGAACAACTTTTAGCTTCTTTGTTAGCCGAATTGTTATGACCCAATCGGGACATATATACTAAATATCTTTATTATATACTATCCTTAATCACTCAAAGTAATATCTTTAAAAATATTGCATGTGGTATATATAAACTATATTCAAAAATAATAAGGGTTTCATTAGGGTGTTTTACTATCCATGCAATATTTATACTGTGTCATCACTTTGCTTGTGCTTCTTGGTTCTTTTTAAACTCCTCCTTGTACTGTTTATGCCAATCTAAATTCATTTGACTATATGCGACTATCATGTCATCTTTAGTGCCTACGAACCTGTAACGATTATTTCGTTGGGAGTCAATCCCAGAACACCAGAGTCGAGCTATGTGCGTTAATAACTAAAGCACCATTTTAATTTCAGCATTAATTGAAACTTCAATGTCATTTGTGTCAAATAAAAAAACAGCGTATAACAATTTTAAAGTTCGAACTTTCGCATACATTTTAATACGCTTCAGTTAATGAAAGCTCAAACGAAATTCTTATTCACAACACGAGACTCATTTAACATGCTGACAATGACGAATACATAGCCCGCGATTATGAGTAAATGTCGCCTACACGGCATTTATTACGTCGCCTCAAATATTCCAAAGTTTGAGACTTTCCTCATCATTGTTATTGCCTGTTACAAGTATGCTTGATTGATGGTAGATACGCTTATATAAAAATCGCTGTAATCTTCGCACAATTGCTTGATTGCTCTTAATCACTCACTGAGGCTGTTTTTTATAGCCTTGTTTTATTCGGATCTACCAAATTGTAGGCATTTCGGACTACTTAAGTAAATTGGAGTGGAAACATGTACTTTCTAAATAACCAAGGGTCGTAGTTTATGTTCATAGCTTGGAGAAATTACAGTGATTGTGAAGTTATACGCTTGAGGGCATACATGTATGTTGATGTTTAGAATTTTGGTAATTTTTTCCTTAGTTGATTTCTGACGACGAAAAGTAATCCTGAAATGTTATGTTGTAATACATGTAATTTTTCGTGTATGTAGAATATAGCTCTATCCATCTGAGGGCCAGCAATCAAATCATTCTCTTTCAGGTTTTACAAAAACAAACTAATAACAACTCAATATATTTAACCTAAGATGAATTCAAATACGACACATTATTGTTTTTACAGAAACTTGCATTATTTAAGTTATATTTATGTATTAAGTTATTTTAAAAAAGTTTGCTAAAACCCTTTTATGAATAGTGAATAAAAAAGGAGGTTTATTTATTGTTATAAACCCACATTTCTCATCATCGCATGAAGATCATATTACCTTATTTTCTATCATTGTCCCAAAATAAGGATTGCCGCAAGTTATTTTTATGGTACAATTTTATTCAAAGTAGGGTAAAGAAAGTAGTCTACTAATAACTGCGATCTTGATGGCTTTAAGTTGGAGGCAAGGCTTGTTGAAGTTATACTTCTTTAGGCGCGTTATAAAAAAATGATGAGAGTCAAATTTTACGATGCGTGCGCACCGTGACACAAAATTAACAGAATGAAGTTTCCCACAGAAGATGCTACGGCATTGGACATAATTTAAAAACAACATTCGAATAATAATAGAATTTATGTTACACTTAATGTAACAGAATAATAATAAATATTTATTTATTTTATTTTTCAAATGTAAACTGAACTTTATTGACTATACTGACTCCTTTTCCAGTCTTTGATTATTTAATTGTTATTAATTATTTGCATGCAATCAAAAACTATTTTTAATAATACCAAAGAAGTATAACTTCTTACGCGCGTATATAAGTACACGCACCCATTTTTTTAAATTATAATCCACAATTTTCATGTTTAGATCCAAGTTTAAATATTTTAAATATATTACCCAAATTCCAAATTTGAATGGTATTCATTCGTTAAATTGATTCCACTTTGTATAGTCGGATTAAACTGAAAGTTATGCCTTGAATTTCGTTATTACTTTACTGTGACCTTGTATCGAGAATATTTTAACGTTCTCGAAACTAATTAGCGGTTTAGAGTATCTCAAAGGATCATCGATTTTAACTTTGAAAAAGTTGTTCACTTGACTTATATTGAATTAAAATGCGTTTTTCACCATTTTAAGTATCAAACTGTCCCGACATTTCCTGTGCTCTACAAAAACGTCAATTTAAAAATTATGTTACAATTTTTTTAAACAGTTTTACATAATTATGATAAAATTTTCAAGGTATAATAGGTTGAATACTTTAAATTAAAATACTAATAAACGTTATTTCAATAACAATCACCAACGACTTGAAATATTTAATTATTGATACTGTTCCCAAATTACTGATATTGTATAATATTCAATAATTAAGCAAAATAAATTATTAGGGTACAGTTCAATTTACGAAGGAAATTAGCTACAAAATAAATGAATTTAGAGCAAACTCCACGTAGTCAAAGTAATTTACTGAATAAATATTCAAGATTCGTTCAAGAGAATTGCTAAATTAGAACCAGGTGAATTCGGATATTGCATACAAATATAATATTCCTAATGAACTTGACGAACTATTGTTGTTTTAGTATCTATACCAATACTAGAAATGTGAAAAGTTTGTTCGGTTAAGAATATATGAGTACCTAATGGTTCGAATTAAACAATCCTTTATAACATCAGGACATTTTAATAACAGTGAGGAAAACGGGCAGTACATCTGATGCTAAATGATAACGCCGTTCATAGACACACAGCCAAAAGGATCATGAGTGCGTTACCGACCTTTTAAGAATCAGGACGCTTTTTGTTTTTCTAGTTCAGGGGGCAAACGGGCTGGAGGATCACATGTTAAGTAACCCATAGATGCTCACACTGCCAGAAGGCTCGCAAGTGCGTTGCCGCCGTTTTCGAAATTATTGCTTTTATCTTGAAGGACCCTATGTCGAATTGGTTAGTGAACAGCAGGTTTGACAAAGTGGTTGTGCGCAGCAAAAACTGCCTTAGAAAGCGAACAGTTGTGAAACGACGGATGTTAAGGAATTTTCTTGAAGGACTCTCAGTGTAAGATTTGGAAATACTTCAAAGAGTTGTTACCAGTAGGTCTGATTTTAAAGAATTTTATGTTGAATTGTTCATTTACAGTTAATATCACTAAGAACGAATTAAAGCAGGGTAAAGCGTGAAGATTAACTATCGGACAAGTACTTATCACCTATGTGAAAGGTCATTCTTGATCAAAAGGTTAATCTGGCATACCCGTAGGTTTTGAATCCTCACCTGGCGCTATAATAATAATATTTTTTTGAAGTGAAACTTCTTTAGGCGCATGAGGGTAAAACTTTTATGGATGACACGCAATAATCATATTAGCGTCACGAAGTTTTGCAGCGTTTTTGTCAAAGAAAAGGGAGAGAGAGTGAGAAGGGCGAATTACCTTATAGAAATTTAATTTGTATAATTAAAATTTCGTTAAGAGAATTTATGAAATATTAGTATTATTAATTTTATAAATAATTTACAATTCGTCATTTGAGATTTCAAAATAATTTATTGAAATCTCAAACGACGAATTGTAAATTAAAATGCCACGTGTTTTTATTATTAATTTAAAAAAAATCGACACTTAATATTTTAATGACAACTAAATTCATTAGATTCCTTACATATTATCTTCCTCCCTCCTAGTCTCGGAAATCTAAAGTTTTAGATTTGTATAAATATGAACAAGTCTAGTTTGTCAAAGAAGTTTCACTTCTGATATGACTGTACGCACGCACTTTTTTATTTTGTATTGGTAGGCGTTTCAAATTCATTTTATAGCAGCCATACATGTTTTCCTGGTGTGTTAAAACTTGAAGGAGACTCCAAGCAAGTACGTAAGAAATATTTGAAATTAAAAAAATATTATTATATAAAAGCCTGAAAGCATCTTCGACGAGTTTGTTGAATATGTAACTTGAGAAGCTATTAGATAAATGGTCTCTACATCGTAATAATGAAATAACAAAGTTCTTAGATAGAATTTGTTTACGTCTTAGTTAAATCAGTATGTAGGAATCGTAAATGTAGAACGCCAAGGCTTTTAGGCAGCGCGATTTGCAAATCAAATATACAACTAACGCCTTACCATTCAAACATATGGTAAGAAGCGAATATAGTACATATAATGTGTTCAAACTAAAAATTATATTCAACGATTCTATACAATGATCTTGGCTGATGCTGTATGGTTTAACTTTGTAATTATGAGTTTACAAGCTTTCATTATTTGTGTCCAGGAACCAATTTTTAACCCCGTCCATATTATGATAATATTTTTAAATCAAATTCAGTGTTACTAGCTAGCTAGTTTTAGTTCACTAGCAAGTTTATTTATAAAAGCTTGCCAAGGCTCGGCACACTGATACATTGATAAAAGAAAAATAAAATTACAATTTTTAATGTGTCAAGCATTTACAGGCAAACATAGCATATATAAGAAATAATAAAATTAATTAAGCAACACAATAATATAATTTAAATAAACATTAAACGAAAATCGCTCTTAAAGTGTGAGTTGAGCAACTATGGATATCCAGATCCAGCTCATTTAACAGAATGCTCAATCTGGACATCGGTGAATTTTGGCCAAAACGCGTTCTCCGGAAAGGAGGGATAAATGGAATGATGGGATGTCTGGGATATCTACTGGGTACACGAAATTTAAATTTTGTTAAAAGGTTGGGGCAATCTAGCTAGTTATATGTAAAATCACATTCAACGAATTATAATTCATATTTGTAGATAAAAATGGCGAGATCTGGAGGACCTTGCCAAACATGGCACACGTATAATAAAAACTATTGTATTCAAAGAACTAAATGAGTCCTAACTGTAAGCTTTTGACTAAAGTAATCTTTCATCTCTTTCTGTCAAATTGTGTTTACGTTGTTATGAAAAAAGACAGATGATTACTCTGCTTAAAACGTTCCAATGCAAATGGGACTAATTTATTTTTATACATAAGGAGGTGACTTTTTACTAACAATACGTGCATACAATATAAAGACTACTTCAGGCGATTAATATAACTCAATTAAAATTAAATGAAAAATATATATTATATATAAAATCTTCAGTTCAGAGAATACTTTCATAACCCATACTTCTACAATAGTATGTAATTGTTTCAAACGCGAATTTCTAACATCAATCAATTATCCTAAAGATCCTTTTCCCACCAGAGAAGTTTGCGAATAATTTAATATAAGAGGGCCAAGTTTATCTTGCGGAAAAGTTAATCTCACAGGCTATTACTGCAACGCGAGGTAGGCTTTTTTATCAAGATTGAAGGTTTTGAAAGTCAATTGTCTTCCGACTCTTTCATTTACCTTATAGGGGTAGTGTGTAAAATATTCGTCATAAGATTTTATGAGAATTATATATTCTACGTTTTATAATAAGGTACATGAGATTTTATTAAGGAACACGTAAAATGAGGTTTTTGTATAGAAATAATAATTCAATGATTATTATACCACAAAGGCAATAGAAAGCTTTATGGGTCAAGACCAGGCAAGCTTCAATATGTCGTATGTTTCTTAATGAGACACAAAGCTATAATTAATATACAGTCGACACTTTGGTACCAACGAATCCTGAGTTTATTATGGCCACGTAAAAAGCAGAGATCCAGGAAGCCTAGCAAAACTCATCGTGACTGGCAGAGTGTAGGGCACCAGACCTCGAGGCCAATCTCTTACTAGCTAGCCCGATCAAGTAAAGGCCATTACGGATCTTACCATCACCCAGGCGCAGAGGCTTGTCGAAGACAGGGAAGAGTAGAGGAAATTGTGCGGCGCCACTAACACGACCTTCAGAAAAGAAGAGTGCGACTGAAATAGGATGCTTAAGATAGGTGTTAGAGAGTACTACTTTTAGGTTATTTTGTCTATGTTTTCTTAAAATGTTACAATAATCAGTAGAAATATATTACTAGTTAACTATACTTTAAAAAGGCTTAGTTCCGAAAGAGCTGAAATAAATTTTCCAAATTCGTGTTTCTAGAAGTACTAATATATTTTCTGCGTAGTAACTAAAATATCCATTGTCGTAATAAAAATCCTGTGGCACTACAGATTTCTGTGTGTTTCGTGAATTTTTTTTGAAGTGAAAACTTCTTTAGCGGCGTTGTACACTTTTTGTGGAATGGGTAAAAAATGGTAAACTTGCGTCAGGACACGTGACCTGATCGAAAATACGTAAGACGGATGGCGCGGCGTATTTAATGTAATATAAATTTTCATGTTTGTGTACGATTCCGCAATAAATAAATATTGTATTCTACCACATAAATAATAGTACTTTTGTACTGATAATTAAAGCAATTCGTGCAAAATTATTCCCTAACCATTCCAAAATATCAAAAATGCACAACGTTAAAATTCAAGTTTTCACTTCTGCCGGCACTCCCGGAGTGCAACCCGACGTTTTTTTCTTATTAAGCAAGTATCGATCTTCTATGTTTTCTGCCTAAATACATCCATAAAAAGTTAGTTTTAGTTTTGCTATTACTGTATTGTTAAAACAATAAACGAATCAAAATTTGTAATGTTAATTAAATGTAATTACTTTATGTTTTGCTTGTATCAATACGGACCAGCTATAACTCGCATGAAACTGCGTGGCTAAGACACAAATGGCGCCATCTTGTAATCTGATCGTATAATTCGTAGACAATATCATTACCATGCCAGATTCAGGACAATTTATTGTAATAGGTAAGAATATGTGTCTCTAGGTTATGGTGCTTAATAATTTAGTTGTAATTTTTACATATTAGACCAGTGCAATGGTTGAGAATGCGATTCTCAAAACAGTGATCGTGCCTTCGAAGCCTGGCTAAGCAGTATTACTAATTGCTTGCACGTTAAAGGAAAATTTTATGAATTAAAAGACATATCTTAATTTCACAAACAAATTTATATCAGTTACGGAAGGCTCAAAAGTATGAAATAAAATCAAATTGAGTAATGGCTACAGAGGTATATATATTTATGTATTTCATATTTATTATTGTTATTAGTTAACGGTTATTTTTGCAGAAACTTTATCTTTAATCTCAGAGCGATATCGTTGTACAAACACTTGTGCATTTCGCCGTCTACAAAAACATATAAAGCTACCGTATTGAGAGAATCTACAATTTAATAAAAATAAACGTTTATTACTTTAATATATATTTAAAAGAAAATATTTCATTCTTTTGCTACATACATATTAGATAACTGTTTTTAAACACTAAGTTCGCCATCTATTAAAAATTAGGTGCTGTGCCTTTGTCTGGCAAAAACTCAGGAATGGCTGGACCGATTTGGCTCATTACGATCTTTAAATATTTGTGGAAGTTCAACGAAGGTTTAAACGTGGGAAATAATAAGTAAAGAAAAATAATAAAACACGACAATTGAATTTTTCAATAAATACCGTAGTCTAAGCTGGGAGATAAATAATGATAAAGATGCCTTCCGACCGAATAAAGCGACCACCCTTCATTATATTTGAAAAACGAAGAACAGAACAATAACAAAAATTAAAAAAGGTGTTCCATGTCAAAACCATTAAAATTATGCACTTTCAACGTAATATCCCTATCAGATCAGATAAAAAAAAATAAAGCGAAAAATATGGAGAAGGCTTTTACCCTAAAAGGTGCCATACAATACTAGACCGCTAAAAACTAACTGAATTTTTTACAACTTATACTCATAACGAAATTTTAAATAACCACTTTTTGTATGTTATTCATTAATAAAGCTCTAATAACACTACTAAAGATGCCTTCAGAAACCTTCAGAAATTTGTTTCATAGCCGTAGTATGAGATTCGATCTCTGTTGTCTAATTTAAAAATTACCAAGTGCACTGGGGCAATACGTAATGTTATAAACATTACATATGTACGTATGGTAATGAAATCGTAACAACTCAATACTTAGGGGTTTACAAATTAAACGAATATCTGAGCAGAAAGCAAAGGGCATCATCGATCAAAGTCTATTCCGTACATTATCCTCACCCGAGAGCCGAGAATTTTCCCTACTTGTAATATTTAATCCCAGCTGAGTAGATTGCATCATAATAGCCTGCGAATGATAAAGCTCCTACTCCCAGGTAACGTTATGATCGATGTTTGATAGCCCTTACTTTGTTGAGTACATATGACTTGTGTTATATTCTTCTTTAAGTATTTAGTACTACGATTGTTGTATGTCGGAGAGAACGTTTATTTATTACCGCGGCTTATAAATCAAATGCTAAAGTCTATCAAAAAATCTATAAATGAAATTAATCATTGAGTTTCAAATGGATTTTTCTCGCGCCTGTCTAGTTTGAGTAGAATATTGTTTTTACATTAGTATAAACATTCTCGGTTATTAAATGTGGAAACATACATTTTATGTTTTATATAAAATGTTTATCAATTGTAATTCAATTCAAACGTAAAAATTATTGCTTAGGAACATCTGTTAGTAGAAATCTAGTGTTAAAAAAGTCTAAGGGCCAATTACAGCCACAGCACACACGCAAAAAAAAATATTTTTATAATTCTCTTGGATAATTGTTATTTTTGTGTGTTTATGTGTGTATATTTTTGTTCGTAATAAATGCTATGTCGATGTCTATATATCGAGAAGTATAATTGTCTAGTCATCGAATTCTAGAAGCAAAATTCTAGAAACGGACATAGTTTAGTTCCTCACAGCAATAGATGGTACTACACTGAGTGGTAATTATACTAAGACGCAAATGTACCAACCCATACCGCTCGAAACAACCGGCTAACAAGGAGACTCACTTAAAAAACCCTTATCCCAAGTGGAAACTCCAACGTCCTACTATACTAAAGAAATAATAAATGCACACCACGAATAAAAGTTATTGAGTATATAATCTAATTACGAGATAGTTAATTAAACCAAAAAACGCTGGTTACACGATGTCATAGCTGTAGCGATCAAGCAATGGAAGTATCAAAAGCCAAGTCTTCCAGCCCCAAACTAAAGACCCTACCTAAAACTCATCAGACCTCGACGCAGAATACAAAATACCACCCGTATCCACACTCGTTGTTCCACACCACTATGTGGAACCAGCTGCGCACTGAAGTAACCGAACCAATTATTCGAGTTAGGGTACATTAAGAAAACAGCGTACACATTCCTAAAAGGCCGGCAACACACTCGCGAGCCTTCTGGAAGTGTTCATCAGTTCATGAGGGAGCTCCATCACATAACATCAGATGAGTCTCCTACCTGTTTGTCCCCTGTTCTATAAAACAAAACTGAACTTAAATACAATTCTATGTATATATTTTATGTTGCGTTGTTAGTATATTTTCTATAAGGTTGGAATTTCAATAAAGGCTTAATAACTATTATATAAAGGCACGAAGAACTGACTCATTTACATGTAAAAAAAGTACAAAAGTCAATAAACAACCTAAACAACCTTAACTTATTCCGGTGTCTATAAAGAAAAACTTTATTAGAGGTTAAGAAAATCTTAGTTGTCAAGGATCAACAAAACAAAGTATAGGGGAGTTGTGTTTCCACTCGATCGCTCGCCAATAAGTAGGCGGGCCGCAAACTTTGCTTTTCTATTCCATGAGAAAACAGTTTTCCGATAATTCAAATATAACAGACATTAAAATGCCAGTATGAAGGATTTGTTTGGGTTGGTACGTGCCAAATACATCGAGATCATTGTGTGGCACATTCAACCAAATATTTTTAAAGTGATAATGTTAGTTTTTATTTATTACATTTGCGAAAAATATTAAAAAGTTTACATCCCTCAAATTCTTCCTTTATTCAACAAATATTAGTAATTGACACAGATACAAGTGTACTCATTTCATAACTCTTATTGTTCGACGGGACCATCATCAGTATACATAACACAATACAAGGACCGACAGCATATCCAAGGCTATATGTATATGTCGCAGTCAATCAGCTTTATAAGCCGTTTAATTAACAGTCTATCCTTTTAACTAGCGGCCTGAAAGGTATTCATCATCATCAATGTTTACCTAGTGGCTTCAGTGTACGACTCTCATCACTGACGTTCGTTCGATGTCGTAAGTCCGTTCAAACTATGCCAATATACTTTCTATGTGTGCATTCGTTCGGTGCATCAATCATCGTGACAAAACCGGCATGCCTAAGACCCAAAAAGAAAAACAAATGATTACAAAACGTACATAAATTTGCGGACCAGTCTTCTAGATTATAGCGCCACTGATTTTTTAAACAAAAATATATCTTTTCAATTCCTTGTACTTGCGTCCTACCAAAAAAGTAAACAGGATTTAAGTTAAACCCGCTATTTTATGTTCACTAAAAGAACCAAAATAACGTAATTGTCACTACGCTATAACTAAGTAAACGATTATGAGGTTACTTACAACATGTTACTTGTCAAATAATATAAGATTTTCTTTTATAAATTTGGTACTGGTAACACTTTCTTGCCTTTTAGTTTCACTAAAATTAAATATTTATACCGCATCCTTACATATACCCTTATCATTGAACTATTAATTGATTTATCTAATGTTTATCTAAATAGAAACGTTCTATGAACGTAAATAACACTGAAAATGAGTCAAACTCAAACTGAAATCTTTATTGCAATCCTTATGTTCATATTTTACACATGACACGTTATAATTTATTACAATAAGGACCTTGGTTAGGCACAGCAATGTTGTGAGAGGGCATGCTTAATTAATTATTAATATAAATTTAATTCTATTCTTATAACATTATTTATTTGGTATATTTGCTTTGGCTTCACGTTGCAAAAAGGAGAATGTACTTAACATTATTAATAAACTTTACTTTTATAAAGAAATTAAAGTCTATCAGTCAGATACTCTGTAACAGTGTAATAACATTTCTTATCTAATAATTCCTTTAAAAATTTGGTAAATCTCAAGTTATTTGTTTCATTCTTAAATTTTTATGGTAATTTGTTATATATTTTTATTGAGGAGGTCAATGCTTCTGATTGATATAATTTTAGACTGGATGTAGGTAGAATCAGTTGGTTTTAACGAGAAGGTAGTGAGTATAGGGTTTTTGTATCCTCCCTTTTTTATACATATTAGGATATTTACAAATAAATTCACATACTTCCAGTAATTCTGTCTAGGAATTATAGCACGAGGACGTTGTCAGAGCGTTAGATGTGTGTCAGGGATTTATGCATGCCTACTTGCCTTTTAATCAAATAGGTATACGCCATGGCCCGTTGGGGATGTGATATTTGCTGAAAGCTGCTTCTCAGAGTTTTTAGAATAGGTCAAACGAGTAGGAGGCATTCCATATGCGGTCTATTAGGATTTAGCCCTTCTCTTATAAGAAGTCGAATAGTTCATAAATAATTCAACGGGCAAACAGTGTATTAAAAAACGCTTAGGTAGTAGTGTAAGTCGTCGAGGTAACGCTGATGGAGACGCATTCTGTCCTAACGTAAGAATATTCATCATCCAACCCAGCCTAGTTATATGATCTTTATGGTTCACTATCACAGAGAGTATATAAAAAGATCTTACTTTATTCTTTTGTTATATACATCGGATATCGAGAGCTCAGGCACCTGCGTAAAAATTAATCTGACTAAGAGTTGTATAGTGTAAGTAATAACCAGTGTAGACAAACTTGCAGGCAAAATACCAAATCAGTCGACAGTTAATTATTTACACACAATGTTATAATTGATAATATGGATTGAGCCATTTACCAATATAGGCGATCAGCCTGTCATTATTTCACAATTGAAATTCATTCACTGCATAATATTAATGCTTTCATTTAATGTTTTGTGTGGTAAGATAGCACAAAGAGAGGATTATATTAATCTATATTCATACTTCAATGATTAAACTGGCATCGAGCTGTTGATTTTTGCACCACTTTAAGGTCCATTGACAGTATCAAAGACTCGCTTTATATAATACAACTATGGCCCTAGAAGCATTCTAAATTAAAATTTCGTTGACAAACCTATGATTTGATTTTGGAAGGGGACAATTATTTTATTTATTTGTATTTAAGCCGTACAAAACACAGAGTTGCAAAAATAGAGCAACCACTTGGAGGAGGCCTTCGCCAAAAAAAATTTTCGATATACAGACAGAAATATTGATATTTAATAATAACTAATTAACAAAAGAAATAACTGTTTGTAAGAGGTTGTATTAAATAAATCAGTGTAATCAGAATCGCTTCAACCTTTTTAGGTCTGGGCCTCAGATTTCTGTATCTATTTCATGATCATTTGTAATAGTAGATCAAGTAGGTGATCACTGATCAGCCTCCTGTGCTTGAAACCGTCGACTTTTTGGGTCTTAGGCAGGGTTTCCTCAAGATGTTTCGGTCACCGTTCGAGCAAATTTTAAATGCTCACATAGAAAGAATGTCCATTGGTGCACAGCCGGGGATCGAACCTACGACCTCAGGGATGAGAGTCGCACAATGAAGCCACCACTGCTCTATGTTATATTTAAAGGTTGTATAATATAAACTCTTCCACCAGTGTATATAATTCATATAAAAATACAAGCTATAGGCGATTCGTGAATAACTAAGCAAGTTTCTGGTCGACTTCTGATGACTATGACAAATGTATAGTAGTCATGAACTATAAAAACTAAATTGTCTATTATGTATTATATTAAAACATAATTCAAAACATTTCTTTCGTTTGGTTTAAATTCAGCAATCTCATAAACATAACAATTATCTTGTTCATGTCTACTAATATTGTTTTTTAATTTTCCAAGAATTGTCAAATATTTGTGCTTAACTCAAATTAATTCGCGTGTTTTTCAACTGAGTTTAATCGAAAAAGTTTAAAGAATATTTTTGTCCGCATTCCAAATACGATCCTCATTTGAATAATACCTCTTGCGTAATCCAATGTCCTAGCGATGAAAATAGTTGAAAACCCACTATGAATTTGTTCGACCGATATGAGATCTGGCAACATGACAGCCTAACATGATTGATCTATTTTTCAAATTTCATATACCCTTATCGCTTTGCCCTAGATGTCAACAGGACTGTCAAGAATTTTAGATCTCACGGCATCATAATTAAACTGGCCATAGTAGTGACTTTGTCTACTAGACTTTTGGGGAACTTTTATAGGATTTAGATTAAAAATTTCCGTTACTGCTTTGAATTCAGGAAGTTTAAAGGCTTTATTTACGTGATATCAAAAGTTTAAATGTAATGCCTTTGTGACGGATCTCTGATCCCACGTAAACCTAAGTGGGTTCTGCTTGGAGGATACTGACTCGTCAAAATCCAAGTGATATAATTGTAATCATAACATAGCAAACGCCATTCCTTTCTATTATTAGTAAGAATATGAAATGTTCAGTCAGCGAGGTTCAAAGTACCGTCACTTAATAAAAGGTGTCCCTAGAGGAGTGAAACAAACAGCTCAATAAGATGAGGCATTATCTTCGCGGGATAAAAAAAGTCGTAAAATGTGGGTGGAGTCACATTAAATAAATTGCAGGCGAGCCTATTGCGACATCTGCGGGTCGCGAGTAGCATGAGAGCTGATAACTTAAGGCTTCATTAAACTTGGTGTTAAAAAGCGTTTAAAATGTTCGTTTTTGACACTTCTACGGTTTCAAAAAACAAAACAGCGCTAAAATATTCATAACTAATTCACCACTCTTTTATAAAAAACAATAATAAATCAGCAGCGCTACAAACGTTTTTTAGTCTGGGCCATTTCTGTATCCATTTCATGATCATTTGTCAATCTAATTGGCAAGTAGGCAAGCCTGTTTCATCACGGTGTTCTTTACCGTTCGAGCGAATGTTAAATGCGCATATAGAAAGAAAGTCCATTGATGCACGGTCGGGGATCAGAGTCAAACTACGACCTAAGGGATGAGAGTTGCACGCTGAAGCTACTAGGCCATCACTGCTCACCACTCCCTGCTGCGTTTAAATTACAGTGATATCCAGGCATTTATAGCTTAGTTTCCTTTTGTACAATAAGTACTTTCTATTTATTTTGTTTTTTGATCAATTATATTTATGGTAGTTAGTTGGATAAACCTATACTTGTAGTGTATATGTAACGTCTTCTGCTACACAATTTAAGCTCAAATTGGCTCTCTCCGTACGGATTTAAAGGAGTTTTAAGGAATATCATCAGTAATCCATCCATGATTAATCTATATTTATTTAGGTGCAATGACACTATTTTCATATAAAAATAATTAACATATTTAATTAAAACCTGAAATCTAAATATTCTTATCCTTAAGAATATTTCCTTCCTTATCCTAAAGATTATGAATTAAAAATATGACATGCACTTATTCTTCTTTATAACGAAAAACCAAAATAAACCGTGTTATTTTTTTATAGCGTGAAGCTAACAAGTTAAAAGGGTCGATTTCGGTAATGCCTAAGTATAAATACTAACAAAATAATTGCATCTCTGCGGTCTATATATAGTTCAGTATTGTACACTATATAAGAGTGATATTTTAAAAATAATAAAATAGTCAGTAGAAAGAAAAATAGTCTTCAAAAACATAAACTGGCTCTTAGTCCAAAACCGCGCCGCTAACTGCGGACGTTACGTCCTACTTAGCACGCTCTTTGATTTTAACTTCATACTTTTTTTAATTAAAAGCTTCTTTAAATTTCGTAAGTGCTCATTTAGTCTCGCTCGAGGACATCATAAGTATTTATTAAATCATAAAGTTTCACGTAAAAGCGTCACCAACACTTCGCAATTTAGGATTTTTGAAAATAAAAATTATGGTAAAATAATGCACCTTTATTAAATTATTAAATTTGTATTATTTTATTTTTGTTTTCTTGTACTAATTATCAAAATAATTTAGTATGTTTAATGAGTGTCCTATTTCGTTTTGTTATTGATCAATGAATGTATTGCAAAATCTGCAATACTTATTTAATAAATCCAAATATTAAAAAAAATATCTGATTAAGCGTATCATGATTCAATGTAAACTAAGGTTATTGGACCTTTTAATGGGTGCCTTGCCTTGCTTGATTGGGTGCCTTTATTTTAACAGTGGAGCTCGTATCAAGGTGATGCTGATGAAATTTTGAATTAACATGGCTCGTATGGTGTTGAAACGAGGCAGGAGGTATCAACCCAAACAACTTCAGAACACTCTCCATGGCAGACTTTGTAGAATACGCATAGAGACGCAATTTCTTTGCGTAGAGTAATACGTTGGAGATTGACAATTCGACAAGCCTTCGCTGAACTTGGTCAAAAGGAATAAGCTGGTATTTGGGAGCACCGGCCCAGAGATGTGAGCAGTATTCTATGTGAGGTCGTACTTGAGCTTTGAAGAGCTGCATACGTTGTACCTTAGTGAAATACTGCTTGGCCCTACCCAAAACACTTCTTTCTTTTACTGTGGAATTGTACTTCTTTTGATATGCCAACTGCATACTGAGGCTGTGTGAAGTACGAAGATCGCCTTCAAATTGAGGAGATACGAAAAAAAGATCTCTCTTAGCAGAATACGAACAAACCTGAGTCTTTGTTGGGTTGAATTTAGCAACGTTGCTGCTACTTCACATATAACATTTCTCCAGTATCGTTACAAACCAAGTTTGTTACGGCTCTCACCGACTTGAGATCGAGATTTGTGCGAGTGGCCGGGTCCACAGGAAACCTTTTGAACATACATATATATATATATCGCTGCTTTGCATGAATACCCGCACAAACCAAAATTTTGAAAATACTGGTTTATAACACAGCCAAATGCAAAATAGTCCTTATTTTATGGTCAGTAAGACTCACGTTCATAACGACAAAACCGGCGTTGTGGCGTGTAAAAATGTCGTTATGTTATTGGTTGATTTATCACGCCAAATTTCTGCAACAGTCGACGATCGCCAATTGCTATTATTGTTTTCGCGTGACCACGTTAAAACTTTCCGGGATAATAACACATTTCTAAATAATCGTGTGTTTAAAGTGTAAAGTTTAGTAATATTTTCTGCAATATTGATTCATTTTGAGTTGATTGATTATTCAAGACAAAATTGTGTCAATTTTCGATAAATTTTTTTGTTGAAAAGTGCTGCATTTAGTGTTACAACATTCTTCACGAAAGAGTAAGTAAGACAATAATACTTATTAAGTTTTATTTGTTTATTCAAGATAGAAATAACAAAATCTTTTAACATATTTACGAAATAGGTTATTATTGCTTAGAAATAAAGCTCAATAACTTATAACCGAAAGCAAGTTAAGTTACTTTTAACGATATAATACAATTATAACGTGTTTTTATTGTTTTTTTGCTGCCTCCTGGCTCATCGCATAGGGCCTTATATAACCGTGATGTCCCGGGTTCGAATCCTGGGTCGAGCAGTAAACGTTATTTCTAATTTAGAAAAGTCTAAAGAGCAATTCGGGGTTAGAAATTGTGCCCGATGAACAGCAAAAGGCTCGCCCCTATAACGTATCCATGAAACCTAAAAACATATCTGGCGAAATGCGGGTGAATTTATGACCTCTGCCGACACCTTCTGGTTTAGTTGTGTTGTGGTGTGGACGTGTGGTGTGTGATGACGTGGCATGGCATGGTAGGTATGGTGTGGTTCGTTATTTTATGAATTGTTCTTTTTATTTATAGTGCCGAATCCCCGTACCCTACAAATAATCCGGAACCTCAAACAAGATAATGAAGATATTATACACCTTCAACCCAAGACTTCAACATCCATACAATTCACTAAAAAGGAACAGTTCATTCAGTCTCCCAATAAAAATGTATCTAATGTTAGTGAAGATTTTTGCTCAGATGATAGTGTGAATGATCCTGATTATGTAGATATCGATACATCCTGTTCTACAAAGAGGTCTCTTTTGAGAAATGAACGCCAAGTTTTTAAAAATTTCATCAGTGAAATAGATTTGAATGAAAAACAATATGACAATTTCAGTAACGATGTTTCCACCAAAAACCAAACAAGTTCACCAATACCTATGCCGATAGCCCCTAGCTTCTTGGTAGCCGATAGCTTCTTTGGTACTTAGTTCTAATACCAATTCTACACAATATATTGATTGTACCAATTCAAATAAAGGACGAAAACGAAAATCTACACCCAATAACTGGTTGCGTAACAAGGCAAAAATCCTGAGAAACTGGTAAGTCCTATATATCCAATTCTAAAAAAGGAAAACCCGTTGTGCCCGCAAAGTCTCTAAAAACACCATGTAATGATAAATGCAAACAAAAGTGTACTCAAAATATTACAAAATCACAACGTAAAGAAATTTTTGCATGCTTTTGGGGCATGGGAG
Source organism: Pieris melete (assembly GCA_963693345.1). NCBI lineage: Eukaryota > Metazoa > Arthropoda > Insecta > Lepidoptera > Pieridae > Pieris > Pieris melete. The sequence continues at coordinate 3,196,150 of CAVNZK010000040.1, read as the reverse complement.
ATCTGCAAAGGCAACGAGATTTTATTTTTCGCCATCTTTCCGTCATTGAACCTCGATATTCATACAAGATGCATAACAGTAACCGGGGGGAAAACAATGCTTTTTATTTGACCGTTTATAATGAGAGAATTCGAGTGTGTAAAGTATTTTTTAAAGCTACCCTGATGCCTCTATCCGAACTGTTCTTCAAAAGAAGAAGAATTCATGTGGCATGTTAGATTTGGATAATCGGGGTAAACACAGCCAACATGTTCATTTAGATCCAGCTATTAAAGAAGGTATTATTGGACACATCAACTCAATCACAAAGATTAATAGTCACTACTGCCGTGCAGACACAAAAAGGCTTTATATTGATGGCGGCAAAACTGTAGCAGACTTACATAGGGATTACGAACTCGACTGTCAGTCAAAAAATTTACCAAGCGCCAAGCGGATTACCTTATGTATTACAGGATCATTAACAAAGAATTCAATATTGCCTTTTTCCAAGCGAAAAAAGATCAGTGTGAGGATTGTACATCATATAGTAATGACACAGAAAACGATAAGGTAGAGCTGAAGGAAAAGTTTGATAGGCATTTAACAGAGAAAGATTTGTCAAGGCAAAATAAAGAAGATGACAAAAAAATTACTCCTGATAATTGTATTGTATTAGTTTATGATCTTTAGGCTGCAATGCCCTGTCCTAGAGGAGATGCATCAAACTTTTATTACGTATCGTAATAATTTCGAAAAAATACGTATAATTTGACAATATGCGATATCAAATCTAAAGACACTGCATGTTATGTCTGGCATGAAGGTGAAGCTAAACGTGGTGCTACAGAAATAGGATCTTGTTTGCTCAAATACATACAGAATTTAAAGCTTAAAGCTGAAGAACTAGATTCAAAATTAGATATAATATTTTATTCCGACAATTGCTGCGGACAGCAAAAGAACCAGTACATAATAGCTCTTTATGTATATACAGTTTATCATCTCGATTTTATTAATTCAATAACCCACAAATACCTAATAAAAGGGCACACTCAAAATGAGGGTGATAATGTCCACTCCCTCATTGAAAAAGGAGTTGGAAAGCTCTGAAGTCTGGACCCATATATACACCTGACCAGTATGTGCACATTATAAGAAATGCTAACAAAACTGGCAAAGCTTATCAAGTAAATGAATTGGAACACGAAGATTTTTTTGATATAAAAGCGCTGGCTGCATCGATAGGCAATAATTTTTCTAAGAATATGGACAAAGAAACGTTAAAGCTAGGAGATGTCAGAATTTTGAAGGTGGAATCGAATGATTTTAATTACTGTTTTTCCTATAAAACATCGTACGAGGACACATCATTTTAATGTGCATACTGGTAGGTATCTGGGTTATAATCATACTGCAAGCTATAGCAAAATGTGGACTTATGTTATATATTTTGTATGACAGCATTTTCTTCTAAAAATACTTTTCCACAGGTTTGTTTAATCTCTGAATTTCATGTTAATTAGCATAATGCACTAATATAATAAACAGAAATGTGTTATTCTACAGAAAAATTTGTTTCGATGGCTTCAACATAAAACTAATAAATTGATTTGTGTTTGAAGATACTTTTCTTTAATATTATCTTAATCGTTATTGTGTTACTATTACAGATATTTCTGAATAACTTGTAGATCATATTACCAGTTATACTATTATAAAAGTAAAATTGAGAACTACTCAAGTATATTATTTTGATTTATGTTCCTATTCATGATAATATGCCAAAACTCATTTTGTAACAAGTCGAATAAAGCATAGTTTTTAATTATTAATTAAGGTATTAGCAGGGCAAAACCTATATATTAAGATTTTAATTAAACCTTGATTAATGCCCTTTCGATTTATACATTATATTCTTCTATTGATTAAATACATGAAAAGTTATGACAGTAAAAATTTTGTTTAATTTTCAAATCGCTACCCTGTAAAATTGTGTGTTTTTGGATTATGCGGTTATTCATGCAAAGCAGCGATATATATAGTGATAATATATATAGTGACTACCGTTCCCGATGCACTGTCGAAGTTTCTAGTTATCTCAATATCCGTAAGTAGCGCTTATGACGAATCCTTGGGAAAATGCGAAACATAAACTCATTGTTGGGAGAAAATAATACAAGTCAATATAAGAAAATTTTATCTTCTTAATTTGGTAATTTTCAGTGTTATTAATATAAAAATGTTGAAGAACCTCTCACTGTTATAATGAACAAGTTTCCACTTCACAGGTTGGAATATAAAATAATATTTAGGTCAAATTAAGCAATCTTGTAGTGAAAATTCACTTTTGGTTGCGTTTAAATAATTTTAATAAAATTACTACAGGAATTAATATATTGAACAATGAGATTATTAGGAAACGCTAGATTTTATGCGAAATATAAAATAAATAAAAAGGCAGATTACCTTTTAAATTTTACGTGTATAGCCGGTGTTGCTTTTCCTAGATAACAAATTAACGATTTAAAATAGAGCGCTAAAATTGTATTCCTCGCTTGTTGGGCTACTCGATACCCAAACACAAAATTGTTGCTAGGTGCAACATTATGCCACCATCATATACCACCGAAAGGCTAAATTTGCATCAATGGACGTAATGCGAGTCGTAAATTGAATTCCATAGCACTTTTAGTTAAGATAGTCCGTGTCAAAGTTATCAAGTGGGGTTATTGCGGCACACTCCCTTGCTCGAGGGATCAAGAGGGGTGAGCTTGGCCCGTTGTGGTGTTTCCGTGTTCGCGCTCTGCTGATACAGAGCGGTACGGGAGCGGGCTCTTTAGATCTTGCTAGGGGCTGCAGCGCGCTGGGAGCTCTACTCGCTGCGCGCAGGCGAGTAAAGTTATAAAAAATCTTTCATATACAGGGTGGCCAAAAAGTCGTGGATCAAACGCAAATAGGGGATAGATGAGGTCATCAGCGGAAAAAAATTGTTCGACGGGAGGTCTCTAAGCTCAACCCCTGCAGAGTTATAATATATTTTGTGTTTTATAATAAAATTGACTTTTTTTACTAATTCTTATTAAAATTCGAAAAAAAATACATCCTGTATCTTTTTTATAATATCTACTAGATTGCTACTAATGAGTTCTTGCGTTAGACATCCTATTTATAGTTGTTTATTGAGTGTATTAAAGATAATATTAAGTTATACGATATAATTTTTTTTCAAATCATACCTTTTTGTTTACTTCGGACCCCACTGTGAAAAAAAAATACTCTACCGAAAAGTGACCCTTACAAGTTTTGGCGCATTTAATTGGGATTCTGAAAAGGTATTACACATGGCCATAAGTCGCTCTAATATCTATTTAGTGTGACTTGGCTAATTATTATGTATAAGCAGGGCATATCACGAAATAGTTACCACCACCTCCGGAGATTTACAAAGATCTTATATTATAACTAGCTGACCCCGCAAACGTCGTTTTGCCATGTATATTAATTCTAGGAAACATTTTTTAGTTAAAAAAAAAACTATCTATTATAATAAAAATAGGGGTTGATCGTAGAGGGGTGACAATTGAGGGTTGTATGTATTTGCGTATGCTGTATCATAAAAAAATAAAAACCAAAAGTCTTGTCTAAAAAATAAAAATAAACACTTAGGGGTGGGACCACCCTTAATATTTAGGGGGATGAAAAATAGATGTTGTCCGATTCTCAGACTTATTGAATATGCATAAAAAATTTCATAAGAATCGGTCGAGCCGTTTCGAAGGAGTTTAACTACAAACACCGCGACACGAGAATTTTATATATCAGATAAACTTATCGCTGGTATTTATATAGGATCATATCACTTGTTACACGAAATACAGGTTTCATAACTCGTACACAACATATACACATCCAGTATAGACTATTTTAAGCATTAAAAGATTAATTTCAAGCAATATCATAAAGTTGGTGATGGTAATGACAGCGATAAACGCTATCATTAAACATAATTACGGGGTGACTCAAACAAGATGAGTCAAACTCTCATCCCTAAACTTATAAAAGTTATAAAACTCATTTGGTGTACGTCAAACACTGTTTGGAGCTCGTCTCTTTTTTGTATAGCAAATAGGTTAAATATAATTAAAATAGTGCCTTCATTGCTCAGTGGTTAAACTTAATATATCGATCCTAGATGATTTCGGGTGGGTTATGAAAGATAAACAGTTTTGTAAAAGCGACAGTTGAAATATCGCATTAAATTCGCAGTCGGATTAAAAAAAAAATTATAGTCTTATAATGAAAGAGATGCAAATATGTGCCCCCCCGCCGGGCTATAAAGCAGGTAGCCGTCATATAGCCAACTCCAGAAAGTTACTGTTCGAAAGAAATATAAGCCGAGTCAAATGCGCTACGCGTTGTACCATGCATACATAATACACTCAACAGCACACTATTTTGTTACAAAAATAAAGTGCTCTAGCGTCGGCCATAGTGAATATTCGTTATTAGGATTGGAAATTTACACATAGACATGTAGTCGAACATGCCAACCACTAGATCACAAGGCTTATTACAACTATTGTGTAATACAAAAACACAATGTAATTAATTACTGACATATTACAGACAAATGATCTGTCATTGTGATATATTGACATTCCAACACACGCCCGAGGATCATGTGATTTATGTCAACAATATATGTGACAGAAAAAATGAGGGTGATAATAGATGAGTAATTTACCGTGGCTAATATCTGTATAGTTATCAAGGACATTGTATTATAATTATTTAATATTGTTTGTTTTTTATTGTCTTTTGTAATATATTATTAGTTCTTTGTTTACGCTATATGTTTAAATTTATTTACTAGTCTTTGGATAACCACGATTGCTGTATAGCCCACGTAACGTCTGGTCAATAACATCTAAGTAAATTAGGTATTCATTCGGTTAAAAGATTTATATTTATATGTTTTAATTGCTTTGTTTTATTCCATACGTAAGGTATATTATATCTTATGTAGTTTAGCACTTGTTGCGCTCACCTTATTTATTATTGCTTTATTTTTTCCTTACAGTGATGGCCTGGAAGAGATCGCTCGAAAGCGATAACTCCGTCAGTTGGTTTCCTTATTAATATTTGTATTTCTTGCAACGAAATGAAAGTAAATATAAATAAAACAAAAATTAATAGTAATAATACGTAGGTAAAAAGGTATAAACGTAGATATATTCTCTCCAACTTACAACTCGGTAAAAATTTGACTAACACATATTATATCAAACAATATTCGTTAAGAAAATAAGGCTTTTCAGTAAATCCTATAAATATATTATGATTTCATTAATTGTATTTTTGTTGTTATACAAAATATCATCCTAAAAATAAAGGCGTTACGCGTTCCCAAAAATTGTGTACATTTTACAGGGTTTGAGAGTTGAGAAATCAAAATATTTTTCCACGCTTTCAAAGGATTAAAACTAGTATAAAAGTCAACACAAAAAAACAATGGCGTTTTTAGGCCTGGCCCTCAGATTTCTTGTTGTGATCGTACTTGTTTTTTCAAGCATAATTTCTGAATACCACCTTTATCATGGACTTTAATTTCTTAAACACTGTTTATTTTTAAAATGTAGCGTAAACGTATAATCTGTGGTATCTTTAGTATAACTAGCCCACAAAATCCGATAATCGTTGCTTAGAAATTAGTCAGTTGATAATTTTCAACGCCAACTACTAACTAACATTTTAAAGTAGGATTCGCCTTCTAAGCCACCGAGCTCCGAAAACAAAGCAAGCAAAGTTTTCGTCAATTTATATACAGATTTAGATACAAAGATATAATAACGATATTATTAAAACTAATTTTAAGTAAAATCTAGTGGCGCTACAACCCTACTCATAACATTACCTCAGATTGCGTCTGATTCAAAATTATTTTTATTAACTAGTAAGTTATCAGACTGCTGTGCCTGATGATGCCGAGACTGTATGGATTCTTGGCTTTTATACATTTCCTCACGAGATGTTAATGAGGCACATAGAAAGAAATTTCGTATATTAGTATAGTGGTAGAGAACGTACTTCATGATTGACGGTACGCATAAACCAACACTGCTGTTATCAATTATAACTAAAACTTTAACCCCAAATGCCAAGTTGTAATCATAGGAATGTGCCTTCATTTCAAAAACGGTCATTATTTGTATTCCACCCTCAGCCTTTCTCGGTCCGTGATTCATAAATAAAGAAGTGTTGGACCTTTATTTCAATACTTTATCTTTTGAGATAAAATCTATCCAAATGTAACGAAACAATCAAATATTTTATATTTTATTAGGTAAGAATAGACTTTTAATTTCAAGTTTTGTTTTTATACGTAACGTAATAATTATAAGTGCATACGAAAAACAATAATCACATGGAATTGGTTAGTAGTAAAAATGTGACAGAGTTTTCAAATAAACAGTATTTTATTACTAAACATTAATAATAATTATTGCTTATCTTTATCTAAAGTTTCGAGAATACTGGAAGCTAATGGTATGATTTAGTCTTACGTATTGTCTCAGTAATTGAAATTACTGAGACTGGTTAACATAGGTTTTAAGTATAAGACACGCTTGTTTCCTTAAGATGTTTCTCTTCAACATGCATTAATTGCTTACATAAAAATCCCTAGGTGCGAACTGTTAGGCCGTGGAATTAAAATGCCTTTAAAAAAAGGATTTTAATAGAATAGTAGTAACAATACAAAAATTAGACAACCGCTCTCTAAGAATGATATACGCAGACTGACTGAAGTCACTAGGAACGTTATCCTCTAAAAGTCTGCATTGATGATGAAGGTGATGAGTTAGCATTATGGCTAACAATCTAGGAATGTAACAGAACGCACGACTTAAGGAGAGAAATGGTACACTAAATTATTGGTCTGGTTTTGTCTTTTACAGATCTGATAAACAATAAACTACAAGCTCCCACCTTTTCATAATGCCAAATCATAAAATGACTGTTTCCCGACTGATTTGAGAGCGACCGCCGATGCGAAAACCGCTGTGTGAGTTCGAAAAGTGAGTTACAGAATCGCAGGGCAGAACTTAATACTTAAAACGTTCCTGATAAAATTACGATTAATTCGCTTCAATTTAAATCTGAGATGAAGCTATGAACATAGCAAAACAAACTTATGTAGGTACATCAAATATGATCCCTTTGAAAGCATTTAGACGTTTTTACTTCAAACAATAAACAGTCGTATTTGCTGAGCGCCCCTTCCTGACTTTTTAATACAATTGTCCTTCTCGTGCACTTGAGTGAAGGACTGAAAGTAGGTTAATGCGTATGTTAGTTCCGCGGACGCACAAGCTCACCCGGTAATACCCGGCCAGATTAGAAACATAAAAGATAATAGCAGACTTTTCATTTAATTTCTCTTTTGCGCGTTATGGTTTTTTTAAAAAGGCTTTAGAAAACTCTTGCTTTATAAATATTTTTTGCATTGTAATTTAAGTAATCAAAGCAAACTCTTGTCTCCCTAATGAAGTTGGATTTGTTAGATGCATTTCTTTGTCATTGATCTTTTAAATATCCATGCTCTGTCTTCTATGAAGACACTATCAGTATTGGCTATAAGATATGGCCGTTTCCTTACGATGTTTTCACTTAAAGTGTTGCTGTACGTAGAGTTGAAAGTAGCACGGTTTTCGTATAATTTGTGTATATAAGAAAATTAAAGCTGTATTTATATAATCGTTTTACAAAACACTCTTACTTTCTTAATGTCCTATAACCCCTAGATGGGGTAGAGTGCGTCCACAGTGGGTCTCCATCGCGTACGGTCTTGAGCCCTGTATTTCACCTTGCTCCAAATCTTCCGGCTCTCTTTGCCTCATCAGTACGGCGCCAGTTTTGCCTGGGACTGCCATGCTTCCGCTTTCCTTACGGGTTCCAAACGCCTGCTTTGGAATATGATTGAGATCCCTTCGGAGTGTATGGCCTATCTAATTCCGTTTGCGTCGCTTGATCTGCTGAATAATTGGGGTTAGTAAGTAAGTAAGTACAATACACTCTAGAATTGTCTAAATTGATAAGAAAAGCAGAAATATATCAGAATATATCTTTAAACAATTATATAAATAAATAGACAACATATTAAAAACTCAATATTTTCCTACAACATTGCTAACGCGTTGTTTAAACCTCTAAGCTTTTACATGTAAGCTTTTATTAATTAACTAATAAATTAAACCTAAATTACGACAGCATTCACAAGCTCACATCCATCCAGGTTAGGAACATAAAAGTTATTTTTCATTTATATTATTCTTTTAAACGCATTTTAATTTAGTAATTTTTTAGACGACTCATTGGTATAGTGGTTAGTACCCCTGACTGCGAATCCATGGGTGCCGGGTTCGATCCCCGGCTGAGACGAACATCGATGTGATGAGCATTTGGTGTTGTGCTTAGGTCTTGGTCTCTTAGGTCTTGGGTGTAAATATGTATTTATATGTCTATCTATCTATGTATGTATATCCGTTGCCTAGTACCCATAACACAAGCTTCACCAGCTTAGCATTGGACTCGGTCAATTGGTGTGAATTGTCTTAAAAAAAATAATCTAAACTCCACAATCACTGTTATGTAATAAATAAGTATCTCCCTGTGTTTATTTGCTTTTATTATTCTTCAATCTTCAATTCAATTCCAATCAAACACACAAATCTTTCTACATATTATTGATAGGTACTTATTAACCCAATTTCGCTCTACCAAATATCAATATCAACCAAAGCCCTGAGTCATATTTCCGTTTCACTGACGAAAAATGTAGTCCGCAAGCCCAGTGCCAACGCTGTAAGCCATCAAACGACTGTGATACATTCCCTGCAATAAAGCATGTCTCGGCCTTGCAAACTGTATAAAATCAAAATGTACATTTACTAACGTATGCAGCCAAAACGAGCACTTTGAAACTAGATACTGAATAATTCAGAATATTCCTTTGAAATGTTTTATTTGACGATCGGAAACTGTACGTTCAGAGACATTCAAGTTTTTCTTTGAAATTTTGACGATTTTAACAAGTTTTACGTTTATGGCTCGGAATGTTAGTTGTAATATTTAAATAAGTTAGGGCACGCAACTGAGATATCTAAGTTCGAAAGTAGTAGACAATCATAATATGATTTACAAAAACGAAGCATTTAATTTTTAATCTTCCTCTATACACTCTGATGATGATCCCAACTACTATTGAAGTATATCTGTTTATTTTGATAATACACTGTGTATATTACTATACAGTTTAAAAGTCGAAGTTAACGTCGGAGACCAGTGCAGTTAGGACACTACTCAAAGGAAAGTTCTAAAATCTAAGCTTGTTTGCTATCAACTGGAAAGATTACTAAAGAAATTGTGTATTTACTATTGCAATCCGAATTTAAAAGACTACATAGCTGAAAGCTATGCTTATGTATGAGCACTCTTTCGCTATATATATTTCGTAAAAATAATGGTATTTAGTAATACTAATCTTTACACAATTCTTGCAACATATGAAAGCAATATGCTAAATGCAAAAGGAAGTGGCAAGTTGTAGATATTATTTTTAAGGGCGCTAATATTTAAATGGTATTATACCAATAAAATATTTAATATATGTAGGTATTTTGACGCAGTAAATAATGTATAAGTGTTACATTAAGCAGTGGTAGCCTAGTGGCTTCAGCGTGCGTCTCTCATCCCTGAGGTCGTATGTTTGATCCCCGGCTGTGCACCAATGGAAGTGTGCATTTAACATTCGCTCGAACGGTAAAGAAAAACATCGTGAGGAGACCGGCTTGCCTTAGACCCAAAAAAGTCGACGGCGTGTGTCAGGCACATGAGGCTGATCACCTACTTGCCTATTGACAAATGATCACGAAACAGATTCAGAAATCTGAGGCCAAGACCTAAAAAAGGTTGTAGCGCCACTGATTGTTTTTCTTACAACGCGTTAATATTTATTTGTCCACTCCTTTTCTATTTCATAGCCCAAAAATTATGTGAGTATAATGCAATTAATTTTTATTATATATCTTCTGCTTCAACTTCCTGTGGTCGTAATTTAATCTTCACGGTCGATTAGGCACAGAAAGCAATTATAGTCGAAACGGTAATTCATATTGTGTACAATACATTAAACAGGAGATCAAATCACACGATGGTCATAAATTTGCTCCAGTTTCGGTCGCTAGATCCTCGGGGATTCCCGTACCGTTTGTCTTGCCCACATGAGATTGGCTGACTTGTAATTTCCTACAAGATTGTTCATTTTATTCGAATTCTTTTTTGTAATTGTTGCTTTGGTTTATATAGATTTGTGGTGCTACAAATTTAGGTAGATAGATAGTATAGATAGTTCTACGCAAGGTTATTTCATTATATATAAAATATATAAAAACTATAAATATGCCCACTTGCGTTGCTGATGTCCTTAAACCTTTTAAAATGGTCCCAGTTTCGGTGCTAGATAAAACAATTGTTTATCAGAATTCAAATGACGCGAAAAATCAATGAAGCATACAAAGTGTGTCTGTCTAAGTTTTTATTTAACATTATTTTTGTACCGTACAACCTTCGCACATGGAAGGGTAAACAAAAATATTCTTTGATACAATAGGATTCAAACGCATGAGCTATGCGCATAAGAAGATATGATAAGAATCGCATTTCTAGTCATTTTTAATTTTCGTGAAGATGAATAAAATAATGATAAACCTACCCTTATTAACAGCTCGTGTTTACCATTATTGCCAAATCGAATCACTACATAATACATAGTGTATAATTACTTATCTGGAATACACAATGAAGGAGTCAAATATACCATCGGGGCTCTTAATTTAATTGATGTATTAGATTTAGTACAGCGATATGAAGGTACTGGAGTCTTAATTGAGGTATCGTATTACCAAATATAATAATTTGGCTTGTAATATTATAGTTCTAATTAAGTTTGATGAGAACCCCTTAAATTGAAATTATTAGACTGTGCGTATAATTGGTACGTGTAGATTAGAGATATTTAGTTTCTTTAACAATACTCTTAGTTCTACGACGCTTTGTGGAAACAGAAAAAGGGATGTTTGTAAACCATTTGAATTATATAACTTTTTACTTATTAATATAATAGTAGAAGTTACCGCGTTATCGCTTTTTAAGTTTATGGGCTGCTTATAGTTAGTCAATTACGTGTGGCGTGTGTGTTCATAACGAGACTGACAATTACGACTTTTGAGTGACAAAAATAAAAATAAAAAAAATTGTCTAAAATTAATATTTTTTTTGGGTATCACTTAGGGGTTTAAAAGATAGATAGGAGACGATTCTCAGACTTACTGAATATGCATAAAAAAATTCATAAGAATCGGTCGAGTCGAGTATGGGAACGAACATTGTGACACGAATTATTTATATATTAGTATATTTTATAGAAAGTTTTGTAGTTCCAAGAATGTTTCAAATAATCAAATCGTACATTTTTAACATTAATCTAGATAACATTAGAAGCTAGCATAATTAGTTTAAAATATTTTGTTAATGTTTTTACACTCAGCTTTCATAATATGAATGAATGAGCTGTTGTTTGGCTAGCTTTATTTAAAAATGGAACGTTAAATAGTGTATTATTGAGGTCAAAATAATGTTACATGAATTAATATATAGGTATGTACTTGATTTATTAAACTATCGTTAGCCGTATTGACTACCGTTAAATGTTTAGGCGTGCAAAATATATTTTTGTTATTATCACTCTCTAGTCACTTTGCATGTAAATAAACGTGACAAAACAATTAGATGAATAACGTCTTATTGGTGATATAAGTTTTTGGGAAGTAAGGAATTAATGAAGATAACAATTTTTTCAAATTTTAAATTACATCTATCGTTTTATTCACACTTTTGATGATAAATTTCGGGTGTAAAATGACAAGTTTACTTATTCGACTATGATATACATTTTTCTTCATACATTCACGGAATGACTGGCAGCGCTCGAGATGAGACGGGAGATCGGTCCGTCTCTCTCTCGTTATACCTGCGATCGCGCTCGTGAGGTTTTGGTGTGACACAAGTTTCTGAACATGTCACCCGACTAAAACGATTTTAAAGACGTTATCACGTCAAAAACATTAAATAAATTTCATTAATTACTAAATTCAAGTTCTTTAGCCGTGACATGCGAGTGGCTCACTTATAAATTCGCAAAACAAATTTTCGGACAAAAAAGGATAGTACTTGAGTAAGATAAAGACAATATATCTACAACGTTAACTGTATCGTTTTTGTACGTAGTAAAATAAGTTCTCTTTTAAAGAACAGTGACATTCACAAAAGGAATACAAGAAATAAGGGAAAACTTTGAATATGTGTGTAATGGTGAATGTCAATCACAGAACAAATTTTTAGTTTTTTCACTTATGTAATTTTAATGACATTGTGGTTTATGACATTTTCATTTGAATAATTGTTATGTAGAGGGAGGCTAAAACTTGCTGAGTTTCTTGCCCGTTCTTCTCAGAACAAGACCTCCTGGTAGTTTTGCGAACGGATGGCGTAGTCTTGCACTTTCGCAAATTTTGTAAACGTTTTTGACATTCATAAGCATACGCATCAAAACTGAAGAAACGTATTTTGAATGATTGATTAAATATTAAGTAACAAATTTCACCCAATTGCGGTTCATTTTATGTAATTGTACTTGTTTGTATTTCAGTAAAGAACCGGGGAGGAATGTGGGGCGGCGGCGCGCAATGCGTGCACGCTTCGCTTCCTCGCGGTGCCCAAACGCGGCCTGCCCCGACGCTCAGTGGCTCTATAGCCGATCGCCGCCCGCCCAGGTATGTGTAGTCACATTTGGTGTGTATGTTCTTCATATTTATATAGTTTAATATACACATAGTTCTAAAATGTTCACAGAAGCTTTTAACTAGAGCTTTAATCTCTTTCTGCAAATTGTTGGACGCCGTAATAAAAAGAGGCAAATGAATGCTATGGTTAAAATTTTTAATTATAGTTTTTCGAGACTGAGGGGTTAAGATTAACGCTATTGTAACGATTATTGTGACAGTCCAACGGTTAAAGATAACATATAAAAATTTCATATTACATATAAAAATAATCTAAACATACAACCTTTCTTCCTGCACTGGTTGCCTCAGCTGATGCAAGGCACCAGTATTCGGACGGATAATGAACGGTTAGAGAACGAAAATCACTATGTTTTTTTTTTTTATACAACGGGTGGCAAACGGGCAGGAGGCACACCTGATGTTAAGTGATACCGCCGCCCATGGACACTCTCAATGCCAGAGGGCTCGCGAGTGCGTTGCCGGCCTTTAAAGAAGTGGTACGCTCTTATCTTGAAGGACCCTAAGTCAAATTGGTTCGGAAATACTTCAGTGGGCAGCTGGTTCCACAAAGTGGTGGTGCGCGGCAAAAACTGCCTTGAAAAACGCTCAGTTGTGGAACGGCGGACGTCGAGGTGATACGGGTGGAATTTCGTATTCTGTCTCGACGTCCGATGATGAAATTCAGCTGCAGGTATTAATCCGAACAACTCCTCTGAACACTCTCCATGGTAAATGCGGTAGAAGATGCAGAGTGAACCCACATCTCTACGCAACGCCAAAGGATCAAGCCGCTCGGAGAGGGATTGGTCGTCGACGATTCGTACCGCTCTGCGTTGTATACGGTCAAGTGGAAGGAGCTGGTACTGGGGAGCCCCCGCCCAGAGGTGAGAGCAGTACTCCATGTGGGGCCGAATTTGCGCTTTATATAGTTGCATGCGGTGGCCCGGAGTAAAGTACCGCCTCGCCTTGCTGAGCACACCAAGCTTTTTGGAGGCTAATTTAGCCTTTCCCTCCAAGTGACCGCGAAACTGAACGTCGTACGATATGTCATGTTCATATACGATACGTACATCGCGACACGATACGATCTTCGTATTTATTACGTTGTTAAAAGTAGGATAGATTTTCAGTCTGCCTGCAAGCTCAATAACACCTGATCTAGCATATCCCACACTAATCGCCTCAGCAACAGAGTCATATTCGACACGAGCCAGTGACCCTAGGTCTATGCCAGTCGAGCCGATCTCGAAAAAAGAAGTTGTATCAAAAATATAATTATGTAAATTAATCAAAGTACGAAAGCCCCACCTGTCTTCATTGTTAATTACGGGTGAGTTTCAACAATTCACACAACACAACACTGTTCATCTCCGGATTGAAACTTCACTCAACACGTGTAATTACACAAGTTTGAGAGGTTAACGAAATTGGAGAAGGGCTAGTTTGCACGAGTGTGCCTAAATACGTATCAGTTAAGCGATTTGTTGCTAAAATGTTCTCTATTTACTGAGGTTTCCGTTGTACGGTGTCTAGAGCCGATTTATTTTTTTTGGAATACTTCACGACTATAGACAAAAAAATATTTTTTAATTTATAAATTTATTCTCATTGCTTTTATCAATCGGTTTCTATAAATTTACTTTATAAGACATTTATATCATTTACATAAAATATAAACTTATCAACTCTATAAAGATTTAATTCTCTTAATCAATACATTTGTATTGATTGGTCATTGCGCTGCTCATTTTTTTTTGACAATTCACACCAATTGACCTAGTCCCATTCTCAATATATATATATTTAATAGGCAAGGGATATACATACATATTATAGATAGATAGACATATATTTACATATTTAAACACCCAAGACCTAAGCACAACACCAAATGCTCATCACATCGATGTTTGTCTCAGCCGGGGATCGAACCTGGGACCCATGGATTCGCACTCAGGGGTACTAACCGATAGACCAATGAGCCGAATTTGTGGAGCAGCCGAGTTTTTAGAGGATTTTATTTAAATGTATATAAAATTTATGATATTTTTTGTTACATACAAGCAGTCTTCTAAAATACAAAAAAGTATTACAATATCACTGATATTACTTGATAAAATGTTGTTAATGTGCATGGATATTAAAAAGAAAAAATTTGCTCGACTCAATTTTATATGTCAAATAGAAAGTTTAAGAACATGATTCTATGGGGAGCTGAAATATTTATATAGCATATAATATTAATACACTGTCGTGAGCTTTCATATATACCGTTATCAATCATAATTTGTTCATAATGTTTGTCGAGCGAAACGTCAGCTATGGATTTAAGATTCCATAGAAATGTATTTACACTTATTACGTGATTCATATTCAATTTATTTATGTATAAAATAAAGTTACTTTCGCATAACATAATTTTTTAACAAAACGAATATACTATTGAACACTAAAAATCGAATCGAATCGAAAATCTTAAAAATTGTTTTCCTACATATTGCGAAAAAAGTGCCAAAATAATATACCGTAAAACTTTTGTCGTTTTTGAAATAGAACAAAATAGTTGACAATAATAGAAGTATCAATAAATAATAGTCAATAAAGCATCAAGCTTATAACTAAAAAGATAGAACTGTATGTACTTTTTTAAATTCTTATATAAATTTATATCTAATAGATATCTTTATCATCTAAATTCATAAGCAAGTAAAGACAAATCCTTCCTAGCTAGCATAATTCCGTGGATCATCCGCAGTTTCAGTTGATTACTTCTTATCAATAATATACTATTATTGCTCATTAACTAGTACATATTATACATTATACATATATAGAATATTTAAAATTATGCTTACTTAGAATAATCAATTGACATACATCATATTATTTTATTTACAACTTTCTGAAACGAAACACTTACTCTAAACGTAAAGTACAAATACCTACTTGAAAACTTTAATGTCTTCTTATCACAACACAAACTCACTAACACCTCCTAGCCTTTCCAAAATAAACATTAGAATAAAAATTAATACTTAATTAAATGTTGTTATTGGGATACACAATACGGCTGGACCATGACTACGTACTCCGCGTAAGAGTTCGGTTCAAAGATACCTTATTTCTCAAAGAATTACATTCACTTAGTGATAGATTTTAGAGTAGCTTAGTAAAGTACATCGTGATAATAACGATTTAAAAATAAGCTATATAAAATAAAAATAATAGTTGGTAACAATATTTTACAATACAATTTCTTCGTATTGACGACTCATTTTTGCGTGGCTTATAAAGGTCTTATTGCGCATGGCTTCCACAGGACTTGTGCATACAGCGCGTATTATAATCAGCGGCACGTAAGTCTAGCGCTGGCCGATACGTGGAGGGGATTGCTGCGCATGTGTACTGTCGCGCGGGGGACAAAATGCGACTGGAGAGCCAATCGACGCTCTTCATTCCGCTAGCCCCCCTCAGGTACCTTATTTTTTACTTCTGCGCAATAACGGTCAGCGCTAGAGTTCGTGCCGCTACTTATACTCAGCGCGCCATGGAGGTGAAGTCGGGTTAATTCAAAGAACGCGGCTTTCCGAAATACAAACTTTCCTTTACAGCGGTTTTTTAAATGAATGGAAATTGCGCGTAGTATTGGTCAGCAAAGTCAAGTAGCCACGAGTCATTTTATTGAAACATCATTCGACAATAATATAAGAAAAGGAAAACCTTTTGTGAAAGAAATATTCTTTATGGATTCTATATCTAATAGAGAGGGTAACATTTTAAAAGTTCCGAGTGCGTGTATTATGATCAACGTCACAAATATGTTTAAGACTCTTGTAAACAATGAATAATAAATGTTACAGGCTGGTTTTTTAAAGTGTCGGTTCACAACGCACTCGTTGAATTTTCAAACCTCGATTGGCGGCGCGGGAAAATTTTCCAATTATTTATTTGATATATATGTTGTTTATTAGGGCGCTAGTCTATTATCTTTAGCTTGTTTAAAATACATTAAGAAGAAAATGTGTTACTTTGCCGCAACACTAGGTGGCGCTGAGGCAAATAACTGTAACATAAACTGACAGAACACTAGAGAACGCCATCTGTAGTGACTTTACTGAAACAGCCTGGCTATATAAACGGTTTGGTTAAAACGCGTACAATAATGACAATTTTATTTTGATAAATTTAATCATTTAGAAAATAAAATTAATGGCACAGGGACCGGTTTGAATTTCTAATATATAAAATTCTCGTGTCACAGTTTTCGTTGCCATACTCCTCCGAAACGGCTTGATCGATTTTGATGAAATTACATACAACCCCAAATTTTCACCCCTCTACGATCAACCCCCATTTTTTATTATAAATGATATACATGGCAAAACGACGTTTGCCCGGTCAGCTAGTATTTCTATATTTTTCATTAATATTATTATTACTATGTACGTTAAGAATATTGCAAATATAAACTATGTTGAAATGTTTCAAATGTATGGACAGTCATAAAATAATAGTAATATAAAACTATTCCTTGTTAAAAGATATCAGTAGTAGATTATAAATTACTTCGATACTTACTTAAAATTAGGACTATAAAACCTCTGCAAATATGTATGGTTGTGAAAATTCTATGTCTTAAATTTCCAGGCCCACACCACCATCACCGACTCTGATATCTCAGATCGACTCATCGGTGGCGTGTCTTTGGCTGCTTACTCCCCTGTCTGCCGGGACAGCAGTGGTTGCTGTACTCGTGGCAGTCACCACCAACAACTGGCTACACACAGAGGAGAACATCCTGAATACATCCTTCAATGGTACAGGAAGACATGAATTAGTCGCAAAACACACCGTGTCGGGATTATGGAGGATATGTCATACTGATCGTAAGTTATTTTAATGCTTTTGTTTGTTCACGAGGTTTCACAAACTTTCCCTTGTTATTTTGGTATTTTAGAAATTTCATTTGTGGATGTTTTTATCAGAAAGTGCTCTCTACTACTATCAAAAGTACTTGGTTATTTACGCCTTAAACATACATATTATAAAAAATAGGTTATATAAGTTATTAGATAAAATAAATAATTTAACAAAAAAACATAATATTGTCTTTTATTGACATAACTTTTACACATATTATAAATTTATAATTATTTTACATAATTTAATCGGTTAAATAATACATAACTTCAATTCGGTATGTTTTTCTAAAAAACATAAATTTATATGTTACACTAAAAATATACCAACTAAAACTTAACTAAAATAACTATAACTATGTAATAATAAAAATTAAAAAAAAATCATAGGTTAACGAGTCATAATTATTATATAAGTAGCTAATTACGTGTGTTTAAATTTATAAGTATTAAATATCTGTAGTGTATGTATGAGCAAGCTGCACTTGATAAATAAATACATGAGAGGATGAGATGTAAGAACCTAACAACCGTAGGGTTGTATCCCTAAATCCTACAGACGTACCCTAACACATAAATAGTGAATATATAAATCTATAAGTACGGGTTGTCTGCACCAAGAGACCTAGGGTAACAAATGGAGCCCTACGGGTAGAATCAAAGGTTCAAGGTGGTGGGATTATCTCTCCTCCCGGGCAGGCTCACCACGATAATTTAGGGGTTGAAGTAGTTTTCGCCACTTTGAGAGGATACGAGAAATAAATAAGACAAAGCAATATTCAAATCTGATTTATTGTTCAAAAACAATATCTGTAATACTACTTACAGTTAACGATTATCTAGTTGATAAAAGGGCCTGGGACTAGTGCTAGACAGGCTACCTCTAATTAATTTGCGATATTTATTTTAAATAAGTGTTGTTTGATGATTTGCTGTTTGAAAAGAGTACCGAGAGTTTTTTACGCCGGATTTTTCTCTCGGCCTACACCCTCTGTCTTCTTTGCCGATGAGTAGGGATGCCTACAAATTCAAATTTAATGACGTGGAATAAGTGATACATGTATCTTATGTTCCATAATAAACATATTTTATTTATTTTTTATTTTATTTACACCTATTCACACATACACAAGTATATTCATGTGAGCTGTTGGAGTTACGCGCACCTTCAGCTCTTAAAATTTAGAACAGACACGTTAGTCGTGTCAGCAGTTGGTCAATGTCCAAACTGAATGTGAATATACCGTGTTCTGTAAATTTCAGTTATCATATTCATTAGCGAACTCTTTTGACTGCAGCGATTCCTCGGCTAATCACATGGCTGAAATTAGGCAATCGATTAAAAGAGTTAGTCTGTTTGCATTAAAGACTCGCCATATAGCGTCGACACTGTAACTTCCTATAGCGATTACGATCTCTACGTTGTTGTATGCATGCTTGATATCTTATAATAATATAATATGATTGGACAATTCACACCAATTGACCTACTCCATGATAAGCTGGTGAGGCTTGTGTTATGGGTTCTAGGCAACGGATATACATAAATATTATAGAGAGATAGACATATAAATACATATTTAAACACCCAAGACCTAAGCACAACACCAAATGCTCATCACATCGATGTTCGTCTCAGCCGGGGATCGAACCCGGGACCCTGGATTCGCAGTCAGGGGTACTAACCATTAGACCAGTGAGCCGTCTAATATCTGTAGCGCTGATATCGCAAATTGCGATTAAACTCTATAGTCTATACCCTTTAGAGTAGTTAAAATGACAGCAGGTCCCATAGAGTGTATTACAGTGGCACGCATATCAACATAAATTATTTTCTATTCAAAGTTTTATTAGTCTAAAAACTGCATTGTCGATACAAAAATAATATCAAAAATACTAGACTCTTAATAAAAAGTAAATAGGTAGTATGATTAAATTATATCAATATAGAAACGTATGAATTCATAACCGCAATTACCGTCAGCTTTTCACGTTATATAAATAATAATTTACATATTTCAACTGTTTACAGATGCGCTTTGAAGTTTCTCATTAAAAGCTTGAATAATATTAAAATTTTTATTCAGATTCATTTAATTTTTAGGTCATAACACAACGCATTCGTCGAATGTAGAATTTGTATATCATTTAAAAATTAAGTAAAGACTATTCTTTAGCGTTTAACTATTTAAACGCTGAGGAATTTTTAATAGTAAATAGTCTTGTCCTGTCCCGATTGAATTAAAAGAATACATACTTACGATCTACATGAGTGTTTCTAAGTTTGGGAGCGTTCGAGTATTACGTAACGCAATTTTTGGAGAGTATTGCCCCCCCAATGTAACTCGCCGTAACGTTTTTGTATATAGTAAAACGTTTCGTGACCACCTAGTGACTCTTTAGTTACTATTATGTGGTGTAAGTCGAAAATAATATTAACAATAACGCGTAATTCAATCCCCGCCCACGCAATCGTAACGTTTTACAAAGGGAAAAAAAATCGTTACGTAATACTTTAACGCTCCCTTTAACACTAATTTAATTTTTGTTTGCTAATCGGTAAAGCGTATAGCGCATAGCGTGATATAGCAGTCCACCATTCAAATGAATTTAAAATTGATGTTAGTAACCATGTCCTTAAAAAAAATTAAGATCTAAGTGTACGTTTACTTTTATTAATTTTTTTTCATTAAAGTTATAAATATACTAAATAAAACAAAACTCTATATAGCTGGTTGATAAAAATTTAAAGCATAACTAAAACAAAAAATAACAACGTGTTTATGCATTATAATGTGTTAGATGAGGGAACCCTTTTAAGTAAAAAAATACCTGTATCAGGGTACCTAGCTCTTCCATAACATATACTACTACATTGCAAAATTTTAGATTTATATGTTTATATTAATACAACTGTGGCAGACTTCTCTGTCGTGCATTACTGAAAGCATTCTCACGGGTTAACATAAAAATCGTAAATTAATATTTGTGATAATGAATTTAAAAACGATTATAAGGGTTTTGCAGACTCGTGATTTGCAAGCTTATACGTAATTCTACATTATTATTTTAATTATCGTGTTATTATTGCGATTTGAAAAATGTGTAATTTGTGATTATATTGCCCACTTCAAAGTTTTTTTTTTTATAATAAAAACTTTTCCAGATTATTCCCCGACTATGTAGTCGTCGGAGGTCTTAAAAATCTTACATAAATGTATCGGTAACCGGAATGTTTACTTTCTATTACTATGTTACTACTCTACTACTACCTATTTCTTTTGACAACCCTCTTCAAAGCTTATTGTTATCTAAAACTAATAATAAAATGCCTCTTTTTAAACGACTGTTATTATTTATAAACTACATAAATGAAAATATGAAATTGTATATTTACAAATAGTTTTGCATACAAACGTCGCGGAAGCTTCCTTCAGCTTCATACAATGGCCCTTCCGTGCGGAAATGCATTGTGCTCAGCCCACACTCGGCCCACTTTTGCGTTTGAAGTCCAATGACGCCGCCATTGCTGTCACTTCGACCGTGACCGGTCCATTTCCTTTCCACTCTTCAATTATCTCAGGCCATTTGTATTGTATAAGTCAAAGCCCGAATGCCTAATAGATCTATTATATGTGAAAGCTTGTTTCTATATTTCTACGTAATAAAATCCCGAGGATTGGGTTGTTGCAAATATTGAATAAAATAAACGGGCACAAAAAGGCCGCTACCAAAAACAAAGCAATTTAATTACTCTTGTCATTTGAATGTTATTATTGTTTAATGTATTCTGTTTTATAACTCTTCTAAACATTATGACAAGATTACGCAAATGCAAAGGAAAATTAATTGGCGCTGCCGGGGTTCAAACACACGACCGGTGAAGAGTAGAAGTAGCCTTCTACTACTTCTACTACCCACATTGTGATAGCAATCACATACGCTAGTTAATTATACAGCTTGTTGAGTTAATGTAGCATCAACAACCTGTTAATGAAAGCAAGTCATAAAATAAAGTATGAGGGTGTGCAGTTATTTAATTAATTACCTTCTAAAATTCGTAAAATTAGCGTCTTTAATCAATTCAAAAGGGCATTAAAGATACATATTAGAATGAGCCTAATAGTCTTATTTAAGTGGCGACACAATACTTATAAAATTTTGGAAGGAATGGAAGAACATCCTCTACTTTCTTGTGTTCGTAATAATAATAAAAATATGTGTTCTCCAATGCAAACGCCATGCCCCATGTGGGAGTAAAACAGCTAAGTAACTTAAGCCCAGTTGACCAACCAAGACTGAGAACGAAGTTACTTTTTTAATTGTCTCATTGTATTACTTGAGAAGAAGACATTACAAATATACTTTTCGATTCGAATTTATTGTATATCTAATTCAAATAATTATTACTTTCAGCTGGAAAGACGGTGTATAGGTGTTTGGATATACCATATTTTCCGCTGTCACAATACGCTCCCGATCCAATGGATTCGACTAATGCCATACCATGTAAGTAGAGTTGATTAACACTAAACTTAAATGCCTCTTATAAGAACTTGTCGATTAATTCACTACGTAACACTGTAATTTCAAAAGTTATATGACTATTATCATACTAAAGAAAAAAGTTATTTACTTTTTTACCATAGAACGTTTAAGCGAATTATATGGTCATATAATATGATAGAAATTAGTACTAATCGCGTCATTAGTTACTTGTTATTGTAACATAGTTATCGACAGTTCTAGGCTTTTATATTAATAGAAAAGTAAAACGTTTTTTAGCCTAGAAGTGGTATGTCGCTACCTCGCTACGATAAATGTAAATTTTAGTCAAATAGGTCACCCATATAATAACATTTTAACAGGTTGCAAAACATTTCATATCTGAATGTATATTTATAGATTATTACAGCAAGTTTTTGCATGAATTGAAAACGCAGTTTATGTGAAAAAAGGGGAGAATTGTACTGATAATAGACTAGACAACTTTTGTAGATAAAGCATATTTATTGAAAAAAAATATCCTTGAAAGAAAACGAAATTAATATAAAACATATTACTGTTGAATAGATTTTTAAATAATTGTATAATAAAATAAAATTGTGTATAAGCTGAGACTTACATACGAGATAAGATAACATTGGTTTTCTGCTATGACGAGCTAACCGCCAACCTCCAGTAGTGGAGAGGCACTTCAAGAAGAAGAGAATAATT
This sequence comes from Pieris melete, assembly GCA_963693345.1. Taxonomy (NCBI): domain Eukaryota; kingdom Metazoa; phylum Arthropoda; class Insecta; order Lepidoptera; family Pieridae; genus Pieris; species Pieris melete. The sequence continues at coordinate 3,173,130 of CAVNZK010000040.1, read as the reverse complement.
AGTTTACACACGACGTAATAATCAATTCTGGTCAAATAGAGTTTAGTAATAAGTTAATAAAAAAGGCTGTGTTAGAAATTGATCTACTCCGCGTCTTCACTTGTTTTTGAAAACTATAATGATAAGGAATGCATAAGATATTTTTTAATATCCGCGTTACGTCTGTGGAGACCTACTTGGTAGAATAGTTCTCGGTCAATGTTTAAAGTCTCTAAGTTAACTTCTTCTAATTTTTTATTGCCTAAATTATATATTTTGTGATACTTAAATTTAACAACAGAGCATATTGATAATTCTACCTATCATATCAAACTGTTTCAGATGTGGTAACAAGATCTGCTGCTCCATTGCTTCTTGCGGTCTTTACACAGGCTGTTGGTGCGTTGTGCTGCGTACTTGGACACTGTGTGAAAGGTCGAAGACTTTACACGTTTATTTCTGGAGTGCTTTTTATTATTTCTGGTAAATATAATAATATATATTGCGGTGCGAAAATATTTTTATCGTTTGTGTCGTGTCGTGTGTCGCGACAGATTGATTTGTTTCATGTACTAATGACGACTCATTGGTCTAGTGGTTAGTACTGACTGCGAATCCATGGGTCCCGGGTTCGATACCCGGCTGAGACGAACATCGATGTGATGAGCATTTGGTGTTGTGCTTAGGTCTTGGATGTTTAAATATGTATTTATATGTCTATCTATAATATGTATGTGTTGCCTAGTAGGTACCCATAACCCAAGCTTAAACAGCTTAGCATGGGACTAGGTCAATTGGTGTGAATTGTCTTTAAAAAAAAAACTAATTTGAAACTCTCCAAACTATATAGTTACTTCTTAATTTGCAAACAGTAAAATATCAACATATCAAGGTTATAAGAGAGGGGTATCTTGTAAGAACGCAACTAAAATTTCCTTTTAATTGTTTTGTTTGCTTTAACATTGGATATTTCTCTTTACAGGTCTAATTATGCTGACTGGAATCGTCATGTACATATCGGTATTTAAGTCTCAACTTGGTCATAAGCTACGATATATGACCTACTTCGATACACCACGGATGTCCTACAGTTATGGCTACTCCTTTGGATTGTATATAGGTGGATTTGTGGCTGCTGAATTAGCAGGTACATCAGCTATATTCCTCTTTCTTCAGTGGTATCAGAAAGACTGGATAACAGAGATTGCAGAAAAGGCCAAAGCCGACTGCCGGGCTTGGGATAGGGAATATGCATTTACAGAATTCAGAGAAAGAGACACAACTCTATTAGAAAGGCGAATTATGAAAAGAGACACCTATCCACCGACAGGCTCATCTGCAGCTACACCCCGTGAGCGTCGACGCTTTGTTTATGATGGTGATGATGTGCCGCATTGTTCTATTCACAAGAACAGAAGAATAAATCTCAGTTCGGCATCACTTAAGGATTTATCGTCTTCTACGCTTTATGGATTCCCAGCCGCTCCACGCCCAACAGCTTGTGACAACTACTTCGAGGAATTCAAAGAAGTGCCACAGAGCGCAAACACTTTGAGCGGCTTAAGAAGTGCTTCTATTTTTCAATCACAAGCGTCTGTTGCTAGTGGAAGGTTCCTAGACTCTACTGCAGTGGAGCCCCCACCATCTCGTGAAGAAGAATTGGTGACATTTGGAGTTGCAAGGGTGACTGGTGAGGAGAAGCCTCCTCGACATGACAGAGCTGTTGGAACTGATCCTTACCGTAGAACAACGCCTGTCTGACTCTTGAGAAAGGGCGCCCTCCCTAAAAAGCATATCGATAAGTGAACAGTGATGGTTATTCCGATTCCAATATAAATTCTAAAGCAGGAATACTGGCCGTGAAGTGACTTTCGAATTTATAAACGTTATAGGTGATTTGCGTTATGAAAATTTTAATTGTTACATTTCCTCTAAACACTGCCATTTAGGTATTTAGCGATTTTATTAAAATATTTAATGTACATATTAATATTATGAATATGGATTAATAAAATATTATACACAAGAATACTTACTGGCATCTGTTTTTTATTACTATTTCATAAAATATTTTCAAATATCGTTTTGCCATGTATATTACTTGTAGGAAACATTTTTTTAGTTTAATAAAATTAACTATCTACAATGAGTAAAAATAGGGGTTGATCGTAGAGGGGTGAAAATTAAGCGTTGTATGTATTTTGTATGCTGTATCATAAAAAAATAAAACAAAAAAAATATCTAAAAAATAAAAATAAAATTTAGGGGTTTGAAAGATAAATTCTACTAAGATAAGAGAGTAGCCGATTCTCAGACTTACTGAATATGCATAAAAAAATTCATAAGAATCGATCGAGCCGTTTTGGAGAAGTATGGGAAAGAACATTGAACTCGAGAATTTTATATATTATGCTACGTTCACACGCGCGCCGTACAGCCCGACGGGCTGCCTGGCGGGCTGCGCGGCTTGCAGCCCGTCCCTGGCCGGCGGACATTCAAGCTGTTCACACGCACGCCGTCGTGTCAGTCAGTACCAGAATGGCGAGCAGCGACAATCTCGGTGTTGTTGCTGCCATATCCTTTGGCTTAACTTATTTTTATTGGAAAAAGAAACAAAATTATTAACACTATTATTATTATACGACTTTCTCAGCAACGTTGAATGAAGATCCACTCGTCGCGAAAGTGCGGGAGAGACTGACTGCCTGCGCGCGTGTAAACAGTCACCGGGCGCCCGCACATTCATCCTTTGAACTTTGCCAAAAAACCTACACTTGCCCGATTCGCGGCATTCACGTTCACAGGCGCGTTCACGGGCTCGGGCGTACCGTTTACACGCTCGTGAATGTGAATGTGCACGTTGAATGTAGAGTTGAACGCGCGCGTGTGAACCTACCATTAGATATATTATATAAGTTCATATAGCAAACATAAATACAATATAACCTCCTTTTCCAAGACCTATTAAATTCGTTCGAAATTCAACTTTGACAATTGATTACTAATTGTTTGAAGGAACTTCAAACAACTCAAAGGACGTCCATGCAAATGAAAGTAAAACAATAATTCAAATTCTTTAATAATGGGGATGTAAGTATTTTAATTATGTCTATAGAACTATTTAAATTATTGACTAAATTCGTTAATACCTATTTTTGTCTTTCAGCCTTGCGTCTGTGTTGTAAGTACCAAATACATTTGAATACTTGTTTTATTATGACTGTATCTATAGAGGGAAGTATTACATTTTGTTTTATTTGTAGCCGTCCTAAAGACCCAAGGACACCCGTCAGAGATCCACTGCTACGAGTAAAGAACGTATTTGCTCTGCACTTCAAGGGTATAATTGGTGTTTTAATTCCACTTGTTGCGTTATCATGGCAGCCTGAGAAAGGACATGTAAGAAATCTTAATATAGAAATCACGAATAGTAAAACTTACAAAAATAAACATTTTGTTGCCTTTTGCAAAGGTTTGTGAATACCGCTAATATTTGAGGTATCTAGTGGTTTAGCTATCAATTGAACAAAGTTGTAAGAGAGAGACCAATATTAAAAATATTCGGTTTCACTTCTGTCACACAACCGATTGACTGGCGCGAACCTGGCTGGAAAACCTGCTCACAACACAAATATCTTAGTCTTTTTTATAAAAGAGGCAAACGAGCTTACCTGATGTTAAGTGATACCGGCACCGATGGATACACTGCCTGACGAGAACAATTTATTTTTTTATCTTCAATAGAAACCGAAGGTTTTCCACGTACCTACATACATTTAGCCGAGTAATTTTTATTTACAGATACTATATTATATTTCCTATATCTATAATTTTAAATATTTTTACAGAACGATATAACAGTGATGTGTATGTGGTTTATGATGTTCTGGTTTTTAATCTGGCAGCCAGTAAGCATACCCGTAGTAGGTCTGATACCCCTATTCCTTTTACCCATGTCGGGAGTGATGTCTTCGCCTGATGTCTGCAGTAGTTATTTCAATGTAAGTAAATATTTCTATTATTTTAGAATCAAATTTCAGATTATGTACTATGCAAATGCTAAAAATACGTCTCCATCAAATATTTGAAGGAAATAATCTTACAGTGCCGTTGGGTAAACGCTCTACTGAGACCTTTCATATCAGTATTTTATTGTTAATTACTTTGTGAAAACTAATTAAGGCTTTATTAAAAGAAAAAGGCGGTTGCAACTTGGAGTGTCATAAAAACCAGTATTAATTTGGGCCACAACTAAATCACACTTGAGACTCAACCTTAGTCAAAAATCATTTATTCATGTAGGTAACACAATGTACACTTATGAACGTCAAAAAAAAAAGAAATATCCATTAAATAGTTCTAATTTTACATTTACTGCCAGTTCCTCAAATCAAGGGCGTAGAACCGAAGAGAAGAACTGGCAACTGGTTTTTTGATTTACACAACGTTTGTAAGGAGCTGCAACCATTACACCATGTTCCACATGACATCTTAAGTAATAAATAATAATTAAAAACAAAGATTTGGGAACAATACGCAAATATATAATTAGTATCACTATAAACCAACTATCTAATTGGTTGCCTGGAAGAGATCGCTCGAAAGCGATATGGCCGCTAGTTGCCTTTTCATTTAATTATGTCAATTGTATTATATTTCTGTATGCAACGTAGTGTTAACAAATATATGTCTAGTGTGCCTGAACTAAAAAAGTGACGTAACACCAAAATAATATACGATATACATATATTATATATTGATATATTTGCTTCAAGTATCTCATTTTGGAAGTTTTACATACAATTATTACAGTAATAAATTGTTTAATTTTCTACTTTTAAAATTTCCGTTATAAATGGGCTAATATTTTTATTTTTCAGGATAGTGTCTGCCTATTTGTATTGTCTGGAATGGTTTTGCTTCTCCTGAATATTTCCGGTTTTGACAGGCGGTTCGCATTATGGCTGCTCTGTTCGGGTGATAATTGTCAATTCTCTGGAAAGCGGTAAGTTGGATTTGAATTACCATTCCGGGTTTAATCTCCATTAAAACTGGCCCGTTCTGCAGAGGATTTTTTAGTGCACAAATCTATGCAGACACGTGTACTCTATTGTACTTTCATAGTGTGATGAGACGTATGTACGAACGCTACGCTTTGTGGTGTTGTTCATAGAGCATACTCCTCTCTTCGAGGACACTCTCCTTAAAGCTTCAGCTAGCATCGGGATACTGGGCGTTGACGTATCGAATGACTTTAGTTTCGCGGGCATTTGGAAGGAAATGCTAAGTTAGCCTCTTAAGCGGGCCATAGACGGACCGCATGTTTCCTCAGGAACTGCTCGAGCGGTCCGTGTATGGCGAATATGAATTTAGTATGGGAACTGCAGATCGCCGTGCGGCGACCGCATGCTACGGTCGGTCTTGACTGCAGCATGCGGTCCGTCTATGCGGCCCGCTTTAGAAGCTTGGTGTGCTCAGCAAGGCGAGAAGGTACTAAACCCCGGGCCACTGCTTGCATATAGGTACTCTATAAAGCACAAATTCTCATCTCTGGGCGGGGGTGCTGGAGAGCTCCCCAGCACCAGTTCCTACCGCTTGACCGTATTCAACGAAGAGCGTTTCGAGTCGTCGACGACCAGTCACTTTCCGAGCGGCTTGATCCCTTGGCGTTGCGTAGAGATGTGGGATCTCGCTTCATCATCTACCGCATTTACCGTAGAGAGTGTTCAGAAGTTGTGTGTCCGAACAGTCTGTTCGGACTAATACCTACCTGCAGCTGAGTTTCATCACCGGACGTCAAGGCAGAATACAAAATACTATCCGTATCACCTTGACGTCTGTCGCTCCACAACTGAGCGATTCTTAAGGCAATTTCTGCCTCGCACTACCACTATGTGGAACCAGCTGCCCACTGAAGTATTTCCAAACCAATTCGACTTAAGGTCCTTCGAGAAAAGAGCGTACCAATTCTTGAAAGGCCGGCAACGCGCTTGCGAGCCTTCTGGCAGTGCGACTGTCCATGGGCGTCGGTATCACTTATCATCAGGTGAGCCTCCTGCCCGTGTGCCTCCTGTAACATTAAAAAAAATAGAGCAACCATTAAACATTTTTTCCTACAATATCGGATGTTGTTCAAGACCTACTCGGGATCAGAAGATAAGTCATCTACAGTTCAACATGGTAATTACCATTAAGTTAGGAATCAAAGAAACAGTGGAAATAACGAATTATAAATAAATGAGTTTTTTTTTATTTCAGAATCGTGTTCAAATCGAGTGTTGCTGCATTTGTGATGTCCATGTTTAGCAACCGACTGATAGCATCTTCTGCGATAACGCAGTACTTGACACCCGCGTACGTTAATTTGCAGGTACTTTGTTTGTTTTTTAAATAAAATTTCATAGGAGCTAGGGATATATTATAATTCCTAGATGGAAAACATTGCGTCCACAGTATGACTCCATCACGTTCGGTCTTGAGCCTCGTATTTCACCTCGCTCCAAGTCTTTCCGGCTCTCCTTGCCTCATCAGTATGGCGCCAGGATTGCCTGGGACGGCCATGCTTCCGCTTTCCTTGCGGGTTCTAATCAAGCGCCTGCTTGGGGATGTGATTGGGACCCCTTCGGAGCGTATACCTATAGGAACCTATAGGAAATTGAAAAACTGACTAGTAAATTGACATGTGGTTTTAACTGAACATTCAGCATCAAAAATAGTTATACAGTAAATTGTAATGCTGTGGAAAACAAATGTTGTATATATTGTATGTCTTTATTACCTGTTTGTAATGCGTAAGAAATACAACTAAGATCACTAACTTGTCTTAAATTTAAAAATAAAAGGCATCGGTTATTAACGCGAAAAGCTGATTTTGATTTGAAATTTATTTTATTTTATTTTTTATGATTGTAAACGATATTTTCAGTCCTACACCGCCCGGTACAGGGCTACGGAGCCAAACTATGACATTATGCGGCATATAGTACTTAACGCAGTGCAAACATCATCGTCAATAGGTATGTTTATCATTAATTTTACGTTTAATTTTACGCTATTCTTTCGTAGAACAGAATTATTTTAATTATATTTTCATGTGAAAACAGTGACCGTTATTTAGTAGCAATCTATTATTATGTAACTAGCCCTCGTTAAACGTAAATAACCAATAAAGCTTTTTATAAATTTGACGAATACTTAAATGATCCTAATCCTTGGGATTGATTCGCTCCAGTTCAAACAATTCGTATGACAATACTTGGCGAATAAAAAGTTTCTTGCCAGTTCTTCTTATCCGCTCTACGCCCATGACTTGCGAACTGATAGTAAATGTAAATTTACAATTAATTTAACTTCTTTTTGACGTTTCATAAGTGTACTTGTTTACCTATAATATGAATAAAGATATTTTGAGTTTGAGTTATCGATTATTGTACGAACCAAGACCGGAAATTTTTCAACTTCACAGTTAAATAGGTAAACACAATTATTAGTTAAAATAAATTTTAGTCAGAACAATCGCGAGCAAAACAATAACAATTTTAAAATTTGCAATTAAAGATCTAACATTATTTTGAGTTTTCGAATGATATTTTTATTAAGGGTTAAATCGTTTATTTTTAAGGGTACATTAATAATAATAGTCTATATCCAAGACGCTTCCAAATTCGATAAATTTACGATTATTTTCCAATAAGTTTAAGTTCACTGGTGTTATTCTTAGCTTCCGTTTAATTCTTTGGGAAAGATATTTTTATATTTTGAACCGGCTTGATGCTCTCTTAAAAACGACTAGTACGGCTGTGTGAGTTTTATTTTTTTTTCAGGAAGCACAGCCATTCTTCACTCCTCATATACGATTGTTGCTATGCGTGCTATGTTCTCTGAGTAAGATTAAAAAATTTATTTATATTATTCAAGCATGAGTAACGACATGTCGTTACCCGATCGTGTATGTTTTCATCAACGTTTAGCCATATCGTTATTATGTAAAATCCGATCGGCCTACGTAATCTGTTAATAAATATATTTTATTTAGTCCATAAAGTATAATTTTTGAAGTTATACTTCTTTAGGCGCGTTATGAAAAATTTATGAGAGTGGAATTTTACGATGCGCGCGCACTGTAACACAAAATTATCAGTATGGGCGCCGAGCGTGCGCGAGCGAGATGGGAATAAGACAATCTACAAGTAAAAAGAAATAGAATATGCGTGAAGTTAGCAACTATGCCAAGAATTTTGAATGACCATAAGGACATTTGTAGTACCTTTTAAACAGATAAAGGAGTTTTAATTATTTTTTCAAATAAATTTAGCAATTATTTTTCACAAAGACCTATTGTTACTTAGTTAAAAGGTTATAAAACATACCTAGTTATTAAATTGAATTAATAATATTATAAAATAATAAATAATAATAATTATTATTATTAGTATTAATTAATAATTGAATAATGTACTAAATATTAAATATTATTAAATTATTAACGTTAAATATTTATTATTTAATACTTTAAAAATAAAGAAAGCCAAAGAAGTATAACTTCTTACGCGCGTACATTAGGACACGCACCATTTTTTTAATATAATTTAACAATAACATAGCTTTCTCATAACATATTTGAAAACAATTATAACTACGATAAGCGCCTATGGAAATCCTGATGACTTTAATGTTTCATCCCATATTGTACAATAAACTAGTTGGCGATTTTTAACAATTTCTCCCGTCTGTTCTAGAAGCTTAATTTCAGAACGCGTATAACGCGGTGTAAATGTGCATTTGGCAATTTAATTTTCTTGACACTCACTTATTCTGCTAATACGAATACACTTTTATATTTTCGCCCAACCAACACGTTTAAAATTAACTAGAACAATTTATTTTTCAGACAAGACAAGAAATTAGTCTTTCCTGATATATTCAACTATTTGCAGTACACCATGTTTGCTTTTCCCACTGCTTTTTTCATGTTCATATTGAACGTATGCTATCACATGATACTAATTAATTTGTAAGTAAAATTGTATTACATTAACTTTTGTTGAAACAAGATGACAAGCCTCTCTTAGTCGTAAAGTTGTGTTAAGGGAAGTGGCCATTGGAGCAGGCGCTATGCCCAGACATCTTGAGAATATATGAATATCCTTAGTGAATATAATAAGGTCCCGAAGAAACGTATGTACTGGAATAACCATTAACACAGTCAGACTGAATAGACGTAGAAGTATTTGCCTCATATCTGTATAGTATCTGAGTGTTAGGGTGCGTCCACATTTGGCGAATGTGCAGTCCCGGGAATGGTTTGGTGCGCCTCTTTAGCCCAACTCATGCAAGGATCGTATAAGGCGTGCGCGCACTCAATTCTCGCGCTTACAGTTCCGTTTAAGACGCGAGCCTCTAGCGCGCCGTTCGCTCGCTGATCGCGTACGGCGTTTAAGTTGCGAGCGAACTGCGCGCGGACGGCGCAGGAGCGGCGCACGAACAGAAATGCACGCGCGGAGCTCTCTAACTGGTCGCTAGCTGCACATTCGCGGTATGTTCGCCAGATGTGGACACACCCTTAACTTTGTTGATATATCGTCGCTGTAGAATGACAATCTCGTACGTCCAGAGAAACAAACGTTACAGGAAACGAAAAAAATGTTTCGTTTCGTCAATATATTATTGTTTTTTGTCCATAGTTTTGGATCTTTAGGATTTATTTATTAATAACATAAATAAGTCCTTACCTCATGATTATACCAGTAAAATGATATGAGTCTAAGAATATAAAATAAATGGTTTTTTTGACATACGAGGTTATCATTCTACAGTAACTATATGTAATCTAACTTCAATATTTATATATGTCATAGAAATTATTAATAATATTTTTTTAACATCCGTTTAACTTATGCGGCCCGAATATTTTTTAGGCTGATTGGTAAACCAATGAGTGCGAGCAGTATGACAGAATTCCGTAATTCAATATTAAAAAATAAGAACAGCATACCAAAGAGAGCTACACCCCATGAAAAAGTACGTACCTATTATGATTACTTAGAGATATATAAAAAATCAAAATAAATACTTCATATTAATAATTCTATTTGTGTATATATAATAGCAATCTAATATATAAATGTTTGTATGGGGATCTTGAACAGCGCTCCGTATCATTAACGTATAGTTTATACGATACGAACTATCGATGACAATTAAATAAGAAAATCATTACTGGTTTTAAGATAAGCAATACAGTTTAGTAATCCTAATAGATACTTACGATCTCTAAATAAAGATTCAATGTTTCATAAAACACGTCTGAAACAGTACAAATAAAATAATTTTAAGTGGAAATATAATTTTCACGCAAATCATTCCGTGAGACTGCCTGTTAGTCATGAAATGAATATTAATTCTTATTTAAATATTTTTCAGATGACGGTCTTATTAGCCATACTCTATCTGATCGCTGTTATGTTCCGTTGGAGTAGATGGAGTGGAGCTTCTTGGGCTAAAAATAAGACCCTTCCGAACAACGAGAATCTACCGATGTAAAATGTTTTTTTTTATTATAAATACGAGTACAGTAGAAACAAAAACATATTTTTTTTAAAAGGCACACTAACGAAACACATACAAACACTTACAGAGAACAAATAACACAGAAAACAAGATACATACATGTGCATCAATAACAAGTGTGCACAACATTTAAAGGGAAACATCACAATGATGAAGAGAAAATAACTTAAACATTAAAGTAAAAAAAAAAAAAAATTTAAAAAAATACAAACATGCAATTTTACAATTGGTCACGGATCAACAGTTTATTAAATAATTAAATAATATTGTTACATGATAAAAATAAATAAAAATATGGTTACTCAAATTCAAGAATCGTCAAATTGAGCTATTGATAAATGAAATAATGTAAATAATCAAATTGAAATAATCTAAAATACAAATTTAATCTATAGTTATACTATATATTATATAGCCTTATCTATGTGTATATCAGTCCTAGAACTAAAGAAATAATCTATCTGTTGTAAATACAATTTGTATGATGACTACATACTCAAAGGTGTAATAAGACTGATTACTTTAAGAATATACAATTTGCAATTATGATTTGTGATCAATCTGTCTTTATTTTCAGGGTAAAGGATGCATCGGTAGCTGCAGTTTTCTTATTGCTTATACACGTTATTCCGAGAACATGTGGATGGATGAGAATACTACAGGCTGAAAGTAAGAAAATATGTTTATAATCCTTGAATAATATTAAATTTTAGAAGTTACATACTACTAAGAACAGCAGGGATAAGATACACTTGAACTGGAGAGATGTATAGGACGACAGAAGAAAAGATGGACAGATGACCTTATGTAACTAGCGTGCTTAAGACAAAGAGAAATGGAAAAATATGGAGGAGGCTTTTACCAAAGCCAGAGGAGCCAAACAGATACTAGACCACTAAAAAAGAATATTTTTTTAGAACTTATGCTCATACAACTAATACTCATATTAATTACTCATGTTCGAATCGAAACAAACAAGAGTAAATCTTAATCTTAGAATAAATCGTCAGTTAATCGAGAGTAAATCAATTTTACGTTTTACCATCTACAAATTCTAAGAATAGTCGGCCTATTCGGGAATTGCCACTATACCGCCATTTCGCACGGAATAACAGCTATTCCTAGAATAATTTAATGGCGTCAGTCAGTCCAATCATCTGATTTCTGTCATTTCACAATTATGTATTCTTAAATTTTAATTTCAAGTCAACCCAATGTACTAAATTAATAGTCTGGCATTGTATAATGAAACGTTTACACAATTTATTATTAATTTATTTATTTGTAGATTTTTTATTTTCTATAATATTATAATTAAATTCAACTAGGCTCAACAGAAATTCCTTTTTAGACGAAAGCCTCAAACAAACAACAAATAAAAACTTTTTGTTGGCGTTTGACACCTGTTAAAAGCTACTTTTTCACACAATAATACGGCAAAATCGAGTTGGCATGATGTATGCTCTTACACTGTCCCGTTGTAGAACAACATTTATTTGCCGAGTTTTATTTTCGTTCACCATTCTCTTTGCTATTCGCGTATTGTTATTCCTAGCGCAATTATACTATCGATTACGTGGAGAAAAGACTATGGATTTACTCGAGATTAAAATCATGGAATAGGTTATTCGTGGTATAGTTACTCTGTATAAATTGAAGTTTGGTCGAATCGACCCTAAGAAATGTAAACTATCCAATTGTTGTATATTAATTAATTAAGCTTTAATAATAATAATAATGAGGATAGCAGGTTTTTGAAGTGTTTAGTAGTATTTTTGATAAACGGGCAAGAACTATCACCGCCAACAAACCTAAAAACGTTCCGACTGTAATACTGGCAAATAGTAATTAATTCATATGAGACCGTCTAACAAGGTTATGATATAAAACATTTAAAGATTCTATTAAAATTTACAGAAAAAAGTGAATGTGGTTCACTGAAACCCGATTCCGCATTAATGTTCTGGCGATTTGTTGACAAGAATACAAACTATGGATATATTATTCTAATTGGTATGTAATATTGATGTGACAATGCATCCCTAGAATTTTATACGCTTTTAGAAGACAGCCAGCGTCCCTAAACGATACGAACTTTGTAGTAAGTGTGAAGTCATAATATCAAAAAAACTTGAGGGAACGAAGTTCCTTTCGATTAATTAGTGAAGGGTGTAATATATTTTTTTTTTTTTAAGTTATAATAATATTTTTTTTTATTATTAACAAATATAATGTAATATAGACTTAATCAGTAGGCTTAATTTGCTTTTAAATTTATCAAAATTATGACGCGTACACTTGCTAAACACACTATAATGGAGAGATTATAACGCGTATGACTTGGTTAGCACAATAACTTGGTAAAAATATCCGGAAATTGTGCAGAAACACGGTCAGGATTCATAATTGTTATTATTTTTTATTATGTATAAAAAACCTGTAAACACAACAAAAATAATCGTCGCGACACCACACTGTTCAATGCGACATAGAAAGATGAAACGAAAATAACTGGCTTGATTTCTATGAGAGCGAGAAACGCCGCACGGCTTACAACGCGGTGCATTCGCTAGATGTCGACGCATCCTTAGACCCAAAAAATCTTGCCTATTAGATTTAAAAATGATCATGAAACAGATTCAGAAATCTGAGGCCAATACCTAAAGAGGTTGTAGCGCCACTTGATTTTTTTTTCACTCACTTACTCCAGGTAACCTTAAGTTGTTATTTCCAACACAGTTACAATAGGTTCCAAAATGACTATTTTTTTTTATTTTTTTTTATGGCTCTGGCACGATTTGTGCATTAGCCAGCGTCAAGTATAGGATTTTTTATAATTCGTGCTTGACTTTACAAATTCGACCGTGTCCTCCATGTACGGTTTAGGCACTCGCCCGGTACCGCACAACCCCAAAGGCCGAGAACAAATTTAAATTAAATTAAAGTTTGCCCTCGAACCGGGAATCGAACCCGGTACCCCTCACCTAGCTGCCACTTAATAAGACCGCTAGGCTATGAGGCTCCCAAAAATTACTATTTAATAAGTTAATTATTAAACACGCATCTTTACAGGATCAGGTGTCGCTCTAGTCCGGGCCATTAAAGCCGCAAATGGTTATCCGAAGTGTTTCAATTTCTACGAGAAGCTAATGGATTCTAAGTCAAATTGGAATAATCAGATGGCATTGATTGCAGTTATCGCCTCTATAGGTCCCAATATAATTTCTGGAGTCGGATCGCTTATTTCTTTTCTGCCGTTGGTTTTGAGCATTGTACGTATGGTCCTTCATAATTTTGAGCATGTTTTAATGAATATTTTTCTTAATAAGTTTTGGTTCAACCAGTAACACTGATTTGGAATGGTAGTTATTATTAATTGATAATATTAACACGGTCGAGGTTTTTAAATTGTTCGATATCATTAGGTATTATATTTTATAATGGCTAAATATATATTTTTTTCAGAATCATTAATTATTACAGAGATAAGTAGAAGTATAGTAATTTAACAAATAAAATACAAATCTATAATTTATTGTCCGTCATAAAGCACGCCAAACATCACTTAAGGGTGCCAACTAATACAGTCAGTAATAATAATCTGTACTTTTGAAACAAGATCACGAACTAGTACACAGTAGAAAGCAATTGATTTTGCGTAATACAAAATTTGATACAAAATAAAATTTAGGCAGAATAATTAAAAATATGCATGTATGTATGCAATAGTAAAAAATAACGTATAAATGATCGTATTTCGGTCTGAATTTTTGTTATCTTACTATGTATTTTAATATATTTTAGAGAGGCGAAGGTGAAGACGCAGAAAGTCCTTGGAAACAGAACAGATATGCAGCAGTACTTGCTGCTGGAATGGGATCATCTTTTGGATTTATGTTACCGTTTTTATACACACCAGCCTACTTTTGCCACTACACGGGAAAAGTACCGATAAAAAAGATGGTAATTATTAACAAAACCTCTCGTCTCTAGTGATATTAAGCCAACTTCTGTGTAACCAAGATAACGTGGTAACTCGAAACAACTCTAGAATAAATAAAAATCCTTGCTGAGATTCATATCGAGGACATGTGTACTGTACTAGCCAGACTAGAAGTTGAATTATTATAAGTATGTATCATACTTTTGCAGATATTGTATTCCATCGGTACACTGATTATATGCGCAATAGTATTGTGGGTGGCGACATGTTTTTGGGCACCTATTGTGTGGCAGCCTACCGCGGAAGGCTTCGAAGGAGTAGTTGTGGTTGCAGGCGGCGCAGATGCGGGGGGTGGAGGCGATGCTGGTGGCGGTGGAGACGAAGGTGGCGGTGATGAACCGGAACCTTAGTCTTACAACTTGTGTCCGGTTGTCTCACATTTGTGCCCGATTGTCGACACTCAACTGTCAATTTTATTTAGTGTTATTCGGAGAGTACTTTATTTTCTTAGTTGTCATATACTCCGTCTAAGAGTTACTTTGCAAAATCTGGAAATTATTAATAGGCAGCATACATAAAAGTAGTGTCTATAATGTGTTAATTTCTGTTATGGCTTACCATTTAATAATAAATAGGTTGTGATAAAGCTAAGTATAAAGCAGATTATGGATAAATCAGATCGGACGGTGCAAATTCATTTGATACTGTAGAAATAGACAATATAATAGGAAATTTATTCTAAACAATTTGCTATTAAAACTTTAAAAATAGCTTAATTTTCAATTATGGAAAGTGTTTGTAGGCTTATTTATATTGAATATACTTATTTCTGCGATGTATCTCATGAGTCGGGCGAATGTTGGCCTTCATTATGACTTCAGGCTGCTTAAACTGCTTACTTAATTTACTGCAACATATTATGTATCAAAACACTAATTTAGGAATATAACAGTTTGTAAGGCTTTGTTCTATTTGTTAATGGTCTAAACTTTTAATTGTAATAAAGATTATAAGTAGAAATATAATTTTCAATTAATAAAGTTATAAACCATATAGATTATTTTCATTCGATTTTCATTACGGAAATTTAGTTTTTTAAAAAGAGCAGGTAAAATCTTTATAATATTTATTCCAATTTTACGTTCATTCACGTTTCATTTTATCTCACGGAAAACCAAGTGTCTAATAATAATTTACGTAACGAAAATGTTATATTAAGGCTATGTTCACATGTAACGCGCGTTAACGCGCGTCAACGCGCGATCAAATTTGAAGAGCGTTCAGATGATGAGCGCTAACGCGCGTTGCGAGAGTACTCGTCAGTCTAGTTCGGTAGAACGTAGAAAATGGACATGGAAGAGGCTATTATTTTGTGGTTATATTATAAAGAAAAATTTAGAAAAAGAAAACGTACACATTGGGTTCATCCAATTTTGAAAAAAAAATACAAATTATATTATATTTTTTATACAAATTTGCTATATTCCAACTTGCTGACCCTTTTTCTACTTCATCGATTAGTAAGTCGATGTCAATATCTTCAATTTCACTCATTTTAAATGCGAGAACAAAATATAATTACGAAAATTAACAAAATTACATGCGATCGCGATGAAAGCGCGCGCTCATCTGAACAGCAAACCGACATTACATTAATATCAAAGCGCGCGTCAACGCGCGATCACCTGCGTCTAGAGACTTTTTCTCTGAGCGCCACGTTGACGCGCGTTAACGCGCGCTCATGTGAACAGTTGTATGAAAATACCACAATATCTAGTCGCGCGATTTGAAAACGCGCGTCAAGTTTTTGCCATCTGAACATAGGCTAAAAATGCATTCTATATTTAAAAAGCGTTCCAAATCAAAACAGTTAATATGAATTAGGAATGATGCCTATGGTATGATTTGTAATAGAGGAATCTATTAAGAAAAATGAGACACTGGATTGGATCAAAAATTTATCGATATTTGAAACAATTTTTTTTTGTATTAATGCGTTCGTATGTTATATATCCAGTCAGGTAGGGTGTGGAGATCAGGCCATGCCACTGGAGCCCAGAAGTTAATGCAGAACCATGTGATTATAATCGTCGTTAAAGTTGGTCCTATTCCTGCCTTCATCTGTGAATGGTTTTGAATAATAAGAACACTTAAATAACATTTTAAAATCGTGTGCGGAACTCGTTTACTAAAAAATCCAATAGAGCTACGATCTTCTGGCCGTCTTGGCCTTGAATTTCATTATTGACTAAATTTATTTCTGAAATGGCAAGTAAGTGGATCGGATCTAAAGGCGGCCACTGACGATACGTCCATTAATCCGAATGGAGTAGTCGTCGTCTAAAATCGTCCCATGAATGGTAAAAAAGTATTCCATTTGGATGGACGTCAGGCAGCTCGGGATTTCCAAACGGATTGAAATCCATGCGTCCAGGCCATATGGACGTCATCCGCGGCCATCCGTCAATGTCAAAAACGTGCGCCACGCCATATGGAAGCAGTCCGAATTGTCCGTGAATGGGCGAAACGGCGTCCATTTTTTTGAGGTTATTGTTTCAGTTTATGTTTTGATGTCGATGGTGGTGCATGTGCTGTGTATTTGTCAAGCGTTATATATTATTTTTTATTATGTCTTTGTCCGCGCGTGACTTTGTGTTGGAAGTAATAGAAAAATATAAAAGTATTTCTATTTTTAAATAAATATATTTATATTATTAAATAAATAAAAGTATTTCTATGTTTCAACCAATCCTTAATCCACCTTCTTTTAGGTTTTTTTTGTCTTTTTAATAAAATACACACAACTGCTGCCACCAGTAAAGTATTGTTATCCATAGTATTATTTATTTCCGTTCCGTACGATTGCAAAGTTTAAAGTGACGCCATGCATCCAAATGGAAGTATTGTGAATGGTACCGTATCTCGATAAATTTCCATTTGGAGTGCATCCAAAAGGAAGTCTACTAAATGGACGTATCGTCAGTGGCCGCCTTAAGACACCGCTTTCCTGACGATATTTCCACACAGTACGAGCCAGTCATTTGGTGCAGTGATACAAACTTCATTAGGTCGAAACTGTTCATATATTCCGATCATCATTAATTTAATAAAATATGTATGTCATATGCGTATAGGGTACGATTCTTTAAGATTCGAGACCTTATTTAATATTGACATCTTGAAATATCCTATAATATAAACTATCGCTTAACCTCCAGGAGCGCTGTTTAGTTTCTCATAAACTTTTAAAAGCCTTAGACGTTTTCTATACCTACATATATTTTTTAACTAATAAGTAACAACATCAGCATGTTACTGCATATATGAATATCAGTAGAATAGCAATAACGTTACCATTTTTGCTGTCGGTATGTTAGCGACGCTTTGAACGACCAAATTTCCCGGTGTCCCAACAGGAAGACAAAATGCATATGACGACGAATAACCTGCTGCTATATTGTACCATAATGGGTTTTGATTTATTTCTTTTGCCTGGAAAATAAACCGTTACTTGTTTTCTCTTCGGAACAGTGAAGTTGATTTTTGAATTTATACTTCTTTAGGCGCGTTATGAAAAATTGATGAAAGTGAAATTTTACGATGCGCGCGTACCGTGACACAAAATTAACAGAATGAAGTTAGTGGCGCATGTTGGCACGCACGCCGCCTCTGTTCACTGTGTATTTATATTTTTAATATTTATCCACATGCTTTGAGTTTCTACATTTAAAACACGTGTTTTCATTTTGTTTTCATTATACAAGTGCGAATTTTATATGTGCGTCTGAATTATAATCAGAAGTGAATTAAATCGAATATTTAAATCAATACTAATTAATATTAGAAAATAATTATAAATATAATATTAATAAATATTTATTTATTTAATTTTTCAAATGTAAGCTGAACTTTATTGACTATAATGACTCCTTTCCCAGTCTTTGATTATTTAATTGTATTTAATTATTTGCATGCAATCAAAAACTATTTTTAATAATGCCAAAGAAGTATAACTTCTTACGCGCGAACATAAGTACACGCACCCTTTTTTATTTTAAATGTATGTAACACAATTAGAAAATTGTAAGTGTTTTGTACAATTTATTTGGTCAAATACGGAAAATCATTAATATTTCAAATGGAAGAGACTAACTTCCAACGACTCATGGAATCCTAGTGTGGGGCCTAGTATACTTCCTCTTTTAACTATTATATTATGTGTAAAGTCGTAAAATATTTAATGGGCATACATATTTCTGCATCGTTTCTCGCTGATAATATGTAATAGTATTTCATTTTGTGCATCCACAACACAATTATTGAGAATCAAACCGCGGTCTTTTAAATTACGTTGTATTCGTTAAGATATAAATTGCATAAAAGTATTTACCAACTGCATAACGATTGGCGCTATAACGTTGCACACAGCTACATTCGATGCGAAGTTCGTTATAAAAACCGTAAAAATTATTATGAAGAAAAGAATAGTTCCATTGTTCAAATATCTGAAATCTTGTAATACGGCACCAATTTTTCCATTTAGATCCGTATGTTCTTCTTTCGCTGCTTCGGAGAGGGCAAAACCGCCACCTTTAAGGAAATACCCCAGAACTTATTAATTTTTTGCCTTCATCTCTAAAATGTCACTTTGTGAATATGTGAGAAAAGGTTCTTTAACTGAATGAGGCTTTTAACCGTATAAATAACTAGCTGACGTCGTTTTGCCATGTATATCATTTATAATAAAAAAAATAGGGGTTGATCGTAGAGGGCTGAAAGTTAGGGGTTGTATGTATTTCTTAATGCTGTATCATAAAAAAAATAAAAACAGAAAAAAAATTCTAAAAATAAAAAAAAAACATTTAGGGGGATGAAAAATAGATGTTGTCCGATTCTCAGACATACCCAATATGCACACAGAGTGGAGTTTAACCACAAACACCGCGACACGAGAATTTTATATATTAGATAACGTAGGCACTATAAGGGATAATTAGTTAAGGATTATTATGGTTACTTAATCTTTTAAGGATTTTAGTAACACTAATATAGAAATATAAATAATTTATTTGATATATTACTTGCTTTGTACGAACATGTGTTTTCATTTTAAAAAGTGCATAACTATAATAAAAGATACAAACAAATTACTTTAAATATATACTTACCTAATAGAAACATGAAACTGTATGGCATTATTTGATTCATAGTTTTCCAATCAAGAACAGATGGTATAGAATGTTTCGGTAAATCCTCATGCTCTGAAAAAATATTGCAGAGCTATAAAATCAAGTTCATTGTTTTACATCTAAACTCTCTTCTACATGTATCGGTTTCGCGATCTTTTATCAATTTTTATAGGCAAGTAGGTGATCATTCATTCCTTTAAGGCATGCATTCCTTTACCGTACGAGCGAGTGTTTTGGTTGAGGATCGAACCTACGACCTATTAACCTCAAGGAAGAGAGTCGCTCGCTAAAGCCACTAAGCCAACACTGTTAAAGTAACATGAATTTAAATAATTTCATGACATGACTAAAATAACTAATTTTCATATTTGACCATCTGAAAAAAATCTTGTATCAGTATAGTAATTGTCCAGTGATACTATGAGTCTTGGTCTCAGATAGTAGCTATTTCTTTGGTAATCAGTTGTATGTCTGACACAGATCATTGATTTTAAGGTCTAAGAAGTGATCCCCAACCTTTTTTGTGCCACCCCTCAAATGTATTTTGAATTATTAAAAAAATTAACTGTTCACTTAAGAAACTGAAATGGTAGGTTTTAGAAATAAATTACTAGAAAATTGCAAACCACAATTCACATTTCCAAAATTCCAAAAATTTTAATAAATTTCTGAATAGCCCCCCTTAACAATCACAGTGGCGCGGGCGTGGGCCCCACGTTGGGAAACACTGGTCTAAGAAGTGCAAATTTTCTCACAATATTTAATTTACCGCACTACAATTGTTAATTGCGCACATGAAAATATTGATGCAGTTATGTTTGTCCAATTTTTCATTTCATATGTCGCTGTTATATCAGTAAAATTTTAAAATAACCTTGAGCTTTACAGTTATTGAAGAACTCCAATGTAGATGGCAATAAGAACATCAGAAAACCAACCAGCATTGCAGCTGAAGAATCGCCGACACTGAAATTGTATAGTAACACCGTGTTTATTCATAATATATAACCAAACAATTAATTTCATAAGCAAATAATGTATATAGTTTAAACCAGTTTTGATGTTATTATTTAATATTTTATCCTTATAAAATATTATTATTTAAGCATGTTTATAAATAAAACCGATAATATTGCTTTCAAAAGGAGTCCAATTATTTAAGAGCTACTTCACTGTGTCTAGATTATTAAAAAATAAATCAGTGGCGGTACAAACTTTTTAGGTTGTATCTGTTTCCTGATCATTTGTCAATCTAGTAGGCAAGTAGGTGATCAGACTCCTGTGCCTGACACAAATCGTCGCCGGGGTCTAAGACATGTCGGTTTCCTCACGATGTTTTCCTTCACCGTTCGAGCGAATGTTTAATGCGCACATACACAGAAAGTCTATTGGTGCACAGCCGGGGCTCGAACCTACAATCTCAGGGACAAAGGTCAAACTTTGAAGCCACTAGTGACTAGGCCAACACTGCTCATGTCTAGATTACTAAGCGGAATAAAAATACCCGTACAATTTCTTATTTCCCAATTTGAAGTAATTCGACACTTGATCTCCCCACCCAGGAAATATTTGCGGAGATCGAGAGAAAAATAGGCATATGGCTAGACTGAAGAGTAATATAACCATCTGTAAAAAAAATATGCTTAGGAAGTTCCTGTTTAGAAACTCATCCGTAGTTTATTAACGCCATGTTATTAAATTAATCTCTTTAATTGCACATTGCCTAAATTCATTAGGATCGGATCATTGATAATTCGTTAGCTTTTACGAGTAGCTTTTATGTTTTCTTGTTTTGTTTATGATCTTATGATTTTTGTATTAATATGTTGCATTTGTTGTCTCAGTAGTAAGAATATAAAATAAAGAAATTAATAAATGTTTATGTCTAAAACCAGACATTAATATGAAATCATTTGTCAATTAGTTTTAATAGTAACATTTATTAAATACTTTTTTACATAATCTTTACAGATTTTGAGCTGCAGGTTGCAGTAATAGATTATTTCTACATTCTCAACTTGTGGTGTGAGAAATTCACTACATATTTAGTATAACGGTACGACTTTTGGCTGCTGCCATCATCACAAGTATCTAATGATTGCGCCACAAAAATCCCACAATACAAAAAATTCAAAAGGAAATTAGCCATAAACTAGGTGAATAACTTACGATTTCCCAAAAGGTTATCCTTCCAAGATTTTTATAATCTTCATTTACAACTTTTGCAGCGGCTTCTATTCCGGATTGTGACACTTTTGCTCTTTGTGCTGCAGCACTTTTTGGTCTATAAACATAGAGTAGATATAATATATCAAAACAAAATGTATGATTTATATATAGACACTCACCTTAAAAATCCAAAGTAAACAATGACCAGGTATATATACATTGCACCTTCCATCACCATCATGTATGGAATTGCGAATGCAGAAAACTTAGGAAATGATAAATATTCCGGCGCATTTGGATATGTTCTGAAAATTTCCTGATACATTGATACATTTCCTGAGATAGAAGCTACCTCATTGGTTTAGTTAATCCAGGTAAAAAAATTGATAAAAAATCACCCTTACGCGACACGAGACGTAATGATGTTAAAGAGTTATATGAATAGCATTTCCAATATTTTTGTTACATTTACTTACTTCGAAAATAGTCCTTTAAAAACAAAGTTTGTTGCGGTGCCTACTAAAGTACCGATACCACCTGAAAAATTAATCTCTTAAATAATAAGATTAAATTTCTTTAATCAAATGTGAACAAGATTCACACTTATTGTTATAAAGACATGTGAAAAAGGCAAAATCGCGAAGTCACCATGACGCCTTTTAAAAATACAGCGTTAAAAAAAATGCACTACCCTTTGGCATAAACGATAAAGAGTTTACTATAATAAAAAGAGTAGAAAGGCAAACAAATTATAACAATACCTATAGTTGCAGAAAACGTCACTGCGCAGAAATAACACGTTGTAATATCTGATGCAACATTTTCACCATTTTTATTGACATCGTAAATGCTTAACAAGTTTTGCTGTAAAACAGTTCACAATCTTAATCTTAGAATCAAGATACAACTGAAAATCTTGATAACAAAAAAGTAGGAAGTTGCAAGATACGTAATATAAAACAGTCCCAAATAATTCTAGCATTATTAGCCAACGTTGATATAATAATTATATTATTACACTGTAGAGAATTTTTTCTCTTCATCAGGAAGGTGGGGCTTAGTCAGAGATCGACGTAAATTATTAAACAAATTAATTTAACACATTACATCCTACATAAGTCTTCAAAAATCATTACTTTTTTTATTAACACAGTTACAACTAACTACAATTTAACTAACTTTAATTTACTAACAATGAGCAAGAAGTCAAATGTAAAACAGAGGAAACATGGCGCGGTCATTTTGTTTGATTGATGAACAATATTTATTTATTTTACACTTTTACCAATAACTTTACAGTAAAATTAAACAAAGAACAATCGTTTGATCATTAATATTACATTTAACGAAAAAACGCGTTGAAATTAAAAGCCGTTGGGTTTGAGACGAAACTATGATCATTAATTACGATTGTTCAATAACCAATAATGCAATCCTCCGTTTTAAAATCGTATACTCGTATACTTACGTCTTCAAAAACTTTTAGTACGGCAAAGTTTATTGGAACCATTAAGGTAGTAGCTGCTGTATTTGTAATCCACATAGAAATGAACATCGTTATGAAGCACATCGCAAATAATAACCTATAATTACAAAAAAATATTCACTTATAGTTTTGACGCAACAAATGTAATATCTTCGCCACTATAAACGGTTTTTCTCTTAAAAATAGTTTCATATTTAAGTAGTATAATAAATGTACGCTATAGAGTAATTACTTTAAATTTGTAATGCAATACGTTTTAAATAATAATTACTTATAATGCGAGTAACCAATAGCACGGATGGCACATAAAGCCAATCTCTTGTGAAGTCCCGACTGTTCCACGGCATATGCAAGTATCATACTGCCTATAAACATCATTATCGTATCCTGTAAAACATAATAATTAAAATATAGCGTTTATGAAAGGGTAAAATGAACGATTGTACGTTCTATTCTAATTGGGCGACAGCATCTCTCGTTCAATACGCAGGGAGCTGCGATATGATACGACATGTCATTACTTCCGTATAAGCAATTATATTCAATGATAACGTTTCGCCTTGCACCTTTTTACTTCAGATTCTCATTTCTCCTGTTGCTCAATTATGAGTTTGACAAGTTAAACGCCAAATTGTATAAAAGAAGACATACATACATTCATATAACACCAACAGCATTCATCAGTACTCATGATTCCGGTTAAAGGGAAGATTATAATCGGAAAAAATGATGTTAGTGGCAATGGTATACATTCAGTTACCCAGTATATCGCCATTAACACCAGGGTATATCCACACCACTGGTATTTCTGAAAATAATAATTAAATCATAATTTCAAATTAGTATAAATAGCGGCAATATTAAACGTATGCTTTATAAGAATTCTTTTTACTGAGGTACATTTATTTCCTCCTTATGCGACAAGACACACAAAATTGTTCCATGTGCCTCGTACGAACTCGAATTACCTGCATAATTCACGAATGTTTCGGGGTTTATCTAGCTATGACACAGGATATTAATATTTTCCATCCACCTCACAAAAGAAGATGTGAGAAAGTATTTGAAGAGGCGGGAAGACTATGATTTTGTTTAAGCAGTAATTTGAAATATTAAGTATTATTTGTTTTTTTTATTTAATATGTAATATGTTTTGGCTTTCTGTATTGTCCAAGTGTTTTGTTTTATAATATGTTAGCTGTAAGAGTACTTATATTTAAATAAATATGTAAATTTTTAATTTTGTTCTTTGTAGATTTCAATAGCCTCTGAGTTTGATAACCATTATAGACAAATATTCTAATAACAAATCATTTGTCTCTCTTGTATATAGTACTGTATTTACCTTAGGTGGAAAGGATAGCAGTATTGGTAAAAGGATAATCGGCGTAATAAAACAAACTAGTCCCCTCCAATAAATGCTTAGAATTAATTTGGTTTTATCCCATATTGTTATTGGAGTGTCATCGTCACTGGAAATAGAACTTCTTTAACAGATATTCAATTAAATTGCAAAACACGGCTTTACTGCAATTGTAGTCATGGTTTCATTTAAATGTGTCGCTTAAAATTATTACTGCCGCATTTTCCGAAGCCTTTACTGTCGAGGTCGAGACTGCTACCACTGTTAACGGTATAACAAGTTTATCCGTTAAATATAGTGAAACTATCTTCCTGACAGATATGGCAGTATTTTTTTATATGATAACAAACGAGCCCATGGACAGCCCTGTACTGGGCGTGTTGCCTGGATCCTGGAATTATTACGGCTCATGCGCTTATAAAACGAGGCCACAAGGATCAGCCGAAACAATTCTTTAGAACTTCATGGAAGCAGGTTTGGCTTTTTCTTCCACACGACTATGAAATTTGACTTGTTTCGATATGCTAACCCGAAGTATACTGGCGGAGATCTTGGCGAAGGATGAGCAACCTTGCTACTACCCCACATAGAAACTTTTTACAGTACAGTTGGAATTTCAAAAACAAGTTTGCTACAGCTATCATAGTCTTCAGATTTAGGCATATTCGATTGGACAGAGTATAGTGCATCGACGGTGCCGTGTTCAATAGGTCATTCATACTCAGAATTGACGGGCTTAGGAATGAAGCACGTCAACAAGGACAATGTTACATCGGAAATTAACCAGCCATAGGCATAACCCATTAGGCAAATCGTATGACAGTGGCCAAGACTAACCCTATCAGAAGACTCGGATTTATCCAAGCTCTGTGCATAAAGGAGTAATGGAATTAGACGTCGCTGTAGTCCTGAATTAGCTTTTGTTATATTGACGACATTATAGTTCGACGGCCTCCTAATAATTTATTATTTAAGGTGGAAACATACTACTAAAACGCCACGCGACGCAACGTGTCGACACCCGATGTCCATCGTGCACATTACCAACACGCGACACCACGACATAAATCCAATTCGTAGAAATTCCACAGAGTATGCATTTTCAGTTAGAAACAAATTTAAGGAATATTTTGGTGGTGAAGGCGCCGTTCCCTGTCAGCTTGATATTGTGAGGAAAGGTAGACAAAATTAAAAACTTGCAACTCATACAAAAGTCTTTTAATATTATATTTTAATAAAACTTTCCGCTTGTATTCATTTGTTCGGCTATTTCTTCCCATGCATTATTTCTCACAGTATGGTCGCTGTATTGGGCTAATCTTATGTCATATAGAACAGAATATTGTTTCACCAACTCAGTTAATTGTTGGTCGTTCATTTCGCCAAATAAATAAATCCAAAAATATGTAAGTATATAAATTGACATTTGTGCCAAAAACTCGAACGTTTGACGCTTGGCGTCAACAACACGACAACACGCTGATCCAAATCGATTGGATGTTACCGCGTGTGATCACATGGCGTGTTGTATATGTGCAACTAACCGTATTAAATATATGGGATTGATAAGTACTGACATGCGTCGGATGGCGTGGTGTAGCGTCGCGTGTTAGTAGTATGTTTCCGCCTTTAGAATTTTAATTCTATACCCTTGATACTTAATATAGAAAAAATCAATGTACATATATATGATTTTTGTAAATGACGGACGTGTACTGGCGCGGCCGGTTCCCTTTCCGCACAGACTCTATAAGGTGAAGTTCTAGTGCTCTCTTATTTTTTTAGTAATATATTATTTAACTTGTATATAGTTACTTATTTTGTTCCAGGGATTGGTCATCTGTTATCTCTTCATTGAGATTAGCGACACTATCACTCGGCAAAGACATTTTGCAAATAATTTATAACCTAAAGACCAACGCGATTTAGCGATCCCATAGGCTTTGAAATTACTTAAATTTTTTAACTGGGTTTTATTACATTGTTATATTTATTTAAGTTTAATTTTGCAATACTTGGGAAAAAAGCAATAAAAAAATTGATAAAAATAATCCTTGACGCGGATTATATATCATGCTAAAATTTCAGCTCGATCGGTGCAGAACTTTTTGAGTTTTAAGCGATCACAAACCAACATAACATTTATATATATATATATATATATATATATATATAGATTAGTAACTATTATATTAGATTAATACTAGGTAAATTCAGAGATAGCCCGCACTATTTTCATGTGTACAAGCTCACGCTCGTACGATGAATTGCGAATCTAATTCTTATCCTTAGTTGTAAGGATAGTTTAATATCAAATCCAATAGATTGTTACTTGCTACAACACTTAGGGCTAGGACCGATTCTGGAGACGTAAGATCCATAAATCGATAAAGTGTGTCGGGTAAACATAGTTGATAACTTGTCTTAAAAATATATAAAGTACCATAATAATATCATCTATTATAACATCTAACGTGGTATATGTATTGTCTATTATTGGAGACAATAATCTTAATATGTTCAATAAAGGACAAATTACTTCAAACTCAAACTCAAAATAACTTTATTCATATAGGTAAACAACTGCACTTATGAATGTCAACAGAAAAGATGATAAGTTTATTCTAAATTTGGATTTACTACCATTTCGCAAGTCAAGGGCGTAGAGCGGGCAAGAAGAACTGGCAAGCAACTCTTCGCCACTCTTTTTAATTGCTAAGTTATGAGTAAAATATGATTTTTGACAATGTTGTTGAAAGTTGCATCGGAATAACAGCTGTTTATAAATGTTTATCCATTATTTTATTGTAAAATATTACCCATTTCATCAAAATACATTACATTCCTTTCGTTTGGCTTAATTTTTTTCCGTAAACTTAGTGTATCTTGTGGTGTCTGTAGTAATTGGAGACAGGGTTCAACATTAAAATAGAATAAAATTAACGTTTATAAATACGGTCTTTATTTTAAAAATAACATAACGTTGTAACTTCATAGCTAACTATAAATGAAACAAAAAATCTTATAACTCCTTAAATACAGAATACTATTTCACCCAGTCCGGCAGTGTCTTAAGGTCAGGCCATATGACAGGTGCGTACACATAAACACAAAACCATGTTATGATGACCGTAGCAATTGTTGGTACTAATCCGGCTTGTATCTGTTAAAACAGTTTTTTTTCAAAAATTACATTATTTTTTAATTCTACTCGCTAAAATGCATAAATATCTTGAACATTTCTAATAACTTCATTATTTTAAAACGTTCTATGTAATTTTTTTTATTTATCAGGGCAAAAAAGTGAAATATTTCTAAATTAAATATAACGTTAATCAATTCTATGAAACCAATATATATTAACAAAGCATATCACATGGCATAGCAATTAATGGCAAACTGCTAAATACCTAACTTAAGATACGCTGATGACACGATCCTAATCACAGAGATTCTCGATGGTCTACAGACAAGTCAATTTAGTCTTTATGAATTTGGTATTGCATCATCGCGAAAAAGTCAAAATGTATGACAATAAGCCGAATACCGGAGCTTTTCACGCAACGTATACACCTCAACAATCAGACCTTGGAACATGTCTCGAAAATACGATATCTAGGCACAGTGATTGATGAAAAGGGTGACCATAACATCTAAATCCGTTGCAGAATTGAACAAGCGCGGAACGCCTTTTAAAAACTAAAGAAATACAACCGTGCTGGACAGAATGCAGAAGAACAAAGAAGTGCATATGATAGTTACGAAAAGGAAACTTGAGTATTTTGGATACGTTTTACGTTAAACCAAAAAATAAGAGCTCCTTCAACTAATCATATAAGGCAAAGTGGCAAGTAGAAGGAGACCTGGCCGCAGACGCACATCTTGGTTGAAAAACTTAACACTATGGTTTGATCAAATCACACTTGGTGCTTTGCATTGTGTATCCAAAATTAAGGCATGATGATCTTGGCGATCATCGTAAGGATCTTTCGTAAGAAGATGGCACTATAAGAAGAAGAAATTACATGGATAGTCACGCTTTCGAATATTGTATTTTACGAAATTAATTTACCCTGATTACTTGAAATATTAATAAACGGACTTAATTTCGTTAAAGTACGTTTAATAATGTTTTATGGGAAATAGGTGAAAAACCCCTACCAACCAAATCATTGTTTAAGTGATAATTAAATTTATAACTTTGAAACGTAACTTAAAGGCGGCTACTATTAACCAAACAACACAATGCCAAAAAATCATGGGCGCTACAAGCTTAGCTTTTCGATATGTATCTTTGTTTTATTGATCATTTTTCCCTACACACACTGTAAATTTGGGTCTAAGATGAAAATAGTGAATCTTACTCTGATTTGATTAAAATGAAGCTCATTGTCCACATAGGTAAATCCGATGTACATTCCGAATAACGTGCGCCTAGCCACTAATCCCAATAGTTAATTTATAAAAGTGTTTTATTATAAAAGGAACAAACCATTTGTCTCGTTTGAATTTTGGCAGCGCTTTGAACAACGAGATTGCCAGGCGTCCCCACGGGGAGCAAAAAACAGTAGGATGCAGTGTATCCCGCTGTTATACAGTACCAAAGCGGGTTTTGGTCGATTTGTTTTGCCTGAAATTGATACGTTTTATTCAATAGGCATTACTTTAAGTCTGGTAATAATGCCTTTTTGTTATTCTCTACAAAATTTAGGCACAGTAAATTAACAGGAGTTTATACGACAAGCTTTTACTTCCTTTGGATGGATTGGACGAAATATCTATCTTCGACTAAATTCGGGAAAAAAAGTAAAAACCTTTTAACAGCATTTTAGTTCTAAACTTAATCGGTAAACATTAAATAACACTATAAATGTACAAACTAACCAATTGCATAAAAATGGGCGCAAACACATTCACGATAGCAACATTGGACGCAAAATTTGTGAAGAATATAACGACTATGATAATAATGAGTAATATTAAAACATTCGGAAGTGATTTCAGATTCGATAGCGTTTCCCCGATTTTTTCGTTTAGACCGGATTTTTTGGCCGCTTCAGATAAAGCGAAGCCTCCTCCTGCGAAAAATACATAAATCACTTTAGGAAATTGTACAAGTATTAAATAGGTATTATTTATTTATTGGAACTATCAAATAATACCCAAAAAGTTTAAGTATATGAGAAAAATGTTTATCTTCATCGGGAAATCTAATTCGTAGTAAAATAATTACTATGGCTTAATAATTACGTTGCTTAATAATGTTTTAATTATTCATCTACTACTACGTCTCTAGAATTTAAAAAAGTCTTCATTTACGATTTAACACTTTGGATTTTTTTCATTTGGAAAAAGTCTAGAAAAAACCATTTACAGATGTATTCTCAAAATAAACTAACCCAAATTATTAGGTACATATGAAATAGGCGTTTTGTATTGGAGGAACAAAAAGACGATTTTTTTTAATGGAATATATTATTTAATTAATCAAAGTATGTACCGATGCTATCTATTTTACTACCATACTTTTGCCATTTTATAGGTAGTTCTTTATTGATAAACTTACTGTAAACATTCGGACGGAATCAATTAAATCTTTAAACTGCCTGCCTGCCCTGGTTTCGACTGCCCCATCAGAGTTAAATTTTTACCTTGCAAGAAATTATCCGAATTTCGAAAAAAATCATCATCGTAATCTGTTAGAGCATGGTCCAGGGAGTACGGTGGATGTCTTAGACATCCCAATTGAAACTCCTCTAATTTGGTAGCAGTCTGCTGTGCAGTGTGTGGTCTAGCGTTATGAAGAAGCAGTAGCCTAGAGCGATTGACCAGCCTTGGTTGTTTAGCAGCTAAATTTTCTATTATGCTTTGAAGTTGCTGACAATAGACATCTGCCATAATCATCTGGCCAGATTAAAAAAAAAGGTCTTTTACTATAACTCTGGCACTAGTCCACCAAACGCTCACAGTAACGTTTTCGGAGTAACTTTTCACTTGGGGCACAATTCAGAGGTTCAGAGAGAGAGCCATTGCGATGAGCGCTTCCGATAATTGGACAGGATCCTCTTTTCATCACAGGTAAGGAGTCGAATTGAAAAAAACAAAAATTAAAAAAAATCATTGATATTTCGGTTGAGTAATGTAAGGCAGCAGTAACGCGCGTTTCTCGATTTGCTTCACTGAATTCGTGAGGTTTGCTTTAAATGGATTAATACAGTTTTATCACTAACAGCAGCCTGCAGCTAACAACTCAGAAATATTATGCGATGGATCCGCTTCCACAACATTCAATTCTTCGCTATAATCTTTGTCCGGCCGGCCACGAGGTCTGCACGTCGAAAATTCCCAGAACGAAAACGTTCGGACCAAAAACGAACTTGATGTTTTCTTATGTGACACCGCCGCCATACACAACATTAATCCTTCGAGCCGTTTCTGCAGCACTGGCGTCACGGTGGAACTCATACTTTTAAATAACGCGATGTTTCATGTTTCACATTTTATAAATGTAGTGACGTAAAGAAATAAAAAAATAAAACGGGAAAATGAAATGAATCATGGTTTTCGAAAAATAAATGCACGAGTAAATAGCTGTAAATAATTGAAATTGGTATTCCTAACCAAATAAAAGATATTTGATGTCAAAGTGGCTAGTAGTAGGTACGAAAAAACACCCATTTCATAATATTATGTAAGCATCTAAAATAAGAATTGTGACGTTAACATATCGGAATTGTACCCATCTCTTAATATTTTATAAAATGTTTACAAACCCAATAAAAATGAAAAGCTGTACGGCATGACGCTGACAATCTTAGGCCAACTTAATACTGATTCCACGCTTTTTGTTGGAAGCTCTTCGTGAACTGTAGTATAAAAATTTGTAATACATAAATCCTTATCTAAGAGCCTCCACCGGGTTCTTTGTAACTTCCCATAGTGACAGCAGACTTGGTTTCGTTAGAGTATTTGTAACGCACGATTTCAATACAACAAAGTTTATGGATATTGAAAACTACATTGAAAAGTCGGAATCAAAATCGCTATAAG
Source organism: Pieris melete (assembly GCA_963693345.1). Lineage (NCBI taxonomy): Eukaryota > Metazoa > Arthropoda > Insecta > Lepidoptera > Pieridae > Pieris > Pieris melete. The sequence continues at coordinate 3,141,382 of CAVNZK010000040.1, read as the reverse complement.
AAGTTATGGAGTACCAGCCGGAGTATGCAAAAAATATTGCCTTCAATTAAGTAAATTTTAAATTCAGTTTCATTTGATGACATTTACTATATTTGTTAGAAAGATTATGATTAGAGGAATAATACTTGACTCTATAAAGAGTTATTTCTTCAGGGAGACCCAGGTAGTACAAAAATTCAATATAATAATAATAAGAATATTGCCAAAGAGACTTACACCTAGCGGAAAAGTTTTTAAAGAAATCTAATGTAGATGGTAATAAGAACATCAAAAACATCACAAGTGACGCTAATGCTGAATCACGAACGCTGAAATTAAAAATCCCTTATTAATTAATAAAAGTTCATTTGTTGTAACTAAAATCATTCGTCTACGTAGACAGAGCTTTTATTAAGCGGCCAATTTAATTTTGTCTTCCTACAATTACTAAATCACATTCAATATAAATAATTATATAGTAAGACATTTTCTGAGCTTTTAAAATAAAAAATAATTAAAACTACAACATTTAATTTATTAAACCTTTTTTGATGAGATTTGATAGATCATATATTTATTTTGTATTGTTAATTTACATTCTCGTTCATACTCAATAATTAATGAAGAAAAAATATATGTTACAAATTTCTAAGATACAAAAAAAATAAGATTAAAACATATTTACTATTTAGAATCTTCTAGTTCAAAGTAATCCTTAATAGCGTCACCCCATCCGTAAAAAACTTGTGGAGAACGAGAAAAGAACAAGACCATGGCACCACCAAATAATATAATCACCATCTACAAATATAGAACATTGAAAAATCGTTTCAGGTAGAAAGTGTATGTCTTGTCCCGGCAAACAAGATTTTAGGTTTGGCACAGACTTGTCCTAAATATAAACAAAGAGACGCAGAAATAAGTTCCATGCTCCATCAAATGATATGAGAATATAGACTGGCTATTTAGAGCAATTCAGGAATTTCTTTTAAAAAATAGGTAATGTATAAATATGTAAATACACGTAATACGAGGTAGGCTCCGCATTGCGATTCTGTAACTCACTTTTCGAACTCACACAGCTCCCTCCTTGTAGTTTATTGTTTATTAGAATGACAAATCGTAAAATGACTGCTTTACGACTGATTTGAGCGCGACCGCCGCTGCGAAAACCGCTGTGTGAGTACGAAAAGTGAGTTACACAATCGCAAGGTTGTAGAGAAAAAAAAAAATAACAAAAACAGTTCTGTGCCTCAAGGTTGTTTATAGAAAATACACATTTACATTTTATGACGTAGTTAGCGTTGAATACGTGTCAAACTCATGGTATGACCTTCCAACAAGTAAAATTCCTGAGAAAAACTGCATTTACTTAACAAAACTTTTCGATTGATTTAAAGCAGTCGTGATGCGCTGTCAATTGCTTTAATTTTTTTTTAAATATACTTTAAATAACGAACATAGACAATCTTTACTTACGATTTCCCAGAATGTAATTATTCCTAACTTCGCCGAGTCTTCTTTCACACATCTTTCGGCTGCTTTTATTCCCTCAGGAGTGATTTTAACTCTTTTTGCAACATTACTATGCGGCCTACATTTAAAAAGTGTAATGAATTTCAAATGGTATTTTAAACGTACAAAAGCTTCAGTTATAAGCTTATAATAAGCTTTTTATACACTAGCTAAGCTCCATAGTTACACCTGCGATATTTTGGCAACCTGACGTTAGGACATAACCTAAATCGATAAAATAAAAATTTAACAGTTTTAAAATTTGTATAAGTCACACAGATTAGCGTAAATATATATAATAATATAATAAAAAAACTGAAAGACTAATAGCGTATAGATTTATCTGTGAGGGATAGGTGACCAAGCTCAACTTATGTATTTATTTATTCACACTTCGTTACATTTATACAAAAACAAATAACATAATGCATGACAATTATAAGGAATGCAACGGGCGGCCTTATCAATAACAAGCGATCTTTTCCAGGCTAACCTAGCAAGGGAAAAAACTAAACAAAAAAATGATGGGTAAAGTGCATAACCAATATACCAATAAATAACCAATAAAAAAATTATAGTACCTTAATCTAAAATAATACAAAAATAATATTAATAAAACAAACTAAAAAGCTAAACTCACGGATTCATGAATGGCGATACAAAAGAAAAGGAAATACAAGAATGACAAAAGTCACGATAGAGCAGGATAGGATATGGTTAAGAAATGCTTATGCAGATGAGTTTTAAAACATGCTAGGGAGGTAGCCAATCGTATGGAGTCGGGCAGCCTATACCACAACTTAATGGTGGAGATCCTAAACAAGTTGCCTAAGAATTATAAGCTGTGAGATGGAATTTCCAATAAGGAATTGGAGGAGCGTAACATGTAGTTATAGGGACCTGCGAATTTGAAATGGTTTTTAAGATAAGCTTTCGGGTTTTCGATTCCCGCCTTATTTAAAAGCATGGACATAGCATCGTAGCTTGTTACCATGATAACCATTGTTTTAACGTAAAACATCGAAACCATGGCAACGAAAATAGACCGAGGTTAGTCCAAAGCCAAGGCGGTTGGTAATTCTTTATTATGATTAGTTCGTCGTTACTATATATTGTTGTTTCCTATCTTTATGAGAAATATTAATAAAGTTAGGTAAATAAAGTGTATTAATATTTTTACCTGAATAGTCCTAAAAATTGAAAAGACATGGATAAAAATGTAGCAACTTCTAAAAGTATCATCATTGGGACAGCGAAAGCAGAAAACAATGGAAACGACAAATACTCCGGTGCTGCTGGATAGGTCCTGAAAATGATTTTTTAAAATGTCAGAACATAAAATAACATTAATAAATTATAAAATAATCACAATAATTTGAACACAGAGAAATGGAATTATTAAGTTAAAGAAATGTTGCAAACATCATTATTATTATTGGTTGTACATTTAAATCCCAGTTACAAACATCTTTAAATGATCATACGTGACTGATCTAAAACCTACAGCATAAGTTTAGGTGTACAGGAGACCTTTTTACCAGGCCCTGATCAAGGTTTTGTTGCATTTAAACGAGTTCGAAAATCCCGAAGGAGGTTTATAATTCGACATATTTTTTTTTTAATTTTATGTGTATATTAAGTGTACCAAGCGACTTTTAGACCTTACTGAGGTCCTACGTTCAAACCTCGCGTCTAACTTTTTATACTATGTGGAATTAGCTGCCCACTGAAAGTGTTCCTGAACCGGTTCAACTTAGGGTCATTCAAGAATTAGGGTACTAGGTACCAATTATTAGGGTACCAATTCTTAAAAGTCCGGCAACCCACTCGCGAGGCCTCTGGCAATGAGAGTGTCCATGGGCGATGGTATCAGTTAATATCAGGCGAGGCTCCTGCCCGCTCCCTTTTAAAAAAAAAAAAAAACTTACGCTACAAAGAGTCCTTTAAAGGCTAAATTCGTTGCTGTACCGACTAATGTTCCGATTCCACCTGTAAACATAAATTTGTTGTTTGTTCCACAATCGATAATTCATATAAAAATAAAGTTATCAATAATACAGATTTATCGACGTCTTCAAATCAATTCTCTTTTGTAAATTTCATAATAGTAGGAACAAAGTCAGAATTTGATTTGAAACAAATGATGATGCGCGCGCTGCGTAATGATGATAACTCATGTATGACGCATCTGTTCCCCCTTCATAACTTCTAAATAGCTAATAAAACCATACTTATATTATATACAGACTTATACAGGGTGGCCAAAAAGTCGTGGATCAAACGCAAATAGGGGATAGATGAGGTCATCAGCGGCAAAAAATTGTTCTACGGTAGGTCTCTAAGGCCAACCCCTGCAAAGTTATGATTTATTTTGCGTTTTATAAGAAAATTGACTTTTTTTACTAATTCTTATTAAAATTCGATAAAATCTACATCCTGTATCTTTTTCATAATATCCACTAGATTGGTACTGATGAGTTCTTGCTTACCACATACTATTTATAGTTGTTTATTGAGTGTGTTGAAGATAATATTAAGTTATACGATATAATTTTTTTTCAAATCAAAACTTTTTGTTTACTTCGGACCCCACTGTGAAAAAAAATTACTCTACCGAAAAGTGACCCTGTATTACAAGTTTTGGCGCATTTAATATGGATTCTGAAAAGGTGTTACACATCGCCATGAGTTGCTCTAATATCTTTCTAGGACGAAAAAACAACAACGATTCGGACTTATGATAGATTATTTACCTACCTGTGACCAGTACTGTGTGAATCGGACTGGATTCAAAAAATTGGACAGATGGCTGTAGGGTTACGTAGGAATTTGATTAGACGGTGCAGATTAAGTATTATGGTCAGAGTCAGGAATTTTGAGCATATTATATTGTAAAATATTTTGTTTCCTACAAACTACCATTGAGAAATAATTGTTTTAATACAATTATTATTTCACAATCGTTGTTTGTAATTCTTCCTAGAAAGATATTAGAGCAACTCCTGCCCACGTGTAATACCTTTTCAGAATCCCTATTAAATGCGCCAAAACTTGTAGTACAGGGACACTTTTCGGTAGAGTAATTTTTTTTCACAGTGGGGTCCAAAGTTAAGAAAAATTTATGATTTGTTAAAATTTTATATCGTATCACTTAATATTATCTTGAATACACTCAATAAACAACTATAAATAGTATGTCTAACGCAAGAACTCATCAGTAACAATCTAGTGGATATTATGAGAAAGATACAAGATGTAGATATTTTCGAATTTTAATAAGAATTAGTAAAAAAAAGTCAATTTTCTTATAAAACGCAAAATAAATCATAACTCTGCAGGGGTTGACCTTAGAGACCTACCGTAGAACAATTTTTTGCCGCTGATGACCTCATCTATTCCCTATTTGCGTTTGATCCACGACTTTTTGGCCACCCTGTATATATATGTATACTATACTATTATACAATAAGATTACGTCAAAAGATATAAGTATATCTTTTAATATTGACTATTTATTTAGTTATTAAGCTTTTCCATAAACATGTTGAATTAAAATTTCCCGCCTTCCTTATAGAATATCATTGCAAATGTAATACCACTTTAGATGGCTCTCTCGCTCTCGAAGGTTCTCTCTCACACACTCTGATCGTCCTCGTTGTTTCCAAGTATTCAATAAAAGCTAAATTAATTACATTAGTCCGTTTTAACACGTGCTATTAAGTCAAATATAAAAAATAATCAAAATTTAATTTTGAACAAAATCACTCTCACATTTTTTGCCCATATAATTATATAATCCTTGAAAAATAATATCTTAATAATGACCAAGTACCATGCGTGTACTTATTATGTGCAAGTCTAACACCAGTGAATCCACAATCATATTTGTAATATAAAAAACCATACAACACGTCACTTCTATACTTGTAGTGCTAAAAGCCCAGTCATATTTATAGTTTCACCTCGGAATTAAAGATAATAGATGATGATAGCTGTAAATTAGTGTAAACCTTAGTTTTGTCGTCTCAAAAGTCACAAGTGCTATCGTGTGCGTGTCTTAAAAGAAGGTCAAAGGTCATAAAAATTTCATTAAACATAAATAATTAGTATAAATAATGGGCAGTGTTTAGTAATTATATATTTTTTAGGAATTTTAATTAACTTTAAACAACGTACTGATTGATAACCCACGCTTGACTTACGCGGCGCACTCTTCGCGGTCTACCGCAAAAACAGTTGATCGTATAATAAAAGTTCAATCAAAAGTTGTAGAAAATTTTATACTTTACAACATTTATAATAGGTGCCAATCTCATTTAAGCAATAGAACGCGAGATTTTTACCTAAAACAGATTTTAATGACCTTAGACCTTCAATATGTTAAGACGCGGACACGATAGCACTTTTGACTTTTGAGACATTTAGAACGACAAAACAAGGGTTTATACCAATTAACAGCTTAATATCTTTCATTCCGAGGTTGACTCCTTTTTTTAAACATGACTGGGCTATAATTTTCTACTGTTTCGCTAATATTTTGAGATATAAAAAAGGTTTTGGACGTCGAAATCGGAAATAATAAGTTAAATAACTATACACCCTTAAATAATAATATAATTTTATAGTAATCTTTAATACTGACCTATCGTAGCTGAAAAAGTAACAGCGCAAAAGTAACAGACTGTTATGTCACTAGCTACAGTATCGCCATCTTTCGTCGTCTCATATATTTTCAGGAGCTTTTGCTGAAATTTTATTTACAACAAAATCATGCTTCGATATTACATTTCGTAAGTAGTTTAATAATGTGTATTACAATACAAAGTATTTATTATTTGTTTATTTATATCTGCTGCCAATAGATTTTTGTAGGTGTTGTATTCGTACGGTATAGAAAAAAATAGCGAGATATCGGTTTTCACAAAAGGCTCACCTGTTCAGGGAGGCGGCCAAGTCAAGAGAATTTTTTTAATTAAATCAAATCAAAAAGGCAACAAAAACATAAAAAAATTGGATGCTTCTAAATTTGAATTTAGATATTGAATTGATCTAAAGTACTTACGTCTTCAAATACTTTCAGAATGGCAAAGTTGATCGGCACCATCATAGTGGTAGCAGCAGTGTTTGTGATCCACATTGACACAAAAGTTGTAACGATGCACACGGCGAGTAGAAGCCTGGAAAAGTGAGTATAAGTTAACGCCCTTGTCGTAATAACACCCGAGCCCAGACGCCCCCTGCGCGACCGCGGAGGCCTCTACATCTACTACGACGCTAGATGGGCCAAATTACTAGCAGCCCATTTCGAAGACCAGTTCTCACCGAAGAAAGTGAGCGCAGCCCAGGTGCTAATCTCGAGCGCGCCGCCGCCCGACGAAGAGACCATCTCTTTCTTGGCCACCCAAGTGCGGAGGGTGATGACCTCACTGCCACTAAGGAAAGCTCCCTGACCAAATGGCATCACCCACCGAGTGGCTTCGCCACTCACCCCGCATGGGTTCTTTCTGAACTACTGAAAGGAAGGCAGGGTGATCACAATCCTGAAGCGATGGAAGGACACAACCAGGCCAGAGAGTTATCGGCCCATCACACTGCTATCACAGGCATAAATGTTCGAGAGGCTCCTCCTCCAACATTACAATAAATAAATAGAGCACAGTACCACCCAGCAGCTGACAGCTAATCTACACAACCGTAGCCGCCCTGAACAAGAGGCGGCAGTAGCTGTCATGCTAGACATGGAAAAGGTGTTCCATCATTCCTGGTATGCTGACCTGCGCCCGTTTTGTCGGGCAACATCCGCTCAGCTCCAGCGTGAATTGCATTAAATAAACAATAACAACTTCAATACTAAATTTAAATAAAACCTACAGACTTACGGTTCGGTGGCCATCGATTCACCATTTTATACTAAAATAATAAGTCCTGAGTACATACCTCGTTTCGATATAATATCCTTAACAAGAAGAACACAATTGTCAGTCGTAAGGAATATATGAGTTAACAAGAAATTATGTAAAATGGAGAACAATAAGAAGGTTAGACTGATAAACTTGCCTTACAATACGCTCACTAAAAAATTTGAGGACGTAGCTACCAACAAATATAATCATCAAAAAAGGTAATAAAACGCGTCCATCACAATCCAAGTTAAACAAAGTATAGAACTAGCGTATAAGACGAGCTACTACTAAGAGTACCAAAATACTTAATAGGAAGTCACATTTTATTCAGTATGAAAAGAAAATAAATTTCGTACTTTATGTGTGAATATCCGATAAGCTTTATAGCGAAGTATGCAAGCCGCTTGTGAAGGCCTGACTGCTCCACGGAGTATGCAAGTATCATACTTCCAATAAACATTATGAGGGTATCCTAGAAATTAAAAATTCTATTAAAACCTCATTACACAATAATTGTATATAAAAAAACCCGAAATTCAATTGTTTTATCACAGCAATAAACATTGAAAAAGTCTTTGTTTTTTTTAAGACTTTGCTTTGATTTTTACTATCTTACTATATTTAGGTTGGATTAAAAATTATTTGTGAGGTAGCTTCAAAAATGCAAGCGGTTAAACATTCGTAGCATTATCATAAATTATTGTAATTTAACATTTAAACACACTAACTTGGTGTTTTCCATAAATATTCTTGGCTTTTTCAGAAATATGAAGACAATTTGTTATACAATGAGACTTGAGCAGACGTTTATATTCTTGACTAGCTGATCCGGCAAACGTCATTTTGCCATATTTATCATTTATGGTTATTGTGCCTCACTCGACATAGATAGGTATAGTGTGTCGTGGACTTTTTTGTAGATATTTATAAGATCTACAATTACTTACAACCTTTTCTGGTTCTATCTTTAATAGTTTAGGCAGGGTACGCAAAATAAGTAACTTTTTTGGTTGATTTTTTACACCTTGGGTCCGAAAAATCCTAATATCTTACGGAACCCTATTTTTGTTCAAATTAAATATAGCCTATATTACTCGTGGATAATGTAGCTTTCGAATGGTAAAAGAATTTTTAAAATCGGTCAAGTAGTTTATGAGTCTATTCATTACAAACAAACAAACAAAGTTTTCCTCTTTATAATATTAGTGTAGATTACCGATCAATTTGTATTACAGGCGCGTAAATTATTTTTTATATATTTTCAGTCTATGTAGGGCGGTCTCGTAGGGCGGTCTCCTCAAATCACACATAATAAATTATATGACATTACAGATAAGAAAAGTTGAGGTCTCAAAAAGGCCATTAGCCTCGGGACAGGAAGCGCTATGGGACCGGAAGTGAGCGGTCAAAGCCTTAATGGGAAATTAGCACAAAAGCCTCAATATTTCTTTTATATTTTACTAGTATGTGTTTGGATGATTTCAATATTATCACGACGCTCTATAACTATAAAAATATTTTATATTCATATTAATCTCAATTCTAAAATTTTCATATTAACCACTTACATTCATATACGCTTGACAAACTTCTCCCGTACTTAACACCCCCGCGAAGGGAAATATGATAACTGGGAGAAAGGATGTGATTGCCAGTGGTATGCATTCTGTCACCCAGAAGCACGCCATGACACATAGACAATACGCAGCATAATGGTGAGGCTGAAAGAGACTTTCTTAGTTAAATTTTAAACATATTTATAATGCTATTTGCACAGCATTATTTATCAACTTATGCAATTATAATTAATTATTTTTTTATTTTAATTTTATGCAGTATTTTTTTTTTTGATATTAATTCCATCTTCCACTCTACCAGACTCAGACTAACACGCCTATATAGTCTGTCTCACTCTAACGCGTACAGGCTCGCTTAAGCTACATCACCGATCTCGTCAGAGATGTGAATACGCAGTGCGTTCTGTCGTTCGTTAATATATTACGTCATCGTGTGTCAGGTTATTTTCGTTACGGAATTTCTTTATTCGGTCGCCGCGCTCAAAGCCCGTGATAAAATCTATGCAATAGCTTAATCAAATTGTTGTGTAGCACGGTACGTCAAAAAGTTAATCAGAGAGAAAACATGGTAATTGCGTCTGAATGCCTGTTGGTCATATGCCAGGGTCTCTTAGATGACGCATAGAGCGACCCCTAAAGAGCCTTTCAAGATACTTGAGAGAACTTAAATATATAGATTTCACATTTGTTTTTATGAAGATTTGAGAGGGTGAAGAACCCTATACCTAAAAGTCACTCTCAATCCGAAATTGTAAGTTTGAACCCCGTAAGTTTAATATTTCTCGCCTCAAATGCACACTTCGTACGGCAACTAAGACGGCGGTTGACACAGATAATAATCTAATCACCTATTTGCTTATGCAGCCTCATGAGCATCCTTCAAAATTAATCCTGTTAAATGAAAATAAATATTATGTACCTCGGTGGGATCGGTAATGTACAAAATAGGCAATAGTATAACTGGTACACCCACAGTTACTATACCACGCCAATGTACAGCTGCAAATATTTGTAGCTTTTCTGTTAATTCTAATTCGGGTTCTGGGGCTTTCCTGAAAAATGACACATCACGAAATATCGAAAACCGTTTTATGGAGCGTTCAAGTATTACGTAATGGTATACGTATAAATTGGTGGGGGGGGGTCCTTTTGTAAAACGTTACGATGCGGGGCGGGGATTGAATTACGAGTTAACGTTAATATTATTTTCGACTTTCCAGTCCACATAATGGTAACTTTTAGATAACAAGAGTCATTGGGTGGTCACGAAACGTTTTGCTATTGCGTAGGTACAGAAAAAACGTTACGGCGCGTTATTTGGGGGGAGGGAGGTCAATAATCTCCAAAAATTGCGTGACGTAATACTTGAACGCTCCCGGTTATTTTATTTTTTCCGTATTTTGTAGGACTTTGCCAGTTTAATGATATCTAAGGGAAAAGATTTGGAAATTACATCTTAATGTAATCTAATAAGTTGACATACATAGGAGTCACAAGTCACAAAGTTCTAGGATTTTATACCCAAAAATTGTAAAAGATAAAACATAGTTGAATCTACCAAGACCATACCTGCTGTTCAACAGATAAACATACGATAAGTGTGGATTTATTTTAGAAACAACTCGAAATAAATTAAGTCTTTCGATTGAAATCTATTTACGAAATTTCTAGTACAACATTGTACAGAAGGCAGACGGACGTAAAAGATTACGATGGATTTTTGTATAGACGTATTAAGTGCCGCTTCATTGGCGTATATGTAACTAAGCCGAAACATTGTTCGAATAGGTACGTGTACAACACATTGTATGGAAATTACATCGAGCTGGCAAAAACTGAAACTATCGTGTTGACTGTTGACGTACGTGTATCGTTAAATATGTGCTAAGGCCTTCGTTTGAATGTAGAGAATAGTATTGCTTAGGGTCTGTTACACAATGTACGGATAAGTTCTACATAAGTTCCAAATTAACTATTTATTTCTTATTGGTAGTATAAACACTATTGTTGCGTTTCACGACTGTCAGATATAAAGTCCATCATAAGTTATGAGTCCGATGAATGTCAAATAGCACAATTTATCTTCCAAATAATTTATGTTGCATAGCTATTTGGTACTTTATCCATACATTGTGAAACAGACCCTAAGTACTGCTATTGTAATATAGATTACGCAACTAAGTTTTTGTTGTCCTCTACATTGGAGAAGTTGTCTTATATACTTAAATGACATTTGACCTTCAAATTCTGGCTATTATATCTTACAATTGGTGTTGGTACAGGAGACAATACTAAAATATATCGAATAACAATACATAAACAATACATACAGCATTTTGTCCAATTCTTATTTCTTATAAACCTACATGCACAAAATAATATAAAATTATTTTATAACATCAATCTGGACAATCTTCCGATTGATATCTGTCAAACTCAAATAAGGAAACAGCAGAATGTTTTCTTTCGGTTTCAGAAAAAGAAGGTTATCTATTTCAAAGAAAGATTTCACTGGATTACAACGATTAGATTTCAAATTATATATTTTGGATTTTAATAAAACACGCCTTAGTCCGATTTCCGGAAAAAAATGCCAAGTTCAGACTTGATACTTAACGCTGAGTAGAAGTCTAGACTGAATTATAACCATAGTCTTGAAAATAAAACAAATATGTTTACAATAAAATTTTAAGCTATTGCATAGATTTTATCGCGGCCTTTGAGCGCGGCGACCGAATCAAGAAATTCCGTAACGAAATAAATCTAACACACGATGACGTGATATAGGTGCGGCCAATACGCGTTAGAGCGGGACAGAACGCATACTGCGTCTCACATCGGTTTAGCGTGATCGGATAGGCGTGTTAGTCTGAGTCTGGTAGAGTGGTAGATTAAATTAATATCAAAGAAAAAATATACTGCAAAAAATAAATAAATAATTATATTGCATAAGTTTATAAAAGTTTATAAAAAATGCTATGCAATAGCATTACCACGGCAGTCCCCGAGTGCCACACGTATTTTTAACAATATATATCAACCATGTCCTTACATTTAATTTAATAAATCTTATTAAAAAAACAAAAATTAATTTATTTAATTTTTCTTTCCTCCAACTCCGATTTTATTCCCTTTGGAGTAGAGACTCTTGGACCGTGGGGTTCACGTGCACAGGCGATACTTAAAGATTTAAGTTGGTGCCTGGTAGACCCCAGAGCTGGTGCTTACCTCGATCAACGAATAAGTAACAGCGAGTAAATGCTGCCAGCTGTAAAGGTCGTAAAAGCACACACTGCCACAGGGACCAAATTTTTTAAATTTGTTTTAATTTTCTTTTTACTAGTTTTAATTTTTTTTATTTGATTAAAAAACTAGGGCAACGGTGGGTAGCTTAGAATAAAGTAATAGGTCTTTTAATTGTTTTTGGTTGTTTGTGAGTTCCCGGTTTTACAAATATTAAGCGTTCGTCGAAGCAACATTATGATTGAATTGTTATACGGCTTTGTTATACTCGTATAATGGAAAAAATTGCTAAGATAGAATTTTAAAATAAGATAATTACAGACTAAAGTGATTTTAAGCAGGCTATAAATGTATCGTACCTTCCGTTTAATCAGACGAGGTGGCGAGAGAAAAGTAATATCAGCAAACGTGTGCGTTTGCTTATAATATATCTGTCAAGAAATTGATTTTGGATTTTTATTTTTATTTGTTAATATTATAACCTAATTTACGAGCCTATCTATTCTGTAAGGTTACAAACTTACTTATTAAATATATTGAAAGCCTCAAACAGGTATTGAATGTTTCATCTTAATCACATTACATAGAAATAAACGTGACAAAGTCTGATATTTAAATTTTTTGTCTGTCAGCCGAGTCATAGGGACTAAATACTTAAAAATTATCTTTAAGCTATATCAATCTGATATTAGGAGATTAAAAGTCACTCACTCAAACGCCAATCCTAAATCCTAGGAATACAATGTGGACAAAAGATAGTACAGTGTTTCTTACCATTGCTGTTTCCAGTTGAATTGGTAACCATAGTGACAAACACGGATATTTCACTTTATAACGAAGTCTCTAACTTTTTTTCAGTATTTATATAAGACCGTATAAAATACGTGCAAGAGGAATGTAGCGTTTTTTGCTGATAGTACCTACATGCAGTTTTAAAACGGGATTAAACGCTGTTATACCCGGCAACAGGCGTGCGCAGAGCGCAGCCCTAGCGAACTCCGAGACACGTGGCCGGTGGCTCCCGCCCAGATGTCAGTTTAGCGGGACGCGCCACTCGTGCGGACGTCAAAATTGTTCTCGTAATGTGAAACGAATACGAACAATGTTTAGTGCGATATCTGGATTTGACGTTGTTTTGAAATAGATCGCGCGTGTTAAGTTTTCGAGTTTATTTTCGATGAATTTTCTTTCAACCTGAAATTGGTGCTGAAAGGTAAATTTTTGTTTGTTGATTAGAGAAATGCTTTGTGCTTATAAAAAGTTTAGAAATACCTTAATATGTTATTTTAAAGGTTCTATTTGTATCTATGTAACAAGTCTAATCCTTTTGAAAGCTTAATAACGAGACTTGACATTATTCGCTATTAATACGTTAACAAAAACAACAATTACTCTTTAAATTTAAGAGCCACATATATTTAAGAATATTTAAACTTGACTGAATCCTGTGTTGCTATAATACTTTTGATAATTGAAAGATAAAGTTTCTCCTTAAATAAAGAAGCTATGTTTAATAGGAAGTTTCGTAATACTGTAAAAACTAACTGAAAATCTGAAAAACTACTTTGATTCACAATAAATTTAAAACCATAAAAAATATTTTTACTTAGTAGTATTTCAAAGAGTGACAATGTTCTTTCAAAATGACTGGTAATGATGAATAACGAATTATGAATTACCTTGTAATAAATATTATAATCACTCTACACTACTTAATGTACCATAATAATATACCTATTTGTTTTGGGCCTTATGTAGGTAAATACAACTAACCCTATTAAAAGTCCTTTGGGAATTTCAAAGCCAAACCCTTGTTATCAAAGTATTAATACAATGTGTATTAATGAATTGTTCTGTTTCAAACTTTACACCATCAATTATTCGTTTGTAATTTATAACAAAAGGGTTTACTTCATAGTAATGTATTTTAACTTCGAAGTGAAAATAAGATAATTATATCCATTAAAGTTTCCTTTATTTATAAGTTCTAAAAACCAAATGCAAATTTAAAAACGGGACTAATATATAACATTATAAAATTACAAAAAACAAACCTTTAAAAAAAGAAAGTTTAATAGGTATGCATTTTATTATTTTGGTAATGCACTTATTTAAACGACATTAATTATAGGTAGGGAATAAATGGTGTCTAAGCCGTAATCAATGACGAATAAATTTTATTTTATTGTTAATTACTAATTACATAAAGAACGGTACACCTTTGTAAAATGATCTTTGATCGGGTACAGATTGCGTCTTAAACTTTCGTTGGAAGAATCATTAAAACCTATTTCTGCGAATCTATCGCCTTTGGCCAACTTGTCGGGAAGTAAGCCTAAAAGGGTCTACACACGGCCCTAAAATCAGTGGCGATATCGGGGCAATGGTGGTGGCGCCTCGTGTGAAGCCAATCGTACATGTAAAATTAGGGTACGATTTGCCTACACACGAGGCGATCTAGGGTGCTCCACCGATATTGCCTCTGATTTTAAGGCCGTGTGTAGACGGTTTAAGCCGCTTGCCTACATTGTTGCAAATAAATCATATTACCATGATAAATTTTCTTTATATTAATATCTGTTGTTTTAGTAATAATAGTAAGCTGAAGAGTTTGTTTGAACCCAGAACCGACTGGTTCAATTAGAAAAAAATATTTTGTGTTGACTCTTCTATTTATTTAAGATGGCTTTGGACTCCGCGGGGCGTTGAAATATTATTAACATTTTGAATATAGCAAAAACCGATTTTCTTGAATGCTATACACAAATTATTCTCTTCGGCTACATTTACTCGCTTAGATTGTTCACTTGGGAGTCTTTTAAATAGGAATAAAATGCTAATCCGGTTTTATACGTTTATTTCACATTACTCTCGAGAAACTGGAGTACCTACCTAATACTAAAGAAAACAATGAATAACAGATGATCTGTTTTATTCTATATAAAAACAAATTAAAATATTTATGCTTTATGCTATAAAATATTAATATATATTATAATTTAAAGGTGTAAAATAATTAATGAACTCAAACACGTAATTTACAAAGTTGAATGTAAATAATATTAGATTTGTCTGACTTTTATTTTGTAGTCTGAACAAGGCCGCGGTTAGCAGCCAAGTAGCAAAACAAATAAATATTATCTGAA
This sequence comes from Pieris melete, assembly GCA_963693345.1. Taxonomy (NCBI): domain Eukaryota; kingdom Metazoa; phylum Arthropoda; class Insecta; order Lepidoptera; family Pieridae; genus Pieris; species Pieris melete. Next base: position 3,126,019 of record CAVNZK010000040.1, on the reverse strand, counting down.
TAATAATTGTAGATAAGTGCGTTAATCAGACTGTGCTGAAAGAAATTTATTTATTATTTATTTATGCTTTATTACCTTATTCACAAACATACACATAACAAAAATACAAAAAAACTGATACTTGCGGAAATAAAGTGTTTACAATTTAACACTTTTACAATTATATTAGTTCGATTTTATAAAACTAATTCAGTCGATAAAATTAAATGTATTTTAAACCTTAAAAACTTGTACCTGCCGCAAATAGAATTTTTTATTATTTTCCTTTTGTAAATTGCCTAAAGCTCCGAATGCACTAGCCTAGTAATTGTCTTAAGTAAACTCAATTTTGCACTTTGCATTGTGTGTATGTACAGTGTAAGCTTCAAGCAAAGTTAAATCTGTAATTATTTTATCTGCAACGTCGCATTTGATTTGTTGTTCTGAAGCTGTGCTACGTCTAACACAATTACATCACTTGGTTGCGTTTAGCATCAAGTGAAAATATTTCTAGAATGTTTACCTAAAAATATTCACTAACACTGAAGTACCTTCTGGTACTGCATTTGCAAACCGTTCACAAATCATCAAAATTATGAAGTTTATATTGATACAAAGATCATGCTATGTAAGTATTCATTCCCAAGTACAACTTTTAATCACTGTACATGTGTACTTCTGTTTGGTATTTCTTTCTTTGTTTATTTTTGGGGATTTCTTCAATAAAATAAATATATCAATAAAAATATTGATATATACTAGCTGTGCCGAGATGGCGTTGAAGTCGCCTAGTTTGTTAGTTCGTCTCCAAGTCTTTAGGCCCCACATTATTTATGAATTCGGAATTATCTATCATACTTGTCTAAATTTGAAATATGCCTATCCATGTCCAGTGTGCGAAATGAATAACTTTAATTATGCAATTTCTTAGATACTTTATTTTTATCATCTTATAACTGGTGTGGGCGTTATAAATGGAACTGAAAAGCTTTTTAAACTTTAGCTTAGAGAGCCATCACAAAAATACGAGCCCTGTAAGTTTAACAACAAAACTTGACGCCTTTGTATTTTACCGTCGTTCTAACAACAACGATCTACTCTTTTCAACATATATTTTCTTGAAACCTATTATAAACTCTAACACCTGCACTTTAGATAAACATATAGGAGTTTTCTTGAATTTATAAAGTAGACAATTATTATCTTTTGGAATAGCTTTGGAATTAACTTAAGTTTAAATTTATGTAAATAAAAATAAAAACTACTTAAACAAATTATAAGAAAACAATTTTCATGTAAAATTTCAAGCTTAAAATTGATATTTGAATCTTTGCAAAAAATCCGAAAGTAGTACTAACTACTACTAACTAGTATGAAAAATTTTCTGTCACAAAGCTTTTATTATCAAGAGTGGTACATCATCATTACTATGTAATTAATCAAAATGTTTTATGTGCCAAAAACGTTATTTTTTATTATTGCTATGTGAATAAATGGGAGTGTAGCCAAAATTATATTATTATGAATCAATTATAAACGATGCAAAGACGATTTATGGGAATAAGAGTGCGTCCACATCTGGCGAATGCGCCGAATGTTGGATCGGCCTAGTACGATCCACGCATCACAATCTTGGATCACGGGATCGCCGATTCATTTTGGATCATCCGGTGTGGATGCGGCTAGTCAGTAAACGGAACTGTAAGCGCGAGAACTGAGTGGGAGCAGATCGCGCGCGTCTTTAACGAGCCTTGCATGAGATGCGCTAAAGAGACGCACCAAACCATTGCCGTGACTACACGCGCGCAGCTCGCAAACTGCTCGCGAGCTGCACATTCGCGGGTATTCGCCAGATGTGGACGCACCCTAATAACATGGCACTTATTAGTAATGGCATTGCTGAATTAAGATAAACACAAAATTTTTAATTGTACGTGATTATTCTGTTTCGCGTCTTTGTAACACAATGACATGCAAGTCGGAGTTACCTACTGGTTTTGATTTAAGCAAAAATTTTATTTCGTTTAATTGTTATATTATATTCTACTCGGTAGAATTAAATTTGTACACGAATATCATGAAATTAAATCAACATGTATATTATAGTACCAATTATGGCGACCGCTGTCGTTACTTCGGTAAGTAGTCTACCACTTACTCATAAAAACACCTCAAATCCATCAAATAGGCGCAATATCAACTCAACGATCTATTGGACTGACTTAACTTCAGGTCCTAGGTCTGGCAGAGGGTATTCAGGGTAGAATACCAATCTAGTCGGTCCAAGGCAGCTCTCTTAATTTCACTCAACGTCATTCCAGTTTTCTTTTGCCTTCAGGATTCTAATCAAGGCCTTGCTTGGCAATTTGACTTCGATCCCTCCGAAGCGTATGGCCCACCCGGCGGTTAATAGTTAATTGGCACCTTATTGCATAGTTTAATGAATATTATCCATTGCTAAGAATGGAACTATTCACCTCTGTGTTGTGCAATGGCTCCTTAATCTATGCGCGCTTTCTTTATACGCTAAAAGATCATAAAGAAGCCAAATTGAAGGCGAACGTGTCCGTAGTCTGATTGCCAATATCGACAAATGATCAAGGGAGCATTTAGAAAGAGATTCGATAGAACTTTTATTTAATAAATTGCTAAGTCATAAATGAAATCAGGAACAAAAAATAATCAGCGAGGGTAAAAGCGTTCGCTTATCTGCTTAGGATTGCCGAATATTGATAACACGAAGCTGGTACTTAACCAAGTATTATCAGCGCTACTGATATATCCGCTGTCTAATTTTGAAGTATCGGGCTTGTTTTGCGTCAAAAAATCAATTGTTGTATCTTAGATATGCTTACTGCAAGTATTCTACTGTTTTACGACTACGTTTTCGTTTGCCTTGTTATTATTTCATGTGTAGTACCAGTAGCCTGGTATATAGTTGCCTGGTGTAGTCCATGCGTTCAAAAGAAGGGATGGTGATCCATCCCTGCAAGCACTGGACCCGATCTCCCCTAGCTATTCCTAAAAGCGTATGGCCCGATCTGTGAAGGATACTTGCTGTGTCAAGTATCTTCACAAATCAACAATGGGCGGGGAGAGGCGGACACAACCGCCGCATCGCATGTCGGGAAGCGGATAAGGCTCTGCTGTTACCGCATCCCGCCTAAGGCGATTGTTGGTGGCGCCTTGGGGTTTTAGTGGGTATGCACATTCGCGAGTCCCACATAACCCTCCCGCACTAAGCAGTCGCACCGCGGTGGGGTATGCGCAATGCATTTCCCCAAGTAAAAAAAAAAAAAAAGCCTGGTATATAGTGCCTATCGGTACCCTAGAGCTAGTGGTTTCCTCTCTCAACGAATAAGTATCGTACGTACAGCAAGGACATTTCGTTGCGTTGTTTGTACACTGCCACAGGGACCAAACTTTTAAAATTTGTTTCAGTTTTCTATTTATCCCTTTCTTATTATTATTATTACTGTGTAGGTTAAAATATATAGTAGTAGCATATAGTATTTGTTTTCATTTTTATTTCAAAGACAAGCTTGACTAGAAAATTTTTATGATATTATTCTCAGCTGGACTTAACTTTTATAAATTCGCTTGTATCGTATTGATTTTTAAATACTTGTTGCATTAAGGAGTAGTAGCAAGTTATTTGGTCATAATAAAAAATAAATAGACACTTTAAGAACGTTGTTTTGACATGATTTGTAATGTGTATTAAACTTTTTTAAACTTGGCGATTAAGAGGGAGTTTATTGCCAGTTCTTCTCGTCCTTTATACGCCCTTGATCTGAGTACTGGCTATAAATGTAAATTTAGAAGCATTTTTATGTTTTATACGTGTTTATTGCTACCTAAGTATAAATTATATTTTTATTCGATTTACATATAAAGTACATCATTATGAAATCGTTATAACGATTCGAATATTACGAAATCGTATAAAATATACTTTCATTTCAGAAAAAAATCACATATAAATTATAATAACAAAATCACCCGTTTTGTACAGTAAAACGAACTTCAAAGCGTGTAGTAAATGAAGTGCAAAAAATACATGCAGTTGGAAAATACCCTATAACGAGTTCAGAGGCAAGCGATCCGTTGCTTGCGGGAATGAAATGATTGGACCGCAAGAAAAAACATTTATACAAATAGCAAAATTGTTTCTGTTTACATTTGTTTATTTAAATATACCCTTTGCGAAAATATTTTTGTTAAAACGTTATGAAGAACTTTGTATCCTCAGTCCACACTTGTGCAACACCGAGCATTGCTAGAATTTTTAACATATTTCTTCGAACTTAAGCAGTATTACTAAGGTATTTATACTACATTTTTGGAATTTTTGTTTTGAATTTTTCTCTTATTGTCATATATTTTAAATTTATGTAAAGTTATTTATTAATAGAGCAGTGTTGGCCACTAGGCTTCAGCGTGCGACTCTATTCCTTGAGGTTCGATCCCCAGCTGTGCACCAATGGAGTTTCATTCGCTCGAATGGTGAAAGAAAACATTGTGAGGAAACCGGCTTGCCTTAGACCTAAAAAGTCGCAAGTCTGTGTCAGGCTGAGGCTGATCACCTACTTGTCTATTAGGTAACTGCTTATGTAAAAGATACAGAAATCTGAGGCCCAGAACTAAAAAGGTTGCAGCGGCACTGATTTTTATTTTTAAACTTTAAAGTTTTTTTTTTATAGAACGGGGGCAAACGGGCAGGAGGCTCACCTGATGTTAAGTGATACCGCCGCCCATGGACACTCTCAATGCCAGAGGGCTCGCGCTAAGTCGAATTGGTTCGGAAATACTTCAGTGGGCAGCTGGTTCCACATAGTGGTTGTGCGCGGCAAAAACTGCCTTGAAAAACGCTCAGTTGTGGAACGGCGGACGTCGAGGTGATACGGGTGGAATTTCGTATTCTGTCTCGACGTCCGATGATGAAATTATGTATTATGTTTGTGCACGCCGTCTGCACATGGGCTAATTTGTGTAATGTATCTGCTAAGTGTAACTTCCGTATATCAAAATGTATTTGACAGCATAAAAAGACTTTGTGTTTTTGTTACAAGTGTTAAGTTAAAAGGTCGTAAAGACAAATTTCTATAGTAACCAATTTTTAAGTAATGTGAATCAGTACAGAAAATTTTTAACGGACTGATAAAAAGAGTACTGACAGCCAACATTTTTGCATAAACACATCGTAACCATAGCAACATCTCATTCCAAGACAGCTTTTGTGATATTAGTATCAAACGTCACGTACTGTCACGATGTTCCTACACATACAGGATGAAAAGTTTTGATTTGAAAAAAATGTATATCGTATAAATTAATATTATCTTCAATACACTCAATAAACAACTATTAATAGTATGTCTAACGCAAGAACTCATCAGTACCAATCTAGTGGATGTTATGAAAAAGATACAGGGTGTAGATTTTTTCGAATTTTAATAAGAATTAGTAAAAAAAAGTCAATTTTCTTATAAAACGCAAAATAAATTATAACTCTGCAGGGGTTGAGCTTAGAGACCTCCCGTAGAACAATTTTTTGAAGCTGATGACCTCATCTATCCCCTATTTGCGTTTGATCCACGACTTTTTGGCCATCCTGTATATATTCAAAATCATTATGTTTAGTCTATCAAAAAAACTTCACTGAATATTTATACATATTTTTTCCACGTTTGTGCCAAGCTCAAATATTAAAGGCAAATAGGCCACTGGCTCCTACTGAATTACAAACGAAACAAGGTGCCAAAACCGAAAACCATCAACCTACGAACATTTTTCAACGCTTTGTCAATTTAAAATAGATTCGTCAGACGAAAAACTTTTTATTCGTTCGGTGTTATTAGAATGTTCTAACGTCTGACTTTATAATTTCCGCTAATAACTATACATTTCTTGTACTGATCGTATTTCGGGTAACTGGGTTTTATATTAGACAAGCGTAACTTTCCGACTTGTAAATTAATATTTTTAGAAGAATTTAAAACTAAGCGTTTTTTGTTGTTTGAAATCCTAATGCGCAAAAATAGACACGATTTTTCATTCAAGACAAGAAGGTTATCAGACTTCAATCTTTTTTTAAAGTATTTGTTATATATATGTGTATATCTTAATAATACAATACAGGAGAATCCTATTATAACAACTCGTAAAAATAATGATTGTTTCTCCGAGAATGGCAACAAGCCATAAATTTCAGGAATTGGATATTTAACAAGTCATAAATAATATTCTACTAAATAAAATAAAATATAACATTTGTTTACCCTTTAAAGTAAAAAATAACTGTGATACTTAATTCCATCTTGCATTTACTGAAAAAATTAAATTTGTAAAAAATCTTTTACTAACTAGAATCTGGGCTCGCTAGTTTAAAAAAAATTCGCGGTAAATATAGAAAATAACCATTTCTTTAAACTTTAAAGGATTAGTATAGATGTAACCTTTGAGCTGCAGACGCCAGTCGCCAACTATATATATTCACTTGATATATATATAGCTTTAACAAATTACATTTTTATTTTCTATACTAAAATATCAATGGTGTGCGTAATATGTCATCTTTAAAAAATGCTGGTAGGCGGCAGTAAATAGTAAAGCAATATATTATATTGGTTATATAAAAACGTTAGAGATGGAATTCGTGCGATTCTTAAATATACTAAAATCTATAAAATATTCTGTATGGTTTAGAACGAAATGTTGGTCCATACGAGTCTTCAATATTAGTATACCTTTTTCACTCAAAGCCTGTTTTGTTTTGCCTGAATTGTAATACAGCGTTTTAAGGTATTAAGAAATCGGTATAATAATTTAAAAATTAATCGATCATATGCGTCAAGAATTTGATCTTAGCTACTAAGTACCTCTTTGGGCTCAAGTATGAAACAGTGAAAAGGACAATAATAAAAAAGGACACATGAAAAAGAAAAAGTGCACATGAATCACGATAATTTCAGATCGGTTAGTGTGAAAGTTAGGGATACGATTTGGACAGGTAATGCTTGTACAGTAGAGATTAATAGGGAGATAGAGAAGGAGCTAAGCGTATGGCGACAGGAATATATATATATATATATAGCCTAACTACAGAGACCTTAAAGGATTCGCCAAGAAAGGAAGAGCTGTGAGATGGGAATTCCAGGATATAGTTTTCGGAAAAGCTAAGCTATAGCTATGAGCTCCGTTATTTGAAATCGTGTTTGAGATAGGAAGGAGTTTTAGAACTAAACAGGATGGAATATAAGAGATGGAGAATATGAGTATCAAATCGCTGACGATTGGGAAACCAGCGTAGTAATGGAACGCAAACGCAATATGGTACTTTCTCAGACCGAATATAAAACGGACACAGATATTTTAGACTTGATCCAGCTTAGAGCAATTCCTCGTTTAGATCAGATGAGCAAGAATCGGCGTAGTCTAGCAGAAGGAGAAATTGTGCCAGTGAGGTTTTAGTGCTAAAGAGAAGAAAATTCTTGTGAAAGTAATTTTCGGTGTTCTAGAAGACACCGTACAATTTCTGGCTTCTAACATGCTGCTCCCAGGATAAATTTAGATTACTTAAGACCCCCCCAAATTCTTTACTGTACGGCTGATATTTAAAGTCACACCTTCGATATGTACAGGAGTTAGCCTGGTCCGATCAATTCTCGACGTGAGATAAGGGCTGACAATAATTATAAATTACTAGCTGGCCTGGCGAACATCGTACCGCCTAAAAGTCTATTCTTTATTTTTTTTTAAATACTTATTCTGCTATTCGGGACACCGGTCTACCTAGTGAGATAAAAAAAGAAAGTTGATAAGACAACAAAAGCATTATGTCAAAAATAAAAATTTACCTTCCCCGAACCCCTCCACTAACACTTGAACTTTATGATAATATGGTATTAAAGTTCAAATTGACTTTTAAGTATTATTACGAATATTTTGTATGAAAATATAGAAAAGTTGTTTTTAGACTTTATCACTAATTTTTTTTAATTTTTCTCTCCGTAAGAACCATCCTCGTACTTCAAGGAAAATTATTTAAAAAAATCAGACAAATCGGTCAAGCCGTTTTCATGTTATGTCGTGACAACGAAAAACGGGTTTCATTTTTATATTTAAATTATAACTGTACAGGGGTTGAGCTTAGAGACCTCCCGTAGAACATTTTTTTGCAGCTGATGACCTCATCCTCCCTATTTGCGTTTGATTCACGACTTTTTGACCACCCTGTAAAGTTATATAACTTAAAATGTAAACGCAAAACGACAAGATACTTTTACTATTAAATTTCAATATATTATTGATCTTTCAGCCGCTTACTTACTGTATTAATATCCTCAGAGGAACGTGACTTGTTACCACTAGGGGTAGTTATTGTGGGGTAAGGAGGAAAGTCACGTGTCGTCATCTCCGTCGCCAGGCGTCTGGACGCCGTATCAGTCTTGACGTGAGTAAATAAAACAATAACGATCAGATTATCACCCTCTAAGAACGGAAATGAGGCGATGCTTTCAAGATTGTACAGTCGCTAAGAAAATTGTTGAAGACGGCTATAAAGATATAGGCGTTACTCTCAGTGACTGGTCAATTTTTATGTTGTTGTTCACAGTTTACGTAAGTTAGGTTTTAGGTAATAAAATTAAATGTTATTGAATATTATACTTTTGGCGTGGCGTACGTGGCGGTTTTAGGGAAAAATGATCAGAGTAAATTATTACGATGCGCACGTATGCCGTCACAAAAAACCGACACCCGCACACCGTCATAAAAAAAAGACACCCTGAAGTTAGCATAGTCAACATTTTAAAATAAAAAATGTCAATTTCTTTAATTATGTAGAATATTTTTTTTTGTGATGTTTAAATACACATTATTTAACTAGATAATGCATTATAATGAAACTTTCTTTGTATTAAATACCTTTTTTCCCTTCTTAGTGTAGTTTTTTCCTCAAACGTAGAATAAGGCGAAAGATACAATTTTTAAAAGATTTTTATCTACGCCAAAGAAGTATATAACTTCTAACGCGTGTACACAAGCACACACACATGTTTTTTGTATAAATAAATTGTCTATGCTGCCTGCTATGTGTAGTCTGCCTAAGTAGGAAAAAGGCGTTAGCCAAACACATCCCATTTGTATAATAATTATAGTTTTATTAGATAGAATGGCTTTGTTATTCCTCCTTTATAATAAATATGTTGTAATGAACTTACAACATATATTCTTTGTATTTTTCTGTATTTTTTGTATTTGTATAGGTGAAACTGTGTTTTGTGTATGTTTAAATGTGTATTCCATTTTTGGCTCTTGTGTATAGTGTAATTTTTTGAATATTGTATAGTACTTGTAAGTAGCTGTAGGAATACCATTAATCAAATAAATAAATAAATAGTTATTCTTTGTTAGTATAATTTTATTTGGCGAAGGAAATCGCTCATTTGAATGTGTGATTTGCTTAGGTATTTCAAATTAAATTCCCATATTTCTCTTTTAATTAAGATGATTATCAAACTATAGATACTAAATAAATTTAATAAGTTATTGAGGTTTCCTTAATACAGAAACAGTAAAGAAAATTATAAGTAATTATTATTATTATTAGTAATTCTTGTTGGCTTTTCTTCGTAAATTCACTGTTCGTACAAAAATACTAGATTGCTTTGTTTCTTTTTAATTCAAGTTTAGTTAGACTTTTACATATCGTGGAAGTCATTCGAGATTCTTTTGTTTAAAATCCTTCTGGTTCTGCTGCTACTTTCGTGATATTAACGAACTAAATAACAGCTGCATTTGCGCTTAAAAATTCTGAGGAACTGTTACCTACTGCCCTTTATTTCTACTAAGTTGCCTGCGTTAGGAAATATCTGAATCTTCAATTTTAATAAATTTGTCCTCACACAATTATATACTTCCTGTTGATATTCTGTGACTATTTCTAATACGAAGCTATAGTCAAATTATTTTTAGCTTTAACGTAGCGATCGCGTCATTTTACTGTTTCTGAGCTTGTAAATTTTATTATCTTTTACGTTGTGTGTGCATAATAAATAGGATATAGAAGGTGTAATAAAACCGGGTGACGTTTCCGCTCCGCGGTTTTATATTCACGTTTTCTTGAATACTGAATTATCGAATAACTCACAATATTTAAATATCTTATTTAAATATATAAAATAATATACTCTTAGTACGACTAAATTTTGATATCGATTGTGATGTGAAATAAATAAGTATTATTATTATTAAAATACAAATCTCTATTTCGTAAGATTTATATGAAAATGGGCGTAAGTTGTGGTATACTATCCCATAATATAATATGCTAATATAATTTGGTCGTAATTTTGAAAACTATTTACCTAATCATAACGTTAGGTAATTCCATGCACATAGCCTGAAGGTACCAACCCACTTTGTAAACACTTCGTAGCTGCATAAACTAGTTTATAAACTAGTTTATAAACTATTAAACTCACCGCTAGCTTAACTGACAGTTATGTGTAAAACCGCCCGTAAGCTACTGGATATAGTAGCTATATAGTTGCTGGTGACATTTACTACACGTAAAGTTTTTAGCTAGGTACTCGTTAGATCTATAAGTATATACCTCTTTCATTTGCATCTGTTTTAAGACCAATTTTATTTAATTAAGTTTCTTAAATCTATCGAGTTTGCTAAGATTTAATTACTTGTCAATGCTTGACCTTATAGGTTTTTTTTTTGGGTCTCAGATAAGTCTCCTTACTATGTTTTCCTTTACCATGGAACTAAGGGGAACTTTAAAAAAAACGTAAGTCAAGGCAAACACTCCACAAAAGCGGCTTTAGTTGAAAGCACCACAATAAACTTAGCTCGCAATAATTCTAGGTACATATATAAGAATAATATCGGAGCTGTCTTTTCTAATCTGTGCGTGAGCTGCATATAAATATTTATTATCATTTAACATAGGAATTCCTGAGCGTATAGTATGACTTTCCTAACAAAGACACGCTATGTGGAATATTATTTTATTACAATAACCTTTGACTTCACATTTATACGTCAATACCAGGCTTTTAGATCGTTGCCTACCAGTAGGTTAGCTAAAACATTTTCGCTATTTGTGCTTTTCAAAGTTTAAATTCCAAGACATTTATTTTCGCCAGTTACTGAGCGGTTTTTCTTGTTCTGAAAGTACCAAACTATATCTCACGCCGTTTATATTACGAACAGTGTTGGTTTCGCGAGACTCAACTCTACCGTGTTTTTAAATCCCGGCAGTGTACCAATAATATCACCATTCTCCAAAAACAGACTGCCATTCACACCTCAACCATAAACAATAAAGTGCTTGGAGATACAGTATTCCTACTAGGCAATGCAATCTCGAGTCGAGATCGTTAATTATAGATCTCGTGGGAGAGATGTAGCGAGATTTCGGTATTCTAGAGATCTCCAGTGGTGGGAAAACCATTTTTTTAAATCAAACAACTTAAACTCGATGAAAACTTATTACCAGAGAATACTTCTAGATAGAAGTGGTAGATACCTATCCTAGATATTTAGAAGTGATTTGGAAATAACTTCTTTAAGAATTAAGACGAGTCTGCTGTCTGATAAGCGGCATCTATGTACAGTCGCTATGTACCCAGCAGCTGAAAAGGCCCTCTCAGACTCAACACTGGCTGGCACCAGCGTAAGTAGAAGTATTATAAGCGAACTGTAAATAGCTACCTAACATGTTTAGCTGCTCTCAGAGTCTCTTCAAATCCCTCCCTCCTACTAGCAGTGGAGACGTTTAGAGGCGTAGACTTCTTTCCGTACTATATATTGTCTAGGCAAATGGAAAATTTCGTCATGGGATTTTGATATATAACAACGCTGCGGTTGCATTTATTTCACACTCAGCGAAACGCTTGTTCATCAATGATATTCACTCATACTATTTGCACATAATCTCATTAATCCTACGAGATCTCGTCATGCTAGGCTTCGTATTGATCTTGAAAAATGCCACGAGATCTTGTGGGATCGGGATCTCGCGACATCGGGACTGCATTCCCTAGTTCCTATATCGAACCACAGGACACGACTAATATACAGACTACAATTATTATATTCTCCATATACATATACGTGAGTGCCTTTTTTCTTGAGAGTCTCTGGATATAATTCAACACCTAATTCATAAGTGTATGTATGTATGTGATGTTTCACAGAATAAATAAAAGAAAATAAAAGCAATCATAATTTTGTCGCTTATATCTTGTACGTCAGGTTTTATTGGTCACAAATAGAAGCTTTAGGGTCGCACTCTGACTTTAACTCAACTCTAAAATGCTCTACATAGAGCGTTGTAAATCAAAGAAGATTTACTGATAGTCCAACTACAAAGCTGGATCAGTTCAAACTGTTATCTAAAAGTTCCAAAGGTATCAGGCAATTAGAAAATTAGTTTCAAATCTATTGGTTCAATGGCGATTTGAACTTCCAGCCGTGTAGTTTTGATCAATAGTAATATTTTATTGAACATACATATTTTTTGTTAAGAGATAGGTTTTGAGTTATTCATTGCGGTGAATTGCATACGGTATAAAATATTAATATCAAAACGATAACATACTTCATATCGCTACCGCCTTACTAGCGTGGAGTTCGATTCCCTGCGACACAATAATTGTTTCGGCAATCAGCCCTAGTAACTAGGTAGGTACTGCTAATACTAATTAGTTCTCATTTTTATTTAGAATGCGTATTCATAAAATAATCTACGTAATAATTACGAATAACGTATAGGGCTCAGACGTAATGGTAAAGAAAGTAAATTCATTGATATGGAGCAGTCATTTCACCGTACAACTCTCAACCCTGGGGCGTAGGTTCGAGAACGGACTTTCTGTCAATGTGCGCAATTCACACTCGCTCGTACCTTAAAACCGGCATGCCTTAGATCCCAAAAGTCAACGGTGTGTGTCAGGCATAGACGGTTGATGACCTACTAGGCTTTTAGAAAAAAAAAGGTGCGTGTACTTATGTACGCGCGTAAGAAGTTATACTTCTTTGGCTTTCTTTATTTTTTTTAAATATTAAATAATTAATAATCAATATTAAGCGTTAATAATTTAACAATATTTAATATTTAGTATATTATTCAATTATTAATTAATATTTATTATTATTATATTGTTACGAGCTAGGGGATCGGATAGAAACGCCGTAGATCTCTTCAAGGGTTTATTTTCAATTAAATCTACGAGGAATTTGTTGCACTAAAAACTGGAAATTACGCACTAAAATTCACTGAATACACACACAAAATACTGTCACTAATTACGTTAATTACTCGCACTTCACACAGTACTTGTATTCACTTGTATCCACTTGTCTTCACTATATTCGCACTTTTTCACTCCGGTGTTTATCGCTTGGTATCGCATTCAAAACTGAACTAATCGGTCGCGTTTCGGCTCGCTTATATAGGGTGTCTCAGTAAGAGTGCTGTAGTGTATTGACTAAATTAAGTGTTGCTTGGTTGTCTCATGCGCCTACGTCACTTGTCAGACAGGCAGTCGTAATCCGACACCCGAACGGAGCGGTTGTGTGTAGGACGTTTGTACAAGTGTTGTGGTGTTGGTGAGCCGTAAAACACTCCAAGAAGCAGGACATTACATGTGGCGACGAGGAAAAAAGTGAGTACACATAAGTTAAAAAAAAAAGGGAAAAATACGGTGCACTAAACAAGTGACGTCATTCCCAGAGTACTTTGCCTATAATTTACTATGACTCGGTTGTTTTAATCATTACCTAGCTATTGATGGCAGAAACAGTTGCATCTTGACTTCTGAACGAATGTAGATAATTTTATTCTTGACGGGAAATATGAACGGCACTTAGGTACTTATTGTTTTCATATTTCATAAATGTTTTGCTTGTATTACAATATTTAATATTGTCGTACCTACATTTAAACAGTAGGTAAGCAACAAACCTCTGCAATTACTGAGCTAAGGATATAAACAAATAATTACCTATAGGTTCAGCTAAGCTAAGCTACGGGTACCTATATTGTATGTACGATTGTTTTGTAGCACCTACCTACATAGTGATAGAAATATATTGTACTAGTAGACCGGCCAAGCGTTGCTGTGGCTAAGGGTTTTGTTATATTACAAAGTATTAAACTATTCAAGGGTAACGCTAGGAGAACACCAGTCATGGGGACCACCATGGTTTATGGTGGTTATGCCATTAAATTGTAGAAACGTTGAAAGAATTCTATGAAACGTTGGTACTTTTAACACAGCGCCATCTGATAGAATGGTGACTATTAAATAAGAAACAAATATTTTGCAATAAAATAATATTGCGGGTATAAATTGAGATGTATCCTATCTTTTAAGTTAGATCAAACTGCACACGGTGTGCAAATTTGATTGATATCGGTTCGGTAGTTTAGGAGTCCATAGCGGACAAACAATGTGACCAGTAATTTATATATACTAAGATTATGCTTGTGTTTAGTGATGTTTCTATTTGTCTAAAAAATAATAATAATAAAAATAATAGCAAGGTTTATTTACAACCGTTGACCGTTAAATCGGTAGGTACCTGTCTACCTAACTAACGCAGATTTAACAAAGACCCTAAATTGGATCTGGTTCACTAAATTAATTAAAACTATGTGGTTGTGATTAATACTGTAAAACAAAAGGGAGTATCTACTCAAAGCAGTTGGAACCCAACTGATCATTAAATTGATGCCAGTAAATAGAAATAAAAGCAGACTAAAAGTCTGATCATTAAATTGATGCCAGTAAATAAAAATAAAAGCAGACTAAAAGTCTGATCATTAAATTGATACCAGTAAGTAAAAGCAGACTAAAAGTCTGATCATTAAATTGATACCAGTAAATAAAAGCAGACTAAAAGTCTGATCATTAAATTGATACCAGTAAATAAAATAAAAGCAGACTAAAAGTCTGATCATTAAATTGATACCAGTAAATAAAAGCAGACTAAAAGTCTGATCATTAAATTGATACCAGTAAATAAATAAAAGCAGACTAAAAGTCTGATCATTAAATTGATACCAGTAAGTAAAAGCAGACTAAAAGTCTGATCATTAAATTGATACCAGTAAATAAAATAAAAGCAGACTAAAAGTCTGATCATTAAATTGATACCTGTAAATAAAAGCAGACTGAAAGTCTGATCATTAAATTGATACCTGTAAATAAAAGCAGACTAAAAGTCTGATCGTTAAATTGATACCAGTAAATAAAATAAAAGCAGACTAAAAGTCTGATCATTAAATTGATACCAGTAAATAAAAAATTAAAGCAGACTAAAAGTCTGATCATTAAATTGATACCAGTAAATAAAAATTAAAGCAGACTAAAAGTCTGATCATTAAATTGATACCAGTGAATAAAAATAAAAGCAGATTAAAAGTCTGATCATTAAATTGATACCAGTGAATAAAAATAAAAGCAGATTAAAAGTCTGATCATTAAATTGATACCAATAAATTAAAATAAAAGCAGATTAAAAGTCTGATCATTAAATTGATACCAGTGAATAAAAATAAAAGCAGATTAAAAGTCTGATCATTAAATAAAAGCTTTACAATAAAATTATTATTGTACGTTAGTGGGTACTAACTTAGCAGATTCAAAATCTGATAATTAAATTTATACGTTTGTTGGTACGGACGGCTTAAGGAGCTTAATGCGGATAAAAATATAATCCGATCATTAAATTGATACAAGATCATCTAAGATAAAATCTACTAACTTAGCAGATTAAAAATCTGATAATTAAATTTATACGTTTGTTGTTATGGACGGCTTAAGTAGCTTTATGCGGATAAAAATATAATCCGATCATTAAATTGATACGAGATGGAAGCATCTGAGATCAAATCTAACTGCAGATACATAGATATCTGAATCATTAAATTGATAATTCCTGGTTGCCCCAAAGATGTCACTCCTTTCACTGGAAAAGTTCGACTGTAACGGTAAATCTACCTCAATGGGTACACGATGGGAGCGATGGAAACGAGCACTATTCATTTACCTCGAAGAGTCTAACATTGACGAAGACGTAAAGAAAAGGGCCTCTCTTCTACAATCCGGCGGGCTAGCCTTACAGGAAGTGTTTTACAACATTCCTGGATCTGATGTCGAACCAACTGAAGGCAAAGACGTGTTTGAAGTAGCAATATCTAAACTTGATGCCTACTTCGCACCAAAACAGAACAAAGTATATATTCAGACTCCTTAAACAAGAACCTGACGAAAAAATTAAAATTTGTGGTGAGACTGGGAAAACAAGCTGATAAATGTCAGTTTGCCGACAGAGATGAAAACATTATCGACCAAATAACGAAAAAATGTTTTCTACCCGAACTGAGAAAAACGATATCACAGATTGGGAATGAAATTACATTAGAGAAAGTAATCACCGAAGCGAATATTCTTGAAGTTGTTAATAAACAATTAGACGAGTTCAAAAACCCACTGAAATCAAATGAGAATCAAGAAGTAAACAGGATGGATAGTAAATTTAAAAGGAACTTTGATAAATTAAAGAATTTTGTATGTTGTGTCATGGATTCGGTAGATGTGGTAAACCTAGACATGCTGAAAATGATTCAAAATGCCCAGCAAGGAATAAAGAATGCCTAAAGAGTGGTCTTATGGGGCATTTCAGACAATACTGCCGAACGAAACAGACGTTGAAGCGGAAAGTGGAAATATTATAATAATATAGACATGAACAAAAGAAAGGTCGTTTCGACAGGAAGAAGAACTTAAACATAGGGATATTATAGAGCCGATAGTGGGTTCTTCTAAATGGGTGTCCCCTGTAGTGCCGGTGCTGAAAGGAAATGGAGCCATTGTACGAGAAAATTACCCATTGCCGACGATAGACAAGTTGCTACCTAAAATGAAAAATGCAAAAGTATTTACAAAATTGGATATTAAAGACGCATTTCACCAACTTGAAATAGATCCTGCTTCAAGAAACAACCACCTTTATAACCAGTAAAGGCTTATTCAGATACAAGAGACTCATGTTTGGCATATCATGTAACTGAAAACTGGGGACCAGAACAAAAGGGGTATTTTAAGTCGTTGAAGGAAATCATGACAAATATTCCTAGCTTAGGGTATTATAATGTTAGCGATCGTACGATTGTCATAGCAGATGCTAGTCCTGTGGATTTAGGTGGAGTTTTAGTTCAAACTAATTCCAAAGGTGAGCCCAGGATTATTGCATATGGCCACAAAACTCTAACTCACTGTGAACGCTGCTATTGCCAGACAGAAAAAGAAGGGTTAATTCTCGTGTGGGCGGTGGAACATTTCCACATATTCCTTTATTGTAAAAGATTTGAACTTATAAGAGATCACAAGCCGTTGGAGGTAATATTTGGTCCTAAATCTAAACCATGTGCAGGGATAGAGAGATGGGTTATGCGCTTACAATCTTACGACTATAAAATAGTTTACCAACCAGGGAAAACCAATATCGCCGACTCATTGTCGAGACAACAAATAAGCAAAAATGCGGAGAAATCCCTGATAAAATTGGAAGACAATCACATTTGTCATATTGTAGAGTTTGCCTGACCTCGAGCTGTTTTATTAAAGATATATTAGATAGCACAATGGACGATAGGGAAATACTAAACGTGAAAGAGGGTTTATATCGGAACATATGGAACGACGACGTGAAGTTGTATAAAATCTTACAAAATGTTTTTATGTTTTCATTAGGGTATATTATTGAGAGGAATGAGAGTTGTGGTTCCCTCGGCACTCCGTAAAAGAGTTTTGGATGCAGCTCACGAGGCACATCCCGGTATTGTGTCAATGAAGGCGAGACTTCGTACGAAAGTCTGGTGGCCTAGATGCGACAGAGGCTGATAAAATTGTTAAAGCCTGTAAAGGATGTACTCTTGTATTGACATGGTGCAGGTCCACCAAACCCTATAAAACGGCGTGAGTTTCCAGAAGTGCTTTGGATTGATATCGCAATTCATTACAAGTGGTGACCACATATTATAAAGAAGTGAAAATTTGTCGAAAAATTACCTCTACTGAAATTGTAGCCAAACTTAAAGGAATATTCAGTCGATTAGGAAATAAATAACTGCAGATAATAATAGAAGACAGTTACTCAGCGAAGAGTTTAAATCATTTCTAATAGAAATAAACATTATTCTTTTCAATACTTTTTCCATATTGGCTGCGACAAAGCGGAGAGGTCGAAAGACAAAACTGTGTCATACTTAAACGTCTTTAAATAAGTATAGCTGAAAATAAAGACTGTAAGGAAAGTTTACTGGAATGTTTAACCATGTACAACACATTCTGTTACTGGAAAAACCTCATCAGAACTTTTCTTCAAAAGGAAGTTTAGAGATAAATTACCTATGGTAAACGATACAATAGAGAGGACAGCACAAGACACTGAGGTTAAGGATAAAGAAAAAAAAAGAAAACAAATGGGAAAAGAAATCGGATACGATAAACGGAAGGCTGGATAGTGTGATTTAATACCAGGAGATATAGTGTATATAAAAATATGAAAAAAGGAAATAAATAAAAATAAAATAAATAAATCCAGAAACACACACGGTGGAAATCACGAAAGGAGGAGATATCACGGTAAGAAACGATGAAACCGGTCAAACTCGAAGAAGGGACGTTGCACATTTGAAAAGAGTTCAAGGGGAATGGAATGTCTGAAAAGAAATGAAGTTAACGACGAGGAAATCAATGTCGGAACTTAACCCTAGTGTAGCTGCATAAAACTTTAATTTCAATAATTATGTTTGATTCATGTAAAATCCATCACATTACATCCAAGTTACATTAATGAGTAATCAGAGAGATATAATCAATAAAAACAAATAAAACAAAAAAGGGATGTAGTGTATTGACTAAATTAAGTGTTGCTTGGTTGTCTCATGCGCCTACGTCACTTGTCAGACAGGCAGTCGTAATCCGACACCCGAACGGAGCGGTTGTGTGTAGGACGTTTGTACAAGTGTTGTGGTGTTGGTGAGCCGTAAAACACTCCAAGAAGCAGGACATTACAAGTGCACTTTTTAATTTTTAAATAAAGACAAGTATTTTATGACATACTTCTGATATTTTTATTGTATTGTAAAGAAGACATGTTCCGATTAAGTATGGAATAAAATATCCGGCAAATGACCTCCACGGCTCGGATGTCAGGCCATTACACTTTTCATGAAATTTTCCATGATTTTTTCACAGAGATGTGGCTGTACACCACCGATGACTTGTTGGATTTCCGATTGGAGCTCAGGAATGGTTTCAGGTTTATTCGCAAATAACTCTAGTTTTCACAAAACCCCAAAGAAAAAATCGCACGGCGTTAAATTGCACGATCTTGGTGGCTAGTTGACATCAAAATTTCGTGAGATAATTTGTTCTGTTCATCGGAGAAAAAG
The DNA here is from genome assembly GCA_963693345.1 of Pieris melete. NCBI lineage: Eukaryota > Metazoa > Arthropoda > Insecta > Lepidoptera > Pieridae > Pieris > Pieris melete. The sequence goes on along the minus strand of CAVNZK010000040.1, from coordinate 3,106,557 downwards.
ACTTTTTTCGAAAAATTGGCATCGACTTCCCTTTGCTCCATTACTCATTGAGCAAATTGCTGGTGCTTTCCTTGGTCTGCTGATTTGAGCTCTTGAGTTAACTGAATCTTGTACGCATGAAGGTGGAGATCTTTAGTCAAAATTTGCTGCGTCGAATTGATGTTCTTGGGTATTCGGCGACACTCTCGTTTACAGCAGGAATGTCGGTCAAGGGACCGACCGGTACGTTGACGCAATAGATTCTTATAATCCATAATTGACACAGTTTCTTCAAATTTTTTGACCACTCTTCGATTGATTGACACATTAGGTGCACATTCTCGGCTGAAAATTTGGTAAAGTTTTCAGCGTTACTTTTGTGATGAGTTTTCAAAATTATAACGAGTTGTTCTTTCAAAAAATGCTCCATTTTTAATAATCGGAATAAACTGAGGTGACACCTGTCAAATTTCAGACTTGCCACTTGCAGGAAAACAAAAATATTACAATTTTAAAAAGTGCACTCTTACTGAGACACCCCATATATATCTGGGAGCGATGTTCGAGAACTCTCTAGGCGGCAGCGCAACTGAGTAGCGATCGCACAATTCTAGAACGTGCGTACTAGCCATAGCTATCTCTTTCGCACATTACATTGCTCCGTCCTTATCGTACGGCGTTCTAGAGTGCTCGGTCTAGCTTCGAGAAGGTTCCGATCTTCCCTCTCTATCGCGTATCATTCCGTCCTTGTCCCACACCTAGAAAATTCGTTCTAGAACATTCCTTCACCAAAGGGGTATAACCAGGCCTGAAAACGCCTGAAAACGGGTTTCCTGAAAAGTGTACCATTCGACTACACTTGTTCTGAAACGGCCTGAAAAAATGTTTCAGGCTCCTGAAAACTAGGGTAACATTCTGTAAATTACGATTTTCTAATATGTGATGTACCCTCTCCTGAAACGGTCAGAAATCACATTTCAGCCTGCTGAAAAGTTCTCTAAGTAGTGGAAAAATTTAGAAACATTGTAGTCGACCCGTCTTCGTAACACTATTATATTATTAATTCAATTTAATAACTAGGTATGTATCATAACCTTTTAACTAAGTATAAATAGGTCTTTGTGAATGTTTGAAAAAATTATAATTAAAACTGCTTTATTTGTTTAAAAGGTACTATAAGTAGATTGTCTTATTCCCATCTCGCTCGCGCACGCTCGACGCCCATACTGAATTTTGTGTCACGGTGCGCGCATCGTAAAATTTCACTCTCATAAATTTTTCATAACGCGCCTAAAGAAGTATAACTTCAAAAAACAAATGATCACGATACATATACAGAATGTTTATTTTTCCTGTATATATTGAAGTATTTAAAACTAAATGTAATTTGCTAATGCTATCAAAATTTAAGCGCATTTAATATGCAGGCACCTGACATTATGTTTTATTCCGCAATGCTGTCCCCGAGTAATCGAATAACACACGCTATTTCACGCTGACTCAACATCGCTTTAAATATGCGGCCCGTAATTAATTTTGCCATGTAATTTTATTACAAAGTATTCCTGCTCTTATAAAGCTGATTTCACAAACTAGTGTGTAACTTGTGTGAAACCGTTTTATAAAATATTCCTAAATCTTTTTTTAGCACAGACTCAGAAATCAATAAGGTCTATTCAAAAACGACACGTATCTGAAGGTCCTGTCAGTGGCGCCGCACAACTTCCTCCACTCTCCCCTGGCTTAGGTAAGCCTCTGCGCCTGGGTGATGGTAAGACCCGTAATGGTCTTTACTTGATTGACGTTCCAGCGGTCTTGAGGTCTGATGCCCTCCACACTGCCAGTCATGATGAGATTCTTTAGGCTTTCTGGATCTTTGCGTGTTACATGTCTAAAAAAACTAAGGATGTGTTGGTAAAGTGTAACCGTCTTAGTATAAACACGTTTGTTTCCTTAGCTGTCCAGGGAATGCTTAGCATCCGCCTCCAACACCATATTTCCAGAGCGTCGATTGTTTTTTTTTTCTGAAGTAAAACTAAGACGCATGAGGGTAATTTTTTTAAGGATGAAACGCAATAATAATAATATAAGCGTCAAGAAGATGTACAGTGTTATAGTCGAAGAAAAGGGAGAGAGCGATTGAGAGAGAGTGAGAAAGGGCGGTTTAGTAGTTACGTATTAGAACTTTAGATGGCAATTCTGTAGAATATCGTCTTGTGCAATAAACGCAGATTTTTAATATTTTAATCACAATTAAATTCATTAAATTCCTAACATAATATGTTCCTTTTTCCCTCCCTCTACGTCTCGGAAATCTAAAGTTTTAGATTTGTATTAATATGAACAAGACTTAAAAATTAGTTTGGCATAGAAGTTTTACTTCTGCCATGTGTACTTTGTACGCAGGGACTTTTTTTAATGAAGTCAAGTATTATTTTCTATTTTTCTTCTAAACAGTTTTATTTACAAGCTTGTATGTGTAATAATATGCTAGAAATAATCACTTATTTGAGCATAACATCCTTCAAACTAAATGAAACTACTATTTTAATTAAACCATATTGGTTCTAATATAAGTTAATTAATTTAATTAATTGTTATAAATATTTAATTAATAAATTTTAGGTTAATTTATTATACTTATTTCATTTGACAGGAACCACTTTCCACTAGATCTGTACATAGGTGATTTAAATTCATGTTTTCTTTGGCAGATTGCGATGGAGACAGACAAGATGTCAACAGCATCATCAGTGGGTGCTGAGAGGAGGCCCCTGCTGCAAGCGTTAGTGCTGGAGAGAAGGATCCTTTTCGCTTGCACTGTTCTCGTTGGCTTGTCAACATTTGTATGGATAACTGCTGTATGCACCGAGAAATGGGTGCATATTTATAGTCCAAATGGTATGCGATTTTCTTTCTTATTGTTGCTACCGATTTCTTTGTAATATCGGTTTCACCGTCTTGCAGATATTTTGCATTTAGCATGACTAAAGTATGCTAAATCGCATGTTGCGCACGATTAAGCATTTCCATGTCGTAAAAATGAATAAGTCATTTAGCATGACTTAAGTATGAAATATCGAATTTCATCCAAACCAAATTTATATAATATATTAGTATGATATAGTTCGATACGCCGGTCGCTGTCGCTAAAGTTTTTTTATAAACAACAAAATTAAAAGTTAAAAAAACTTAAAATATGCACATACACACGCACACAGAGCAACCTATAAATAAAATTATATTTGACAAAGACGCATGGCAATATTTGTTCTTGTAAGACTCTAGCTACCTAAATAAACTAAAAAACGCGGCCTTAGCGCGCATGAAGAAAGAATTCAAAGACAACAGCATACTGTTAGATCTGGGCTTCAGATATCTTCAGATAGAAAGTTCAGTGATCAGCCTCCGCCGTTGACTTTTTGGTCAAAGACATGCCGGTTACTTTACGATGTTTTCTTCACCGTATCGGCGAGTGTTAAATGCGCACACTGACAGAAAGTCCATTGGTGTACAGTTGGGATTCGAACCTAAGCACTAAGCACCTCAGGGATGAGAGTCGCACGCTGAAGCCACTAGGCCATCAGACTATTTTGATTTAGCTTAAAATATAATCCTATGCCAATATTCTCTAAAAGTTAAGGCGCACGTTCGAAGTCGTTCAAATACTATTTGAATAAAAATAAACACTGAATAAATACAATGAAATTGCTTTGTACAAGCTAACAATGTTTAGAACCAATACTGCCTTTGAGTGCTCTTTGCTGGGAATCAAAGGAGAAATAAAAGAGCGTAGCTCCGCCAACTTTTAAACGCTTTGAAACATCGTTAAATAAAAGTTGGGAAATTAAATTCTCTATTGGATAGATTTTTTAAAACAAATGCCTGTAATTAATCCCTGTTCGAAAAGCAGATGTTTAGGTCTGTGTATATATAAAGAATAATTTATTCAGTACTAAACTACGCAATAGTCATGGCTGAAGTTATTTTAAAACTACTTACATTTTATGACAACACACTGTTTTCATTTGCAAAGAGTATTTGGATTTTTACTTCCAAAAAAGTTTACGTAACATAATTTTGTGGTCCTTCTACTCAAAGATAATAAGTTATATTAATATTTTAAAATTTTGATTTTCGTTATCGTTTAACGTTGTCATATCCAAAATATGATTATAATATTTTATTCACCAAGTATAAAATCCCTCAAATAAAATACAAACCTAAAGCTAGCATACATTATTAAATTAAAGCGGTAAGGAGAAAATTAAAAGCCATGTGAAAAGATACATCGATATTGTTTTCTTACCGCCAATGAGCCTGTACTACAAAATTCGCTAATTGACTTTCACCAAAATCTTGATATATCACTTACATTATACACATTTAACGCAGTGGTACACTCTGATTAATTAATGTTACACTCAGGTCGACGTCCTCATGTCTATTTTCGCTAACGCGTACTATGAGAATGTCTAGGGCTATTTAAGAATTTCTTAATTTGTATTTTTATGGAGCGTATAATTTAATGAGTTCTATTTCATACAGAGTTTTCATATGTTTAAACTATAGGTTACTATACTTTCGCTCTTTTTCAAAGACTAAATCTCTATTTTCAGATATGGTAGATGTCAAGTTCTGAATGTAACGAGTAAACCCGCGTATACTAAAATAAATATTACGAACAAACGTCTATAATATAGACACAAACACATATTATATTAATAAATATTCTAAATTTTTGCATCGGCTACCAGCTTTGTATCAATATTTTGGCTCAGTTATAATGTATTTTCGTACAACTCAAAATTTTAATATCGTTGATTTGCGTGAACAATATATTATCATTGGGAAATAAGTTGTAATTTTTTTACATGTCTTGGTGGACTAAACTATGATCCATAGTTTGCTCCTTTTTTATAAACTTTACAGGGTGGTCAGAAAGTCGTGGATCAAACGCAAAAAGGGGATAGATGAGGTCATCAGCTGCAAAAAATTGTTATACTGGATGTCTCTAAGCTTAAAGATATTAGAGTGACTCATGGCCATATGTAATACCTTTTCAGAATCCCTATTAAATGCGCCAAAACTTGTAATACAGGGTCACTTTTCGGTAGAGTAATTTTTTTTCACAGTGGGGTCCGAAGTAAACAAAAAGGTATGATTTGAAAAAGATATATCGTATAACTTAATATTATCTTCAATACACTCAATAAACAACTATAAATAGTATGTCTCGCAAGAACTCATCAGTACCAATCTAGTGGATATTATGATAAAGATACAGGATGTAGATATTTTCGAATTTTAAGAAGAATTAGTAAAAAAAAGTCAATTTTCATATAAAAACCAAAATAAATCATAACTCTGCAGGGGTTGACCTTAGAGACCTCCCGTAGAACAATTTTTTGCCGCTGATGACCTATCCCTCTATCCCCTATTTGCGTTTGATCCACGACTTTTTGGCCAACCTGTATATCTAAAAATAAATAAATATATAAATGCTGTTTTCTACCTCCACGATTTAAGATCGCTGAGATTTTATATATACTTTTTCTTATAGGTATATATCTACCAACCAGGGGAGAATATTTTATGTGGAGTGACTCCGGTGTATGGGAAATATGCAGATACGTATTTCGTCCTACGCTAGTTCCCGAGGCAGTGAATGCATCAACAACACCAAGACCTATGGATGTTTCAGGATTGACAGGGGAATATTATACAAGTGAGTATTTTAACGCAATTATACAAATAAAAGTATGAAGGTCATGTCACAAATTAAATGTTACACAAATAAAACAATTATTTAGTGAGTTTTGAAGAACAGTGAGAGAACGGGCAAGAGGCTCGCATGAAATGACTTACGAGTGTGTTGCTGGTCTTTCAAGAAGTGGTACGCTCTTTTCTTGAAGGACCCTAAGTTGAATTGGTTCGGAAATACTTCAGTGGGTGCTGGTTCCAAATAGTGGTGGTGCGCAACAGAAGCTGCCTTAAAAAAGCTCAGTTTCTAAAAACCTGAAATGGCTTTGTATGTGAAATTAAAAAATAAACATTTTTGCTGTAATTTATACATAAAAATAGTTCCTATATTTAGTTTATTTATACGTATGGATAGCCTGAACTCGTTACTACTTGGCTAGGCACAGTATGAGTTTATTTTTTCCTGGACCGCCTTCTGTTTTCTCTCACTCGGTAATTCCATTAGCACCCGCTGGTTTACTTTAATATAATAGAATCTAATTCTTAGAATAAATTCATCTATTTTTAATCTCAGGTTCACGTTTTGCGTTTATATGTGATTCAAATTTATTATATGGCTTGAAAGCGCATATGGTATATCCCACAGTTTCTATACCCAAGAAAGCAGTCGAAATATTATAATTTATAATATATTTATCTGTAGTAAAAAGTGGAATCACACTTCGGTAATGATACCTATAGTTGTCTATTAGTACCGATAAGTTAGGCATGCGATTATCTTAGCAGACGCGTCATCCCACGAAATGCGATTCTTAACTCCGGGTTCGAAGGAAATTTCGTCCACGAAATGAATAATTAACGATGCAGGTACGAGTAAACATACTTCGCATATGTTGACCCATCGATGACGTTCAGGCACGTAGATACTTGCGTATAAAGAAAAATGATATTAAACAAATACAACTAAGAGGCCAAGAGCCTTAAAGCTTTGAAGCGCTACGTAAAAACAGTTAATGGCATTTGGATAATGTCCCACGCGTATCTAGGAAAACAGTTAGCCGACTGAATATACTTCTATATTTAATGTTTAAAGCACTTTATATCTCATTACATAAATGTTATTTTTTACATGAGTAATAATATATACGAACGAGATACACGTTACATAGCCTTATAGTAGGTATTTCACGGGAGTATACAGTCGATTATGTAAGTGTTAAGAATCTAAAAATGTCTTTTAGTAATTGTAATAGCGGAAATTTCACCATATGACCTTAGGGATAGATATCGCCCGCCACGCATTAGAGTAAAACATCTCTTGAACCTTAAGCTAAGTTTTTGGGGCAACTAAATAGTTTGCCCCAAAAACTTAGCCTGCAATAACCCAAAATAACGATTGTAATAGAGTTTTGGTATTTCAGCAACCCATCACAAATATATCTCATGTTTACAAGTTTTAATTTCGCTATTAATTAATTGGGTGTTCCAAAAAAATTGCTTTACTATAATAAAATGTGAAATTCGAAATACTTGCAGTCAAATCGTAAAGTTTAAAATTACATTATTTTATTATAATATATAATATATATTCAAATTCAAGTCATAATTGCAATTATTTTTACTATGCTATTTTTATTAGTAGTATAGAAAATGAAATACACTTCATAACCAGAAATATATCTACTCTGATTTTACTAAAAGTATTTGCTACAATATGTAAATTAATATTGACAGCTACTGTCAAATGTCAATCGCTCCCTTTATACCAAGTTTATATTTGGCGATTGTAGTCAAATAGACTTTACGTAATTTAATTAATACGTCAAAACATCAAAACAATAAAAAGTTACGCACAACAAATTAAAATGCGTTTAAATTTTACATTTTTTCGATAATATATTTAGAAATTAATATAGTTAACTTTTCCGATGTTTTTTGTCCTGTTTGGACTGGTAAACTTTATTTTCTTTTAAGTTTCAATGTATTCTTTCTAATCATGTGTTATTTTAATGTGATGTGCCAGGCCCTCAAGATTTTTTTTCCTTTCCCACACAAGCTAGTATTAATAATAATAATAATAGTCTTTATTCATTTAAACGCATTTCGATTATAATCTTCTTCTAGTGTATGTGCCCTTTTTTGGCAAAGGCCTCCTCCAAATCCCGCTATTCTTTTCTGCACTGTGTCACTCTCTGCCATGTACCACCTGCTGTTTCTTTAATGTGGTCTATCCACCTTCTAAGTTGTCTCCCTCTTTTTTGTTTGCTGTACCTTGGCCACCAGTTTAGTTTATTTCCAAAGGAAACTAAACAATGGACTGGCGCCGAAAACGCATAAGACGTCCATATAACGGATCTAAATATTAATGAGAACGAAACTATTAAACGTACAACTAATTGTTGACTCATTTGAGACGCTTGCCAAGGGAAGATGTAATTGTTATTCAAGATACTAAAGATTCAATTTGAGAATTGGAAACTACTCAAAAGCGATATTATGTTCACTTCAAAACTAAAGGTACATCAATATTCAGGAACAGTAAATATTTTATTCATTCAATATTATAAATCGTTTCTGCGCGTCAGAATTTTCATACCCAAATGGTTTTGTAGTTATTCTGTATACTTTCTATAGAAAACTTAATTTATTTTGCTATATAATAAACAGTAAGCCGAAAATCTGCCAAGACAATGTATTCAACTTCTATACGCATTTGTTCAGTCATTACCGATTTATGTCGTCCCTTGCGGGCTTCTTCTTCGGCAAAGTTCTTCCTTGCGTGAGCTCCGCACACTCAGGCGTCGTCCTAATTGGGAGCGATCGTACGATGGCGCTACCTATGGTGCGTTCCACTAAGCGCTCACGACGATCAAAATGCTCCTTTAGCCATTCCACATACCGACCGCGGTCGTTGTGGTCACGGCGAAAACGTCACTCATGACGTTATGACTAATGCTCACGCAACGCTCACAACGACCCATCTAAAGAGGTGGGTCGTTGTGAACGTTGAGAATAATTTGGCGCAATTTTTGAAATTTTATTTTGAAATATGACAAATAATAATATTATTATATTCAAAGCTTAAAGATGGCGACAAGAAAAATTACATTTTCATAGTCAATAATACGTGGCCTAAGTTGTCGGTTTTCACGATTATAATTTTTTATAATTGCATCCCATTCTTCATCTGAGCTAGATGAACTAGTTTCTGGAGCTTTATTGCGATGAATAAGCAAATATCCAACTGCCGCCAAAGCCATTTCGATTTTATTTAAACTTAAGTTGTTTGATAACTTCACGAAAATTATTTATAAAATATTCAATTATTCTTCACTTTTAACATAAATAAATTTAAGTCACAAATATCAAAACTTATTGTTTATGATTACCTAACCTCCTTAAAATTCTACTATTTTCAAACTTGACATTTGTAATATTGACATGAACGCCCGAAACGCTCCATAATCCATTCCACTTGAGTTAACGACAGTAACATTGACAATCAAGTGGAATGGGGAAATCAGCGGTCGTGAGCGTGAGCGTCGTGAGCGCTTAGTGGAACGCACCACTAACAGGTGTCCTAATAGATCGCGCGATGTCCATCGTCCGCGCCCCTCGCGCGTCGACGCATCGCGTAGTAACCGATTAGGACACTCAAAAGAGATCTGTTGCTTTGATTACATGATCGCACGATCAAACGCATCGTACGATCGTTATTAAAGCATTTCATGTGCTCGCACGATTACTTGCGAGGCAAATAGGACACTCTGATGAAATCTGTATGTTTGAACTCATCGCACGACGAGAACGCATCGCGCCATCGTACGATCGCTCCCAATTAGGACGACGCCAAACGCGTAGTCAAAGAATATGTTGGAACATGAACTCAATTCGGTCTCAATTATTGATTTACCAGCTTTGTAGTAAAAATTTCAAGCACTTAAATTTTACCCATTTTTAAGAACACGTAATAATAAAAAAACAAAAGAGAATTGTTTTTTATTATTATTATCTAATGTCTGAGCTATGCCTGAAAGTATTTTCATTATTTCCAAGGAGAATGTATAGGTATAGTATTATTAAAAACCTCTCGTTAATTGGAGAATTGTTTGGTAGCTTTTGAGTTTATCGCGAAAGATGACGGAAGAAACAAAGACGGGGCAAAAAACTTTTTTATTGTTAATAAGTAAGAATGTCATACGTTTACATAAATATCTTTAAAACTGTTTACATTTAAATACACAAAACGATGTACTTTTTGACTTCTGTAAGCATTATATTGTTGTCCTTTTGCAATTTTAAAAGATTAAAACTCTTATATATATATAATCATTCTTTGACAAAAAGTCTTGATTACCTTAATAATAACAATATTGTCATTATCACAGACAATTTTTGATACTTGCATATATAACATTAAATAAACCTTAGGTTAAATATATGTTAACATATTTTGCAATTAACACCATCTGTACTGCGCTCGGTAACTAGGGAAACCTGGTTTTATAAAATAAACAGATCAACCCACACAATAAGATTTATAGTCACCGATAAAAATACCACATCGGTTCTTTCAGTGCGGGCTAAATCTACGTTACGTACATAATAAACAAACAATGGCTGTTACGTAGAGGAAATAGAAATTACTACATATTAATAGGTAATGGTTTGTTCGATGGACACGAAGCGATAATGTTCCTGAGATAAACGTGTCTATCAAACGCCAAAATAGATTTGCAAGAATGTTTACAATGTGTGAATTTTACGCATGAGGTAGTCTTATTTAAATTTCGAATTCTCAGAACACGTGAAGTACGAGTAAGAAGAGTTTTTATTATTTGGAAAAGACTTTTAGGTAGACAGACATTATGGAATACTGCTCGCATCTCTGGGCCGGTGCTCCCAAATACTAGCTTCTTCCTTTTGACCAAATTCAGCGAAGGGCTTGTCGAATTGTCAATCTCCATGGTCTTACTGATCGGCTTGATTCTCTATCGCTACGCAGAGACATTGCGTCTCTTTGCGTTTTTTACAAAGTTTACTACGGAGAGTGTTCGGAAGTATTGTTTGGGTTGATCCCTCCTGCCTCTTTTCAACACCGTACGAGCCGAACGACCTCTAAATTTCACCAGCATCATCTTGATGGTTGGAGGTCTTCCACAGTCCGTTTCACAAGGCATTTTCTTTTGCGAACTAGCGAACTGTGGAATCGGCTCCCGGGGGGGGTCTTCCCTCAGAGATACGATGTCCAAATGTTCAAAAAGCGAGTCTACTCCTCCCTCAAAGGCCGGCAACCCACTAAAAATGGGTGTCTATGGGCTGCGTAGACTCCCCTTTTTCGTCGTCCCGCAAGCTCGTTTACCCCCCCCTATTATATAAAAAAAAAAGGTTAAAACGTATAAAAATTGAACCATACACATATTGAAACTATGGTTTACAATTTTATTATTATTTGATGGTTTAGATTAATTAACAATAGTTGATTGAACCTGTAATTATTTTATTAATAATCGTTCCCAAAACAATTGTAATATGTCGTTTACGCAATTTTTTTAAATTACTTATATTTATTTACATTTTAAACTGTTAAAAAGCTACACTGACATTACTTGCAAAGCCTTAACTCTTCCGAAGCATTTATTAATCCTTATTGGCTATTAGCGTCCATAGAATCCATTAATATTTAATTATTATTACCGAGAAATAATGAACGTTTTATTAGGAATTTGCTCCAGAACGGAAACAAATAAAGTCTTATTTCAAAGCACTTGTTCAAATGGTCTATTAGTTTTATTGTATACACTAAATCTATTTTTGGTATTAATAAAATTTATTGCGAATTGATTGCGTGTAATAAACCGTCTAGTTGATTTATCCCTGGAATCGTTACCAAGTGTATTTTTGTAATCGACGATTTCAGTTATTATTAGATTCGTCCTATAATAGAGGTGGTTTCTTACGTTTTTGAATAGGCTTTGATTGTATGTGATTTTCTAAGTTGAATATTATAAATATATATGAAAATATTTACTTAAGTTTATTTGAGATTTTTAACGTAGATTATTATCATACATTTCACAGGTACCATAATATAATATATAATTACTCGACAAGTGTTAGACACATGCTATCATTGTGTCTGTGTGACATTTTTTTGTAGATATGTTTTTGTTCTATCACAAATAGTTTTCGCAGTGTATGCGATGAAAGATATTTTATAGGATTTTATCACACCTTGGGTAACATTATAGTAGTTTTGGTTGGGATCCTTTTTTTTCTTGCAACTAAGCCTATATAAATCAGTGATAATGCAGCAATCAACTGGTGAAAGAAATCTAAAATCGGTCCACTTTTTGAGCCAAATCGTTACAAACATACTTACATACAAATCTTTCCTCTTTATAATATTCCAAACTATAGTTTGCTTGTCATCGACAACTTCTTATCTTTGATACCTTAATTAAGAATAAAATTTATGTTTTGTAAGGAATCTCGCTGTTGGCCTTAAAGGCCTTTACAGCTCTGCCCTGCGATTCTGTAACTCACTTTTCGAACTCACACAGCGGTTTTCGCGTCGGCGTTCGCTTTTAAATCAGTCCTGAAGCAGTCATTTTATGATTTGGAATTCTGAAAAGGTGGGAGCTTTTAGTTTGTTGTTTATCAGAATGCCAAATCATAAAATGACTGCTTCACGACTGATTTGAGAGCGACCGCCGATGCGAAAACCGCTGTGTGATATCAGTCGTAAATAAACTTTGAAACTGTCAAGATGGTCAATAAAAGAAAAGCGTTATGTATTATATGTGTTTAGAATAGTTTACCTATTGATAGTATTAAAATTAGAAATTATTGTAGGTGATTGGTTAAATTTGTTTTTTTTTCATCCCTATAATGAAAAAAATTATAGTCCCTTAAAATTCGTTTTAAAGAGTTTACACTGTATTATAAATTGAACAGATTTTTGCATCGAAGTTTTTAATAAAATAATTAATTAACATATACAAAATGCAAGATTATAGTAATTATATATAATCTAGCATTTTTAATCATAAAAATATCCGAAAAAAGACATCCACAAATCTAATTTAATCAACTCGTTTTCATTGTAAAACATCTGAAGGGGAAAAGTTTAATCATAAAAACTTTTCTCTGTTAAAATGTACCGTAACTCATCTTGAAATGAATCCAACAATTCGTAAAGAAAAATACATAAAATTTATCTTTCATTCAATTAACGCGTGTATTCCAATTAAATTAAACTAAATATAGGTATAAAAGTAAATAAAATTAAGCTTTTTATTATTTTAATTATGATAGGATGAATAAAATCTTCTGCCTCATAATCATAAGTATTAAATAATAGTTAAAAGTTTCTACAATATAAACAAATTACAACAATGACTATAAGTTCAAGCAACGGAGCATACCTATAGTGAGGGATGTAAACATAAAAACTAACCACATGAATTAAATATTCGAGTTGAATATATCTAAAAACTTGGCTCTGGCTTTACTACTTAGATAGGAAAACTATAAAAAAGTTATACTTTGTTTCAGACTGCACGAACTACTTAGCACAGCCTATTATGAAGAATGGAAAACCAGCAGATCCCGCTTATGATATTGATGTTGCTAGTAAGTTTTCAATTATAATATAAAACAAAACCATTACATTTTTTATAGAACAGGGGACAAACGGGCAGGAGGCTCACCTGATGTTAAGTGATACCGTCGCCCATGGACACTCTCAATGCCACAGGGCTCGCGAGTGCGTTGCCGGCCTTTTAAGAATTAGTACGCTCTTTTCTTGAAGGAACCTAAGTCGAATTGGTTCGGAAATACTTTAGTGGGCAGCTGGATACTACTTTAGTTCTTTTTGATCAGGTATCTATTATGTACCTAAGTCGATATTTTCGAAGCAGTATTGGGACAATGAATGGGAGTTTATTTTAAAAAACGTTATATATAAATAGTAACAGTAGCTCATAGTAGCAATGTTGGCCTAATGGCTTCAGCGTTCGACTCTCATCCCTGAGGTCGTAGGTTCGATCCCCGACATTCTTATATATGCGCATTGGACATTTTCTCAAACGGTGAAGGAAAACATCGTGAGGAAACCGACATGTCTTAGACCCAAAAAGACGATGGAGTGTGGCAGGCACAGGAGGCTGATCACCTACTTGCCTATTGGATTGGGAAATGATCATGAAACAGATGCAGAAATCTGAGGCCCAGACCTAAAAGGTTGTAGCACCACTGTTTTTTTTAAAATATATAAATAAAACAGTGACGCTTCAATAGGACTGGGCTTATGTATCTGTTTTGTGGTAAGTATTCAGTTTTCTGTGTCTAACACACTCTGTGACGGTTTTTTAAGTTTTAAATGAAAAACCAGTTAGAAAAACCATTAGTGCTCAGCCATGATACGAACGCACGACGTCAGGGTTGAGAAGGTCACGTTTATAAAACAATAAACTTATAATTTACTATATTTATTTTAGTAGTATATATTGAAGCGTTCTCAATAACATTTGACAAAGTACATGGAAGAAACTCTATATTTCACACTCTCATACTTCCCACTCTCATACTTCCCAAATAAAATAATTATAATGATTATATTATCTACTAAATAGAGTCATCTCCGTACAGCTGAGTAGAATTAAGCAGGTTTGAGGTGCGCCTCGGGCGGTAATGCCGTAATTGCTTCGCGGAGCTCATTTATATTAAATTATAACAATGTTAGTCTCAACCGGAAGGAATTAGCTCGCATTATAGTAAGAAATACTCGTACTTATCTTAAATACAAATATCAATACAGATACAGAATTATTATTATTATTATCTATATAAACACACTAGCAGCTTATTTGGAGATTTGGAGAAACTATCCAACCTATTTTTTAAAGAGTTCAAAGATGGAGCACTAATTACACTATAGAATGCCGACAAATTTATATTTATTTATAAAAGCTTGCCAACGCTCGGCACACTGATATTGGTACAAATAAAATAAAACATTTAATGTGACAAGCACTTATAGGCGTACATAACAAACACGAAGAGACAAAAATAATTTATAAAAACTAAAAGGCAATCGATTTTAAAGTGTAAGATATACTTATCATTCACATTTATAATCATGGTTTATCGTTCTATTAATATACCTAATAGGATATATCGAGTTTATTGCCAGTTCTTCTCTTCCGTTCTACGCCCTTGATTTGAGAACTGGCAGTAAATGTAAAATTAGAAGCATTTAATGTATATATTTCTTTTTTGATGTTCATAAGTGTAGATTGTGTTACCTATACCTATTAATGAAAACACCTGATGTTAACTAGGTCATCAATGCTGGAATCGTGATTACACACACATATGCTTATTAAGTACAGTTTTATATACAGATTTTTTGGATCATTCAGAGTACCTCTAGAGAGTATACCGCAGGGTGAATCAAATCATAGCAACGCGGTATGTCAAATAAAATACTAAACCTAATGGATATTACATGACTAATGATGCTGTTGACAAATCACAAAGGTCGTTTTTCGTTTTACATTCTTAATCCCTGTACTTGCATTTTTAGGCATAATAACCGCCACGGGGATAACAAAAATATAAAATAATATATAAGGACAATATAAATTCAAATATCTGCACTTAATCAGACATAATAATTCTTTCTACGTAACGGCATCAAAGCTTTCCACTTAATAGCTGTTAAATAATTATTTAATGGAAAAAGTACTACGAATTCTCAATTTTGCGTGAATGTTATTTTCCTTACCAGTATTTTTACGCAATGTTTACTTCTTTCAGACTATGTTCGAACGATGATATCATTCGGTATCATAAGTTTGTTCGTGATGGCTATGGGCTGTGGCTTCTCAATCTACACCTTCCGCAACCCAAGATATATGTTCAAGCGTCTCGCAGCTGGCATACACTTTATAAGCAGTAAGTGTTATGACGAAATCTTAAATCACCACCATCTTTCTGTGTTTTTACAACGTAAAAGTAAAATTCGTATAAATTAGTACTAGATGTTAAAAAAAAAAAAATTAGATTGGAATATATACCTGAGGCATAGTAGTCAATTAGCAGCAATTCCTCTCTTAATTGTAATACTGATAATATTTATATGCAATAATAGCGTTATCTGTAGCTATATATATATATATATATATAATATAAATATTATCTTGTTCTTAGACCTATTGAGTAGATACGTAATATAAAGACGAAAATCTATTTTTATAACTTTAAACAACTTGTAGGAGCCTGATGTAACATTAACCTATTTAATGGTAAATGATTTTTTTTTAATATCTTGACCTTTCGGTTTCATGAGATGGCTTTTATAAACTTAACGTCAAATTAATTTCACAATAAATATCAAATGTGTATAAATTAAATTCCTTTAACAATTGTGCAAAACCCGTACCCTTAAATTATTTAGATAATTTTTAAAGACCCGTCGGTTATTCCTCAGTATTGCAATTATAATTTCTACATTCTGATATTGTAAATTGTTACAAGGTTATATAAACGGATTGTGATTGCATTCAAATCCGAATATGATGTTTGTTTACCTTGGCTCGGGCCCTACGGGGCTCAACAGGTGTCTCTAGTAGTCGAAATTTTTCACTAATCTTATTGAATAACATTTCATTTTTCTAAACATATTTCGAAATTTCTTTACAGCTTCCTGTACTTTTGTAGTGGTGCAAGTCACAATGTCGTCTTTGGATCACATGCAGAAGAACGTGAAATATATTTATCCTGAACGTGCCGCTCACTAGTAAGTTATATGGAACTCGTCACATATAGCGTTTAATGAAATAAATGAAATTATTGTTCAATTATTTCAAACATTAAAAAATATATACTTTTTCCTGACTGCTGTTGCTAGTTAATTGTTATAAATGTCCTGAAATGTTATAACACTAATTGTAGAAAGAACAGAAGGCTGATGTACTTCGTCATACAGAGAAATTATTTATGAAATACAGGGTCTAAGAAGATGCTTAAGAAGCAAACTTAAACACTTATTTTTCCAGCTTCCACATAAGTTACTTCCTGGCGTGGTTCGTTGTCTTAGTGAACTTCTTCGCAGCGGCGTCCTTCCTCTGGTATTCCCGTAAAAGGAAAGGTGATAAGGCAGCGACTGATGAACTCGCAATGGCGGACGAACCAACGATCATAGGTCGATGACCTTTCAGTCTTTTTCTCACGGTCCAGGTACAATGGACATTTCCACTACTCCCTAAACTCTGCTCAAACCAGACCAAAGATCTGCGAAAATGTCTTCCACAAACGCTAGTTTTAATCCAACAGCTTTTGGCTTTTTTTCAATGCTCGTTTATTTTATAGGTATTTGAAATGTAATATCTCTTTATCAAGGTCTTTTTATTATCTATTTCAAATATAATAGATCTGTTTTCCTATAATCTTATTCTTACTTACAATAAACAAATTAAGGCAGCTTTAGTCAGGTCATATTTAAGTCCTTTCAGAGAATTTAATGGATATCTTCTATTAGTAAAATACCTTTGAAATTTGCTGGCTATTAAAGTAATAATTGTTCGAAAAAACTTTGACGTGGATTTCAAATTCTATATAAAATTTGCTATGCATTAAAGCTTGTCATTTATTATATTCTACTATTGTTATATTCTTATTAAGGTATGTATTATTTTAAATAAAAAATAACTGTCAAATTTGATGATTTTATCTGAAGTTTATTAAAATCTGTATTTACTTTAATTATGATAATTTATTGTTGAATTTAGAAATATATTCGAAGTGCTAAATATACCTAGTTTTAAGATTGTAGTAATGTTTAAATATCTAAGAGGTATCCCTCTTGATAACACCAAGTTGCATGTATATAATATAGTTCTATAACTTCTACATTTTAATAACATTTGCTCATTTTATTATGGTTGTAGCTAAAATATTATACTTGAAAGCGAAAAAACCCTATTTTAAAAATCATTAGCTTTTCTAGTACGACAATAGATATTGCCCCAATAAAGTGTAGGCCAAATGTTTATGTGCCAATTGCGGGTAGCACTAAATTGATAAGTTAAAAATCATTGTCGTATGTTTTTTAAAAAATAATATTTTACATGTATGCGATGAAGAGCAGAAGGAAAGAAGGGATTTTCTGTATTAACTTTAATATAAAGGCGATTAGAACCAAAATTAATGTGATTCGTATTATATATAAATAGTTAAA
Source organism: Pieris melete (assembly GCA_963693345.1). Classification (NCBI taxonomy): domain Eukaryota; kingdom Metazoa; phylum Arthropoda; class Insecta; order Lepidoptera; family Pieridae; genus Pieris; species Pieris melete. The sequence continues at coordinate 3,088,631 of CAVNZK010000040.1, read as the reverse complement.
ACTGACATAGTTTCTCGTCTTTCATCAAGAATAACTATAAAAAAATAAATGAAATTCCTTACACCGCTCTAGAAAAACCGTAGCTTCATTATAATTCAAACTGTGTTACAAATTCCAGAGATAAGTGGCAAAATGAGTCTGTAAGTTTGCAAGTAGTTCGAAGTACTCGAAAACAAGAAAGATACGCCGAGTCCTGAATAACAAAAACGTTTGTTCTAAATTTAAAATTTCAGCTTCCGTCATGTCAAGTAGGTGATTCGATGTCACACCTAAAATAACAAAGAAATGAAATTCCTCTTTTCCGCATCATTCGTTTTGCGTAACAAGTTTTTTTTTAATAAATACTTTGTTGACAGTTGATCTCTATTAGTATTCAGGGTAAGAAAGGCACCTTGCAAGGTGTACCAACTAAAAGCTACAACCTTACTGCCTAATGTATATTTAAATATTATATATTATTTTAAACTAAGTACAAACAGTTTTCATATTAGTATTTTTAGTGATAATTAAAGATGCTATAAAGCTTACTATTTTTAAGCTTTCCTTGTATTTTTAAGATTTTACGATTAAAATTGAGTGTTGTTCAAACCTTTCTTGCAAATTAATGATTGTTTTTGAAACATTTTAACTTTTTGTCAAGTCAACATGTATAATATAGACTTTACATCACATGCATTAAAACAGCGAGTTTTGATCTCTGTTTTGCCAGTCGAAACAACACAACGTTCAATAAAATCATAATCGTCTGACAGCTGTCGTCAAATCGTTGTCAAAGATTTTAATTTTTTTTGAATTATTCTATGATTAAGTGAAGAGTATAAGACCTTACTGCGCTATTTGTCTTCTGAAATAGTCTTCGACTGGCTACAGAAATTAAAACTCGTTGTTTCATAACATGTGATATGAAAAATACAGTGTGTTCTAGTCACACAATATATTATTCTATCTACAGTTAATAACAAATCCTTGTTTTTAATAAGCGGTTACGGAACCGAATATCAAAAAAATATCAAGTCTAGGACCTAACTGAAACATAGATTAAAGATTATAACATATATTCTAGTCAAGTTAAAATACTCCAATCGACAATGTGCACTAAAATTTAATTTTTGCTGTGCCTTATTGCTCTTGCTGAATGTTTATGTATAATTAAGGCTATATTTAGACTATTATATTCATAAGTTAATATATTAGTGACGCCTAAAAATAATTTTCACTTTCAAAATTTATGAAATATTTTCAGAATATGTTACATCTGTATTTTTGTCTCTTCAATATACTCATATGATATCACTTATATATGTCATTGACCTTTACACACAATAAAATCTTACACACAATTAAGTTTTTATTTTGTCATCCATTTGTTCGTGATCCCATAGTTTATGAAATATTTTATAAGACTTATTGGCAATTTTAATGGAAGGTTTTATGCATACTCTAAAATACTGTAAAATAATATTTAATGCAAATTCAAAATCATTTATTAATTTAGGTAACACAATGTACACTTATGAACGTCAATAAAGAAATACATATTAAATGCTTCTAATTTTACATTTACTGCCAGTTCTCAAATCAAGGGCGTAGAACGGACGAGAAGAACTGGCAATACACTCTCCGCCACTCTTTTTAATCGCAAAGTTTTTTGTATTACAACATGTTTGTAAGGAGCTGCAACCATTACACCATGCTCCACATGATATCTTTAAGAACTTTAAAAAAAACAAAGATTTGTCCTCTATTAGCAGTAGGCATGGAGAAATATGAGCACGCACTTACATTCTCGTGGGAACAACACGCAAATAGAGTAAGAATATTTCTTAAATTGATATAAAAATAATAAAACAGATTTTACCTAAATAATGTTGCCTTAAAAGTCATATCCTTGTTTTTCTTTTTGCTGATACGATAGCTGGGTACAATAGCCGCAATATTTTTTAACGTCCCTTAAGCGTAGCTTTGTAATGACTGTAATCGTCATAATAGTTCCATTACGCGACTAATGGATTCGTAGGCCCGGAAAACATTAGGAAAAATGAATGCTATATATTTTTGGCACTCGAGCCTAATGTCTAGTTGTAATTACAAACGTTACCAAAGGAAATCACCGGCATACTTGTGTTAATCGCCAGGTCAGTGCAATTACAACATACCACGGGAATTTGAGTCTAATCAACATGTAGTTATGTCGAAAGTCGCATATCATTTAATGCGTGAAAAATGTCGTACACACTTTTCGCTGCTATTTTAAGATACGCATTGTCGGTGTCTGGCATCAACCCAGAGCTGCGAACGTGGTTACCAGCTTACAGAGGTTACTGGCCTGAACTCTTTTGTTTTTTTAATAGCCCAACAAAGACATGGGTGACAAGGTCAAATCAATTGTAATATACGCCAGCGTTAAATTTATATAAAATCTCTTTTGTGTGAAAGTCGGACGCTGTAAGATTTACAATTCCTGGAGATGAATATAAAATTAGCTTTTAATACCTTGTCAAGCCAAGGACAGCGATACAATGGATATACGCGCTATACACTATAATTAAATTAGTTTGAATGTAACACGCTTACCCCGTAAGCTCACTAACAATTCCGACGGTTCCGTGTTTTAAGGCATCGATATCTGTGCTAGGCATTGCTACTGCATCGAAATTGGGTTTGGTCTTAATATGACTTCATTATGATCCCTGAAAAGACCATCTAACCATTTTTGAGTCCGATACTTAAACGCTGTTAAAATTGTCGTAAGCTTACAGGACGGCGTTACTTATTAAACCGATGCTGTTTTATTTTGCACACTGCTCGTTTTGTTTTTGTTTTACGCCTCCACAATTTTAATTAACACATTATTTTAATGAATTTAATGATTTGTTACAAAGATTTTTTGTACAGACAAAACAACCTAAGCTAAACCTACGCGGGTAATAATGAACAAAAATTCAATATAAGCTTTTAAATATTATATAAATTCTTGACTATATACTACAAGGTGTACTGCTCATGAAATCTTTATCCAACAACTATATAAAAACAACAGACGAATGATGTTAAGTTCTTTGTTCTTTTTTTTATAGAACAAACGGGCAGGAGGCTCACCTGATGTTAAGTGATACCGCCGCCCATGGATTCTCTCAATGCCAGAGGGCTCGCGAGTGCGTTGCCGGCCTTTAAATTCTTATTTTACTTAATTTTTTCTATATTTCCCTTCTGCACCTGCGCAAAAAGTATATGTATGAATAAAACATTTGTATATGAATACATAATTATTATTATATTGCTTACAACATCTTATTTATATTTTAACATACGTACTGTGTAATCTGGCCGGGGCTCACCCGGAGATAGAATCCCGGCAAAACAATGAATTGATGATGTGTCAAAGGCAAGATTGGCATAAGTTGTAAGACACCCTGCAAATAATTTTTAAGATTATTATTTAAATCGTATTTTGGATATCTACTAAAAGTAAATGCATGCACATTGTTCTAACCGGCAAAATCTTTTCGATAAAAAAGAGCCGCTAAAAAGATAAAAATGTATCTACAATGGCCCTTTGGGTGGATGCGGAACTCAATGCATGCTTGTAGATAATTGCACACTATGGTTTTGTTAAAGAATTATTAAATTTTCTGAATAATTAACTAAGATATAATAAAGTTTCCAAATCTGTGGATTCTGAGATCGTCAAACTATCCAGATACAAACTCCCAAATCACATAGAAATTACACTAGCCAAATTGGATTTCGAATCTACAGAGGCCTTACTACGTATCTTGGTATGACTTTGCGGTTTCGAAAACTAATAGACACAGTGCACGATCATAACAACTTTCAGCTACACTCTCAAATACATGCGCATACACACCCATTCACACACTCACTCATTCTTAATTTGTAACATTAAATTTAATATTGTTTTTTAATTTTTATAAACTGTTTTAAACATGTACCACGGAATAATTGTTTTCTAAATACCCACAACACAGGGCCTCCCTAGTGTGGGGACTAGCGATATGTGAATTTTGTCACTTTTGTCATAAATAAACTTTTTATTATTATTACTATTATTTATTTATACAAAAAACTGGGCTTTTGGTTATTTCTACAAAAGAACGGTGCGTAATGTCTCTGGCAAGATGAGTATGGCATCCGTGCCAATTGAAGAATTGATGGATGTCTCACGTCATTTCGCTGGTTTAATGTGTTGTTTTTATTTCAACTGTTTTATGCTAATGAAAAAATAATGTGAAAATGTGGTTTTCGTATATTTTTCAATGTTATGATTGAAACTTATACGAAAACTAAATTAACCTATTTTTATTTTAGTTATTATATTTTAAGGTTAGTTATTGTTGTAATAAAAAATCAGTGGCGCTACAAACTGTAGTAACAGAGGATATATATCTCTGTGATATAGCTCCATTTACATTTACCTTTTGAATTCTATCGCTCAGGTATGATTCCATAAGATTTAGCGCTTTTTCGCCAATGCCATAGTGTTGAAGTTTTTTGATTAGGATTTCGTGATGGACACAGTCGAAAGCCTTTGATAAGTCGCAAAAAACTCCAATGGCATCATGAGAATTTTCCCAAGCATTTAAAATCTCGGAAATTAATTGAATGCCAGCATCTGCTGTGGAGCGACCTCTTGTAAAACCATACTGCTGGCAATGCATAAGTTTATTATTATTAAAATAAGGTGTTATCATTAAGTTTACTTATTGCTAACACGATTTCACTACGTTTAATTACGTGTTTAGTCATATTTATAACATATTTGATTACAAAGTAGAAATTAATTTTAATTTTCTCTGTTATTTTTTTTATGGCTCTGGCACGGTTTGAGCATTAGCCAGCGTCAAGTAGGTATAAGATTTTTATAAATCGTGCTTGCCTTAGAAATTCGACCGTGTCCTCTTTGTACGGTTTAAGCACTCGCCCGGTACCGCACAACCTTCCCAAAGCCCGAGAACAAATTTAAATTAAATTAAAACTTGCCCTCGAACCGGGAATCGAACCCGGTACCCCTCACCTAGCTGCCACTTAATAAGACCGCTAGGCCCTCATAATAGAGGATTTTCGTAATCTGTGTTATATGCAAATTGCGCCATCTCTGTTGGACATCAGCTAACTTGATACATATCTGCGTTATCAGTTTTCCAATGACTATAAGAACGTTAGCAATATTAATTTTTTATTTCTGCCGGTACTATGATTTTTCTATAGGATTCATTTTTCAGCCCTTTTTCTATATAATCCTTACAAGCATTAATTATAAACTTTATATTTAATTAATATAAAACGAAATGTTATGAAGACAAGGTGGCTTTTAATTAAACCGGCCTCAAAATTTAATACTTTTTGGCATACGGAAGTCATACCGCTTAATTAAGTATCGCTTCTAAAATTGTATATATAGTATGATGAATAATACAATTATACTTAGCTAATGGCAAATTAAAAGCCGCCCAAAAATAATAATAATAGCCAAAAACAGATTAGGCGAGGACCTTTACTGCGTACTTCGCTCACTCCAGTAAGCTTCCGTCCTGCCCTTCAGGGGATTGACAACGGCGACGGCCCAAGCCAAGATCCGAGTCTCACAGGAGACGCCCTTGCGCTAGCCGCGGGAAAAACGCCCATTCAGGCCGAGCTACTCTCGCCAAAACAGCCTGAACTGAGCTGTAAAGGCACTTAAGGCCAACAGCGAGATTCCTTTAAAAAAAAAAACAATTATTCCTTTTGTTTAATTGAGAATTGAGTTTATTAATTGAAAAACTGAACAGTAAATAATACTTTCTTCTTCAAAGTAAATGAATTAACAAAGTGAAACAATAAATTATTCTGATAATCGGGTTTTAAAACTATCATTAAAAAACCGCAAATTTAACTAGATAAAAATATTTTACTTTTAACTATTCGTATAAATCTTATGTGTCCGGGGAGAAGTGACGTTTTTTATCGTTTAACTGCCAAAAGTAGCTAAATAATTCATTACTCAAATTTTAAATAGATTTGGAAATTTTTTCGTTGTTAAATACTATTTAGGATGTTCGACTCAGATACTGCATGTATATTGTATTTCTCAGTTAGTTTTTAATACTTGCGACCCCGACTTACAGAAATAGAATAACACATTATTCTTTAGCAAAGTTCATTAAACTTGATTTTTTCAGTGTCACAAGAAAAACAAAAAACGTACGTAGGTTTTTATACAACTGATTATTGTTAAAAGAAGCATAAAATGAGATACTCTTTACAAAATCGTATTACATGTTTCATTTCAATGGAGCCTTCTCTATTTATATGTTGCTGTTCCACGCACATATCCGAGCACCGATTGAACAATAAACACCGATTAAATATTGGAACAAATCGAAAGCCGTGGAACGTAAATCATAGTTTCAATTAACCATTTCCAATATGCCATTTGATATTTGACAGTTTTTAAGACGATATTGTGTATAATGTCCTTAGGCCGTGTGAAGCACGTTAGTTTTTTTGTTAATAAAATTGACTTATAAATTAATTTAGACCAATTATTAGCTTTTAAATCTTTATTATTGTTCAACGGGTTTTTAAATTAATATTAATTCAGTCTATAAAAAGAATATAAGCATTGCAACACTGGCCACTAAGAACACAATTTTTTTAGCTATTAATTTAGGTGGCCAATACCATATCCAATTTTAAAAATAAAATCGTTGTCTGTATCCTTGGTTATCCGTCACCATGACAACCAGAATCACTGCATGTTGTGCGCTATTACGGTGTATTAAATAATTTTTGATGAAACCTTAAACGGATCAATAACTGTAATTTTACCGGATCACGCAATATGGCCGAGACGAAGGTATGCTTTGTTCCGTTGTCCTTTTCACTATAATTATAGTATTGTACAGTGCGCTGTCGATCGATACATAGCAAAATTTACGTAACTTTCGTACCATTAGAAATTGTTTACACATATCATACACGCAGAAGGTAAATTCTGTTATTATAAAGTTCACACCTTAGTAGATAAAAAAGATATTAATGATACTGTAGCGTTTTGTTTTGTGTGAAATTAGTTCTGCAATTTCTTTCGTTGCTGAATTATGCATAAGTCACATTTTCATACGTCTTAAGCAACACACTAAAAACTATTGCAAAATAATTATGATTTACTGAATATCCTCATAATGTATCAGTATATTTTTTGTTAAGTATTTCAATAATTTGTATATGAAAAATATGACAAAACATTCCGCGGTTAAGATTATCCTTATTGATTAAAGGCCCATTTAGTTGGGGAGAGTTTCTCGCACGTTTTGGTGCGAGAAATCGTAGGCATCGTAGGTATCAATAATCGTAGGAATAATCACCATAGCATTATCGTATAAAAATGTTTACATACAGGCAAGAACTAAATTTGTCATACGAGAATCGCCAGTGATTTCTCGCTAGGCGATAATTTCCTGCGTCTGTTTACACATCGACCAAGATTCTTACTTACTCGACTAGTATAAACACAATCTCGTATGACATTTTTTTATGTTCATGCGAGTATCATACGAATCGGTTTGAACCGTTTTCAGTGCGAGATGTTTTATTCGAGTTTAGTAGGGTATTGTTCTCAAAAATGTCACAAAAATCTTTTTAATTTTGGACCTGCCGATAATATTAAGTTAATTGAACTTTATAGAAGTTACGAGTGTTTGTGAACACTGAAAAAGAAAATTATAAAAACCCATTTTTTAACACAAAATTATTTTTCCAATTCCGTTTAAATCATTCTTGTACTTATAATTAAAACACCCTCAAGCACTGTACTCATGGTAGCAACTAGTACAAAACCTCGAAATACGATTATTACTTTTGAAATTCTGTTTACACGGACACAATAAATTTTCCATTGCGAGGAAATTGTCGCCAAAGTGGAAGAGCGAGAGGTGTGAATGTCTATACGAAGAAACTTATTTATTTTCTTTCGATAATCGTACATTCGAGACGAGATACTCTCTCCATCTAAATGGACCTTATCTAATAAAGGCTAATATTCATGAACGTACTTACTTAGCACGGAATAGCCTATCTAATAACGTTAATAATAGATAACGTTTCCGTGAGACGTCCTATCACGTAGTATTTATATCTTGGAGTTGTTTATTTATTGTGTAGTATTATTGACCTGACCCTAATTACTAGTTTGTTGAACTTTGTTCAAAAGATCCTTGATTAGCTTCATCAGATCTTATAAAATCAGAATCTTTTAATATAAAAGTAATTTGTGCCGCGAACCACAGCTATGTGGAACCAGCTGCACTCTGAAGTATTTCCAAACCAATTTGACTTAGGGTACTTCAAGAAAAACGTACCAATTCTTAAAAGGCCGGCAACGCACTCGCGAGCCCTCTGGCATTGAGTGTCCCTGGGTGGCGGTATCACTTAACACCAGGTGAGCCTCCTGCCCGTTTGCCCCCTGTTCTATAAAAAAAAAAATGTTTTGTCAGATGTCAATTGTCAACCGCATAACATTTAATTTAAAGTAAAATACTTAATGAAATGTTTATTAATTAAACCGCACGGAATGAACTCAAAACATGTAATAATGAAGTAGACAAATGATTAAAAATTTATTCGACGTTACCGACATATTATTGAACAAGATATAGTAAAATTTGTTTTAAATTTTTTAAACTCTATAATAAATAATGTTGACTAAACAGGTAACCAAAAACTCTGGCGACGACAGTCCTGAAGGAGACAGTGGTATGTAAACTTTTAACTTACATTAAAATGTATATTAAGTATAAGTGAGTGAGTGAGTTACTTATTAATTTCGACAAGTTTTATTGTCTTCATGTCGGCACCTTTATATAGCATTAAAAATCCGGTTGAAATTTTTAACACCGTTAAAAATATAATTTAAGTTACTAGATTATTGGTGCGCATTTAACATTCGCTCGAACGGTGAAGGAAAACGTCGTGAGGAAACCGACTTGCCTTAGACCCAAAAAGTCGAGGGCGTGCGTCAGGCACAAAAGGCTGATCACCAACTTGCCTATTAGATAAACAAATGATCATGAAACAGATACAAAAATCTGAGGCCCTGAACTGAAAAATAGTTGTAAAGCCATTGATTTATTTTTATTTATTGGTGCGCTTGAAATAAAAATAGATTTCATTGGCTTCGGTATATCAAGGAATCTTTATTGAAAAAGTTACGTTTTAGTAAAAGCATCCTATTACAAGTATTACGTTAAGCCGGGTCCACATTTGTAGCATGTTGACGTATCACGATCACTCGTATCGTATCTAGTGTTTGTATCATAAATATGGACGCTCATTTTGTCCATGTCGTATTTTTAAGGCGTATCTTGTAAAAAACGCGTCCATACTTATCGAATGCTGTATCATGTCGGTGTATCGGCTTTAACTTTACAAATATAGACGCTTCACTTTTCTTCCGATGTATCCTGATACGCGTGTCTTTCAGTGCACCTTTCCCTTCTCGTACGGTTCAGTCATGTCTTCGTTCCCAAACGGTTTAGCCATGTCAGCAATTGCTCACAGTTTGGCGGTGACTAGCGCCTGTTATATTATCATTAATAGTATTTCAAAAAAAGTTAAATCTAGACGTAGACGGCGCTCGAAGTGTTTAGAAACCGAAACAAACATGAAACAACAATACCATTGATGCGAGATTTAAAATTTCAGCATACCAGCGGAAAATACAAAAATTTCACTCGCATATCACCCATTGATGTTGTGTATTCCCTTTGATGATCGCGAAAAAACCGACACAGAATGGTTCGCGGTGTATCAAGTATCGTATCGCGATACAGTATCGTGATACAGTATCAAAATACGTCCATACCACCGATCGTGATACGCGTATCGGATACGAGGTGTATCAAGATACGCGCTTAGTGTGGATCGGGCCGTATCCGATACGGCATGTATCATGAACGGGTATCATGTTGCGTCCAAACTAACGATCATGATACGTGCCGAAGCCACGCAACGGCGATACGATACACCGAAATGCTACAAATGTGGACCCGGCTTTAGTTACTTTCTCGAAAACTGTAACAAAATTACAACCTTTACTTAGCTCTAACACTTCGAAAGTTTCATGAAGTAGTCCTATACATCAGTACAATAGTGTTTGAGTTCGAAGGCATCGATTTTTATTACACTGTATATAGTTTACAATACGATATATTATTAGAACAATGCATGCTTCCGTTTAGTTCCAAATACTCCCACGGAGCGCTGCTGGCGTCTTCAAACAATCCATATATTACAGATAGTGTTGAAGCTGATGAGCCTTCCTTTGGGCAGATTGGTCATGGTATTATAAAAACTGCACCCATAGCAATAAACCGAGACGAATATTTGCAAGCCTATAGAGATCTTTCGTTCGACCGCTATCAACTACAATTGAAGAACAATCTTCTGCATCGGAGATTGGGCGAATACTACAAGTAATTTTTAATAACAAATCTTCAGCATTATTGTAGCTAAGGGCCATACTAGACTTAGAGAGCTCATGCCATGGCTTAGCCTTTTTTTATATCTACAAAATTAACTCTTACGCTATGTATAGTGACAGAAATCAGAAAAACCATCAGAACCCAAAAATAATAATATAGTAATATTTATTTTCCACTAAATATCAAAATATTTACAGTATATGCTTACCACGCGTTTACGTTTAAGGGGCTATACAGACTGGGAAATAGGACATGTGCACACACATTATGTAGCCTTTTTATATATTTATTTCAAGTTGTCAGGCACAAAACGCTGACCTTGCTCATATAAATAATAAAAGAAACAAATGCAAAGTTCGATTTTTTGTTTAATCTACTTTTGGATTTGATTCCTCATTGAATAATAATGGATTATTTTAAAGTCTGGTTATAAGGGATACTGTAATTTTAAAAAAAATGTAAAAAACAATCTGCTATTACTGTTTTTTAATTTTTTAAGGAAACGAAAGCTCGACCATGTCTTAAAGCCTATTGAAGGTGCTCAGGAATTGGAAGAAAAATTCCAACAAAAGCTGTTAACTTACGAAGAATTAAAAGAAAAAGAAGAAAGGGAGATGCGAGATGTAAGTATTTTATTAATAAACATATTTTGCAGGAGAAACTGAGGTTTTTATTATGTAACTACAATTAATTTGTAATTAATAAATTAACACTAAGTTACCTTAAACAACTAAGTTCGTTATCAAAATTTATTAAAGGTAATTTAACAAATACCACATAACGTTGATTCATTTGTCATTGAGTTATCTCAAATTGATATAATAATGACAAAAATAATATTAAGAGGTACTTATGATTTTTTTTCTTGTCCAGTGAAACCGACCATCTCTCAAAGAGGTTACATTTCCAACAATAAATGCATTCTTTACATTTCAGATAAGGAGAAAACTAGAAGCAGTACAATTTACATATGAAGATAAATTGGAGCACGCTGAAAAGAATTTCAATAATCTCCAACAATTGGAAAAATCAACTGGTACGGGCTTGATATATTCGAAGAAAGGCAAACCTATTGCTGACAAGGTACCTATATAAGTTTTAAGTTTAAAATGCGTTTTCAAAATTTTTTGAATTTATTCTATGAAATATATGTATACAATAATAGAGTAGAATAATATGTATACAATATTTAGTGCAGACATTTTAATGATTAATGATTTATTACCTTCAAGAATGATAATTAACATTATGCCAGCCTGGTGTAGCTATTTTTCGCTGGTTTTACGATTTAGGGACTACTTAAATTCTACTCTACTCTTATTTTAACTTTTAATGGCCACAGTATTTAAATGTGTAATGTGTAACACATAACTTTATATTAATTTTAAACAATTTAATTTTTATATTGAATTTTATTATCTTGGTATGAAAAATCAAAGAACCTTTAAATCTTAAATAACTTTTTCATGCGCTCATATATAAAGTGCTAACCGCCGGTCATGGACACATACACATACACACACAACGCAATGGGCCTTGCGGGTGTTATCATTGAGGGAATGGTACGTTCGTGAAGGCCCTAAAGTCGTAACAGTTTGGAAAATCTTCCGCTAGCAGCTGGTTTCACAAATAGGCTGTGCGCGGCAGAAAGTGTCTTAAAGAGCGCTGTGTTGTGAAACACCAAGAGGCGAAGTGGAAAGAATGAAATTTTATTATAAAATCTTTTATCTTATTTTGTTAACAAATCTGTTACCTTAACCTGGCAAAAATACATTTCCCTATTACACGTTTATTATTTCAGACTGTGGAAAGATTTTTAACTTTACAAAGACGTAAAAGCGAGCAAGCTTCAGCTCTTTGTCTGCGGTATATCAGATGCAGGAACGCCGTGGCTGAACTGGAGGTGATTGTGCACAAATTGGAATGTCTTGGACCTGGATTATATGTGGCGCAATACGAACAATTGCATATCGACAATCAGAACTATTCAACAAAAATAGAAGGTAATTAAGAGTAACTAGAATTATAAATTGTATGATTATGTTAAATATACTAAAAGTTTTGGTCCATCTGAAAAGTTTCTAGAGTGCACGTCTATTCTCTTTGAGGGCTTTGTGCAGATGGGTAGGTAAGATGTCGACTGGAGATGACGCCTGTAGGGTTGAATTTCAGGTCAGCGCAGATTATAATGAATTTTGTAATTTGCTCATCAGCTCTGTTTTACATCTTATTTTAAGTGACGAAGAACGATAACACACAATTATATCTGTTAGGATAGATAGAATAATTTTGTATAAATGACTGAAAAAAATTGAAGGAGGTTTTTAATATGACGTGTATTTTTTTAATTATCTGAATTGTTTTCCCCATACAGAAAATAATTAAATTGAAGCTGTTTGCGACCAGTTAGAAATTTTGTGATACAATTTATCATCAAAATAAAAAAACATGCTATGCTATGAAAATACTGAATACTGAGATATTGAAAAAAAAAATTTTTTTTATTTTTAAGATTGTTTTTGTTAGACAAACGTTATATCACTATATGTTAAAACTAATGTTTAGGACTAACCGCATTATATTTAACAACACAATGTAAAGGCCGCTAACCGAACAAAATATAAACATTAACCGTCAATATCGCAGCTAAAATTCTGTTAAAACCATGAATCTGTAATCGGATTAAATTAATGCACTGAAACGAAAATAATGCTAATGGAACATAAAATATTATTATAATTGTTATACGAACATTATTGAATCATACGTATATATATTGTAAACAAAACAAAAAGAGTGGAACAGATTATTAGTAGTTTAGGTGCACAACAACATTGAAATATTTGTCTATGCAATAGCAAAATGGTGTCCTGGAATGCCGATATTTTATCAGAATATTAAATCATTTATCAATAAATATCACAACTTTCTTTTCTCTTGACTTTGCAAAATATGAAATTCGTTGCAGAGCGAGAAGACGAATTGATAAAAAATCGCTCAAAATGCACTGAACATAATCAAATACTGGCTCACATTAGGGAAAAGATGCATCACACAGACGAAGTTATCGACTTTGCTGAATGCGATCTTGGAGATGCTGAGATTGAATTTTTACGAGCTCGAGAGGATTTAGGACAAGTTAAGGTTTGAGCTATATTTAACATACATTTGAAATACATAAACTCAAAGTAGTGTTGGCATAGTGGCTTCAGTGTGCGACTCTCATAACAAAAACTATAAAAGAACACGAGCAATGTTTTAATGCAAATGCGTGATTTTCTCTATAAAATAAATTAGAAAGTCATTCATTATGGTGACTTTGAAGGTTTGTCAAGTATATTTTTTTTTCTCTCATCATAGCTTAATGCATATAGCTCTTATCATCTTTAGAAATAATATAAATTCAACTAAATACGTAGACTCTGATTTTCGCAACAACAATAATTCAATTTTTTATTGCTTCAAATCAAAATTGGTTTTTAATCCTCTGTTATACAAATATGTGTTCTAATCATAAGTCTAAACAATGTTATATCTTCTATAGTTCAAACTATTTGTTTTATTTTTAAGCAAAAGTAATAACTGTATTGTCACTTGTTTAGTTTAGTTTGACAGATTGTTTTTTGTTATTTTATATTAAATGTAAACGAATTAAGATATACTTTATTGAAATTAGTGTAAAGAATAGGCTATTTAGATTTATTGACATGTTTAAATAGGCTTTACAAAAAATGAGCCTTACTAACTTTACCGTATAAAATAAATGTTTTCTAGACTAAAATGATTCTTGGGAATGAAATCTAAGCATTTTAAGCACGCGAAATATCGGGGGAAATTTCAATTAAAATTTAAAATCATTACACGATTGTCATAACTGTTCTTTAAGCATTTCTAAATATTTAAATCCTACAATTTATTTTGTCTTAGAACTTACCACCAATTCAACTGCTTTAAATAAATCTCGTACTTATAGAGCCGTCGCGACAAACTACGCTGGTCGTTGCAAGGTGAGCGACTGAAGGCGGGCCTTCTTACAAGAAAGGACCTTTTGCGTGACTACCAAGACGCCACCGACGAGGTATATCCATCATAAAACTCACTAACTTTGCATGCAAATGTAATTATCATTGTACCCTAGAAACGGAACGAAACGGGCTGTGCCATGCAATGAAAAAGTTTCAATCTTTCATGAACATTTTACTTTTATTACAATTGTATCGATTGTTGCCTCTTAGCAATGTCATAATTTTCTAAGTACTTAAATCTTTTCTCAGTGGGTAAAATGGGTACCAATTTCTTTGTTTAAGGGTTTAAAAAAAGTTTATGTATAATTTTCCTAGCCCTTACTGCTGGTCAAAATATGTAGAAAATATATTCATTATTATTATATTTATATTATAATAAAACTGCTGTGAGTATCCAAATCGTAAAGTTGGGTAAATAATGTACAAAAAATACTACTTTTATTTAAAAATCTAGTACTCGTGTAAATCTAAAAAACTGCATTAAAAGAATTTAATATTCAAAACAGAATCGCAAGCCATCGTAATACAATAAAAACCATTTATATAGCAAGTATTTTTACTGCAGGTCGTAAGTCTACGCGAGAAAAAAGTCCAATTAGAGGAACAAGTACGAGATATAACAAAGGAAGTACGCAATGCACGGAAACGTATGGTACACCATTCAAATATTCAGAATGCAAAAATGGAAGATGATTAATGTTGATGTTTTTAAATATATTTACTCTCACTTACAATGTGTTTTATTTATGTCATGAATAGTGCAGGAGGTGAGCAAAAATTAAAGTCGAAAAGGGTGCGCTTCGTTTTATTGTTTTTGGTCACAAGTGAAATATTGATGCGCCATTATGTCGTCTTTTGTTTTATGTTATTCCGCCGGCTTCATAATTAATAACAGTAGAATATTAGGCGGAATTCTTTTAAGCAAGCTGTTTAAGATAACTCTAAAATATTTTGTTTCCATCTATTCAGATTCACATCTTTCCGACACGTATGTCGTAAGGATGTACAACCCGGTCGTAAGAGTTTTGTGTTTTGTTATTAAATATTTATTCTGTATAGACTTCTAGATAAAATATTTAGGGTCTATTTCATAATGTACGGATAAGTTCTACATAAGTTCCAAATTAGCTATTTATTGGTAGGATAAACACTATTGTTGCGTTTCACGACTGACAGCGCTATTCGTCACATCAATTCCATCATAAGTTATGAGTCCAATGAATGTGAAATAGCACAATTTATCTTCCAAATAATTTGTGTTGCATAGCTATTTGGTACTTATAATTAAATCTTTAAAAGATGGATTTTCGCAACAGATTACTAAAGTACCTATACTAAATGGTTTACTTTTTTATCAACAACTATTTTTTATAAGCTAAACCAAGTTAAATGTTTCGAAAACGTATCGCGGTATCAATATTGTGCCCATCTAGTAGACACTTTACACTTTTGACTGCTTTTATAGATTGAGATTGATTTACGTTTCAGAAAATATACTGCTTGGGTATGAATTTAAAGCTGTTTTTTAGTTTAAAATAAATTATATTTAATTTATTTTAAACTAAAAAACAGCTATATAATAGCTAAACAATTATATTTAATTTATTTTTCCGTTTCTTCTTCGTCCTTTATACAGAGTTTGATTGACTCTGGTTCAACTGGAACTTCCTTTATTATGGGTCCATGTTTCCAGTTTGGGGGGTAACCGAACTGCCTAACATCATCCCACCATTGCTGCTTGCCATCTGCCAAGAAGCCATAGAGAATATTGCTCCCCACCATTATCGCGAAACATATCCAAAATGCTCTCCTCCATTGCACCAAAGTAGACTGCAAAAATCGAAACAGGAAATTAATGTTTTCAACGCTGTGAAAATTCAACGGTGTTATATACCTAGTTATTCACAATAAAATGTATAATTTATATATAATAATTTATATATCAGTAACTAGTTTTTATTAGCGAATTCTGAAAGTAACTTTAGTAGTTCCAGAAATTATTTATATTCACTAAGGGGCCGTTCAAGTATTACGAAAGCACTATAGGGGTGAGGGGGGTCTTTAATTTTCTGATTTGGTGATCTTACGTCAACAGTAATTATTTACTTTTTTACACATATTACCCACACATTGTCTATGCTTGAAAATGAAATGGATTTTCGAGGATTTCTAGAAAAAAATCATACGTTTATTTGCTATTATTTTTTAGAACTGCTTACTATTGCTGACAAGGAGGGGGGGGATAAATTATTTTTATTGGGATAAATAAACGACCCCTTAGTACCATCTAAGATACCGTGGTTACATAGAAAATCGGTTACCTAAATAAATACCAGCGAAATGTAGGTATAAAATAAAATCTTACATCAGGTGTCATTAATCCAATGAGGTAGGGTGAAATTATGCCAGCCAAAGTTGTGATTGTATTAATGAAGGATGTCACCGAGCCAGCGTGATTCGGCGCCACGTCCAGTGTATTTACCTGTAATTTTTTTTACATACATTTTGTAATCTTAAACTAAGCTGTTAGAATTGGAAGCTTCATACATCGAAACCTGTCTCAAAGAAGTCTTTTGCTGTGGACGAGCCCCGAATAAGTATTGTGTATATTTTTATGTTATAGGAGGCAGACGGACAGGAGACTCACCTGATGTTAAGTGATACCGCCCATGGACACTCGCACTGCCAGATGGCTCGCAAGTGCACGTCCGGCTTATTAAGAATTGATACGCTCTTTTCTTGAAGGACCCTACTAAGTCGGTCAAAGAGCGAACCTACTAAGTCGGTCAAAGAGCGAAGCATTGCCCCAAGAATACGAAGGGCAGCCTGTGCGACCACCACCAGGTATGTTCAAAGACAAAATACCTGATTGCTAATATACCGTAAGACACGACGAGGCAAAAATAACTTGATAGTGTAAATAAGAGTGGAGTAACTAGTACTTTTAGAAGTAAATTTTGTATGTACCTACTATAAACGCAAACTAGGAAATTTAGTTGTGAGTAAAAAAAACATTGTACCTACCTTCATTCCACTAACATAAGCTCCCATAAAGCCCATAGCTAAAACGAAACATCCTAAAGCAACCGTACGATTGCATCCCGAATAGGAGGCTAATATTATGCAAGTTGCTGGCAACACTGATCCTGAAAAATGTAAATATGTATGTGACACATGTAAATTTTTGGAATCAAAATGTCCTCTCGCGAGTTTCCATTGGTTCATAGCCGCGATTCGATGACGATTTCGAGGACCACTTCATAGTTGTGAGTCGCTACTAGTTCTACAGTGTTACACAAGTATATGTTACCTTTCTAATAAAATTAGTTTAAAATAACAAATAAATTAACTATAGATAGTGAACGCAATCTTATTTATGTCAATTACATTTAATTTTACTTAATATTAGTTTGATTAAAGATTTAAGTTGGCGCCTAGTAACTGGTTTACTACGTTTCAACGAATAAGTATCGCAATACAGCGAGGAAATGCTGCCAGCGTTAAAGGTACACGCCACAGGGACCAAACTTTTTAAATTTGTTCTAATTTTCTATTTATCAATTTTTAAGCTATTGCATATTCCGTAACGAAAAAAGCCTAACACGATGACGTAATATAGGTGCGGCAAATACGCGTTAGAGAGGGACAGAACGCATACTGCGCATTCCCATCTCTCTGACGAGATTGGTGACGTAGCGTAAGCGCGGCCGGTGCAGCCAGTACGCGTTAGAGTGAGAAAGACTATATAGGCGTTTTAGTCTGAGTCTGGAAGAGTGGTAGATTGAAATAATATCAAAGAAAAATCTTGAATTATTATCAAAGAAAAGAAACTGCATAAATAAATAATTATCATTGCATAAGTTGATAAAAAATGCTATGCTTTACCGCGGCAGTCCCCGAGTGCCACATATTTTTTTTATTATTATTATACTATGTCGGTTAAGAATATTGTAAATAATGTCTATTTGTGTGTTGGAAATAAATAAGGATAATTGAACAACATACAATAATCTATAAATAAAAAAAAACTGTATTACCGATAGTAGTATAAATTATCCTTCCCATTCGGACGCTGTGCCAACCCTTTTTAATCCCGTAATCACAGGTGAATCCAAAGATAAACCCACAAATCCACTTAGCTAAAAATGGTAGACAGGTTAAAGCGCCTGTCTTAGCGATGTTGAATTTCAGCACATCGTGCATATACTTGGGAAGATCAGACACCATGGTATAGAAACCCCAATCGTGGCCAATCTGTAAACTCAAATTATTAAGTGATTTGGTATTCCATAAACATTAAGATATTTACATTACATTCAAATTAAAAATCGAGATACAATTTTCAGATGAATCACTGAACTAACTTTCTTATAATAAGACAAGCTGACCCGGCGAACGTTGTTTTGCCATGTATATTATTTCTAGGAAACATTTTTTTTTTGTTCAATAAAAATAACTATCTACTATAATAAAAAATTGGGGTTGTTCGTAGAGGGCTGAAAATTAGGGGTTGTATATTTTTGTATGCTGTATCATTAAAAAATTGTCTCATTTTTTTAATTTTTTTTTTTGGAATTGCCAAGATAGATAGTAGCCGATTCTCAGACTTACTGAATATGCATAAAAATTTCATGAGAATCGGTCGAGCCGTTTCGGAGAAGTATGGGAACGAACATTGTGACACGAGAATTTTATATATAAATATAAGAGCCTTACTCCAGCACAGAGTAATGCCCAAGCAGCTGGTGATCGGAGCATCGCCTTCCATGGTACTGGATCACTGGATGACGTCACTTTAGCGCGCTTCACTACTCGATTCAGATAGTCTAACTCTTCATAGGAAATAAATGGATGTTGATTTGGTTCATTGTAGCAAAGAAGACTCTAAAAATGAGAAGGTGATGTATAAATTATGCGTATCGATGTAGCAATAAAAAACAATATATTTTCTACATAACAATATTTTTCCAGGCTTTTGTATACGATTTTCATGTATACGTATTTACTATATGCCCTTAATTCAAATCTCAGTTCGAAAGTACCATATGAGTTTTAACCACGGAATAAATATGGTTAAAAAGATATTTGATTACACATTTTACTACCAGCATAAAGCAGTACCAGTGTTCATACCTTTTAATGATCGAAAATTACCATTAGGATTTTTTTTGTATTAAATTCTGAAAATATAGTGGCCTATACCATTTGTATTAATGAAATGGGAATGTTTTTTATTAATTTGGCATATTTCTAGTGAGCTTATTTTATTTCACTACATTGTCGTATATCTCAAAAACCGTGAGAATTTTACTAAACACAAGACTAATTTTACTGAACTATCACTATGTGCAATATTATCCATTCATAACGCCACATTCTGTATTTAATATTGATTAAGTGTATATTGCTGATCACATGCTTCTTATTGACCACCTTGCGATTCTAGTGACACTTACCCACAATATAAACCAAACTACCCCGAATCCCCCGAAGAAATAGAAAACGTAAGCCCAATCCCGTCCGCCAGCCATTATAGTTCCGCCCATTAAGGAACCAAACATATTTCCCAATTGAGCACCGCCGAAAATGAGGGCTCCTTGGAATGCTCTTTTATCTGGTGGGGTCCATCTTGACATCATTATCATAAGTGCTGGTACAGTCGGCCCCTTTAAAATATAAATATGTAATATTCTTATTCCAACCAAAATTTACCTGTGCAACGAGAACTTTTATGCGGATTAAGAAATACGAAATTTTATTAATAAGAGATGTTATACTTATTCACAACGTTGTGATTTTATGGGGATTAAAAAAATATGAATTTTTATTAACAAGAGATGTTTTTCTTTGCATTGTGATAGAATAAAAAAAACGCGCTTTAACTTTTTTTGCGGACCATTAAAAAACTTGTACTATATTAATATTACCTACAAAAAATTTGGCTTTAGTAACTAAGTTATTCGTTAATACGGGGTGTTTGTTTTATCGAAGTTCCTGGGTTTCCCTTAAAAAGCATTAGATTTAATGTCGTGTTATGGTATCAGTGGCTCTACAACCTCTTTAGGTCTCGGCCTCAGATTTCTGAATCTGTTTCATGATCATTTTTTCATTCTAATACACAAGTAGATCATCAGCCTCCAGTGCCTGACACACGCCGTCGACTTTTTGGGTCTAAGACATGTCGGTTTCCTTACGATGTTTTCTTTCGCCGTTCGAGTGAATATTAAATGCGCACATAGAAAGAAAGTCCATTGGTGCACAGCCGGGGATCGAACCTACGACCTCAGGGATGAGAGTCGCACGCTGAAGCCACTAATCCAGGACTGCACAATGGTATTAGTATATGCATATATAATTACATTTTTCATATATAATATTGACTGATATTAGAATATATTCTTACCTCCCCCATGCCTTGAAGGACTCTCAATATGAAAAGCCACGTAGAACCCCCAATTCTTGTAATTAGTGGAGTTAAGAATGTTAATATCGCAGTAGTAAGTAAACCAATGCCGAGCGTCCATTTAGCTTCATACTTTTCTGCTAAAAAACCTCCAAGAATCTGAGTTAAACCGTACCCATAGTAGAACCCACTTAATATAAATCCCTGTACTTCCTCATTCCAATCGAATATTGCATGCTGAAAATATATACAATATACATGCAATTAGATTTTTTTTAGTTTATAATAACTGAATTATTTTAAATACATTGTTTTAAAAACTATACCGGATACATATTATGATCAATATATTAAATAACATTGCTATCATAATAGTATGTAAAGCAACGATTTTCCAAAAACATAAGAAGAGCTTCATGGGCGTAATTGGAACTAAATGCAAGTGCCAATATGCAGCGTTTAAATAGAACACGTGTAGTAAACTATTGTTTACTACACGTATTCTATTCTTCCTAGAAGCTTCCAAATAAATCCAGAGAAGAGCCTCGCAGTTCTCTTAGGGAAAAAAATCGCCTCAAAAAATAATATAAGGTTGCCCAATACGAGAAAGCCATTCCGTGGCAAAAGTATTTCAAATATCATAGCAATATCACAAGCATATAGAAGAACCGTTCGCAAGGAGGCCTCCTTAGTCCTCTCTCGCCTCTTTCCTCCTGAAAAAAAGGCGTCACATGTCCCTTAGATATAAGGTGACATGTCCTATGCATGTCCATGCGTGACCTACGCTAGTGTAGTCTTCGCGCTTTCTGCCGCCTCCATATCCACCAGCTACAGGCGCTCGCGATGCGTCCTTCTACGTGAGGAACGTCGATCTCCACAATGACCGGGATCTCCCTACCATAGCCCAATGGATGAAGTTGGCGTCCACACGCCACTTCGACAAGGCTAAACATCATCACAACCAGTTGGTACGTAAAGCGTCAATTATTTCTCCTTCCCGACAAAAATGGTCCGGAGGAGGCCCCAACATGTTCTAACAGATCCGGATGTCTTTAAACCATTAATCAGGTTTAAAGAAACTATAACTATTTATTATTTAACTAAAGCTGTTCAGAAATTCAAAAAAATATACCACTACCAGATTTTTTTTAAATAGAACAAATATAATCAATTTACTTAATAACCCACATTTTGCTGTCTTAATACGGAAATCGTCGGTATTTTTCAGTATAACTGAATGTACTGATGATTTTATCATATTTGTGTTTAATTAGAGTAATCAAACATATTTATGCAAATATCTTTTACCTTATGCAACATGGTGAAAGATAAATTTGTTTAGATACTAACATAACTAATATATGTAATAGATAATTTAACCAAATGGTTACTGAAACAAGATAGTAAATCAAACATAACTAATTTAAGATCTAAATATTGAAATGGTTTTTACCGAATCCAACAAAATCATTTAACATTTCGTAACATTTTTCACGGTAGTCGGATAATTTTGGCCTTAAAAATAACTAAATAGCAACAATATCTTCTTTTTAGATCCCGCTTTTATCAACCATACTCGTAATAATTCCAGCGGCTAATGCCGGAAATAAATGTATTTCAAAATATTTCCGTTCACCATCGTAGCTAATAATTGTTGTTTTACGTTTACTTTGTAAATATGTTAATAGTCAAGAATTAATTAAACCCATCTGGACAGTAAAACACCCAATAAGATATAATTTGTCGTTATTGTTCGATATATATATTTTTTATTCGATATATATACAGTGGTTAACGATGTCTGAATAGATCTTTATCATGGCTTAAAGTAAGGCTGTACATCCCCCCTCGTGTTACTTAGATTTATGATCATGGTCATCATACCAATCGTTATATTTTGGGTACCGAGAGTATATCAGGCACCTTCCATCCTTCTTCAGCGTTATCATAACATTACTTCAATTAGTACACATGTTATTAAAGTTTTGTACATGAGTAGTAAATTATATATTATAGTGAAAATTATAATATCTATAATTAAAGCACCCCCAGCCTGAGACCAGACAGGGACTATTAATTTTGGTCCTTCGATCCAACCAACATGGATTTCTTGGTTAAACAACCAAGTCAGAAAGAAATCCATGTTGGTCATCAAATAGAAAGAATTCTAAAAAATCCCTCAAAATTTCTCAACTTAATTATTACGAACTATTATAAGGAAAGATTATTATACTTACTGATTTGTCTACGAGTGTCGTAATATTTCCAATAATTTCATCGCTTGGGCAGGCATCAGGATCAAAATGTTCTTTTTCGATTTTGGTTCTGTTTACCATTTGTGTGATTGCAAGGTTAAGCGTAACGCGCATAGTATAGGCATTGCACAAACCAATTAAACTTATTACACCAAAAACCCATTGTTGTGGTATGCAGCAATCTGAAAAAAATAAATGTTATCTGCTGTAGGTCAATCTTGGGCTCGTAGCTCACGCTCACTCAACAGTTAACCAAAGAAACAAATCATAAAACATTTAAGCTATATTTTCTCAGTATGTTTGAGCCTACACTGCATCAATAATCAAATTAATAGATCGGTACAACTACAATAGTAATGCCCTTAGCTGACGTTCAGTTAATTCACGGGCCTAATTTATCATACCACCAACCTTATCGCAACTGCAATAATTATTCGATGAAGCATTAACCAATGACGTTACTGCATTAGATAATCAACCACTAACAAAACGGTCAAGGTTTGGATAGAGAAATTAATATTATTTATTAATTAAGGAAACTAAACAGATATACGGTAAAAATAAAATAAAATAAAAACATAAAATAAACACATTGCACATATCCACAAAAAGTTTCACTGATAAAAAATACAATACAAAGTAAAACAAGACAAAACATGACAGCAAAATTTATAAATTAGGAGAACGACAAACAAACTAGCAGCTATAAAAAAAACAATAAGATACAAGGCTTAAGACATTAGGAGTTTCAACTTATACTTAAATTAAGCAGTAGAGGAGTGCGAAAAAGGGTCAATGTTAGTGGCAGAATCCAAGAACACATCCTGTGAAGGGGCTCACGGAACACAATGTTGGTTCTGGGAGTCGGATTGTTAAATTATTGTACATACAACATATTCATGATGAAAATTGAAATATTTATAGTTAACTAGCAAACTCAGCGAACTCCGTTTCGCCACCAGATGGCTTCGTTTTATGTAACATCCCGCTTTTCTGTTGAAATTTTTCCAGAATTTTCTTGCTATAAACCTCACGGAGCCCGAGACCTTTCCAACGATTGCAAAACCGTGGAAATCGGTTCGTGCGTTCTGGAGTTATAGCGTCAGGAAGGAAAACCCGACTTATTTTTATATAGTAGATTTAAATTACTTACGTTTTCGAAGGGCTTTTATTAGGGGACTATCTTTCTTTGGATAACGAACATCTTGGACGCATAAATCATCTTGTTTTTGAGTATTTTCATTGTTTTCTTTATGTTCACTCATCCTTATCTATTATTAAGTTAAACAACTAAAAGTACGTGCTCATCCTGTGACGATAGCAATTTATAAAAATTTCATGACATTTACTATTTATATAAAATTATTATCACTTCAGTATTTACAAATTTAAGATCTTATAGATATATAAATGAGGTAGTTATGTGGCGTATTGTGTAATATTAATGTAGTATCAATATTTGTATAAGCGCAGATATAATGTGAATTATTTCACTATTAGGCAATACCTAATAGCAGAGAAAATTAAAGTAATAGATCAGCAATCTTCATATAAATATACCTACAGAAAATTCGGCTATAGTAGGACGGCGTCACTAATAAGCAGATATCCATAATATCATTTGATTTAAGGAAAAATTCAAGATGCAATCAATCATTGCGAAGGATTGTTAACTCTTATTTCACATCTTTACAACAAAGAATTTAATAAATAAGATTTGTTGATTTCTATTTCGCATCCAAATCAGAAAATCTTAAATAGTTGTCGGTACTCGGTAGATAGCAATAAAACAAATCCGCGTTTGTATTCTTTAGATTTATTTTATCACACGCTATTTAATACTAGATGGGGCTATACTTAGATTTATACCAACAAATTCTTTAATGAGAGAAAAGAGGAGCTAGACGTTACCATAGTAACGTGTGCGTCGACTGCATCTGCGTAGTGCCTTGCCCGTACGTGTTTACCCATTACTATTTTATTAGGATCTAAATTGACTTTTAAAAAGACAAACAATAATTTCTATTCAAAAATCTTAACTATATGGAGGTAAATAATAAAATACAATCGTTAGTAAACTCATACGTACGTTCAAGTCATAGCATGAAACAGAGTAGCTACTACCAGGTATAGGATATAAGAAAACATTCTGCGCAAAAAATTAAATACATACATTTTCATGTTAAAACATATAACTTTGAAGATGAAGTACTAAAAACTACTCTTAAATCATAGATTATTCTACTATTCTAAAATCTTAATCCAAATAACTACTTGTATTACCGATTATTTGGTGTGCGTATACACATGCGTGATTTTGACAGTGGCGCTACTTTCAGCTTTCTATTAGATGCAATACTACAGATGCACTTTTTTATAAGTGTGCAATCTAATACAGGAGTACAGCTTTGTTTAATGTGAAAATCGTACACCTCGCCATTTTTTCCGCACGAAAAAAGGCTAGACTTTCATTTCTTTACCGGTCATGGGCTGAAATCCTGTTCATCCTGACTGGACTGCATAAAAGTTAAATACAGCCATTTGACGCAAAAACCTTTTAAAAGGAGATAATATATACTTTACAATAGGTTGTACAAAATCCTTTGGTATTTCGTATACAATGTATTTATTACATATATTCGGATTCTATTCGGTTACGTGAAAAATAGTCAATTTTTGATGTGGATTCAGGAGTGAACCAGGTGGTATCCCTAACTCTTCAGGCAGAGGCTCAAAATCAGTCTACATTCATCAGTGGCATCAAGTGTAGGTATGATCTCTCTTAATATCATCCGAAGCAGCTATGATTACGACACGCGTCTAAGGGCATCTGACTCCTTGTATTCAAGAGGAAATAGAAGAGAGAGATCTTCTTGCGAACGGCAGCTATGACACCTCTGTCTTTATGAGTGGTATAGAGAACAGTGTCATCAGCATAGAGGGTGAAAAGCGTGAACAGGTAAGGCGCGAGTCGAGGGGACGATAACGTACCCTCTACACGATAGTACATCGAGCTATCGGACAAAAAGTCGTAAATGATGCGCACGAGTCGTATTTGCACTTGAAGATGGTAGAGCTTATAAACCAATCCTTAGAATTAGGATTGTCAAATAAATTTAGTAATATTAGGATTTGTAATAAGGGTGTTTCACTGCTGAAAATTAACTAGGAAATAAATTTATAATACTTCATTATTCAAAGAAGTGTTGGCCGTGTAGTTTTAGCGTACGACTCTCATTCCTGAGGTTGTACCCAGGCTGTGCATTAAATTAATACTCGCTCGTACGATAAAGGAAAACATCGTAAAGAAACTGGCCTTAGATTCGAAAAGTTAACAGCGTATGTCAAAGACAGAAAACTGATCTCTCACTTGCCCATTAGAAAAGACAAATGATTACGCAACAGATACAGAAATTTGAGCTACTAGTTTTTTTATTACGTAAATCTAGACTATTGCCTACTTTAGATTAAATAAACTCTCTTGATTAAACCGATGCATGGTATCAATAGTAATCTGGTTGAAATCGAATCTTTACTTTTAAGGAAATCTATAAATAATCCGAGAAGGAATCTTTCGGTATTTAAATTTTAGAATCACATAGTTATTGGGATGAATGATTATTAATCATGATGGGGGATATATCCCATACAAATAAAATAATAAATAACCAATTTATAATTTAATGAGTATTAAACACATGCAGGCAATTATACAGTGTACATACATTACATATACAAACAAAACGATGTTATACAAAATTCAGAAACTGACTAGTTGGGCTGATACAATATTTTTGTACAACTATTATAGATGTGTAACATGAGACTGCGTAATATAAACTTCATTAATATGTTGTAATCACAGACACAGAACGAAAACTGTTTACAGTATGGAGTATAAAATTGTATATTAATTTTATTAAAACTTTTACGGAACGCGAATACATTACATTTTATTTAAGTAACTCCATATAAAAGATTTTTTAAACTCGCTTTTATTCGTTTATGCAGATTTATTTTAATAATTAACAATTTATTTATTAAACCTTATCTACATCATAACAACGACAATGGGTAACAATAGATGATATTTAATCTAAATTGTCTAAATATAATATTCATATAACTAAGTTTAAAGGCCCAGTATACGCAAATATTATTTCTAAAAGAGAAATTCACTTATTGGTTATAATAAATATGTTTCGACACGACTTATGAATACTAAATTACCTCAAATCGCATTAACAAGTGAAAAAGTGAACTTCCCCAAAAATACGTTGTTCACATTATGTGGAAACACATCAGTTAAAACAATGTTAATGACTGATTTAATTTAATAAGTAAGAGTATTTTATGTAGCTTTTCATATAGCTTTTCATATAGCCGTAAGCAATTATGAGCGAATAAATTAGTGAACAAATATCTTCCTTTTCCACATAGTATAAACATCATAAGAAAAAAAGGTGAGTTTACTTAACACAAAATAACTTGTCTGATTTAGATCAAGAAGTTGAAGTGTCATTTTAAATTGAGAAGTTTGTAAGTATATTGTAAGTACTAAAACATTTTGAAACTATATTATTCATTAAACTAAATCGAACTATAATATGGCAAATAAAAATGGCGTAAATAATAATTATTTAATGTATAACTGATGTTCAAACGTATTTTACACACTGGGCTGCTTATATCAAAAAACGTCTCACACATGAATTCAATTTTTGTACGCAGGACCTAAAAACTCTTCCTAATCATCATCAGTGTCTTTTCTGCTCGATAGCTTAACTGCTTCTGGTTGTTCAATGGTGTCATCCCGTAAAATTGATCCGTGCTTCCAGTCTGCTGGGTAGCCGAACTTTCTGACGTCATCCCACCATTGTTGCTCTCCATCCGCCCATATACAGTAAACTACGTTCGTACCAACTAACACTGTGAAACATACCCAGAATGCTGTCCGCCATTGCACGAGTGTTGACTGAAAAAAACAATGTTGTCATTAAAATAATTACGAATAATAATACATTTATTTTTCTAAAGCTTTTGAATATAAAAAGGTATGAGAGAGTCTAACACGGGAACACAACTATAAATATTACAATTAATGATAATTCAATATACTATGAAACAACCATATATGGTCTAAGATCCCGCTATACAACGACCTTCACCGAGATGCTTATTTAATGTAACTTATTTTATATTTAATTTAATATATCAATAAATATAATCCATATGGGTTGCCTAGCAAATTTCAGTCCAGAGTATGTTTTATTAATTTAAAAAAAAAATTTTTTTTAAACATTTCACCGGTATGATTATTAGATAAATTCTATACCAATCGAAAGTATGAAGCCCATAGAATATGCAAATGTTAGGTTGTTTTAATCAATTAATTATTTATGTGTAAATTTTTTATGTGACACTAAAGTATATATACATCTTTAGTATAAAAGAAGGTTATAGTGATACATATATAATATTACCCTGATTAAAAATATTGATTGAAAAAAGTTCAAAAAATTTACTACATGCAAATTATTAAAAAAAAATTTTTTTTTAAATATTAATTAAACATACTCTGGACTGAAATTTGCTAGGCAACCCATATGGATTATATTTATTGACATATTAAATTAAATATAAAATAAGTTTCATTAAATAAGCATCTCGGTGAAGGTCGTTGTATAGCGGGATCTTATACTAATAGTGGTCATAGAATAATTTATTTGTTAATCTATATATATAAAAATGAAACCCGTTTTCCGTTGTCACGACATAACATGAAAACGGCTTGACCGATTTGTCTGATTCTTTTTTTATAATATTCCTTAAAGTACGAGGATGGTTCTTACGGAGAGAAAAATAAAAAAAATTGAATGAAAACGTCTAAAAACAACACTTTTCTATATTCCCATACAAAATATTCGTAATAATATTTAAAGGCAATTTGAACTTTAATACCATATCATAAAGTTCAAGTGTTAGTGGAGGGGTTCCGGGAAGGTAAATTTTTATTTTTTGACATAATGTATTTGTTGTAATATGAAATTTCTTTTATTTATCTTACTAGCTAGACCGGTGTCCCAAATAGCAGAATAAGTATTTAAAAAAAAAGAATCGACTGTTAGGCGGTACGATGTTCGCCAGGCCAGCTAGTTTTATATAAAAATAGAAAAAAATTGTGTTAATTTTTTTCCAATTTCCTTTTCTAATTAATTTTCGTTGAAACGATTTTTAATGAAAGTTTTACAAAATTTTAGTCTAAATGGCTTTAGTTTAAATTCTAAATGATAAAACGTGGAAAGTCAATGTAGAAAATTTAGAAACCATGTGAAAATTAATGAAGCTTTTAATGAGAATTAAATGCTAATGAACGAACGATAACGATATAATAACGTCGATGTTTACATAGAGGTAACATGGTTATTGTGAAATCGTCAACGTCAGAAGCACATAATCCGATTATATCCGCAGTAAATTGGAAAATCTATCCGGACAGTTCAGTCACATTCGATTACTGTTCACTTTACAAAGCTTCGAAGCTCAATATCATCCGATATTGTTGCTTTGACAAGTTCTCACTTTGTTTGAAATTTTAATTTACTATTGCTACGAGATTTTCAATACGATTTTAATATACTTCAGTGTGAATGAAAAAGTATTTGTGAAACAAAAAAGCAATAGATACCTTTTAATATTAAATTTTTACCGTGCTATTTGAGCGCAATAAAGATACATTTCTGGTGTTCAGTTCATATGTATTGTCGTTTTTTAGGTTCAGGCAAATGATGAAGTTTTAGTAGCATAACAGTGGTTGACAGTCGGTAAAAAAATTAGCCCCAACTAACACAACTACACTATCTACCTTAAGGATTTCAAATAGGTACCGAGTAATAGCTAGATCCCTTGTTTCCTTTAGCCGAGTGTATTCAACCAAATCCAAATCAAACAATGTCCGATACTAGCGGGTAAAACGTGTAATATACAGCGTAGATATAGTGAGTAGACTTATTTTGTATTTGCTCCACCATAGTTGAGTATCTCTACTTGTGTGTGCTACTTTCCAAGTAGCTTCTTACATGTGCATTACATAGTATCATCATCGCCATTATATTAGAAAATGTTCTGGTGATATGCAAGATGAACCCCAAATTCCTACAAGCTTTTTACTTTTTTTTATGTGAATTCGAAAACATAAGCCTATCATTTACCTAAACAGCTTTTTAATAAATCATCTGTTTACTTGTCTTAAATTATATTATATTTTTGATACTATGTAATTAAAACTTCGCTAAGAAACTTACGTCAGGCGTCAACAATCCTATGAGGTAAGGTGTTATGATTCCAGCGAATGTCGATGTCGTATTGACAAGAGATGTCAGTGAACCAGCATAATTTGGTGCCAAATCCAATGCATTTACCTGAAACATTATATTGTCTTTAGTCTATCGCTCATCACATATGTAGATTGTAGATGGAAGCTTCTTTCAGTTTCATTGATACATTCAAAGGCTATGCTGGGAACGAAATTATGTTCTTAAGTAATGTATATCTATAGTATTGTCTTTTATTGACATAATTTTTACACATTTAAAGAAAACACTTTTTCACCGGATTGAAGTTATGTATTATTATAATTTTTTTAAATTATTTTACATAATTTTAAATTAAACCGACGTTTCGCGTCCTTTACAGCATGCGTGGTCACGGTGAATTGTAAATTTATAATAATACATAACTTCAATCCGGTAAAAAAGTGTTTTCTTTAATATATATCCATCTAACAAATCAGTACTCCCTTAGACAGCTTACATAAGTAGTCTTTTAAAAATACTTAAGAAACCTAAAAATACTTAAATATAAATTATTTATATTTAAATGCTATTTCATTAAGGTTTATTCAACAGGTCGATAACGTATGTCGTTTTTATATAAGACTTCCTTCAGAATATTAAAAAAAAAATACTATATTACTCTCTCGATTCGGGTGTATCAAAAACTACAGTTAAATGAATAAATTCTAGTACCTTCATACCGCTGTAGAAACCTCCCATCAGAGCCATAGACAATACAAAATATACCATAGCAGCAACTCTATCACAGCCAGCGTAAGATGCCATTATTATACAAATTGCAGGACCGGTAGCAGCTGAAAGGAAATTAAGACAATGATGAGGAACCTTATCAAGACATCAGCCCATTTATGTAGATGTTTTCTTAGTATAATAAAGCTATCCAAGACGGCAGCTAATCTTCATTGAAACTCACCATTTAAGGTGTCTACCCACTACATGTTCCATAATGGCTAGGTATGATACACTACTGTGAGGTCGCCTTAACGCAGAAGATAATAATATCTTAGTTTGTTCAGCACTTTATAGAGAACTGTATGCGTACTATAAATATAACAAACGCGCACTGTCTCTAACTCTTTAATTTAATTCATCCCTATCGTGGATTTCAATAAGACCTCATGATCGGTGGTTGAACATGTATATACTAGTTCAATGAGTAAATTGTATGCTTTAAATATTTTTTTAAAGAATTAGTTGTATACAATACGGTATGCTACGGTATTTATAATGTAAAGCCGACCTTCTCTTCCATTGAATATTGTATAAAATAATTTTACTAAAAATATTATACCAAATATTCTGGAATGAAATTTTAGTTACCAATAGTTGTGTGAATGATTCTCCCAGTCTTGATCGTATGCCAGCCTTTCTTGATACATATGTCGCAAACGAAACCAAATACAAAGGAACTTAGCCACATCGCAATATATGGCAATGCGGTTAGAACTCCAGTGGTTGCAATATTGAATTTGAGAACGTCGTGAGAGTACTTCGGTAGGTCTGTTACCATTGTGTAATAGCCCCAGTCGTGCCCGACCTGTCAAATAAATTATGAAAAAGGCTTGGTTAATGCTTTGTCTGAGTGTAAAAAAATAAAAACAGTTGCCTGTTGCTGTTCCTTACGATTGTCTTAATATTATGTTTTCTTGTAAATTTTTAACTGGCCTCATGTGGTTTTCAGATAAAGTATTAATTTAATCTCTAGATAAAAAAAACATTATATTTGTCAATTTAAAACAGAATGTTATGCAAATCTTTTTAGTTTATTAGTTATATTTACTTATTTAATTAAAAAAATAATTTATCATAAACGAGAAATTAACAAAATTTTATTCGATCATTAAATCATAGGTCAAAGTATAAGGCACGAATCGAACGATTTAATTGTTACACATTTTCACTACTAAAATCTAATTCGCGATAACTCCTCGCTCCACGAATAAGTATAGCAATACAGCATGGAAATGCTGCGAGTGTACCACAGGGACCAAACATTTTAAATTTAATTTGTTTCTAATTATTTTTATAATACTTGTAGGTTAAGAAAATTTTAAATACTGTATATTTCATTGTTATGAATACTTATAAACAGATACATTTTCATCAGAGACGAAAAAAATTCACGATAAGTGAATATTTAATTATTATTATTTTATTCACGTCAGTGCTTATTTACTCTAATCTGAGACGAGTTTTGTTTTATGATAAGGCATTAGTGCCACGTGAACAACGTTTGGGTATATTTTGCAATATAGATAATTATACGATTGCGTGGCGCCCACTCAAGTTACAACCGGATTTCTTGAGTCATTAACCTAGTAGTATAAAGCTGTATGTGCGTATTGTTTGTGGCTTTAAAATTACTATAAAATTCAAGATCGTGGTTACATTTTAACCACATGTGCCATAAAAGTCAGAATCGCGTAATGTTTTTGCGTGAGATTCCTTAATACTATTGGGACTCGGGTCAGATAAGTTTTTCCCTCTAGCCTTTCTGCTGTGGTGGAAATTAACCCAGGACTACATTTTGCGATAAATACTATCGTAACTGAGACGAATTTGATAATTTTATTCAATGTATAATTCAAAAAATAAAATAAGAATTAAGACGTAGAAAGTTATTGATATAGAATTATTGAATAACATAACGTGTTTTAAATTATTTTAGGAAAGATTTAAGGGTGTAGTATTAAACAAGTCGTAGTAAATAAAATATATTCTTCAGAAGAGAGTCCCATATAAATATTTTAGATCAATTGCGATTCATTTTGTGTTTATGTACATTTAAATACACTATTTATTACAGAATGACGTACATACAAGTACATGTACTTCGCTTACATTGTCAATATAGCCAAGGTTGGTTCATGGTCACTAAAGGCATAAAGATTACGCAAGCATCAAAAATTTGAATATTTTTGTCTCCAGTTTGTCGAACTTTTAATAGCTTAAAGTCATAAACATTTATAGAGGTTAAATTTTATCTGTTTCTATGTGACTTAATACTTTTTTTATATTAACGTCAGCATAAGGCAAATAGTATTTGCCTAACATTTGTGACGTTTCCTTTAATTTAGTACAGAAATAAATAACCTTTTAAAAAAAATTCCATTACTAAATTTACGTTGTAAAGCCAAGAATATAACTTCGTTTATATCTTACAAAGTTACTAAGATTTCTTACATATCTTAAAAGTATATGTATAACTAACTTAATATATATGCGTCTTATCAGCTCCTTACAAACGTTGTGTAAAAAAAAAACGATTAAAAAGAGTGGCGGAGAGTTTATTGCCAGTTCTTCCGTTCTACACCCTTGATTTGAGAACTGGCAGTAAATGTAAAATTAGAAGCATTAATATGTATTTCTTTAATGACGAATCACAAGTGTACATTGTGTTACCTACGTGAATAAATGATTTTTGAATTTGAATTTGAATTTCAATATCAGCAATTTAATATAAAAACTTACATTATATGATTCAAATACATTCCCTCTCGAAGGCATTCGACTACGAAACTGCTTATATAAATCATAAGTATTATCATAAAACGAAACCAATAAAACAGCTTCCGGCGCAGTTATTGCAATATTCTGCTGTGTTATATTAAATTAATAGCTGCCTTAGCAGAAAAACGCATGTAGTTAATAAATACATATCTGTATGACAGATAAAATATTTATACACGTCCAGTAATGCGTTTTTACGTGTTTAGGTCGATTAAAAATTTGTATTAACCTTACTTCGATTATAACTTAAAGACAAAGTTGTGATCGAAACGGTGATATCGTAACACAAACAAAAGAGTTGAAGTGGAAATAGGCCGGTCACAATTCCCGAATTTGTGATGGGTCAAGAATACCCTTACTGGGAGTGGCCCATTGGGAAGAAGAAAGAGAGGACGCCCACCAGAAACTTGGGAAGATGGAATAAAAGGGATAGTGGGGCAGAATTGGAAAATTGTCGCGAGGAATAGAGAGAGGTGGAAGAATTAGGAGGAGGGTTCGCTCCGTCGGAGGTCGAGTACTACTTGGTGTTGTACTTTTAATAAAAAAAAAAAAAAAAAATTATAAAACATGGTACCATAGATTATAGAGCACATTCGTATCCCGTTAAATCAGTTATAAAACCTACATCCGAAAAATGGAACCTAATATTATATTCTTCTACTTACCGCAGCCCAAACAAGCGCCCAGGCGGGTACTGATCGCAATATTGCCTTCCAGGGTACCGGGTCCTTTGCATGGCTCGTCTCAGCAGTAGTTACATTCTTATTTAAGTAATTTAATTCCTTCTTCGTGATGTAGGGATGCGAGTTCGGCGTTGAATAGCATAAAAGGCTCTGGAAAAATAAACCTAAATTTTCAACTTATATCCTATATTTATTATTCAACATTAATCACAGTTTCTAATGTTTAATGAGCAAAAAGGACGTAAGACATCAAGAAT
The DNA here is from genome assembly GCA_963693345.1 of Pieris melete. Lineage (NCBI taxonomy): Eukaryota > Metazoa > Arthropoda > Insecta > Lepidoptera > Pieridae > Pieris > Pieris melete. Next base: position 3,053,662 of record CAVNZK010000040.1, on the reverse strand, counting down.
GAAATTGTTAATAATTCTTTGAAACTACGTTTTTTTTTATTCGAACTCACTTACAAATCAATATATTTAGTTATGACGACAAATTGTATTATTTTGCCGTACTTACAATAATTAAGTAGACAATACTCAGTAAGCCAATTAAGCTGAAGGTGTTTAATATAAATAAACACAGTACATAGACAATTTATAAACAGAATAAAAATAAAATAAATAGCATGTCAAAACACCGTATTTTGATGTGTTACTATGATTTTTTCCGATACACAACAAACATTCCGTTACATTAAAACTTCTGCGGGTAGTACACAGTTATTATTAGATTTTAATTGTTTGACTTACCCACAAAACGAACCAAAGTATACCAAAGCCTCCGAAGAAATAGAATACGTACGCCCAATCATTGCCATCGGCTAAAAGTATTCCAGACATGAATGAGCCGAATATATTCCCAATCTGGGCGCCTCCAAACACCAGGGCGCCTTGAAAACCTCTCTCATGGGGTGGTACCCAACGCGCCAGCATTATCATAAGGGCTGGCATTGTTGGACCCTGAAAATAAATATTTAAGTTTTTATCTACCGTAATGTATAAATAGTAAATACTAATTACCTTATTTTAAATGTTGTTTTATTTTTCGACTTGTCACCATTTAGGCTTTTTGTAAAGCAAAAGTATTCTTTTTAAGTCTTGATTTATCAGCTACAGTAAAACAAGACAACATTTCATTACCGCGCGAAGTTAAATTTTATAAATTTTTAAGATTACGTTCTGACACGATGGCAAACAAATGACTTCTATTTTTAAAAAAACAGAAGAGGGTTGATTTTTTTTTATTCTAATGTCCGTATTATACCTGCCAGTATTTATTTTCTTCTTTCCAAGGAGAATGTATCGCATTAAAACTATTTATTGAACACCTCGTATTTAACAATTATAACACGAACCCAATACATTTTTTCATGAGTTTACTTATTACATGTCGCCACAAAAATCAGTGATATGAGTGTTCTAATTTTTCTCCCTCTGGATTGTTACTTTAAGTTGACAGATAACTATTTATTATTATGATAGTCTATTGGAATGTTACCATAGTAATGCCATCTATTGACACAAAGTGGGTATTTTCAATGTGCTGTATCGTTATAGAATTGGCTTAAAATGTATGTTTGTCTTATTTTAAGTTTTTGGGCACTGGATTCTAGAGCCGGAGGGTTTTTAAACCATATTCCCTAATTAAGTTTCGGCGTTTTTATATACGCTATATATACACGAATAATTAAATAACTTATGATGGTTATCAGATTTGTAATGTCGGAGAAAACAACGTTTCTTACAAACATCGGCGTCAACGATTAGAGATAAGTTGTAGAGCTTTATAATGCCTACAAAAATACAAAGCTAGCATAATATGTTTAACTTTTATATAATATATATATATATATCTATTATATCATCGCGTCTATCTGTCGCGGAATTGTTTGCAGTATACAGGTCAGGATTGTTCGTACGAAGCCGTTAGTATATAATCATCTTAAATTTATGTATATAAGTAGAAATCAAAAGAAGTAAAAGATCAATCAATCAAGAAAACAATCAAAAGCCACATCGAACTTCATAGGTTTCCATTCCATTTAATAAATTAAAATTCAGAGTTCTCTAAGAATTAGATTAATATGCTTTCGGAATAAAATGATTGCCCTTTGTCTAATATGGAGCTTACTCTGTCACCCACTATACCAAATTCCGATGACTGGCAGATACGAATAATTATTCGTAAATATTTACGAATAGCCTATTATATACGCCCACGAACCAAGCTAATCGAATCATATACACGCGAATTCAGGCAATGTTAGTAACAGTTGAAAGGCCGGCAACGCACTCCCGAGCCCTCTGGCGTTGAGAGTGTCCATGGGCGGCGGTATTACTTAACATCAGGTGAGACTTCTGCCCGTTTGCCCCCTGTTCTATAAAAAAAAAACAGATAACACTCACCTCTCCCATTCCCTGCAGAACTCGCAGTATGAACAACCACGTGGCACCCCCCGCCCGAATGACAATTGGGGTCAAGAAAGTAAACAGTGCGGTACTTAGAAGGCCTACACCCAAAGTCCATTTCCCTCCGAACTTTTCAGCCAAATATCCGCCCGGTACTTGAGTGGCCGCGTATCCATAGTAAAAACCACTTAATATTAATCCTTGTGTCTTTTCGTCCCATTCGAAGATTGCGTACTGAAATGTGTAATTTTATTATAAAACTGTTGAAATTAGTGCTTAGTTGGTAAATAAACTAACAATTCGCAGACACAAATGTACGACAGTATGATGTATGAAGTTAACATTGCCGTACATACACTTGTACGGCAATGCTACGCTCAGTAACTATTAAAATTGAAGAGATTATAAGAATCAATATGGAAATTGTGTTAATGGATGCATAAAACGTAATTTCATACATTTCCCATTGACAACTTCCCATCCTTCTCAGATAGTTCTTTATTTAAAAATATTAAATAAATAAATAAAATAATACATCAGTGGCGCTATAACCTCTTTAGGTCTTGGCCTCAGATTTCTGAATCTGTTTTATGATAATTTTTAAATCTAATAGGCAAGTAGGTGATCAGCCTCCAGTGCCTGACACACGCCGACTTTTTGGGTCTAAGACATGTCGGTTTCCTCGAGATGTTTTCCTTCACGTTCGAGCAAATGTTAAATGCGCACATAGAAAGAAAGTCCATTGGTGCACAGCCGGGGATCGAACTTACGACCTCAGAGATGAGAGTCGCACGCTGAAGCCTTTAGGCCAACACTGCTGCTGTTGATATTATCCTTTGTATACAGCATTTTATGCACACCACAAAGAAATGACAAATAATGAATGGCGGCCTGGCATTGTATCGAATAGCAAGTCAGCCACAGCCGTGCTTACCATGTGAAAATATACAAATCTTGTTTTTTTTAATAAAAGAGAATAAAGTAGCTCTGGTATGTTTATGAAAATGTTCGTGTGAATTAATAAATAAGTTATTTACCAAGATTAGATTTTTTTTTTATTATTAATATTATTACAAAATAGCTTTTATTAGGATAATAACAGATTATACATAACGATCGGAATCAGCTATATTATCGTACATTGTACAAAAACTTGTGTTATTATAATTAATAAATAAATTACTTTGACTGTGTGACCTGACGCGAATTCAGTATCTACGCTTTGGTACTAAGGTAAATAGTTAACTATTATTACGAATTTCTCTCACGTGACAAATAATAGAGTCTAGAAGTATGGTTATAGAAGCAGCCTTTATTTGCATTATCTCAGCTGTTCATACAATAACTTAAGTTAACAATAATCAAGTCAATATTCAGAAACATTTAATTGCATAAAAAACAATGTAGTATTTTAGTTTTAATCCTAAAAGGCCTACGTTCAATTCCGGGACAAACAATTTTAAGGCTAAGTTGTCTTTTGTATGGGCTGAATATATTAGGAAAACAAATCTATACAAAATACATGTGTATTATATACCTTAATATTGATTTGATTATCATTTGATGATTTTTTGTATTTCCAAGTTTTTTGTTTTTTGTTCTTCGATCTGATTTGCACATAAACAATAATAAAGATATCTAAAGGGTGAGGGCAATAAAAAAAAAATAAGCGGGGTAAAAAGAAGCGACTCAGTTAGACTTAGCGAAGTTACACTATCAATGTTGTAGTATTATGTATTTATTTTATTTATTAACAGTTAAAGACAGAAATATAAGGCAATTGACATAATTAAATTAAAAGGAAACTGGCGGCCTTATCGCTTTCGAGCGATCTCTTCCAGACAGCCACTATTATGTGAATAAACCAATAAAATAATCTAAGTAACGCGCGACCTCTTTCAGACCTGTGCTAAAAAAGCTAGTTGTATCACAGGGAAGTGGAAAAGAAAAACAAGTGAAGTATATCTAAACATCTTAATCATAAAAATATTGTAAACAAATTCGTGGACTAAAATCACAGGGAAAAATGATAGACAAAAGTTTTAAATATAAAACAAAAGGAATTCTAATCAAGTATCACGATTAGCTACTAAATATTTTATAACGTACTTCATATACTTACTGGTTTAAGAATAGCAGTTGCATTTCCAACGATTTCGTCGTTGGGGCAGGCGTCGGGATCGAAATGATCTGTACTGGACTTTGTGCGATTCACCATTTGGGTAATAGCTAAGTTCAAGCATACACGCATAGTGTAAGCATTGCAGACACCCAACAAGCCCATAACACCCAAAATGTAACGTTGTGGTATGTAGCAGCCTAAAACATTAATTGTTATATATAAATGGAAAGTCTATGGAAAGGCCTATAGTATAGGCCCTATACCTAAGTACTTGTTCACGTTGAGTCGCGCACGTGCGGTCTAAGTACTTCTCCGCGCCCGCACCCGCCGCCGCGACCGCGCTTTCCAACGTGAACAAGCACTAAGGTCGAAACCTACTGTTTAACACTTTTAGTTGGTGTTATTTTCGAATATTTCTTTTTAGAGCCGGCCAAATTATTTTTCTGACGTATATATTATAATACGGCTATGACGGCTCATTGGTCTAGTGGTTAGTACCCCTGACTGCGAATCCATGGGTCCCGGGTTCGATCCTCGGCTGAGACAAACATCGATGTGATGAGCATTTGGTGTTGTGCTTAGGTCTTGGGTGTTTAAACATGTATTTATATGTCTATCTATCTATAATATGTAGTATATCCGTTGCCTAGTACCCATAACACAAGCTTCACCAGCTTAGCATGGGACTTGGTCAAATGGTGTGAATTGTCCAATAATAGAAAAAAAAATGTCGCTAAGTTTTAATTGTTTGTGCAAAAGTTTAACTGCTAGTAAGAGCGTTTATATTGTAATCCCTAAATTAAATACTTTTGCGCTTGCGCATGTAATCTGGCTATTATATTCAGAGATTTTTTGTATGGGACAGGTAATCCAGGTTATCACTTAGAATATACTAATAACCGCCGCCCATACCTACAACATCGGGGTTTAGCGGGAGTTTTGCCGAACTCAAATTATTTTTATTTTATTTAATTTATTTATTATTCAGAAAATGGTTCTTGAAGTTTCTTGAAGGCCCCTAAGTCGTATCGATTCGGAAATATCGCTACTGGTAGCTAATTCCACAAAGAGGTGGTGCGCGACAGAAAGTGCTTTTAAAAGAGCTGTGTTGTGGAACACCATGCATCGAGGTGGAAAGAATATTAATTATCATAATTTTTATCGTGCGGCGATAATAAAAATATATTAAAATAGTTGTATTTTAAAGAGAGATCTTACCTACATATTTTTGTGATTGTTTACGTAATAGTGAAGAGTTTGTTTAGTTCATTGGACGTGCCAATCTCAGGAACTAATAAACTAGTTTTGAAATGAAATTAGGACAGTGGATTTAACTCGGATAAAGCCGCAGACTACAGCTACTAACTAAGCCATATCGAATTAGTTCTAGACTACTTATGGCTGATAAAAAAATTTATAGTCAAATTGATAATAATTTTATAACTTCATTGACGCAATTGTTTGATTGTAAATTTTTGATACAATTCAATTGAATATAAAATTTAGAGCTGATTAGCATTGTCATGCAAAAATGTTGATTACATAAATACTTAACAACATTTGAATGCGCATTTTTGGATATATATTGACTATTTAACGCATTTTTAATACAGTTATATCATTATTTATGTTATTTTATCTAGTCGCCCTGAATATTTTTTAATGAAATAATTTTAAAAACTTTGCAGTTTTTTTAAACATATTACGATAATGATACTTTTGGTTAAAAATATTATAAAATTAATTTTTTATTTTAATTTTCTACCAGCAACGTTTATCCATATAAAGGATCCCTATGTAGTGAACTATACTGCATAGGTGTTAAGCCTTCTGAGCCCTCGGGTTTTGCGATCGAACTTCGGACGTGCGTATGCTTGACGAATCTACAAAAAGATTTTCTGAAAATCTGATCAACTACTTAATAAAATCCGTATATGTAACAACAAAACAAAAAAATTCGCAAGCATTAATACAGATTTGAATATTATTAAATGTCATCAATTCTTGTTATCACAGCATCGCACCATATTTTAAATACATACAATAATAATACAATGAAGGATCTAATAAAACCTGACCTAACACAAAAGAGTTAGCTTTCAAGTGTTGAGAAAAACTTTTGTTGCTGCCCTGATAATTGAACTTACAATGTACGAAAGCTATACAATTTTAGATGCAATTCAGTTATATTTAATACCGGTTCACTAAGAAAATCATTAATTCTCGAATGTTCTATTGCTTCAATTCGAAAGACTGAACGAAGGATAATTTACGTATTTCTGCAATACTTACATGAACGTAAGGTTTTCGTGAGTGCATTGTCTTTACTTTTCTGTGGTGTTTGTGTCTTTTGTCCTAGAAGGTTATGCGCCTGCGTTTGATTCACTCCATTTTCCTCATCCATTTTTTCCACTTTTACGTATCACTTTTCACTCTGAAATATCTAGTGAAAAGTGGTTGAGTTGAAGTACCATTTTATCATATATTTTATCACCACCACCATATTATTACTATTTTATTATGGATATATAATATCTATTTATAAAAAAAATATCTAACGCTTAATATAGAATCTTGATAACGATAAAACGGAGCCAAGTTTCGTAATCCAGAAAGTAAATCAAAGTTCTAGAATTAATCGATATTTTTTCTGATTACAAGATTTTTTTAAATATAGAACCATTTACATCTTGTATCGAATACTTTAGTCTTCAGTTTGATACTTTAGTCATAGACAAGTACTTTGCGAGATTTAATAAGCGTCATTTAATGTTTATAAGTAAGACTTTAAATAATTTTAAAACGTCATCCACATGTCTATAAATGGAATATCGAAGTCTGTTAGTATTTCATATCATATATCTGTAAGGTCATATAAAAGAGTTGTTTATGAAATAAGATAAAACAAATGTACGTGTTTTAGATAATAATTAACCGTTCAATGATTTATTACTGCTTGATTTTACGGCTTCAAGGTTGAATTTTATAGTCTTTGTTAGAATATTTGAATTCCATTTATGGCTTTAAATTTAATACACAATTCGTTTATTACAAATTTTATATGCACTATATTAAAAGTTTTTGCTTATAGTTTTAAAAAATTTTACTTGACTTTTCACCGTTGTAATTTTTTTAGATCTCTACCATTCAATTTATTGAAGGTGTATCATTTTCTTTGCAAATAAACGATGTATTATTATGTTATATCATTGTTGCACACTCCCTAAGCCAACTGAACAGTTGTTTTAGAAATTTATTTTAGAGACATTTTCGGGTTATAAGTTCTTGTTAATATAACTGATTTTATTATTTTAAAAATAATATTGTTACAAAGAACATTAGTTTAAATTGTCACTTTAAAACACTGCTTTTTGTTTCTCTCGATTTCATATTAAACCTCTCACAAAATTACACTAGTATTATTTAAGCAAGACGCACTTTATCAAATAAAAATAATAAATAACACTACCTATTTTCAAAGCACGATCACAAACTTATTCGCACGATAATACAATGTAACATACGCCTGCCTCGCATGGGCATATGGCAAATATTGTCTGTTGGTCCTAGGCCCACGCTTAGCTAGGTAGGCGGCCTTGATACGACTCTTCAACTACCAGTAAGCGAAAAACATATACCGCTATCTCGTAAACAAACGTAATTGATTAGAATCGTTATGCCGATTGAAATGCGTAGAGTCAATGAATGCGCTTCATAGATTGAATGATAATGCTTGTAGCTCCGTCTGGATTATGGAGGTCTCGTTTATAACTTATAATTAGACGGCTCAGTCATTTCTATAAACAAGTCATTATTTTATTATTTACGAGTTATTTATAAGATCGTTTTAAATATCGAACTAAAATATATCATATGAAAAGGGAGGCTAATATAGATATAATGTTGGTGATACTCATATTATGTTAACTTTCCTTCTCTCAGTTTCGTCGTATTTTTCTTAGCAATTTTTTATTGTGCTCAAAACATTTTTGAAGTTATACTTCTTTAGGCGCGTTATGAAAAATTTATGAGAGTGAAATTTTACGATGCGCGCGAACCGTGACACAAAATTAACAGAATGAAATTGCCCACGGAAGATGCTACGGCTTTGGACATAATTTAAAAACAACATTCGAATAATAATATAATTTATGTTACACTTAATGTAAGAGAATAATAATAAATATTTATTTATTTAATTTTTCAAATGTAAGCTGAACTTTATTTACTATAATGACTCCTTTTCCAGTCTTTGATTATTTAATTGTAATTAATTATTTGCATGCAATCTATTTTTAATAATTCCAAAGAAGTATAACTTCTTACGCGCGTACATAAGTACACGCACCCATTTTTTGTCATTTTTTAAATATGCTTGATTACTTTCATATTTTAATGTACTTTATTTTATATAGCATGTCTTAGCTATTAAGGTATACTTTAGACCTGTTTCTATTAATGAAATCCTAGTTAATGCTTGAAGATCCCGACTTGTTTGTGTGTATATAAATATTAAACTGGCACGTTACTACACATAACAAGACTAACAAGGCACACGTTAACAAGACTCGCAGTACTCAATTGCAGAGTTATTTAAATTTAAAAGCCTGCTATTTTTGAAACTAAACTGATCTTAATTAGGGGTGAACAACCTTATTATTTTATTACATAAGACTAAGCATTTAATGGTCTCCAAATTGTATGCAAATAAAACAACTTAAACAGGTTTATAGTGGAAACATTTCGTTATGAACCTGCCTCTAAGTTGCCATATCAAGGACCGACATATCTGAAAACCAAACAAACATTTTAACATTAGTTTTAATTACGATTCCTTATCATTTAGAACTTTTTAGTTTATGATATAGAACTTGAAATAAAGAAAGAAAGAGCAATATGAAAAAGGTTAGAATAAAGATATGGGGTATATTTGCTGATTCTCATGATGATATGTACGTCGTATCTCCCATTATGGTGAGTTTGCAACATCAGCTCTACGAATATTGAGAGAACTTAATAGTATAAAACACGTAGGCATCGGTATGGCAATAACAAGTTACAAAGTAGCGGCGTTTGGCTGGGCTCTATTATATATTAAACACTGTTGAATGCTTTAAGATTCAAGAGCGAAATAATGAACGTTTACAAAGCATATTAAATATAAAGATATGAATGACGTCAAACATTATCGGCCTTTCTTAAAACGTGGATCACATGTCTGTTATGGTAACGTTATCTCTAATATATAAAATTCTCGTGTCACAATGTTCGTTGCCATACTCCTCCAAAATGACTCGACCGATTCTTATGAAAAGTTTTATGCATATTCACTAAGTCTGAAAATCAGCTATCTATCTTTCAAAACCCTAAGTGATAAGGGGTGTCCACTCCAAAATATTTTTTCAATATTTTTTGGACAAATTTTTTTGTTTTTATTTTTTCCTGATACAGCATACAAAAATACATACAACCGTTAATTTTCATCTACCCCTATTTTTTTATTTTAGCAGATATGTAGTTATTTTTATTAAAACAAAAAGATGTTTCTTAGAAATAATATCCATGGCAAAACAACGTTTCTCGGGTCAGCTAGTTTTCATATAAGATAATTATTGTAATTGGGAACAAAAACCTACCAAACCAAAATAAATATTATTTAACCGGGAAATACAAATAAAGGTCTCATATGCATCACCAAGCTACGGCGGTATGTTGATTTAAACAAATTCTGAGAAAAGTCTAAGCAAGTTATCAAAGCAGATGTTAAAGTTCAGATAACAAAATTGATAGCCAATTAAACCGTTCTCAATTAAATTAAATATACTGTGATATCATAAATCTTTGTCAGCAGCTGTTACATATACTGGTTTGAAGAACTTGATTTGTAAATAATTGACAAGAAAACATCCAAATACAAAGTTCAAGACATCTAGAGAGCTTCAGTAGCTCATGTCTGAGCGTCAGCAAGAGAACACCTGGAGCAGACAATCTGTTTCCAACGGTTTCTGTCCAGCGCATCTAACACGACCACGACGTTCAATATGGAGACCTGCCATGTACGCTAGTGCACAGGAGCACAAGGTCATTCTCTATCTAGAATTCGTCGAAAATTGAACTCATTATCTGCGTTGACCTGAGCAGTTAGTGGCTTCAGCATGCGACTCTCATCCCTAAGGTCGTAGGTTCGATCCCCGGCTGTGCACCAATAGAATTTATTTCTATGTGCGCATATAAATTCGCTCGAACGGTGAAGGAAAACATCGTGAGGAAACCGTCATGTCTTAGTCCCAAAAAGTCGATGTGTCAGGCACAGGATCTGCTCTCTCACGCTGATCACCTGCATGCATATTAGATTGATAAATGATCATGAGACAGATTCAGAAATCTGAGGCCCAGACCTAAAAGAGGTTGTAGCGCCACTGATTTATTTTTTATCTGCGGTTGACCATGTTCATCTGCAGATGAGCCTTCAAGAGAATAATATAACTTAGCATTTTGATAAAGTTTAAACAATTGTCTACAGATTAGGTTAAGTGATAATTTTGTGTCCTAATCCTAATTAATATTGTGTCCTTTCCTTTTTTTATTTATGATAATAATCCAGTAAAGCGAGAACCTACTCATGTCGTCATAAAGCCTCTGTTTAATTGGCTTTGTTGATTTTGGGTTTAAGATATGCCGGATGTTAATTTATTTATTGAGTAAAACAACATGTGTGAGATAGAAGATACAAGAAAATATCACATCACAAATAAACAGTAAAATACTAAAACTATATAGAAACTTAAACCTCACAGATGTCGTGTTAGTATTTGAAATTAAAAAAAAATGTATTAACTTTGTATTTGGATGTTTTCTTTATTATGTTTAAACAATGTATCAGTTTGCAGAGCGTTGGCAAGCTTTTATCAATCAATAAAGAGCACTCAGCTATTATTTGGTATCTTGATATGAACATAAATCAAAGCATAAGGCGTTACATAAAATGGGGTATAACAAAACGCAAAGTATGATTGAAAATTTGACAATTAGAAGTTTTGAAATTGATTGGTTGATGTGTATATTTCGAGCTTCTAAATGCTTATCGTGGCGATATCATCATTAACAATGCACCAAAACACGTCCAAGACGATCGAATATTTCCCGTCAAAGCCGTAATCCAATAAATAGGTGGACCGATTGTGATGAGTGTTTAAGTGAATTCGAGAATAGTTCTAATTATTTATAATTAGATGCTTATTGTTTGTTTTTTTTAGTTTGAAATTTTGTATTTAAGATGTGTGTACAGGACAACGTCTATCAGGTCAACTAGTTTCAAATCACGTTTCTGATGTTCATATCATTAAAATCTATCATCATATCGACAATCCAATATATGCTTATTTATCAAAAGCAGTTCAGTAGAGTACCTAAAATGAACCGTATTTGTTGATTGGAAATGTAAAATTGTTTTGTCGTGAAATAAATTATACATTGAATACCAAATGTGTTATCATGACCTATGACAGACCTTGAAATATTTATCGTATACCCAATTATCTGTCACATCTGGCGGACCTGGAAAGATTGAGTAATGCCTAATAAGTAAATAACAATCGTAGTTAAATAATATTCCAATTACGATAATATATTTAAAAATAATATTTCAGAAATGATTACCGCCACTATGATTTAGTTAGAATTAATTGAGCATAAGTAAGCGATTAATATTTCCGAACCAATACTTCTAAGGGTTCTTCAAGATATAACATTTCCTAAAAGGCCGGCAACACACTTGCGATCCTATTGGAAGTGAGTGTTCATGGTATTATTATTCATATCAGCATCAGAAGATCCTCGTTGCGTAAATTCTTCAATAATTAGGCCAGCGGGCACCTTACCTACAAACGATCCAGGCAACCATATGGAAACATTATAAATAAGATTATATTATAGTGAAAACAAATGCTATAATGTAAATAAAGCATGAATATACAATATAAAAGGTCCAAAAATCCCAAAACCTCATTCTTCAGAACCTAATAGAAATTTCCAGAAATTGGGTTCGAATTTCAGGGACGCATCTTTTGGTATAACGTTGGGTATAGCTTTGTTTAATTAGCAAACATAGCGCGTATCAACCAGATTTTTAATTCCAGACAAAACAATACTTTAGGTCATACACAAACGATGACCTTGTAACCATTATTGAAACAGAAGCAAAGACTTGTCATGTGCTTCTAGATACGTCTATATATACGTTATTATTAAAAAGTATAAATAAAACAAAAGATAAGTTTGTTATAAAAAAATATTAAGACATTTTTAAAATAATTATCAACTTTTTTAAATGGAGGATATAATTTTAAAAAATATGAGGCTTTCCGGATATTTAACATACGAGTATACGATAAGGCTCGAGGCCCAGTACCGCTGTATGTACTAACTAAATATTTTCTTTAAGTATATAACCTTGTTAAACAAAATGATTTATTGTCTAAGTATTTGTTTCAAACGAAACTGGGTCAAATTAACGATAACAAAAGTGAGTATTTTTGTGGAAGTTTCGATGTTCTTGTTTATTTCGCAGAACCACTTGCATTTATGAAGTAACAAGATTGATAAAGTTATTTATTAATAAAGGTTACAAAAGTCACTTGTTCACGCCGTTTTATTGGTATCCTTATAATAATCTTAATATATATAAATTACGTGTCACATTGTTTGTCCGCTATGGACTCCTAAACTAGCTAACCGATTTCAATCAAATCACGGTGTGCCGTGTGCAGTTTGATTTAACTTAAAAGATAGGATAGCTTAACATCTCAATTTATATCCGCAATAATATTTTATTGCAAAATATTTGTTTATTATTTGATAGTCTCACATAAGCTACAATTTAATGGCATAACCACCAAAAAAGCATGGTGGTCCCTATGACTGGTGTTCTCCTACCGTTTCCCTTGAATAGGTTACTACTATGTAATATCACTAAAACCTTAGCCACAGCAAAGCTTGGGCGGTCTGCTAGTTATATAATAATATTCATATTAGAGATCAGTGGCGCTACAACCTTATAGGTCTGGATCTCAGATTTCTGTATCTGTTTCATGATCATTTGTCTAATAGGCAAGTAGGTGATCAGCCTCTAGTGACTAACACACGCCGTCGACTTTTTGGGTCTAAGAAATGTCGGTTTCCTCATGATGTTTTCCTTCACCGTTCGAGCAAATGTTAAATACGCACATAGAAAGAAAATCCAGTGGTGCACCGCACCTCAGGTATGAGAGTCGCACGCTGAAGCCACTAGGCCAACACTGCTCAATATTCATTAATAATATAATTCGTTCTTAGAAGTATGTCGAATATAAATAGAAAGAATAGCGGATGGTTCCCAGTTCTTATGATCCTTCTCCCTTGACTAGAGATTTGCTAACTGGTAGGATGAGGCTCCGGAATGATGCCGGCTGGCCCGTATACGCTCCTATCCTAGCCTTTCTCGCAAGTGCACACCTGGATTCGATAAAGATCCGCAGAACTCCAACATTACACATCGGTGCACTCCAAAACGGCACTGCCAACAGTTTCGTTAGAGACAAAGCGACTTCTAAGGTAACTGTCAATCAAGACAATTACAGGCCACTGTCTCCTTAATAAACATCTTTTTGCCCTAAGCACAACAGACAGTCCCTGGGAGAAGAGTCTCCCTTGTGCAAGGAATCAGTCTGCCACTTAGTCCTAGATGCGTGACTGTGGCTTCCCAACGAACAGATATCCTCAGAGCAGGGAGGTCGCTCCGTGAAGCCTGCGAATCGACCTGGAAACTTCAACTGGAAGGAGCTTGGTTGGCTTAGTTAGCCAGGACTTTACGCACAACGGACCTAACGAGCGTCTAAGAAAGGAAACTGAGTCCACCATACAGTACAGTATTGTATAACACTGGTAGGCTGAGTAAATGTAAATTTTGAATTTATTTCTTATATTGTTAAAAAGTGTAAATTTTGTAAACTATAAAATATATGAAGAAATTGTATTTTTATTTTAAATAAGTGCTCATTGTAACCCAGATTCTAGTCGATTTCAATTAAATGATTTTCTTAATTGGTGATGAGTTGGAAAGTTCAAATTGTATCCACCTGTAGGACATAGAAGATCGAAAAATCAATACTAAAGTCAGGCTTTCGCCTTTTGAAATCTCAATCAAGTATTTATAAAGATAAGTCTCGGCTCGTAACTTCGCCAGATTTTATGTGGCGGGAGAAAGTTTGCGCATGTTGTATTACTTTTTTCTATCTCAGTGAACTCATTGTTTCTTAAGGCACTGGTACCCAACTGCAAAAATACGCGTACTAATGGTTAAAAGGTAGGCAAGGTATTTGCGAGCATTCTAGCAGTGTGTCCATGTTCTTTAAAAAAAAATGTGTGCGTGTACTAGGTGTACACACGTAAGAAGTGAAACTTATATAAAATCTTTGTTGTACGCAGAGCCATAATTGGTTTGTTTTAAGTTTAGAGGTCCGAAACTATTTCTTTAAATACAGTAAATAAAGTACAGTAAACTATTTCTTTAAATACACTGCCTAGCATACAATTTACAAATTAATTGCTGCAAATTGCGATTAGCAAATTTCAAGTCGAAAATGTAATCCGTTGTCAAACTTCAAAGTCAAAAACATACTATATGTCATATTTTAAAGCCGATTAAGAAGTTTTACTTCGAAAATGTAATCCGTTGTCAAACTTCAAAGTCAAAAACATACTATATGTCATATTTTAACGCCGATAAAGAAGTTTGACTTCAAAAAGCAACATGGCGCGTAACGATAAAATGTGACGCGTAACGCAAAAATGTTACACTAAATTTTTTTCCAACCCCGATAAAGAAGTTTCACTTCAAAAATCTAGTGTAACGTAACAGACTTTAGACCAACGAAACCGTGTGAATTTATGAATGCAAGTTTTAATAACATTGCGTCCTGTGTCCGAAGGTCGTGTCCATCGTGGCTATTTAGAGGAATTAGAGCATGCGACAAAAATGTGTAATTAGGTACTTCATTAATATAAGTGGTCGTTTTGACACTTCCTCATTAATTTGAGAATACACTTATTAATATAACCTTTACGTAATTAATCCTTCAACAATAATAATAAGTTTTCAGTACTTTATGTAATTAAGCTTTAATTCAGCGATTTTTTTTACAATTTTGAAATGGAGTGTTTTAGGTGTATTTTTGTAAAACCTTGCATGAATAAACAACGGAATAAGTATTTTATTAATTATATTACAGTAATTTTTTACCAATTAATTCCTTACAACTTCTTTGTAAACCAAAAAGTTGGTTTAAAATGAATTGCGGAGAGTTTCTTCCCAGTTCTTATTGTCACCTGTAGCGCCCTTGATTAGGGTAAGTGGTAGTAAATGTAATGGGACTTCATTGTTTTTAAATGTTGACTTTCGTAAATTATGTTATCAATATGAATAAATTAATTTTATTGGTTGTATTCGATTTAATTATGTTAATTTAATTCATAGAAACATTTTGTTATCCCTGTCAATGGTTTAGACTTAATACCTTCATCGCTTTGCCTATTTTTACCTTTTTACGCTTTAATTGTACCAAAACTTTCTGGTTATGTAACCAGAAAGTTTTAGCTGCCCGCCGAGGAATTTTCGATCTAATATAACCAAAGCTATTGCATGGTTCAAGCAGTTAGCAGAGAGCCTAGTGGCTTAAGCGTGCGACACTCATCCGTGGTTCGGATCTCAATTGTACACCAATGTACTTGACTGTCTAGTGTCTATGTTTATTTAACACTCAGTCGTAAAGAAAACGGCCTTAGGGTCCCCGCACATGGGCCACCGGCCACAACCACAAAACATACATATTTCCTGTAATTTTCATACATTTCATATGGACTCGCCGCACACGGTTGGCGCCGGTGGCGGCCACACGCTACAAATCGTCTCAGCTTGCTTCTTGTGGCTCGCACCGGCCACTAAACGCCGACACAAAAAGCCGCCACACGCCACTCGCGCGATTCCGCGCCCCTCTCTCCCTTACCTCAGTTAACCTGAAGTCGACGGTAACGCACGCACGTAGTCTGTGTTTCATATACATAGGTAGATAAAGATGGATATAGAATTATTTATATCAGAGATACAATCCTGTCCTGCGATTTGGGATTCAAAAAGTGAAGGCCTGGGAAGAAATCTCGTGTTACTGGCCAGCCTGTATTTTGTATATTTTCGAGTCCCACTATTTTCAAAGTGTGACGAAAATTGAAACCATCCCTTTTGCGAATAAAGTTGTGCAAAATGCAACAAGATTTCACAATGTCTTCTGAGAAATGAACAGAAGTGTTAAATGGGCGATGGAATATTCTCCATTTGTTTGCTAGTACGCCGAAGGTACACTCAATGCAACGTCTGGCACGGCTTAACCTATAATTGAAAACTTTTTTGTCTAAGTCCAAATATTTTCCAGAATATGGCCTCATCATATTTTCATTGAGGCCAAATGCTTCATCATGTATAGTTCAATGGTTGTCGATTACCGACCTGTCGTAGTGAGGGGATATTTAATGTATTTCTGTGTATCCAATAACTGTGGTTTCGTCTTCTACGACGACGTCTTTATATCAAAAGTAGCGCAATTAAACCTTCTTCGTCAGAGTCCATTATGATACTGCAGGCAAGGGTTAAAAAAAGTAGCAGCCACCGACCGCAAGTGTCGACCACCGGCCACAAGTGGCTGTCGCGCTCTTCAGCTACCTTTGTAGCCGCTTCTAGCTTCTCGTGGCGGCGTTTGTGGCTTTGGCGTGTGGCCCGTGTGCGGCGACAGTTAGACTCAAAAAGACAACGTCGTATGTACCGAAAAAAAACAAATGATGACGAAACAAATTCAGAAATCTGACGACCAAGGATTGTAGTTGTACTTTTTTTTTTTTCAAGAGACACAAGTCTTGGCACTGAGGCATTTCCATTATTCCACAGGTGAACATATCAAGACAACATGGTGCACGTCAGCTCTCTGTTTTGAAGACACCAGATAACCATCTCGAAGGCGAAAATTTATATAATTATGATTACTAATATAATTGTTGTTGAGAATTATTTACAAAATTTATTCAATGACAATATACGAGGTTAAAACATTCACCTTTAGCCCGTCCTTAATACATAATGTTTGTATCGTTTATTGTAAATACCGACTGATTCTCGACAAAATATTTAAAACATTTCGTGATAATGGTGGATATCCATAGTTGCTCCCCTCACACTTTAAGAGCGATTTTCGTTTAATGTTTATTTGAATTATATTGTTTTGCTTAATTTATTTTTATTATTTCTTATATGCTATGTTTGCCTGTAAGTGCTTGACACATTAAAAATTGTATTTTATTTTTCTTTTATCAATGTATCAGTGTGCCGAGCGTTGGCAAGCTTTTATAAATATATAATATAAAAATGAATCGCGGAATGTGTTGCTAAGCGCAAATCTCGAGAGCAGCAGACCGATTTTGCTAATTATTTTTTTATAATATTCCTTGAAGTACGAGGATGGTTCTTACGGAGAGAAAAATTAAAAAAAATTGTGCGAAAAAGTCTAAAAACAACACTTTTCTATATTCCTATATATATGTCAACGTAAAATTGTAAAAACCGTTAGATTGTAATCTATCTCGCGAGAAAAATTGTTTGAAGAGAAAATATTGTTACGTTTCTGATTTTTTGATTATGATATATATTTTTTTTCATCATGTGATGTCAGAATTATTGATTACCTACTATGTAATAAATACTAATTTTTGAAGTGCATTCATTTTATTTTACCGATACCCTTGTTTCATTCCTAACTCTATGGACATACAAACGGTCTACTATAAAGCCGACCAATCAGCGCGCGAGGTGCGTACCGTTTCACAATTTGACGATTTCACTTCAATAGATTATAATCTACCGAATAATAATACGTTAAATTGTAAGCAGTACGTTGAGTTCACAATCTTTCGACAGTTTATAATCTCGCGAGATAGATTACAATCTAACTTAGAATTTATACTTCTAAGGCGTAACAAGATAAAAAAAATATTTTACATTTGTAGAAAAAAGCGACTTCTTTTATGTGACGGAGTGCGCGCGCATCGTTCAAAAATTACTCTCATCATTTTTCCCTAGCGCGCCAAATGTGAGTGCCCCGTTATGAGACTACAAAGTTTCGTACATGTTTTTTTTTAACAGTTTAATTGCCCTTTAACTCTAAAAGTCTAGAGATTTGATTTATTCACAAAAGCAACTTCAAACCTTATTTCATCGAGATTGACAGACAACGATGTAGTGAATGATAATGGGTCTAATGTAAATCTAATAGCTGTCGAAGTCAGGGACACTTGTAACATTTAAGTGCAGACAATTTTTAAAATTAAATATAATGACTATACACACTCGTGAGGCATAACCTAAAAAGCTATGTGGGGATAATATACCACTTCTATGGCAGTTTTTGCCACACCACCACCACGTGGAACCAGCTGCCCACTGAAGTATTTCCGAACCAATTCGACTTAGAGTCCTTCAAGAAAAGAGCGTACCAAATCTTGAAAGGCCGGCAACGCACTTGCGAGCCTTCTGACAGTGTGAGTGTCCATGGGCGGCGGTATCACTTAACATCAGATGAGCCTCCTGCCCGTTTGCGTCCTATTACATCAAAAAAAACACGATATATCAGTTGAAAACTGTGCGTTTAATGCACTTTTACCAACACTATGTAGAAGAACCATCTGCTGTCGAATAAATTTTCCATTCAATATAACCATGTCCCTGCTGGACTGGTGGCTTGAACGTCCGACTTACATCCCTGAGTTTAGAATCCCGGTTGTGCACTAATAGACTTTGTTATCTAAATATATATCGTGAAGAAATCGGCATGCCTAAAGCCCAAAAGTCGACAGCGTATCTCAGCGACAAAAGGATCACCTTGCCTATTTATTATGTGGTGCTCTCCAACATACTTATTATAAAGCACCAATGTCTTAACACAAACATTATGTTAGTTACCGTTGTTTTTTTTTTGTTATCTCGAACGCATCAATTTGCATTTAATACATACACGTTAATATTATTCAAGCGACGAGTTTCAGTTTAGTTCCTTATAAATCCATACAACAATCATACAATATTTAAACATACTTTGCACAATAACAAATAGGCGCAGATCCAATCACAGGCCGACGCAGCTTGGGCTTAATAAGCCACATTAAGCCAAATTTAGGTTAATTATATGATTTTACGTCTCAATAAGGGTATTTACGATGTTGAAACAATAATTATTTGTACGTGAATATCCTTAAAAATAATAATACTATAATGCCCGCCGTCCACTGCGAGCGGAACGGACCCATTACGGACTCCGCTATACTCGTAACGATGATTTTCATACATGTGCTTACACCAAAGCGGAGAGAGCGAGTTAAAAGAGACACATATGAGCTTAGCGAGTTGACCGAGTTTCCCACGGAAATCAAAATGAAAATGTATGAAAATCATCGTTACGAGCGGAGTCCGTAATGGGTCCGTTCCGCTCGCAGTGGAAGGCGGGCACGAAAAGGGTGTATATCAACTAAATTATTAAGGTTTGATCTAAAATATATGGTACAAAACTGAGGTAACTTAAATTAATCTTAAATAAATTGACACGTATGCAACCTAGTTTACAATTCTACAATGACTCAGATCTGCACTTGCAACTACAATGCAATTAAATGGCGCTAGAATTTTCCTTCCTATTATTGTTTTCCATTCAGTTATATCGCAATCGCATATTTGTTGATTTTGTAAGTATTCTTATTTATTTCATTTGTTTGATTTATAAGATCGGTAGCCTTTTACATATAAGCCGTGGTTTCTTACCGGATATCATTAGTCTAGCGCCGGGAATATTTTTTTATTTCTTCTGCAAAGCTATTTCATAAATATTGGCATACAACTCAATGGGTTGGGTCAATTTTTTTAGTTATTAATTATCTTTTAATCAGATAAAAATTTCATTCTTTTATTATATTACCACTAGGTACTTCATCACATTGTTTTCACTATGTTTTGAATATGTCAATGACCGTCAATGATCGAGGACCGTGCAATTTATTGTAATTCATCCATCGATCTAAATAATGTGTTGTTATAAAGTAGATGCTTAAACTTCATGTACTAAATAAGAGGGTTTTTAAATAATCTAAGTGCAAACATGCGAGACCCGTTTGAGCATTGCTAACTTTGTCCTGCTCAGTTGCAAGCGTCGGTGACGAATAATCTTATATTCATGGACAATGTGTATAATAACTATTTACATTTTACATACTTGCTAAAAGGACCAGACTTACATAATAACGTGTTTAGAATATTTATAACTGATTACGCAATAAGTGAGTTATAAGTATGCAGAATTGAAGGGTATTTTATGTTTAAAAAGCTAAACAAAGGGAGTATGTTTATCAAAAGTACAGTTTGAACATTCATAGTGTTTTAACTGGGATATACAGTGGCCAAAATATCGTGGATCAAACGCAACTAGGAGTTGGGGGTCAACAGCTGCTAAACATTGTTCAACGGGAGGTCTCTAAGTTCAAACCCTGCAGAGTTATAATTTAGTTTGCGTTTTTATGAGAAAATTGATTTTTTAAATAATTCTTATAAAAATTCGAATAATCTACACCTGTATCTCTTTCATAATATCCACTAGATTAGTGCTGAGACCTTGCGTTACACATGCTATTTATGGTTATTTATTGGGTGTATTGAAGATAATATTATGTTATACGATATAAACATTTCTCAAATCATAACTGTTTGTTTATTTCGGACCCCACTGTGATAAAAAATACTGTACCAAAAAGTGACTCTATGTTACGTGTTTTGGCGCATTTAACAGGGGTTCTGAAAATGGCAATAAGTAGCTCTAATTTATTTTAAGGACGAAAAAACAAAAACACGGACAAAATATAATATAAAATATATATATATATATATATTATATATATTGAAAAATAGATTTATAATGCGCATATTATATTGATTGATTACTGCACAAATAAACTGTGTTGTCATTAAATATTTGTGTGCGTAAGAATACATAAAAAAACGATTGGTTTATTTTATAGAGTTGTAGTTAAAACTATATTTCAGTTACAAACACTTTTTTTTGTTGTGCTACCAAAAATTATGAATTCCTTTAAAAACTGCAAAAAAACTAAAGTGCTAACAAAATTAACCAAAACTATCTATTAGAAACATTTATTAAAATAAATAATGGCTACACTATTATATCAAATGTACATTATAAAAATAATGATATAAACAAAACTTTTAAACTACAGATTACTAAAACCTTTTTTCCCAAACATCTCTAAACCCGTGAATCTATGGTAACTATACACCTATTTAAATATTCCTCAATGACTGATAAAGCAATCATTATTCAAATCAGCCGACCATTAACAATGTCGACTTGATTCATTATACTACATTCAAGGCCAAAACTTATTCATTCATATCATTAATCCGGATAAGATTCAGTGTGAATATAACGTGTTAATTGTTTATAATTAGAGAAACTTAATGCTGAGCTACGCTGTTTTCCTACGAGAGCTGGCTTCAAACTTTTTTAAGACAAAACTGCGAAGGTACTATTTAAAAAACACAATCAATTGAAATCTCGTAGTCAGACCAATTAAATCTGTCCTCCATTTTGTGATTTCGCATAAATACATTTCAGTTTGAGAGCTTGAAACCATTATTGTTTTGCCAGGATTCCAAACTAAGGTATAGATAGTAAGTAAAGTAAAGTAAAGTAAAAATCATTTAATTATGTAGGTAACATAATTATGACTCGTCAGTAAAGAAATACATATTAATGCTTCTAATATTACATTTACTGCCAGTTCTCAAATCAAGGGCGTAGAACGGGAGAGAAGAACTGGCAATAAACTCTCCGCCACTCTTTTTAATCGCCATTTTTTACACCGCTTTTTTGTATTTGCTAAGCCACGAAGAATGCCACTTAGGAGTTTTCATAGCTTTAAAATAACTCATAGCTTTCATAGCTTTAACAAAAATATAATGGTCAAATACCATGCTTGCATTTATGATGTCCACGGACTCCGATTAATTCGGACGAATCCGCGGAGCACAGCAAGTTATACAAAGTATTTCGAGAGAGAATTTTTACCCTTTTGAAATAAACGGTTCAATTTGAAATTTAAAATTGTATCATTAATTTAACGTTTTTATATTCGCTGCTACCCATGGGCTCAGATAGAAATCTGTAACTGATTTCTAAGGCATGCCGGTTCTCAAAGAACATGAAAGTATTAGAGTAGCATTTTTCTTTATCATATAGTAGTATAATTATTCGAGAATCTACTACTATATGATCGATAAAGTGTGCTGAGCTATACTAAGAATTTTCACACAAATATTATTAACTTATGCTGTAGTGTTAGAAATTAACTTACAAAATACTTCGATTTCAAATCATTTATTTAAACTGGATACTAATTATATACAGAATTAATCATTTTATGTATCACATTTACAGCTTTTCTTAATTACTGACAGATGCTCAAATACCAAGGCCACTCAATCAGAGAATAACACACACCTGTATCAAATGCTACATTTTAAGTAGGTAATACATTTTGCTGCTCTCAAAGCGCTTTGTTTTTGGACATAAAAAAGACACAGTATGAAAAGTTTTGATAAAGTTATATAAAAATATTCTTATTACAATTTTTTTATCAAATAAGAATTTTTAATATCTCGGAATACATTTAAGTTAGAAAGATCAGATTATCCGCCAGTGCTTTTTATTACAATTATTTCATTGCACAAGAGCATAATCTAAATACATATTATGATTGTTTAATCATTAAGCACAGTGACGGTGTCATTGACCTTTTATGTTTTTAATTCCGTGGTAAATACTTATGATACATTATACAGCCCTTAAAACTAGATTAAAGTCACTTCGTATGTATATTTTAATTCTCATACATTTTCACCTACACTGGTCTTTCGTTCCAAATTTAAAATATTGCCAATAAGAGCATTGCCATGAAAAAATTCACCGATTTTTTTTGAAATCCAATTTTACTACTAATTCAATTTCAATAGTTATGTACGAAATTATTAGCTATGGCAATATTTACTTATGTCCTATAAATATTTTCTTGTAGACCTATCAATGACCTATAAATATATGTAAACGTTTAATAGGAAACGCTTGACTTTAATACATAACAGACTAGAAATACGTATAATCTATGTATCCCTTGAATGCGAAAATATGTTCGCAATAGCGACTATAGTATAATAATACTTGTTTATACATGTCATTGGGTACTTTCGAATCTATTCGATTATTTACATACCACAACGCTTCGAGTGCTTAACAAATATAAGTATTAAATGTGCAATATTGTAAATAAAGTTAGGGCAATAGATGTTGATAATAATATGTGAAACTAGTTTATACCAAAATAAGTATAATACGTGGCAGTATGTACTATGTCCACGATTAGTAATATTGTTTCATTATTACTCTTAATTCACGTTTATAGTGGCATCTATTGCTTATTTATCATTTTATTACAATTTATATTAATTCAAATATGGAATCCGAATGTTGGCCAATGACTCAAAAAAAATCGTTTCCTTTTTCTATAAACTTTAATAAAGCTTTGTCAATATTCGTGGGAGTTTTCTCATGAGACACTATTTGGCTCGGCAAACAATTGCGCCTGATAGAATTATATGACAAAATTTAATTTTACTTACATTGATATCTATATTTCAAAAGGCTTTAAAATATACTTAAAGTAAAGTCGATACTTAGCGGTAAGTATGACTTCCATAAGTCAACAACTTGATGAATTTGACGAATTAAATTCAGCGCTAAGTCTCTGATTCTGAGGATGAGACTAGAGCATTGTTTGTTTATCGGTTAATCCCAAGACTCTAGAGTCTATAACTTTGAAAACAGAGCAATTACACATATATAAATGGGATTGCCCTGTGCCCAATAGTAGCGAGTGGTTATAGGAATCGATTTTAACTATAACAAGTACTTATCTATTTTTTGGCAAGAAAATATTCTTATTCCTATAAATTAACCTTTTGCTTTACATGAAATTAACAATTACCAAATAATACACTTCATATTTTCATTACTTATGAATCGTATTTGTCTTAATCTACGACTCGTATATGTGTATTATATTATGTTATAGAAATCGGCACTTAGTAAGGATCTATTTTAATAACAACATATCACAAGTCACAGCATTGTGGTAATTACAATGAATTACAAAAATAAATCATAGTAACGTTATTCGGTTGTTTTATGGGTCCTAACTACGGTCAAAATAAGACCATAAAAATTAGTTTTACCCTTTGACTTTTGACCTATAATGCAGTTCCTTCTGCTTCCTTCTTTTTGCTCTTTTCCTTATCGTCGTCAGAGGTTTTCAAAGGTCCATGTTTCCAGCCTTCGGGATAACCATGCCTTCTTATATCATCCCACCACTGCTGTTCACCATCCGCCCAGATGACATAGATAACATTCGTTATCACCAGAACAGCAAAGCAAATCCAAAACGCGACTCGCCATTGTTTTAGTGTGGACTGGAATTCAAAAAAGGTAAACCACTTAAAACAAATACAATTTTTATAATTCCAAAATTATGTGAACAGAAAAAGCTTAATTATATTAATATAATGACTATTCGTCCACTATTACTGCCTTGTCATTGACATTCCCGCCCGCGGGCTTAATCCATGGAACATTACAAAGCATTGAGGACCATAGATTATCCTCATATTTAACGCCCATTCAGGCCGAGCTACGCTCGGCAAAACAGCCCGAGCTGAGCTGTGAATGCCCTTATGGCCAACAGCGAATTCCTTTAAAAATAACAACTCTCATAAAAACAACGACTACCAAAGGAGTATTGAAATTTATTCATTAAGACATATATTCAATTAATGAAACAATTAAAACATTGTGGATTATAGTAATTGTTTGGGTCGGAATGGTTATTGTTATTTCAATTAATTGAAATTAAATTTTGTTATGAAATCGTGTCAGAAGCAGAATTGCGATGTTTACAAATCAAAACAAACAATATTATTTTGATTAAATATTATTTTTGACATAACTTTCGTGTATTTTACACGATCAAAACTTTTTATTATTGCAAAAATTCCGTAATAAATATGAACTTGATATTTTTGTTTCATTGAATCAAGTCATAAATTTAGGATACGGTATCTGTGTAATATTTCACAGGCAGATTGTAAATTGTTATCAGCGAAAGAGAAAACAAATGTTCACTGGAAATGAATGAATATTGATGGCAACATTTATAACGATTATATTATACTAGCTGTTACCCGCGACTTCGTCTGCGTAGAACTACTACTTCGTGTAAATTTGTTTGGACTGAATAGGCTCTGAAACTATAATGAAACGATTCTAATGAAGCCGGCACATTGAATTATTGAGATTAACATAGGTAGACTTTTCCTGACCCTGATCCCTGACTTAACTTAGTTTAATACGTTTTTGTATACGACATTTTTTGTTTTTCCTTCTTTGGTCAAAACATGTAGGTTTTATGGACTCGATACTCGTGAGCACGCCACATACAGTTGCCCATGGGAGAAACAGTTTTTTTCTAAATGAACACCAGCTACTTTGAGTGTCTGTCCTTGAGCTTTGTTTATCGTCATAGCGAATGCTGCTTTCAGGGGAAATTGTACTCTTTTGAATTGGAATGGCAAATCGGTAGGGATTATTCTAGTTCTTGCAAACTCATCTCTTATGCAAAGTTCAAAAAAAGCTGTAAGGGTGGTTTTTGGTCGAGTAGATAGTCGCTCGTGGAAATTATCTTCTGTAAAATAAACTCGTTCACCGTTCTCTAAGTGTACACTTAGATGTGTAACGGTGGGGTGCCTTTCGTGCAACGGGAACCCTAATAACCGCCACACGGCTTCGTTGCTGCTAACATAACGACCAGATTGATATGTATGTACTTCATTTACGCGATTTGCAAGCTCTGTGCTCCTAAAATTGAAAATAGCTTGGTCACTGCCTTTGTTAATATATTTGCAGATATATTTGATAGCGCGCACTGAACTGCAAGCCTCAACATTTATATGGGCGTTAAATATTTTTAATAGAATAGCGGAATAAGGGACCACCCAACTATTATCAATAGTGACGTAACTCCCATTTCGTAGTTTCACAGATGCCGTTCGACCTCCGTCTGCTGGTGCTCTTCTACGATAGAGTGGGTATCCGTTTTCACTGTGGACAGTGTCTTTGTGTAATTTGCGAGGAAATTTCTTTGTGCATTTTCCATCTTTCATGCAAGGGCACTGAGGATTTTCAGGTCCACATGGACCATGAATCATGTTTTTAACTATAATATCATGAAGTGTCTTGTCAGTGCTTGGATCGGGTATTTCTGCGCTGATAATATTATCAATTTGATCGGGTCTCAACTTGTCTTTTAACCACAATAATATGTGGACATGTGGTAGGCCACGCTTCTGCCACTCTATGGAATACATAAAGCAGATCACTTCTCCAAATATTCTGCCTTTGGAAATAACAGACAAGTTTTTTAACTTTCAACCTAAAAACTCTTGCGACTACATCATGCCTATCAATCGCGCTTTGACCCGGCATTAATTCATTTACTATTTCCGGCCATGCTGGGTTGCAAGTAAACGTAACGAATAAGTCAGGGCGACCATATGTACGTACATAAGCAAACGCATCCTGAGTATATTCGTGTAAGTACCTCGGACTATTTACAAATGAAGACGGTAAAATTATCATTCTACCAATATCATTTGGATTTAGATTAGCGTCATTCGCTACTGCGTCTTGAAGGTGGATATAATTTTCTGCTCTTAATTTAGTTTGATTTAATGTTATGTATCGTAATCGTTCACTTTCTACCTTAACGTACATATCAACATAAAACTGATTGGCCAGTTGCCTGCATCGTGATATAATATTAAAATCATTTTCTCTAATCATGATATGAAAGGCATAAAAGTCCATACATGATACCTTTTTGTTAGGCAAGGGCAGGCCAGTTACAGGATCGACTTGTGGAATTTGAAAGTGATACCCTTCTTGCCCTTTGCTAAATATTAGCGGATATTGTAACGCATCGTAAAATTTATGTGTATCCGGCACCCTAGTTAGTGTGTTATCACGGGCATGTAAAACTATATCACGGGAAGAAAACTGTTCACCACAAACCATGGCTGCGACTTCATTTATTAAAGGTGCATTATATCGTCTTTCGTGTTCCCCACTTGGTGTACGATCTGGGTGAATTACCAACTTATAATCATCTCCCGGCATTCTTTCTAAGGCTGTTGTGAAAGTGTTTATTAGGCGGTTATGTTCATGCAACATTCTCTGAATCTTTAAGACAATATCCTTTTCTACTAATTGAATGTTTTGACACCTGCGGTCAACCTCGTCGTTTTCATTTCCCATAAAATAAATCTGTAAAAATTTTGGTTGCTCATTATTTGTAGGAAGCAAAGAACCAATCCTATGATAGATTTGACCTTGGATTGTAAAAGTAGATGAAAACCCAGGCATAACCACCACATTTTCTACACCAAATGACGTCATTTGAAAGCATGAATTATATTTCCTTATTTTGATTAAAAAACGCCGCGATTCGTTGTTATCACCTAAAAGTAAAGACTTCAATGATTCCTCTGGTTCTCCAAGTATTGGAATTGAAACCTTGCCACCAGAACAACACATACCCGGAGTTTCTTCTTTCCACTTGAGTGCTTCACAATGTATACATTTTTTATCCATTCCACCTATGAGAAGTAATCGATGGTTATTATACTCAATCGATGGGTCATAATCAAAAGCAGCATTGTGGAATGCTCCCCATGTATACATTGTAAACGCATTTCTCCTTTCTGACTGCCGTTCAGCATTTAACACACGTCGTCTTTGGGATTCTTCTGGCATCTCTGCAGCTATCAATGATGCGTGTCGCTCAGCATCTAAAATCTGCCGGGCCTGAGTCTGCTCCTCAGATTCTTGGGATCTAGCTACTTGCGCAGTTCGAGCTCTTTTAGAGCTACGCGCTAAATTAGATTTACGCTTGCGAGGCATATTACTTAACCAGTTACCTACCTAAAGTAATAAAAACAGGTTCTTTAGCTGACAAATAATTTAGTTAAAGGTACTGAGTACGAAACTATACTTAAGGTAGGTACTTATACACATGAAATAAAACAAAAACAAAACTAAAACTAAATGTTAAAAAAAATATACTATCTACATGGAATAAAAACAAAATGAATCGATAAAATTATATGCGAAACTACTGGAACTATTTTATTCACAAAACAACATTACTTACCTATTAATACTCAATAAAAACTATGCTGACCTTCTTAGGTACCGTAACTACTTACTAAATGTGAAAAAACTTAAAAAAACCTGCCTACTAATCTACTACAATTTTATACCTATCCTAAAAAATGAATTAAAGTATTTATTTTACCTATTAACTATAATTTTACCTACTACTAACTTATGCTAAACTAATAATAACAACCAAAACAACTAAGTAAATAACACAAAATGCTTATCCAAGAAACCCTAAACACCAATGAAAACGTAAAGAAAGCGAATACGTTGCAGCTCAAAATTGTAGATATCGCATGCGTCCGCCAACGACGTCTGCCCTCACGTGTCTGCCCGTTCGGGTAAGCATACTTTGTGATCTACACTCCTCCCACCGAGCCATCCGCGTCCCCCGCACGTCTTTGCCGCCGCGCCGCGCAGCGCGCCCGCGCCCGCCAGCCCCGCCACACCACACCATGCATCGTCACACTCACACATTCATAGTGTATAGGCCGATGGGCCTGATGGACATGTCAGGCAGAAAGTATTCTAAAAGCTGGCTAGGAGTATTTGAATTATGCGATACATAACTGCACCCCGCGTTTTCACCCGTATAATTCCGGGATCGGGATCGGGATCTGGATAAAAAGTATCCTATGTCCTTTCCCAAGGTTCCATCTATCTCTATACCAAAATTCATCAAAATCGGTTCAGCGGTTTAGGCGTGAAAAGGTAACAGACAGACAGAGTTACTTTCGCATTTATAATATTAGTAGGGATCAATACAAATCGTTATCACTACATACATTTTTCAGAACTCGAGTCCACGTTTAATGAAATATACAGGAATAGGGGTAAGATTCAAAGTTCAGACGTACTGATAAGTGAGACTCCCGTATGTCAAATACAATACCTTTGTGACAAACGGAATTCATACTTAGCAAGTTCTTTGGCTCTTATACAGATGTTATGTTAAAGATTGAGATTTTGCTTTTTTCGTTTAATAAATTGTTAATTGTGTTAGGAGTTCCTAAAGCTACTTTCTACTTAAGTGTACAAAGACAGATTTAATTAATTAAAGACAAATATATACTTGAAAAATATCTGTTGAGTTACAAACTCTAGGTTTTTTTTCCAGATTTCAGTATCTGTTTTGTCATCAATATCGATCAGCCTCCTGTGCCTGACACTTTGACTTATTAGATCTAAGGCATGATTAGTGATAATGCGCGCAAAGAAAAGGCGTGATTCGAACCCTGGCCCACACTATTCTAATCTTCTATCTATTCTTAACTAAAGGTAGATAAGGTCTCGTCAAATATCAATAAAAATTACAACTAAAACATAATTATCTTATCTCGAACTTTGGTTAGAAACCGTGAAACTGACAGGTCAGATAACATTGTCTCGAAATTCCTTTAAAATTTCGTAGAAACTTTTCATGTTTGACAAGTTTGATGTTGTAAAGGAAATGCTGGTTTAACGATAGATAATTTTAAGGTAGAAATAGTATAATATTAATTTTCAGTTAAAATTATTGTGCCTGAGACAATTTAAGATAGTAAAAAAGAACAATGATATTGCTTCTCTTTATTGAATAATAAATCAGTCGATACTATATCCTTCTCTTAGTTATATACTTATTTAGAGGTTTGGAAAAAATATAATTTTAAATAAACAACATAGCTTTTGGCCGATAAAAATTTTTATAATAAAAAAAGGAGAACATATTATGTTTATGTTATGTTCTATGTCAGAACAGATCCCTACAGTAAATAAAATATTGTCAATCATAATCTAGCCCCACAAGATCACAAGTACATACCAAGTATGAACTTGTGATCTTGTGCATAATCGATCTTGGAATTGAATCCCTTTAAACATTAATACAAGATATGAACTTACATCAGGTGTTAGAAGACCAATCAGATAAGGTGTAATTATTCCAGATAGAGTCGATGTTCCGTTTACCATAGCGGTGAGCGAACCGGCATAGTTGGGCGCTAAGTCTAATGCATTCACCTAAAAGCAAAATAATAAATAAATAACTGAAATTAAATTAGTAATTTAACAACTATCATCAAGGACCTCAAAGATTTGCTATTATACCATATATAATAGAGTACCGAGAGTTTTTTACGCCGGCTTTTTCTCTCGGCCTACACCCTCTGTCTTCTTTGCCGATGAGTACCTACAAATTCAAATTTAATGACGTGGAATCAGTGATACGTGTATCTTATGTTCCATAATAAACATATTTTTTTTCTCAATCAAACTAATGCGTAGTTTCAACTTAACTTTTCTATTTATACAAACTTCCAAAGTTTCATAAAAACCAGCCCTTAGATCTCTTAATCGGCACTATCGCAAAATGTTTTCCAACACTATAAGCTATAATTTCATCTTTGTACGGTAAGCGCTTTTAGACTTTTTATCGTCCCCCTTTATATTAAGAGGATTACAGCAGTAAAAAATACATTTTGTGATGTTGGCTTTATTAGAATTGTTTCATACGCGCAAAATAATTTTGAAACAAATGACTTTGCCTGATGCCGTAACTTGTTGACGACCTTGCTAGTAACAGTAATTCAAGTATAAAACCAATCTAGCTATAATTAACTGGTCGTGGTTGCGACTTTACACATTTATGTTAAAAAATATATGAAATAACTTTGTGGTAAAGAATTGAAAAGTGTAATTATCACTAAATATTTTATTTGTTTGCTTATTTCAATTGTTATTGTTACTGTTGTATAATTTTAATAGCAAAAAAATGATTCTTTGTACTACGTTTTTAATAATAAAAACGCTATAACAAAGACATAGTCGTAAAAACCACGGGTTGCACTCCGGGACGTTGTGAATTTTTGATATTTTGGAATGGTTAGGGAATAATTTTGAACGAATTGCTTTAATTATCAGTATAAAAGTACTATCATTTATGTGGTAGAATACAATATTTATTTATTGCGCTATCGTACATTAACATGACAATTTATATTACATTAAATACGCCGCGCCAGCTGTCTACTCTCCATCCGTCTTACGAATTTTCGATCAGGTCACGTGTCCTGACGCGAGTTTAAATTTTTTACCCATTCCAAAAAAGTGTACAACGCCGCTAAAGACGTTTTCACTTCAAAAATAGTAGTTCTACACTACTATTTTTTTTACGTCAAATTAATACATACAGTTATATGTAATTGTAAAAAAACGGCCTTTTAAGTATTGGCATGCTCTTAACCATTTTACCACTAAAAGTAATATTTTTATTACCTTCATTCCACTATAGTACCCTCCCATGAGCGCCATGGAAGCTATAAAGTATGCAACAGCTGCAAATCTGTCGCAGCCGGAATATGAGGCCAGGATGATGCAGATAGCTGGTCCAGTAGCAGCTGAAATTTTAAATATGTAATAATTTAAATAAAATGAGCTATTAAACTAATTCAAATTAGGGAATAATGAGGCTATAGGGTACTCACTAGCAAAGCTCTAGCGTTTAGGAAGCTTACTTTCTAGAAATACATTCAAAATCACTACACTATTAAAAATAACCTACAAAATTCATAATGTCTAAATGTATAAAATTCATCGTGTCACAATTTTCGTTCCCATACTCCTCTGAAATGGCTTGACCAATTCTTACGAAATTTTTTATTCATATTCAGTATGTCTAAGAATCAGCTTCTATCTATATTTCAAACCCCTAAGTGATAAGGGGTGTCCACACCAAAAATTTAATTTAATTTTTTATAAAAAAAAAATATTTTTATATTTTTATATTTTTTTATGATACAACATTCAGAAATACCATTTCACCCCTCTACGATCAACCCGTATTTTTTAATTGTGTAGAACTTATAACTTGAACTCTGAGGTTTATATGTATAGAGAAAAATCACAGAAAAACCTAAAAAGTTTTCATTCCGGAAAACCGAACAGTCTCTGGGGTAGCATAGCAAAATTTTCCGTGTTGGTATGTACTAAAAAGGTAGGCTAGGCATTAAGGAGAAACAAAGTTCGCTGGGGCGGCTAGTTTTATAATAAAAATTTACTATTTAAAACATATTCTCCTCAGACTTTAATGCCAATTCCAAGATCGAATATTCGTATGAAGGATGGTTCTAAATCATTAACACACTAATACTATTAAAAATTACTCACCAATAGTCGTATAAATAATTCTTCCAGTCTTAATAGAATGCCAGTTCCGTTTGACACAGATGTCACAAATGATGCCGAAGGCGAAGGATGAGATCCACATAGCAAGGTAAGGGATAGCAGTAAGAGTACCAGTAGCAGCAATGTTAAATTTGAGTACGTCCGTCATGTACTTGGGCAAATCAGTCACCATCGTGTAGTAGCCCCAATCGTGACCGACCTGAAATTCGAAAATAACTCTCAATACATTATTACTTAGATCATAGACAACATTTTTTTATTACGAATCACGGTCACGGGTTAACTGTAAACCTGTTTATAAATAATTAAGTAAAACTAATTAAGATTTCGTTTTTAGAATTTTGCATTTCTTCAGCGACACTTGACACTTACATCACTTATTATTGTATTGTCCCCTAGTTGGTATCTACAAAAGAAAGAACCTGTGGCGCTACTTCTTAGGTCTGGGCCTGAGAATTCGTAATCATTTGTTTTTTCGAATAAGTACGTGATCAGTATTTTATGCCTATCACACCGTCAACTTTTTGAGTCATGCATGCGGTTTTCTGACGATGTTTCCCGTCACCGTACGAGCGAGTGTTAAACGCAGACAAAGACAGAATGTTCGGAGACGCACAGCCGGGGATCAAACCTTCGAACTGAGAGATGAGAGTCACAGATGTATCATGCACAAATTCAAGACTTTTATTGCTTTCAACTTAAGCTATAGAATGGCCTTTTTGATATTTGGCATCGCAATTTTTAACAGGCGATCGATAAATTATCTCTAAATTCCGATAGATTATTCAACAACATGTTTCTCAGTGTAAAACTGCAAAAAATTTATATGTAAATACATATTTTTATACTTTCCATAAGAATTTCCTGACCGCCTGGGCGGCTATTTATATATTATATTTAAACACTCGGCTTGTACAGATACATCTAAACTCGGTATACAAACACCAGTAACTTTCTAGAAACTTACTAACAACAACATAAAGATTCAAAAAATTAAGTTAGTAGTTAAATTAATTAAGTTAACTACTTTCATAACTTAATTCTAGGCATTCACATTTTATACTCACTGCTGCAAACAATAGGGCCCACGCTGGCGCTGATCGCAATATAGCTTTCCACGGTATTGGATCTCTAGTACTTTTGTTGTCTGAACCCGTTATACTTTCGTTCAAGTACTTAAGCTCTTCGTCCGATATGAATGGATGGGTTTCTGGTGTGCTAAAGCATAGAATGCTCTGAAATTTGAATACGCCTTTTCTCATATAATTCATATAATTTTTACTAAAACAAACAGTTTCCAGTTTTAACGTAACTTCACGTCTGAAGTTGCCGCATTTTATTTAGAAACGGACGCGGCAATTTAAAAAGTAATTATCACAGATTACTTTATTAGTAGCAGTAATGACTTGAGGATACCTACATATTAAAAATAAAATCTAAAGGCTAAATCTAATCTCTGAAAAATTGTGATGTGATATAATTAAAACTTGAAGAATGTAACTTCAGTTTTCTCATATCGTACTCGATTTAAGAACTTTATTATAACGTATTACACAGACTATTGTAGAATAAAAAGGTTAAAGCAACAATAGTTTACTAAATAACTAAAAACATGACAACGTTATCTGAAAACTTTCATTATTAGTTTTAATACAAATTGATGATAAATAAGACCCAATTCTTTGTCAAATATTTTATGTTCCAGACGTTCCATGATTGTGTACTACATTAATAAAAATATTTGATTAAATTCTTACCCAAAACAAAAACCACAATATCCCAAAGCATCCGAAGAAATAAAATACGTTGGCCCAGTGTCCATCTCCAGCCATCAAAAAGCCAGACATGAAGGAACCAAAAATGTTACCAATTTGGGCACCTCCAAAGACCAATGCTCCTTGAAGTGATCTTTCATGAGCTGGAACCCATCGTGCTAGAACAACCATCAGAGCTGGCATTGTTGGACCCTGAAAGTTACATTCATTATTATGATATTCTGTATATTATATAGGAGAATAGTAGAGCCAACACTTAAATATTGCTCAAAAGAAAACTGTAGAAGCGTTTTGTGAACAAATTTTAAAACTAAACGGGAGCAGCATCTGATTTTGATTCCGTTGTGTTATGATTAACATTTATCGTTCGAATATTATTTGTTTATTACATACCAAATGTACAGAAAACCAATGCGGTCGATAAACTGACAATATCGTATTACTTGACAAAGCTTCGGGACGTTGCAATAGTACCCTTAACTCTGAAATTTTCGACAGTTTCCTCGTGTATTTGTGTCAAGTACTGAATGAATACGTACTCGATATCACAAGGGTAGTTGCGCAATACAGTTTTTTTCATATACTTTGTTATATATGGTTGTTTTTGTTAATTTTAGAAGTTTTAGAAAAAAAATATAAAAAAGTTGAACATTTGTTTATAACAAATTGGTAAGTTAATAAACAATAAAATTGTTGATTAAAAAAAAAAAATTCTGTTACTTTATAGAGGACTGTCAATTATGATTTTTAGAAAAAAAAAATTCTGAAAAATGTGTATAACTTTTGCAATTTTTTATATGCTAATACACGCTTTTAGCACATTTTTCTAGACATCATTCCGGATCCAATGAGGTATCGCACATAATTTTAAGAGCAGTATCTCTATTTTGTTCCATTTTCAACTTGTCGACTAGACTAATATACTGAAGTCACAATAAGAAATTGTTTTATAGGCGTAGTTCAAGTTCAACCGAGAATAAAGAGAACTTAGTAACAATAAAAAAAAATTGTCAAGACTAAGTAGGACCACTTAGCTGAATAATTTATCTTTTTAAAGCGTATAAGACACATGTTGTGTATACATATGTGTCTTTGCAACCATTTACACTTTTAACAAATGTTCAAATGAGCTTGTAAATAAATGTGTGCGAATTAAATCACGATTGTTTAAGCTAAATTTTTAATAACTTTGTGTACTAACATATTTTTACATGATTTAGCAACAACCTCAAAATCCAATTAACTATAATTTAAATTGTACAACAGAATAGTTGTTGGAAAAAGGAAGGTGCTCTTCTCTTCCACCTGCCTAAAAGGAAGATCATCGACCTGGTCTCAGCGTTGGTTTCAAGGTATGACATCGCAGTGATTGTAGGCGTAGACTGTAGGTGTCTAACATTATTCTAACGGATATTCAGAGTATGTTAAATACAGTGGCGTAACAATTGGGTGGCAGGGCTGACAAAATGCCACGGGCCCCCAACCCAAGAGGGCCCCTGCCCAAGAGATATTATGTTCTATGGATGAATGTGAAGTCATCTACAGACCATTCCGTCTCGCCTAAGAGAGAAGGTCTAATTGAGTACGCTGAAAATCTCAGTTTAAAGTTTATTAAAGTTAAACTGAGTAGAGACGATTTTTCGAAATTGCCACGACAGAAGATTTGCCACGGGCCCCAGTGGTATAGTTATGCTACTGGATAAATAGTCTATATCAGACGATAGACATAATCCGAAACAAAGGAGCCCAACAATCATATTTCAGGTATTTTATAAGAAAAGAAGGAAAGCTTTCAATTAGTTATCAAATATACATACTTCACCCATTCCTTGTAAGACACGTAGAATAAAGAGCCAAGTTGCACCTCCAGCAGTAACAACGATTGGTGTCAATAGCGTAAATAAGGCTGTACTTAATAATCCTATACCCAGTGTCCATTTCCCGCCATATTTCTCAGCCAAATAACCTCCAGGTATTTGGGTGATAGCGTATCCATAGTAGAAGCCACTTAGGAGTAAACCTTGGGTTGACTCGGACCAGTCGAATATTGCGTGCTGAAATATATTATAAATTACTTAAAAACTTACGTCCTTAACGTTTTAATTTATAGAGTAAGTTATATCAAGCGTAAAAACTTACGCAGCCGCAGAGCAGTATGA
Organism: Pieris melete; assembly: GCA_963693345.1. Classification (NCBI taxonomy): domain Eukaryota; kingdom Metazoa; phylum Arthropoda; class Insecta; order Lepidoptera; family Pieridae; genus Pieris; species Pieris melete. Next base: position 3,016,989 of record CAVNZK010000040.1, on the reverse strand, counting down.
AAATATTAAACGGCTTAAATATATACTTCCTCCAACTTTGAATTTGTTCCGTTTGGAGTAGAGACTCTTACGCCGTGAAGTTCAGTAGCGGTGACCCCAGAGCTGGCTCTGTTCATTGAGTGAGGAAAGACACTCAACGAATAAGTATCGCAATACGAGGAAATGCTGCCAGCGTTAAAGGTACACTGCCACAGGGACCAAACTTTAAAATTTGTTTTAATTTTCTATTTATAAATTACTAGCCGTTTCGCGCCCGCTTTGCTGAACGAATTAAAATAAATTTTATGTTTCATTATTTTATTTTTTTTCATATTTTTATTATTCTTCTTTTTAACTTCCCGCTAAGAAAATTGAAATATTTCGAAAATCGAGTTTTAACAGATGTTGACGTTTTGAGGTTCTAGGAAGCCTCCCCGAATGTTTCCGCCCTGAAGTCCGTATGGATAAATTTTCATAAAAGTAAAACAGCAATAAAAAAATGAAGGAACGTTGGAATTTAATAAATAAATAGCCATCCAACCATCTAGGAAAAATTTCGCATCGAATGGTGGTAGTTTCATGTCGATACGATCAGTGGTTTAGGCGTGAAGGAGCCTCAAACGAAGACCATTTTATAAATTTAGAAGATAGATTATTATTACTATGTAGATATATATATTGTAAATACTGTATATTTGTGTGATTTATAAGTGTCGTTTAGTATACTGTACTTATTTATATATTTCCATCAAATTAAGATGTAACGTATAAATGCTAGTATTTTTTTAATCACGATTTAAGGCAGTATTACTACTACTCCAAACCATCTACATGCGAAGGCTGAGGCAGATTATTGTTCTGAAGCTGCATGAAGCTGATTTAAAATTATTAATCTTAACACACTGTCTTATCAAACATTATAAAGCGTAATATCATTGTCTTACTGGTTTAAAAGGAGCAGTTCCATTCACCAACAGTTCACTATCATTTGGACAGGCATCGGGGTCGTAATGTGAATCGTTGCCAGATTTACTATTATTAACCATTTGTGTGATAGCTAAATTGAGGCAAACACGCATTGTATAGGCGTTGCATAAAGCCCACAGACCCATAAGCCCCAGAACATACCGCTGAGGTATCAGGAACACTGTAAAAAGATTTTTTTTAAATCAAATAACATAGCGCAGACCAACTTTTGGGTTGGTTTTTAGTCAACTTTTAGTCAACGCCGTGTTGGACACACATTTATTCAAAATTTAATTCGTCCAAAGAATAAGCTAAGGTAACTTGTGTTAAAAATATTTGTTGTTTATTGACTTACTGAGAGTCTCGTGTTGTGTTGTTTGTAAAGATTATAAAATGTAGTTGGACAACATTATTCCATCGTAATCATTAGGTTAGATCCGGGTGAAGATTGATTCAAGTGTTTATTTGATTTTGATGTACACAAACGCATAGAATCAACACAAATGTAGGTATCATAAAATAATTTCCATTCCATATAAAATATTCACGAAATATATAAGAAACCTACACTTATGATCGTCACTAATAATAAAAAATCATAATACTTGATTAACAAAACGACCTTACAAAAAATTACTTACATCTGGATATGCAGCGTCTCCATCTTGGTATCATTTCAACGTATACGATAAAAATTAATGCCGGAAGAGTGGCTCTGGTCCTGTGAATGAAGAAGTGTAAATGAGATAGCGATAATAGCTGTTATTTCCTTTGTTTAAATATGGCATTCACGTTAACTATACATATAAAAACATTTGCCACCGATGTCTGTTCCGTTGAAACTTTTTGCAAAGCGCTTTTGCGCGAGCGAATCAATTTGTTCTACCATCTTAAAGAGGATGTTTTACCAGAAGGCACTCGGGAATCTTTAAAAGCCGAAAGACGTATGTTGCTACAGACCTTGAAAGGTCAATATCGAATTGCATTGTTTTTTTTAATATTTTTACTATTTTCGCAAGGCTTTGCAATGCCTGAAACGCGTCGTCGATTTTTGGGTCTAAAACAAAAGGTTGTTCTTTTGACATTTACTTCACGTTAACATAAACCAAAAAGCCATTGACGTCTTGGTTATTTTAGCTAGTAAAACCTAGAGCAATCAGTGTAGTAAACAATTACATATTATACATAATTGTAATAGGAAGTGAGGAATGTATAGAGTAATTAAAGTACTATTAGTGACTATTTTGTTCAGAGTACCATAAGTTATAAATAAAGAGATTTATCGGTATTTCATGATTATTTGTTTTTTCTAATAGGCAACTAGGTGATCTACCTACAAAAGGTACGTCTGTATTTTATATACTGAAAAAAAACTTAGTATATTCTAAAATAATTTTTTTATCAACCAAACCGAAGCAGAATTCGTCTAGTGGTTATTGTAAATTGAATACTTACTGTTCTAACCAGTTTTTGTATGGACCACTATAAGCCCACTAATATATTTCAATGTTCAATCACATATATACACAAGTGGAGCTACGTTTAACTAAATAACAAATTAAATCTTAAGTACGTTGTTCTCATATAAGAGCATAATGTTAATCAGACATAATCCTCAATTATTATCGCACTAGATTGTAAACCCTGATTAGAATCTACTGCAATAACGGAACAACAAATTACGTAAATTTTACAAATGTTAGAGTACATTTAACTATAAATAACAGATCGTCATGATCGTAGAACAATGTCGGATTTGAAAAAAATCCAACATCCACTTCATATTTAGATACTACATTGACTAAATATTACGGCTACATTTAAAAAAAAAACATGTTTTAAATTTCAAATTAATCAGTCGGTAAAGTGATTTAGACGAATTTCTACGACTATGATGAGATATTAAACAGAAATATTTTTAATATAACATACTAGTACCTAGTCCCTGCGTAAATTATTCATGCGGGTGGGTGGCATAAAGGCGACGCTGTGTAGGCATAGATGACTTGCTTATTAGAAAAAACATGAAACACATTCAGAAATCTGAGGTCTAGACCTAAAAAGTTGTGGTGCAACTAGTTTTAAATAAGGGTGCTATCCTTATTCCTAGTAAAAATTCTAATTGCACCATTTTAAAAGTACTTTTATATTTTCACAGAGTAAAAAATTTAAAATTTGTTAAAATATTGAACAATTAAACAATATTGTTTGTATAAAAAAGAGCGTATAAATAAATTCGCGGAAATCTCAGTAACTGCTAAATATATTACAATGAAAATAGAACTGATATTGTATCAAAGACTATGTGTTAACTATTTATAATATGATTCATCGAACACTTGAACTCATGCTACATCGTCTCTTGTTTGCTGTGCTCTTAAATGTAGAAGTTATCTATATTGAATCGTTACGTTTTGAATTTAACATCCATATCTGGTACAAATGTTTGGGCATTAAATTCTCGGTTTCTTGAGGTACATCATTCACTGTTGTAGGTTAATTTACGCAATTCGTAAAATCAATATTTTTTATTGAAGTGAAACTTCTTTATCGACGTATGGGAGAAATTTATGTAAAAAATCGTCACGTTTTTCAGTTATGCGCCATGTTGCTTTTTTTTAATACCAACTACCAATTGCTTGATCGATCGCAGGTTGAATCCGATATTTTGGAGTGTTATATGGAGTGGCCATTTCAAAACTTTCAATAAAATATCGGCGGCAAATCTCGCGAGAAAACCTTGAAATTGGTCGGATTACTTCAAGTAAATGTAATTAATGAAATTTTGTAATAATCTTAGTAGTAATAAGGTAAAATGTAATAATTGCATTATTTGAATTCACGTCTATGATAATAAAAGCCGTTAAACTTTATCGAATTTAACTTTATTTAACCATTTTCTGTAAAGTTGCATATAGTAGATCATTTTTAGTACACGCACATTTTTTTTTAAATATAATTGTTAATAATAATTACTTGTTTCTAGAGATCATCCGCCTATGCTATTTGACAATGCTAAACTATTTAATCACCTTCCTAAAACCAAAGACATATTTTCTTTGGTACAACTAACGAGTCACCTTTAATGTTTTTAAAGAAAAAAACTGCTAAAATAGGTTGTAAGTTTATGTCAGCCTTGCGATTCTGTTATTCACTTTTCGAACTCTCACAGCGGTTTTTGCAGAAGCGGTTGCGTTCAAATCAGTCGTAAACTAGTCATTTTACCATTTGGCAATCTGATAAACAATAAACTACAAGCTACCGCTGTGTGAGTTCGAAAAGTGAGTTACAGAATCGCAAGTCAGATCCTAACATTTCTTTATCTGTTTTGTAAATCTTTGTTTTTTCTAATAGGCATGTCGGTCGACTTGAACATATATAATAATAATAATAAATAAAAACTTTATTAATGACAGAAGGGTTTATATATATATGTCATGTTCGTTTCCTCACGGTGGTGATCAAGTATGGAAGTTGTGTTTTAATTTGTAACATTTTTGTAAACCATAATTGTCATATATTTTAGAAAGATAGCTCAGAACATATTCTGTAGATAAAGCATTGCACTTTATTAAATCAAATAAATAAACAACGCATACAAATGAAAATTTTTGCATTTAAACATCGTGCATTATTTAACAAGGCTAATTGGGTTGTTCTTTTAAATTTTGTTATATTATATCTCTACCTCTTTTATACAATTACAAAGTTCTATCTGAATTCCGATACGGTATACCAATTTGATTAAAATTAAAATTGATTTCGCGGTTTGGCAGTTATATTAGCAAACTAATAAGATGCGAAATAATATGAATTTAATTCGAACAAGTTTACATAATAAGTGTTTAGAAACATTATTATTGTCAAACTACAAACGTTTTTGGTATGATTACAGAGAAAACATGTTTACTAGCCTAATCTGTGTAGCTATATAAAATGATAATATAATTTTGACCGAAACTGCAAGAAACATCAATTTGAGAGTGTCATATTCAATAGTAGTTTTTTTAGTTCTCTCTGGTCTAAAAAGAACAGATAATAAACGTCCGGGGTAGAACAGAATACAATTATTTTAAAAACTTACTTTTTATAATAAAGTATGTATAAATCCTTTGTTATAAATGCAGTTTTGTTTTAATTTCGAGTCCGTGTGGATCCTAACCCTTGAGTTTTACATGTAAACATACGAACAAATATGTGTCGGTTTACGTCGCGTATTTCGAGAACCTAACATGCCATAAGTACGAGGACTGTCTGTATTCATAATATATCGGAAAAATAAAAATTACTTTAAAATAATTCATAGTAAATAATACATTCGCACGTTTATTTTTTTAGTAATAGTGTTAAAATAGAATATGTCTCTGCCAATGCCACTTAAATGTCAGACGTCAAAAACAGGTTTACAGCTTATATCATGCAATTGACACGGTTATTGTAATTCACTTATGTGCTTGACCCAAAATACGTTTATTTTCTGTAGTGTCAATAAGTGGTCCTCGTTAAAAATAAACTCATTGATTCATATTAATTTTTTACCAATAGTATAGAAGATATTCGATTATTAATTTAATGCTATACAATACGGCAATTTTGGTTTGTAAAAATGTTAAGTTACACAACAATTGGTACTCTTATATGCCAAAATATCCCGGCGCTTACTATTAGTTATGTTGACATCATTCTGACACTGACACTGAGTAAATAAATTCAGCATATATTAATTGAGAAGTTTAATCGAATAGGTCATGCATAATGACTGTGGCGTAAACAACAAGCCATTCGAAATTTAAATTTAAATCCTCATTGGATATCACAAAGGACTTTTGAAGTGGAAAGGACGTACAAATAATTTAAGATGATCAACACCGCAAGTAGGAATGGGTTTTTTATAGAACAGAGGGTAAACGGGCAGGAGGCTCACCCGATGTTATGTCATACCACCCATGGACCCATGGGCACTCAATGCCAGAGGGGTCGTGAGTCCGTTCCCGGTCTTTTAGGAATTGGTACGCTCTTTTCTTGAACGGCCCTAAGTAAGAACTTGTTCAGAAATACGTCTAGGCAGCTGGTGGGCACATAGTATGGCAGTTATGGAACGACGGCAGTGTTGTCTCAGTGGTTTAAGCGTGCGACTTCTACCTACCAATAATCTCTTCTATCTCTATCCAAATTTATCGATAATGCGGTATCGCATAGAAACAAACATTCTTGGTTGCATTTTTTAATATATTATTATTATGGAACAGAAACGTGAAGCTTTCATATTAATTGCATGTGTTGCAAGACGCTGTAAACACCACACAATAATACTGAGGTCAACCACTTATTGACGTTATAGTCTTACAATCGCTTAAATACCTTCAATTAATTGAAAAGATGGTAATTATAGTCCTATGCTAAAATTTATAAAGTAGACTGGGATTCAGAGTCCAGACTTCTCCCGTATGTCAAATGTAATACGTTTTTGACACACGGAAGTCATTGCTTACGTCAAAACTTAAATAGCTTCGAATGCGACATACACTTGTGACATATACTTTTTTGTTTTTATCTAAAACTAGCTGACCTGGCTAACTTTGTCCCGCCCTACAACCTTATAATATCGTTGTTACTTTAATTTAACTTATTTTAGAATTTCATTAATGTTAAGTATTACATTAATACAACTTTTTTGCAAATACAGAAATGTTTTATTGCTTGCCATTGCGAAAGAAGAATGGTAGTTTTACATATTAGGCATCTTCTCTCTAGCGTCAATATGGCGAAACTGCATGTTAAGCACTTTCTGATATCCAACATCTTTTGATCAGGATCAAAGCATGGTTATGCATCTCCTCATTCACCTCAAGATCGGAATTTCTTGAACTGACACGAATTCGACGTAAAATGATGCGTAGTTTTGTCAACAGATGGCACCATATGGTTTTTGCATTCGTAAAATTAATTTATTTATTTATTGTTATTCGATAACTTGTCCGATATTTTATTGCTTTTTCTGCTATTCGGGACGGAAACAAATCCAACAAATCAAAAACCATGACAATCGGTCCAGCCGTTCTCGAGTTATAAGTGTTGTAACAAACACGACTTTCTTTTATATATATAGATTGTGTTTAATACATGATAGAAAGATAAATATTACATTAAAGGAAATAATTAAAAATAAAATCCTAGAGCTTATGCAATTTATTATTAACATCAATCCATTTACAACTGTAAGATTAGCCTTAGTACAGAATAAATTATAATTATTATTATAACAAAAACCTAAAAGAAAAAAAAACACAAACAAAAAATTTTTGGTAAACAGTTAAAACTTTTGGAATAGATTTATTCGATTCCTATATTTTTAGTTGGTTTTATCAATGCCTTCACTTTAAAAAAAAAATATCGACCGGTCCATGCCATAAAAGTAAAAATATTTTTTTTTTTTGCAAAATGGAGTTGTAATGTTATGTGTTAATTTACTTACATTTTATGTTTTTTCTCCCTAATAACAATTTCTGATGAAGCGTTCTCCATATTGAAATATTTCGTTTTAACTACACGATTATATCACTCATTTAAAATTCTGATACAAGACAAATAACTCGTTTCGCATTTTTATTGTAAAAGCATTATCTTCAAACCGACGTGGTAAAACAAATTAAATTAATTCAATGTTTATTGAAAGATTAATATTATTACAAAGTTCTTTCATTTTCAACTTTATGGTCTACGTGAAATGAAATATGTGTGACTACCTACTTCACGCAAAAGCAAATTTACCAAATTAAAAAAAAAAAATTGCGTAAATTACCTTTTATGTTACTGGAGGCAAATGAGCAGGAGGACACCTGGTGTTAAGTGATACCGCCGCCTGACACCCGCACTGCCAGAGGGCTCGCAAGCGCGCTGCCGGCCTTTTAAGAATTGTTCCGGTAATACTTCAGTCGGCAGGTTCCTTATGTTTCTTACTTTAAATTTTTCATAATTTTCATTAAGTTATTGATCAACTAGAAGTGTACATATTGTTATACGGTTTAGCAGAACTGTATTGAAATAGACTGACAGGAAATTCATCATCTAATTAGTGAAACTAAAACACAAATGCTGTGCAAAAGTAAATAATATTTTGCTCAATCGTTATTTATAAAACAAACTCTCTACATCAAATAGTTTTTCATATTTCACGACTTTTTAAATTCAACAACTAAACTGTACAATGTACATGCATTAATAATACGACTTTAAGGTACTATTTTATACACCTTCGCTACCTGCCCAAGTAACCACAACTCAAACTCTATTGTTCCTGGTCGTTTTCACCTGTATAGGGGACATGCACAGAAAAACTGTCACCTTTTATAATATACGAAGGTCTGGCCGTCGTAGGCTCTTAGGCTATTAACAATTGAACATTATTGAATAGATTTGGTCAATGAAGGTCAAATTTTATTATTAAGAGTGCAACTGTTATTTCAAGGTTAAATTGTTGAACTTATAACTCGAGTTTATTTCACCAGTATTTTGAAATAATTTTCATTGTTTTATTTTTGTTTCTGAACGAATTGTAGTTCTGAGTTCCCTCACGCATATTTAATTCTTGTAGAAAAATTATCATTTAATGGATGACACTGGCACACGCTCTCCAAGTCATGGAAATGTATATTTGCTGAAACTCATGAGATTTGATAGATCCATGTTCCGATAACAATTCAAATGAGCATATACAGGACATTATAAGAGATGTAAGATCAGGCAAAACTGCCCCAAAATAGTCCAGGAAGCTGCAAGGATCCATTCCGAAAGAGCGGGAGAGTTATCCACAAAATATATGTTCCTTATACTCGTATATGTATAATTGTATATACTCATCTTTTACCCCGAAATAAGTAAATACTCATGGAGAGAAGCTTTTTGATTGCAATACAAATTGTAAATTCTAAATAACTCTCTCCATAGTATCTTATCATTAAAAAAAATCAAGCACACCACTACACACAATACTCGTCGAGCGAGTTTGCTTATCTTGCCGAAGCCGCGTACAAATTATTTGAAGACGTCTATTCAGTATGAGGGTGTGGAATTATTTAATCAATTACCGTCTAACATTCGTAATATTAGCGCGTTTAACCAATTCAAAAGGGCATTAAAGATACATATCAGAATGAGCCTAGTAGACTAATGGCGACGTGTATCTCGTTGGTATATACATTTTTTACAGAGAAACTTAATTCTCATGTAAATAAAATACATTCTTTTTGTAATGAGAAATAAAGTTCTTCCAACATTACCACGTACCGAATTTAAACCTCGTGGTCGCCAAGGGCATCAGTGTACAAATTATTTAAAAATCTTACCCAAACCTTTATAACACCTGTGATAAATAAGTCCTAAGTGTAAAGGAAAAATATAAAAACGTGTCTCGTTTTAGAAATCACTTATAATATGCGATTTTCCTTATTCTCATTATACCACAAAGGTCAGTTCATATGATTTAGGACTTCCTAACGTCGCTATGAATTAGAATGAGCGACAATAACCTATTGTCTTTATTGAAAGGTATAATTTTTCTTTGTTTTAATTGATTATTTAATTATTTCAGTGGGAATAAATAACGTTTTAATAATTCATCCTAGACAAAAGAACTTCCGATTTCTATGTTTTATAATAAAATATATTCGAATAAGTTATACCACATTCATTTTTAACGATCTCTCTCGATCTCCGACTCGTTAAGTAAAATATACGCGAATCATCCTAGTTTATTGTTAAGTATTAAATATTCTAAAAGATCTTTTTTGCGAACGAGAGGTAACACTAAACTAAATTTTTAAAAAGCTGACTATGTGTCTATAATAGGGGATCTGAAAACCATTGATTGGAATGATAGCCTACGCGCTCATAATAATGTTAATGATATGGTATCTATGTTTTAATGGTATTTTTTAAATTTTAAATTTCTATTTTTTGTTTGTGAAACTTGTATTTACGTTAATTGTCACACATTTTAGATGTTGTTGTCAGTTTTTGTAAAATAATTTGTAGATTAAGTATGGTGTGTGATGTCGTAAGCCTAATAAATAAAAAAATAACGATGAAACATGCTTTCAATACGACGGTTCATGGACGTGGAAATGGTCCCATAGTACAGAAAAAACATCTTCGTCGGTCAGTATCAATGCGGGTTCAGATCTAACAGAGAAATATTAATTATGCTAGAATCATAGAAAATGTTTAGACTGGCGTATCCAACATACGTAGTTTTAAAGTCCGCTGTATCTTACGTCGTAAACATAACCTTTACGAGACTATAAATTCAACACACCCCTGCATCCTATATGGCTTGAAGTAACGACAGCGTACACGTGTTTCATGTGTGGAGTTCGGTTTCTCGGGCTAACCGTAGTTAGCGAGAATATAGTAGACGCATTATTCCAGTGGCGTAACTATACCATCTGGGGCCCGTGGCAAATTCTTTTGATGGGTATCAGTAAAAATCGTCACATTGTACTCCGTTTAATTTGAATATCTAAACTTCGAGATTATCAGCGTACTCAATTACACGTTGTGTATGTCCCACTAATGGCCATAGGCCTCCTGTCTTAGGCGAGAGGGTAGTCCGCACGTTAGCCCAATGCGTATTGGAGACTTCACATTCATCCATAGAACATAATATGGGCCCTCTTGGGTCGGGGGCCCGTGGCATTTTGCCAGCCCTGACACCCTATTGTTACGCCACTGCATTAAGCGAGGAAACCTAAACCTCATTATACAATGTGGATTAAAGTTAGAACCCTATCGTTATGGTTACCATTGTTTATATTGAAGTAACATCGCTACCATGGTAACAACTTTAAACCGCGTTTTAAAATCGATCCGAAATTGTTTGCGTAACGATTTGTGCTCCGTACACAATCCCGTCTTCATTAAAACTATTTCGTTAAGTTTAAGTCGTATTTTTAATTAGACGAAGCCAACTGACAGTAGCTAATGTCACTTTGTAAAATAATGTGGCCGTATTTAAAGTACATAATATTGATACGTTCAGTTCTTGTTCAATCAGAGGAATGAACAATGAGTGTGAATAGTTAATCATTTCAAACTATAACAGAATATTATTTCTATTTTAAAATTGTATAAAACTACTCTGATATAAGTTAGGTACTAGTAGTATTTAACTACAATCAGTTTTTTGACGGCTTAATACAAAGCAAGGCGCGGCGACTAGTGCCATCACCGATCATTAATCCATGAGTTTTTTCAATCATTCACTTTGTCACAACACTATTTTTGTTTCATTAAAAACTGACAACACCGTAAACTTCAGTTTACTTCGTCTAATTACAAATACGACTATACGTATATTTACGATTGATGATTGCAAGTAACCACAGATGATATTTCCACAGGATAACAAACCAAAGTTCTTGTCAAGAGCGTCGACCGGAATAGGAAACACTTTGCGCAATATATAAGCCAACAATTGGTTTTATATACTACGGTTGTTTATTATATTATCATGGTAAATAGTTGGCATTCATCGTGTTTACTTGATAAACATCTTAAGTACATTAGTAACGCTAAGGAAGAATATGTTTGCGTTACATTTGAAAGAATATGTTTTAACGTCATTGAATTGCTAATCTTTTAGCATACAACATATATTGTTATTAAATATATGTATATTAGAAGTACACTTAGATGATAAATTTCATATAGTCGATTTCATATAGTCTCATTAAATCATCAGAAGTAAAATTTGGGAATCCTGTAGCTCTGCGTTCAAGACGAGCAAAGATGCTATCCCCTATTGAACCCGTCTTTATAAGACACAATTCATAGCGGATAGACATAGATAACGATACAATAGCAGTCTTATCCCTGAGGTCGTAGATACGCACCCCTTCTTTGCACCAATGGACATTCTGCGCATTGGACATTGGACACAGTGAAGGAAAACGTGAAAACCAGCATGCTTAAGCCCGAAAGATGCCTATTTTATTTACCTATCTAAAAATATACATTAATCGTGAAACAAATACAGAATGCTGAGACCAAGAGACTAAAAGTTTGTAGTGCCTTTGGATATGAAAAAAAAAAATGGCGATTAAAAAAAGTGGCGGAGAGTTTATTTGACAGTTCTTCTCTTCCGTTCTACGCCCTTTATTTGAGAACTGGCACTAAATGTAAAATTATAAGCATTAATATGTATTTCTTTACTGACAAGTCATAAGTGTACAATGTGTTACCTACATGATTAAATGATTTTTGAATTTTGAATTTTATGACACAATTGAACTGGAATTCTTAATTTGTATATAATTTACTAGCCGTTTCCCGCCCGCTTTGCTGGGCGAATTAAAATATGATTTTTTTTCATATTTTTAATATTCTTCTTAGTTCTTTTTAACTTCCCACTAAGAAAATTAGAAAATTTTCGAAAATCTAGGTTTTAAAGAGAAGTTTTGAGGTTCTAGGAAGCCTCGAAGTCTCGAAGGAATATATATATATAGAAATGTAGCGATGTCATTCTTGTCACGCGTTTTTATTATTTGTAAAATGTAAATCCAATCTCATGATTACTGTGCGCCTTTCATAAACCTAATGCAAACTATAGTGTAACGTTCTTATCATAAGGCTGTATACATATCCATTTAAAGAATGTCATAAACTACTTACATTTATATTTTACGGTAGAGATAATGATTCAAGAATTTTTACATTTTAAATAAGAATTCGTTATAATCCAATAATATTATTTTTATATGCATTATGCATCCTGACAGGCCCGCTAGTGTTACATTAATACAAATTACATTAGTTTTAAAATGTAATATACCTACTATGATTTAGATTGTATTTTTCTAAATTACGGTTAAATTTAAACAAATGTTTATTAGGATACGTTGAATAAATTTTGTACAAGTTTTAGTTACTTATGTTTTTAAAGTTTGTTTTCTTTAAAAACTTAAGATTAAAAAAAAATGCAAATGGATAGCTCAGAAAGGAGTTTCATTTAAGGAGTAGATATGTATTTCCGCGGAAGGTGTCATTGTAACTTTTTATCGCAAGCTGTTATATTTTGGTTAATATGCCAAATCAGACTTTATATATCTTTTTGTGATCGTTTACTTACGTTGTGGCATATTTATCAGCAGGTTTTTGTCACTATATATTACAAAGGAAATTACGCCGCCGCGTCTCGGGCAGTAAGTCGTGTATTAAATCGATAGTGATAATTTATATACATAAGAGAAGCAATTAAATACCAAAGCATTTATATTTAATATTTATTTCACTAATGTAGGTTTACTTTATTTTAACATCAGAATTAAACAAAATATTTTTTTATTTTTAAGTACATTATTTTCCGACCATTAGATCGATCATACCGATAATAAGAAGATTTTATTAAGTATTTTACCACAAGAAAACGGTACGTTACGGTATTTAAATAATAATACGTTCATAACTTTTAGTTCGGAGACAAACGTATTCATTAATTGTGACCAGGTATAATGTATATTATTACATTCAAATATCAAAACGAATTTTGTGTTAATTTCTTTTACATGATTTCATTTGAACGTTAGAACAATACAGCTTACGTACCCGTGGTAATACGTATTGTACGAAGCGTACAAACGTGTACAAATACAGCGTACAATCGAATGATTTCATCAAATATTTTTATCCCAAAAACAAGACATTTTATAGATAGGTAGAATTATTATTAAGAATTTATTTATAATTTTATATTTAAATATACTGATGGTAACTAATAAAACTAAAAGTAAAAATACTCTTATATGTCTATTGTCTATGGTTAAAATGCCATTTATTACCACTAGAATCTTGTCAGAATTTATCTGGTTAGAAACAAGTTTAATTCCATATTAAGCTTAGGATATCAATAACTTAAGCTTAAGCTTTAGCATGTGATTTGAATTTATTTCCCGGTAATGCAAGGTTTACAGACACCTGAAACTAGTATCATTTTATCATTCGTCAATTAATTTAATCAATACTTAATAGCTTAGGCAGTATTTAGACTACTCTTCTTTTTCAAAAATATTTGTCACATCATGCGTCTTTCTGACAATACTTATTGTGGACTTTCTCATCGATTCATCTTAATATATTATATAAATAACGTGTCACGTTGTTTGTCCGTTATGGACTCCTAAACTGCCGAACCGATATTAATCAAATTTGCACACCGTGTGTAGTTTGATCCAACTTAAAAGATAGGATAGCGTACATCTCAATTTATACCCGCAATATTATTTTATTGCAAAATATTTGTTTATTATTTGATAGTCACAATTCTAACAGATGGCGCTGTGTCAAAAGTACCAATGTTTCACATAAGCTACAATTTAATGGCATAACCACCAAAAAAGCATGGTGGTCCCCATGACTGGTGTTCTCCTACCGTTTCCCTTGAATAGTTTGCTACTATGTAATATAACAAAAACCTTAGCTACAGCAACGCTTGGCCCGTCTGCTAGTAGTAATATTGTAATAATAATGCAAATCTCGTACTTAACACCCACCGATTGTTTTTTACATGAACACCTGAACAAGCATCAATCAACTTGAAGCGTCATATTCTATAAAATGTCAACAACTATCTGTAATATTGGATGAGCATAACTCGCGACGCTGTCAGCTGAGTTCTTTCATCGGTTTATTCATACCTAAAGTCCGCCCCTTTTTTTTTGGCACAGGTTTAGTTAAAGAAAATCTGTCTCTTTTCATGACGGCCTGAACACAATTGGTAAGAAAGAGACGGAAATGTACTAAAGGAATATAGTTAGAGTTATCAATATTTTAAAATATGGATATGCGATCGATGTATATGTCAATAGATATAGAACAATTGCTATTTTAGTTATTGTTAAGCGAGCGGTTAATTTTCTCACACTGTTAAGAGAAATCATTAAAAATCCACGATATGTGCCAGGAACAGAAGGCACTTGTAGATGCATGTAAAAAACACAACGAAACAGATAATGAAATGTGAATGTAACAATTATCCAGTTTTAAAGTAAGATTCGGTATTTGCAATACAAAATTAAAAAGCCGTAACGCATCCGTCTCACAAATTTAAGACTTTTTAATAATATCAAAGTAGCAAAGGCTTTTAAATTGTATGATAATACCTATTTACGAAGTTAACATGATTTTTATTTAGCATCATTTTAAAACCAAACACCATTTTTTAAAGTTTTCATAACACAATATAATTTATTTAATTGTAAAACCTAATCCGAAGATACATATTCTTAAATTATATAATACACGTAAGAGCACGAATATAAACTCCATTACAATAGTTTATAGATTCCTAATAATTATTATTTAAGTAAGATGAAAACTGCATATTATGCACACATAAAAAGTATTTTCTTATATAAAACAAAGGTTAGAGTTAAAAATAAAAATATTAAAAACTTACACTTAAATATTTTTATCCGTAATCACAAGAACGTTGGAAACGTACACACAGACTGACTCCTGCGCATGATCTAGTGACAGCTCTCAGTTTAACTTAAAGTCACGGTCGATGTGAATGTTATGTGATTTTAGAACGCTATTCTACATGGTTACGCATTCATTAATTTCATTACTTATTTATCACTATTTTTATGTATTTCAGCAGCTTTGTACTACAGCAGAAATCCATTGGAACTTAGATCTATTGTTTATGGACTGATGAAATATTTGTCCGGATTAGTCCCATTCGCGTCGCTCGTTTCTTATCTGTCTATTTTATTAGTGTTATACAATATAATTCATAATTGACGAGTATGTTAATTATGAACTGTAGAACGAAATATTTATTTCTATGACCTTATACTGTTTCAATTTTTAAGATATAAAAATTAATAAGTCAGTGGCACTACAACCTTTTTTAGGTCTGGGCCTCAGATTTCTGTATCTATCTGTTTCATGATCATTTGTCAATCTAATAGGCAAGTAGGTGATCAGCCTCCTGTGCTTGACGCATGCCGTCAAATCTTTGAGTCTTAGAGGCAATCCAGTTTCCTCACGATGTATTCGTTCACCGTTCGAATGCGCACATAGAAAGAAAGTCCATTGGTGCATAGCCGGGGATCGAACCAACGATCCATGGAATGAGAGTCGTAAGCCGAGCCCATTTTTAAGATCAATTAATATTTTGATAATTTGATTAACTTGATATATAAAATTGTAAGAAATGGCAGTCTAGAGTGGCCGATTAGCAATTGATTTTTATTTCTCTAGGGGCGGTAAAGAAGAACATCCTGGAAAATGAGCATGCCATGTTTAAATATGTTGTGTGGTTATGATGGAGGATAGAGTGCTACCTTGAAAGTATCTTGTTATAGAATACAAGTTCAAATTCTGTGACTCCTAATAGCGAAAGTGATTGAGATCTCTACTTCAATGTTGAGTATTTGTAACGTGCGCCAAGGTTGAAACAGCGCTGCATATATTAAAACAATGAAGTATATCGAAATTACATACAAAATTCTCAGAAGCGCCGTCGCTATCACTATTAAATATATAGATTACCGGCGTAGTGTCGGAGTGCTTTTCTTTTTTTTTTAAATGACGAGACCCATGTTGGTGGGTGCGTTGCCGACCTTTTAGAGTGCAGTAGTTATTTTTCTTTGCCTTTCGTCCGTTCTATGCCTTTGATTACTACTTTTTTTTTAAATAATATATTTTTTTTATTGCCGTACATACGTGCATTATGTTACCTACATTGATAGAGAGTTATTTTTTTAATAAAATATTGACGCCCATGTTAGTGGGTGCGTTGCCGTCTTTTTAGAGTGGAGTATTTAATTTTCTTCGCCTTCCGTCCGTTGTATGTCTTTGATAACTATTTAGTCATTTCTATAATCATATTTTTTATTAACGTACATAAGTGTGCATTATGTTACCTAGATAAATAGAGAGTTCATTTGTTTTTACACATACACACTTGCAGTATACTTGACTTGCGCTATACCGCAAGTCTCAAAAAAGATAAGACGCTTGGCCTCGGCTGGGAGAACGTTATTATTTGAATAAGAAACATTTAGATTTCGGATTTCGATAACGGTTCGATTGTTCGATAAAAATTATTTAAGATAAAAAAATGTCTTAAAGAATATGATAACAATGATTGATTGTCAATAAAACATACTATAATAATACCTATCGATGGGACAAGATAAATATATTATATGAATATTAAAGCAACTGAATGATTGTATTATATTATTCAAATTCGCATCGCGATAGTAGATTTTTGCTTTGCACTTTTAAAATCGTTGATTTGAATTAAAATATATCATGTACAAAACAAAAAAGACTACAAAAGACCAATCAGAATAGAGCGTACAATCGTTAATCCTTTTGTTTTACATGGACTGTTCTTGAGTACAAAACACAGCTATGAAATACTTTACTACTTAAATAAATTTAATACATTTTTAAATACCTTTTCTAGTTACCCACAACACAGGACCTCCCTAGTGTGGGGACTAGCGATATATGAATTCTGTCATAAACCCTTTTGTCATAAATAAAGTTTTTATTATTATTATTACTTAGAAAACGGATTCTAAAGTAAAACACTTCTAAATGATATACGCTGTCTAAGTACGAGTTTTTGAAGTATAACGCCAAATTTCTGCAAAAAGAGAACCTCAAATGCTCTTTTTATAAAAAAAACAAGTTATAACGATTACCGCTGGTAATTCGAAATGAATGGAAAGGAGAGGAGACGGTTTTCCCCACGATGTTAAGAATTTAAACGTTTGCACAAGTGTCAAAACAATATAAGAAAAATAAGCCTTCAGCGACAGTTCAAATCCTTAAAACGAATTAAATTATTATACAAGTCGCGGCGTGTGCTAGCTGACATTAAAAAAATTACAAGTTGACCAGATAACTTCTTCCATTGGGTATTTGAAGTCAGTAAAAAACCAAATAGCCTCCCGTAATTGTAAACATTAAAAGTTTGAAGTTATTTAATTTAAAAAAATACAATAATAAGGCACAAAGGCTGTCCATCTGTTTTCTTATCTACTACTAGATATTTATCAAAAGTTAGAAGACGTATCTACTTTGTCCACTTCATCAGTAGATTATATATATGTACAATGTGCTAATATTTGGTTAGCTTATTTACGTCTGAGGATGAAACTGATTTTAATAGTAAGATGAATTAACATCATTTGTCTTTCTTTATTTTACCTGAGGTCTTACACTGTAACTTCCAATAACAATACCACAGAGTTCCAATAGTAAATTTTTGTTCCGCGCGATCCCAAGGTTGCGACAGTATGGCTATGGGTATTAAATAACTACAAAGTAGTTGCATACAACAACGGATCGGAATCGCTGTCGCAACTGGAAGTTACAGAGAACGTGCGCTGTTTTGTGATATCCTAATTTTATTTTTAATCGTCTAAAATTAGGTTAAGATTTAGAATATCATTAAAAATTTTACACAGAGACCTAATCGATGTGTATCTATCTATCTATCTTGTTTACATAGGACACAATGTAAAAAATGCTTTGCTTTTATTTTGCAAAACTGACTTAAATGTTCCAAGAACATATGCATACGATATTTAAACGTAAAATTAATTCGACACACATTTTCTCATACATATTATAATTATAAATTGAATATCAATGTAGGAGCATTGACCAGGTATTTTAAATAATTCTTTGTTGCTATAATTTCCGGAATGTACAGTTGCAGATGAGGCAAAGACAAGAGGCAGAGGCAAGACCTGGAGCGAGGTAAAATACGAAGCTCAAGACCGAACGCAATGGAGACACTGATGGACGTCCACTGCCCCATCCAGGATATTAAGCCAAAAGTTTCCGGAAAATTATCAAAAGACGTTTAATGCGCAGTCATTTTCAAAATTTTAACTTCAAAAATAACACGTGTGAACTTCTAGTATGTGCCTAAAATCTTGCGAAGTTATGTGCCCACATATGCAGTTTAGATATACACTTAACATCAAATAAAGTGTCATTGTAACTGAATGTTTCATCTAATTCAGGCTCGTTGCACGACGTTATTTTCGTTAGAAATCCCCTTGCTGCCATCACATATGTCCACCGAAATCAATCATCAGTTAATAGTTACAAATATTTGCATTAATGCTCTTAATTAACGGTTTCATGACAATATATTAAACGCGGTCTCATAAAATTTTACATTTCCCTTGATGATGTTACACTCGACAATTCGGTGTTAGTATTATATGAAACTGTTGCTTGATAATGAGAATTAATATTACCAAAAATTTAATAATTTGAGAAGTTTTTAACAGCTAAATTCTTTAACCCATTCTGTCTTGCCTCTAAGTATCGACTCGGATTCTTCTGTTACTATCTTATGTCATAATTTGTATTCAGGCGCTAAAACGTGTAACTGACTCTTGATTTATATACAATATACGCAATAACCCTGTCTTAACCAATTTATTCTTAACTACGGCAAATCGGTATCACATATCCGGTAAACCTAGTGAGGTTACCACAGATAACTAAAGTTGTAGTGACTTAGATTAAAAAAATTCGCGAGTTACATAACCTAACATTAAGTTACATGTATACATTTTTGTGAGCAGTGTTGGCCTAGTGGCTTCAGCGTGCGACTCTCGTACCTGAGGTCGTAGGTTCGATCCTCGGCTGTGCATCAATGGACTTTCTTTCTATGTGTGCATTTAACATTTGCTCGAACGTTGAAGGAAAACATTGTGAGGGATCCGACATGTCTTAGACCCAAAAAGTCAACGGCGTATGTCAGGTACTGGAGGCTGATCACCTACTTGCCTATTAGATTTCAAAAAATTATCATGAAACAGATTCAGAAATCTAAGGCCTAAGAGGTTGTAGCGCCACTGATTTATTTATTTTATTTTATATATTTTAGTAAATAATTAGAAGGGTAAACCAAATGTTAACAATCATCGCACACTTAAACCAAAATGAGCCCCTTAGTTTTTCTTACACTCATCAATTATTGTAATATACCATTCTTGTTTCCGATAATGACCAAAAAGGTCGAATCCTTATGTTGAAGTGTCACTTAGATTTAAGAACCCTTAAATAAGCCAAGTTAGCTTTTTGTTAGCGTTGCAACCCCACTACCCCTAATTTTATGTTAGCTATAAGCTCATATTTTAAACGATTGTTGACAACCATCTTTAAACAAAGCGTATCATTTAGCATTCATCAACAAACGCCACCGCCTACTTAATTCGCGTCTATTTCAAAAAAATAATGAATACTCATTGATATAAAATATTTCATGAGATGTCAATTTACTTTACAACGGTATTACGTTGTCACTTTAAACAAAGGTCTTAATGCATAATGTTTTATCATTTAGATATTGAGCGTATAAAGTACGTCATTTCAGATTGGTTTTTACTTTTTACCGTCATCGCTTCTAATTCAAACATACAACACGAGATTCGATAAAAGTGTGTTTTAAAAAGTTGCGTTTTATTAATTCAATAGCATAAAAACAAAAAATGCGACTAGTTATTTAATAAATATAACAAAACTTTCAATCTTTAGACATTGGTGGATGGTCATGTTTCGGCTGCACCACATTCTTTTCTGAATCTTCTTTTCGCCGCCTAAGCGGTCCTTTATTCCAGTTATCGGGGTAGCCGTATTTGTCCACATCATCCCACCATTGAGGCTCACCTGTACCCCAGATAACATAGATAATGTTAGTGCCGACTAGCACGGCGAACACAGTCCAAAAGGCTATCCTCCACTGCGATATTGTTTGCTGAAACAAAATGAAATGATTCCTTTTTTAAAAAATAAAATGTAGTGTGGCGGCGCGTATGTTTTTCCCCCGTATTTTAAATGTCAAAATCGCCAGAAGGGTGTGACATAATGTGAATTTGTCTTTTTTGTTTCGCAAACCAAAAACGCATACCTTCTATTATAAATTTGTCATTATAAAAACTTGAATGACATTGTAAGAGGCTACGGTAGAATGCGTCATTTACCAACCTTTGACCTAAATTTCGTCAACCGTTAACGATGATAATGCGCCTAATTTTATAATTCTGCATTTATGTACACCCTGTAATGTCTTTTTAAATAAAAGACATACTAAGACTCATTCCATTCTCAAAAAAAAATTATTTTCACGCTTATGTTAACACTTATTGTTTAAGTTTTTTAGGGATTTTCAAGTAGGTTTAAAAAGTATTTAAAACTAAGTTATCAACCGTAAAGATAAATAACAAGTTGTCGACTATTTAATTTTTTAATTAATATTATAACTTCATTTAGGAAAACTATGCTTCGTTTCATTCGCAATCTAGAATTTTCGAAAACGCTTTATAATACACCTGTTTCACTCTTGCTGTTTAAGCGGTTTTTGATAGTCTCATTAATTTGATTATACTTACATCTGGTGTCAACAGTCCAATGAGATATGGTGTAATTATTCCCGAGACAGCCGCTAGACCATTCACCATGGCCGAGCAGGTTCCGGCGTAATTTGGGGCAATGTCCATAGCGTTTATTTTAACGCTACTATAGAAGCCAGCCATGAACGCCATTGAAGCGATAAAGAAACCAACAGCCTTGTACCGGTCGCATCCGGAATATGAGGCCAGAATTATAAATATTGCAGGCAGTGTTGAGGCTGTAAAAGACAAAACATTAGTAGGTAGGGTCAAATACGTATTGAAAGGAAATTTCGTGCATGGTTGGAATTCGAACGCACAATACACGTTCCTTGTAAACCCACTTCAAAAAAACCATCATCAAAATATGTGTGTATTATCATCATCAAAATATGTCTAGAAGCTTTTTTTTGAATTTGGAAATTATAATTGTGAATCAATAATATAAATACTATAAATTACGAATATTTTGAGATGATTTTTATTTAAAACTAACGAACCCGAAAGACCTGGACTACACACATTTTAAAAATCATCTAATTATAAATCATTCTCTAATCCACTTGAACAAACACAAAAAATTTCTCAAAATCGGTCCAGCCCAGTTTAGTCACAGTTTACGAACACACGCACAGAAAATAAACAAATAAGAACACTCAGAAGATAAGAAGAGAAATAAAAGCTACATTAATTTCCGCATTTTAAATATTGGTTGGTTTAATTTTTCTAAATAAATTTTATTCAATACAAAATAAAACGTATACATACACACTGTAGTATAAATTTTTCTTCCTGTTGTTATATTGTGCCACTTCTTACGTATGCAGTAATCACAGAGCGATGCGAATATAAACGAACAAACATACATGGCTATGTATGGTAACGCTGACATTAAGCCTGTGTCCTTTATATTGAATTTGAGTACTCCTGAGAAGTACTTGGGTAGATCTGTTATCATTGTGAAGTATCCCCAGTCATGGCCGACCTGAAAAAAGAACAAATGTTTTAAAACGTTTACTATTAGCCCGCTAAAGTTTCTAATTCAACAAATAATTATAGAGAGGATATTAATAAAATCGAATGAACCTACTATGACATCAATATAGGGATACAATCTATATGCCAATTTTAGTGCTGTAAAAATCAAATAACGTTTGCCGGGTCAACAAATAAATATGTAAAAGAGTGTTTTTTATAAATCGAATTCAATTAAAAATTTGACTGACATGGCTGTTATTTTGATTTTTTATAGAAAAGTGGGCTCGCGAGTGCGTCGCCGGCCTTATATTCATCAATATGCTAAAACTTATGAACATTTTTAAACATCCATTATAATAACTTACAGCTGCTAGGATAAGAGCCCATAGAGGTCCAGATCGCAATAGAACCTTGAAAGGTACCGGATTTAACTTTTGGTGCAGTCCAGACGCAACGATATTTTCGTTAAGATAACGTTTCTCTTCATCTGATATAAATGGGTGCAAATTTGGTGTACTGTAGCAAAGGAATACCTGAAATTATTGTTACGAAGTTTATAAGCATTATATAAACCATACATTTATCGTAAGAATGTATTTATTATATTATATTTGACAACCAAACAACGATACAAATATTTGATTAATATTAAAAATATTCTTAATTTGTTGAGGTTTATAACTATAATTGGAAATTGTTAAGTACACATTAATAATCTTTTATTATTTAAATTGAAAGTCCTACTGGCTACACAAGAATACCAAGACCAGTTAACAAAGTATTGAAGAAAAGAAAAAGTTGAAGAAAGAAAAGCTTTTCTTTAAAACTAAGGTGTGTTAAGATTTTATTGTCACACCTTCGTTTCATGTAAAGAAGGAAGCAGTGTCTCGACCAGATTCGTTTCTTTACATTTTTAGTTAAGTTTGTTGATATTTGCCATAAAAGGAAATAACAGTTATTATCAACCTATCTTACGTAGCGAACTCAGGCCGCCAAGTTTTTCCCCGCCAAGTTGTTACGGATGTTGTCGGAGCGATAAAGGCGTTTTGTGACTCATACAAAATTCATTATCAATAACAAAATACTCAACATAACCCGCAAGGATAACATTTTTTGATAAAACACTAAAATTTCTTTAAATTACTATACCTTGAGATGAACTCACCCAAAACACAAACCAAATGATACCAAGGCCTCCAAACACGTAAAACACATTCGCCCAATCTCCACCATCGGCTAATAGCAGGCCTGATATTAAAGGCCCTAGAATATTCCCAACTTGTGCTCCGCCAAATATCATTGCACCGAATCTGGCTCTCTCTGCAGGTGGTACCCAACGAGCCAATAATAAAACAAAGGCTGGTGTCACTGGTCCCTGAGGAAGTAATAGGAACATGTTATATGATAAATATATACTCATGTACTCTGTATCTTAATTGTTTAGTATTTTTTTTGATGGAATCTCGCTGTTGGCCTCAGCTCAGGCTGTTAGCGAGCATAGCTCGACCGGTTGGGCGTTTCCCGCGACTAGCGCAAGGGCAAGAAACTCGGTCCTCGGCTGGGGCCGTCATTGGGTGGTCAATTGCCTGAAGGGCAGGACGGAAGCTCACTGGAGTGAGCGAAGAACGAAGTCCACGCCATCCCCGGTGCAGTCGGTTTTTACCCTAATCTGATTTTGAATATTATTTGCCGCGTGGGCGGCTTTAGATTAGTCTTTGGCTACGATGATTGGATCATCCGGATACGTTAGGACACATCTGGGCCTCCTACGGGCCTTTTTTGTCGGGAAGGTATCCTGGTACCACCAATGAATTTTATTTTGTGTAAGCGCAATTGTCACTTGATATACCAAGCGAAAAAATCGTGAAAGCAACCACCATGTTTTAGGAGCACACATAGAAGATGTGCGTAAACCAGCACTTATTATGGGCATTAATGGAGGCCTAAAAATCATAAGGAGACTAAATAATCTGAATTCTCTGTCTGAAAAAACAAATGAATAACCAATCTCACCTCACCAGCACCTTCTATAACCCTTATTATAAATAAACCCGTCGCTCCTCCAACTGTAACTGCCCATGGCGTAATAATAGTCGCAATAGATGTACACAATAAACTGATGCCAATCGTCCATTTACCGCCAAATTTTTCAGCCATAAGACCTCCAGGTAAATGGGTTAGTACATAACCATAATAAAAGGCACTTAGAAGGAATCCTTGCGTTTTCTCGTCCCAATCATATCTCTCTCTACCCTGTAATATTAATGATAATAAAGATTTTATCTATATATACTCGTATATAAGAAAAATGGTCTTCGTTTGAGGCTCCTTCACGCCTAAACCACAAATTTGTCCTAGATGGCTTATGGCTATTTATTTTTTAAATTCCAACGTTCCTTCATTTTTTTATTGCTGTTTTACTTTTATGAAAATTTATACATACGGACTTCACCGCGGATACATTCGGGGAAGCTTCCTAGAACGTCAAAACGTCAACATCTGTTAAAACCTCGATTTTCGAACATTTTCAATTTTCTTAGCGGGAAGTTAAAAAGAAGAATATGAAAAAAATAATAATAATGAAACATAAAATTTTATTTATTTCCTATTTTAATTCGCCCAGCAAAGCAGGCGGGAAACGGCTAGTTTTGATTATAAAGTAGTAAATTTGGATTGTAAGTGAGATTGTTGGGGGTAATCTTGGATCTACTGCTGAACGGATTTAAAAAATACTTTTACTAGTAGAAAGCCACGACATATGTGAGTATCATAGCTAGACATTATAAATGAAAAGACTTTCGTGGTAGTAATTAGGAAAGTAAGTTAGAGAAAAAACGGTCGAAAGAAAACGTTTCTTAAGAACGCTGCCTTAACGAGATATTAAGTTTTAGAGAAAAGTTATAGTCATATATCTAAGTTTTGTATAATATTAAACAAGTCCTCCGCCGCGTCTGTCTGATCGCAATAAACTCGAAAACTACTGCACGGTGACCAACCAATAGTTAGTATTAATATTCGTAAGAAAGTTTAAGGTACCTATATAATGTAGAAGATTACGGTTGCACGTGTCGCTAGTGTCATGAAATAGCCTTTGTACAGCTTGCTAGCTAGTGGACTGTAAAATGTGTGTTTAAAATTTATAGGTATTGAATGTCAGGTATACTATACAGATAATATATAATATATGTAAGGTATGTATGAGCTGTACGACCTCTAAATTTCACCAACATCATCTTGATGGTTGAAGGTCTTCCACAGCCCGTTTCACAAGGCATTCTCTTTTGCGAACTAGCGAACTGTGGAATCGACTCAGGGTGGGGGTCTTCCCTCAGAGATACGACCTCCAAATATTTAAAAAGCGAGTGTACTCCTCCCTCAAAGGCCGGCAACGCACCCACTAAAATGGGTGTCTATGGGCTGCGAAGACTGCCCTTTTTGGTCGTCCCGCAAGCTCGTTTGCCCCCCTATTATATAAAAAAAAGCAAGCTGCACTAGACAACTACATATATGAGACGGTGAGAAGTAAGAACCTAACAACCCTACGGATCCCTACGCCCTACAGACGTACCATAACACATAAATAGTTAATATATCAATAAGCACGGGATTCTGCACCAAGAGACCTAAGATAACAGACGGAGCCTTACGGGTAGGATCAAAGGTTCGAGGTGGTGGAATTATCTCAAAGCTATCGGGCAGGCTCACCACGATAATGGGCTTAAAGTAGTCTTCGCATACTACGATATAGCTAAAAAAAGATGCAGAAATGACTAAGACTGCTTGAGAAGTGGTGACATCACTTGTATCATTATCTTCAGTAAGAGATGATTCATGTGTCAGATAAAAAGAAAATCAAGCGTGTGATAACAGTGACATATATGATAAAAAAGTAAAATCAAAATAACCGTTTCACGTCTTGATAATGTCAGTCAGGGTGCTACGTCATCGTTCAACTTCAGAGGATTTTTTTTTCTTCTTTAATTTAGATCTATATAATAATGACACTTCATGAAAGTAGTGTAAAGGCTGAAAATTAGAGTGGTAAGTAATATGTACGAGGTAAGTTTGCGGGCAAGAATTAGTAACAGTGAAATTCGCATGTGTATTAAGGAGAAAGAGAAGAGAAGTAGAATGATAAGGACACGAAATTAATGTCAAATCAGGTCAAAGGTACACATAACCGATCGATGTGAGAGTGAAGTAAGCGAGAGAGGTAGATAAGGACGGTAAACAAGTGGAGGTCTGTGGTCTTTCGGAAACAGGCGTGACCTATAGAGACCATATAGTAGAGATTGTAGACCCTATAGTAATTTGCCTCCTGACATTCCTGTATAGAAATATTGTATATTTTCTGGACTAAGCAAACTTTTTTCAGTGAGATTACCAAAACTCTTTGACCACTGATTTATTAGTATACGTTTTATTTCAGAAAGTAGTACATAAACAAAACATGAAATCCCGCCAGCATTGCTCCCACTAAAAATGTATCCATGGGCTGCGATGAGTGTCCTTGAGCATCCCCTAGGCTCGTTTGCCCCCTTATTATATAAATATCGGACATTTTAATCAATACATGCAATAGTTTCGTTTCTTTTCATATGTAAAAAGCTTGTTTTAACGGAATCTCGCTGTCGGAATTAAGGGCATCTCAACTCCGCTGTTATGGCGAGCGTAACTCAGTCGGAATGGGCTTTTTTCCGCGACCAGCGACTTTGCCTGCGAGGCTCAGACCTCGGTTGGGCCGTGATGGGGTGGTCAATCGCCTGAAGGGCCTAACGAAAGCTTAGGAGTAAGCGAAGTACGAAGAAAAGTTCCATGCCTTTTCGGGTGGTTTTTTACCTCAGTCTTTTGAGCTGAAATTGCTATCTTATAGGGCGGACAAAAAACAATTGCCGACGAATGTAAGTAACATTTGTATCGCAAATTTCCAAGGGCTTAAATCAGGGATACGGATATTAAGAGAACTACAGGGAATTTAATTATATAAATAACAAATATCCGATTTTGGTGGATGATACTTAGTTGAAATATTTTTTTTATTAATCAGACAAATACAGTCCATTGATTGATTAGTGAGTTAGTAACAATAGTTTCTTAAGAATTATGTTAGAGAATTAGTAAAAATAAGGAAGAAGTAATTAAATAAAAACTATCAGGTACAAAGCCCTGCGGAGATGTCAGAGCAGTGTCGTAAAGCACTCCATTCTTTCGAGTCATTTTAATCGGAATGGTTCATATTAGTTTTCGAGAAATTTGTCGACATATACTTTAGTGCAAATAGATACTTTACATTATATAGTTCCAACAGTAACACACAGTATATTTTGATGCATACTCAAAATACACAATAATTAAAACAGAAGACAAATGTTCATATAAACTCACAGAATCCAGTACTACAGTATTATTACTCGTTATTTCTGGTATGGCACTCATGGTAGGCACTGGATCTGGACAAGTTTCACCCACAATATGCTCTGATGGCGCCACATGTAGTACCATTTGGGTTATAGTCATGCTCAAACATACACGCATAGTGAAGGAGTTGGCCAGAGCAAATAATCCCAAAATACCGATAACATAGCGCTGTGGGATAAACGTCACTGAAAAGTTTTAAATTAATTTAATTTAAATTGTCTTTTTCAATGTACAGTTTACTAAATCGTTAAATTTTCTGTTCAACAACTTTATAAGTGCGACAATTCACCTTGAATAGCCTACATACACACATAACCCCAAGTAGGCCAACACAGCTTTGTTTATTATTTTTTTGTCTAAGAAAAAATCACTTTTATGCGATTAATGCATTGGTAATTATTATACCATACCTACGCCAATTCAAAAATTGCTTATTATTATAACACCAATAATAATGTTATCAAAGTACGTATATACAGTAAATAGAGATCATTTACGTTAAACTCTATAGTACATAAGTTACACATTCAAATTAATTTTGGAATAATTACCTCTGTTGAGAACAAGCCGCCATCCCTTCAACGTCATTTTGTTTTCAACTGATCACAACACAAACACTGCGTAAACTATATGAAAAAGACGTTAAACCACGAGATGACATTATCAAATGAACACATCTGATCACTGATAATACTGCCGCATGATTTAAGATAAACGCAGCCAAAAGAAACTTATTATAAACATGCCAAATATGAATGAGAACTTTTTATTCTTACGTCATCTATATTTGAACCGTTTAGCCCTTGATATTAGAAAGTTAGTTTATATAGTCAAGGAGAGTGTTTAAAAGTTCATTAATTGTAATAACGTATTGCAACGACTAGTTTTAATCAGCCATGTTCCAAAATAATGCCAGTGCAATGAAAATAGGCCGATTATACACGCTGTAAGACTGTGAATTATATGTAACTGTAGCGGTTTTTGAGCAGGAATGCATTCATGTCAAAGTTGTAACACTGTGTGAGCCAAGTGCATGAAAATAGGACAATGTAGAGTAACTTGAAAGAAACCGTGATGTTTCTCGTCGTGAGGGAGCGGCGGTTGAGCACTTACTTCTTTATATAGAAATCTTTTAGAATTAGAAAGCAGATACTAAATTCTGTAACCAAGACCAAGGAATTTAGCTTTATCACATTCTGTATGAATCGCATTAGTGAAAGCATTTATGCTATCTGAGTCAGTCATGTTTGATGTTGGAGAACACGGAGCCAGTCACTTAATTTAGCATTTTCATAGAACTAATTTTACTTCATTTATTATTATTTATTTTCTCTATCACTTAATACACCTTGAACCAAGAACTAGACTTACACTTTTAGATAATAATTTCGTATAAATATACTTAAATGGTTTTATTTTGTTTCCCTTTCCAATTGTACAACCGAAGGAGAATGTTAGGCCTTTTGTATTGTAGCGCGTGTATCGCACGTGTAAGAATTTGTTATATTCGGTTTTATTGACCTACAAAAACAAATAATTACTTTTAATGCAACAGTATCAATTCAATTTAAGGTATTTGTTGTGTAATAAATGTATTATTATCTGACCATTACTCAAACTACTGGAGGACATTGTCGTGAGTAAACTGACAGGTCCAATAATTAAATGTTATCTATATAATTAGTTTGCCGCAGTCTGATAGTTTAGGAATTACGGAGGGAAATACAAAATTATTGGATTTGCGTTCCCTAATTGCCATCATTTCATAAAATCTGATAAAAGCAAAGAGACTGATTGCAGATGCATTAAAAAAAGTATAATTCATATACTATACTAAGTTTTTTTTTTTGAAAAACAGGACGGGCAGAAGGCTCACCTGATGTTAAGTGATACCGCCGCCATTGGACGCTCTCCATTCCGGAGGACTCGCGAGTGCATTTTCGGCCTTTTAAGAGTTGATACGCGCTTTTCTTGAAGTACCTTAAGTCGAATTGGTCCGGAAATACTTTAGTGGACTGGTTCCAAAAAACGCTCAGTTGTGGAACGACGGACGACGGATGGAATTTTGGATTCTGCCTCGACGTCCGATGATGAAACACTGCTGCAGGTATTAATCCAAACAACTCCTCTGAACACTCTCCATGGTAAATGCGGTAGAAGATGCAGAGTGACCCCACATCTCTACGCAACGCCAAAGGATTAAGCCGCTCGGAAAGGGATTGTTCAAGCGGAAGGAGCTGGTACTGGTGTTCTAACGCACAGAGGTGAGTACAGTGCCCATATGGGGCCGAATCTGCGCTTTACACAGATGCATGCGGTGGCCCGGAGTGAAGTTAGTTAATTACGAAATTGAGACCTGGCTGTGGTCCCTTAAGTAGGGACTGAGTAAATTGACCGACTTGATATTACATAGATCTCACAACTTTTACGGTCGAGGGACTACTTTAATTGCATAATATTGTTTATATACCAAGAAGTAATTAATTTGTCGAGTTTATAAGAAAATCCTTCTTCAGAAAGGTAAATGATATTTGTGGCTACTATAAACAAAAGTAGATTGTCATAAAAAACAAAACGAAATTATTAAAACCTTATAATTTTACAATTTGTCACGAGAAGTTAATAGTTCTTAAAGTATAAATAATCTAGAAAGTATATAAAGCTTGTGGTTACGTACGAATTGATTACGAGCTTAAAACGATTTCTAGACGTTCTTTTTCTTTGTTCACGGCCAGCCTTAAAAACATGTTTGTATAATCTACAACCTTATATAATTACGTATTATTATGATAACAGCATTGTTAGCATGGAACGTGTTATTGAAATGGGCATATATATATAAAAACGCGGTAATATTAACTTAACGGCATATCGGTACAAATACTTTATTCAATAAATCGTAAGTTTTCTACTAATAAATAATAATAATAAAAATGGCTTTTTTGTTCCGAAACTCTGATCTGTGATCATTGATTTATTTTTTTGTTCCACTACAGTAGGTACATATCTCGGAGATAAAATATAAAAAAAAATATATCACAGATCACATCGGAATATAAAATAAGTTTGCTAATTTTTTTTTGAATTTTTTTTTTTTTTTTAGACAATTGACCTAGTCCCATGCTAAGCTGGTTAAGCTTGTGTTATGGGTACTAGGCAACGGATATACATACATATTATAGATAGATAGACACATAAATACATATTTAAACACCCAAGACCTAAGCACAACACCAAATGCACATCACATCGATGTTCGTCTTAGCCGGGTATCGAACCCGGGACCCATGGTTTCGCAGTCAGGGGTACTAACCACTAGACCAATGAGTCGTCAAATTTGTATACCCCTAGATATAAAAGTAATAATGTGATTATTGATTCATAATTTTAACTTATATAAAACCTTAATGGTATTTATATAAGTATATAGCTTTATTTATGTATTTGTAAGACATGACGGATAGTGCGGATAAGTTGGAAGTCATGTTTATCGTGGGTTTTTTCATGACGATTTATCATTTATCACATGGTATCGAGGCGGCTGTGGCTGACGTTGTGATTGACTGTGCGATTATTATTGTGCATATCGATGGTCCCTACATATATAAAGGCATGTCAAAATTCAAATTTTTGCAATTTCATTTTGTCTTTATCTTGCTATACCTTTACATGTATGTAATTTTTTTTTGTTGATGTCGTATATACAACAACTTTACACATAAATATACCTTTGTACTATGATTTTAAAAGCGCGCCAATCGATGCGAGCGGGAGTCTTGTTGAACTTAAACGTCATTTACGGGAGTTTCCCTAGTAAAATGCACGCATTTGACAAATATTATAATACAACTAGCAAACTCGGCGAACTCCGTTTCGCCAACAGATGGCTTCGTTTTATGTAACATTTCATTTGGTGATCCCGCTTTTCTGTTGATTTTTTTTTGCTATAAACCTCACGGAGCCCGAGACCTTTCCAACGAATGCAAAATCGTGGAAATCGGTTTTTGAGTTCTGGAGTTATAGCGTCAGGAAGGAAAACCCGACTTATTTTTATATAGTAGATTAAGTGGTGTGATTTTATAGTTACTTTGCATTATATCACAATATTACTGTGAAACATGAGTAACAATAGATCAAAATTATTAGTGGATATTGCTATCTCTAAAAATACTACTTTAAATTCGTTTCTAAATCGTTTCACTATGCTAGCACGTCAAAACTTATTCGATTTATTTTGGAATCTAGGGTATGACCAGTGGTGTTTGATTGCGAGTCATATATCGCAAATAAAAAAAAGCAATGGACCCAGAATTCTAGAAGATTAAAAGGGCTCTGTAATTAGGCATGTAAATAATATTTAGAGCGTGAATTAGGTTTAAAAAAATCTTCCATTTGTATATTGTATGGTGTAATGAATAACAAATAACCAAAGATAAAGCTACTAGCGTAAGGCATAATAAAGTTATCGTCAATCAACAGTGAAACATTCGTTGTCACATACCGAAAAATCAGTGCGACTTATGTCACTCAATGAAAAACATTAACTCACCATTGGATAGTGAGAAATTAAAGTATAAATTACATTTCGAGAACAAAAAACTAGCCAGAGAGATGAAAAACGTTGATACAATAGAAGCTCAATCGAACCCATCAAAAATGTGTACAGCAATGTTTGATTTTCAGTAAGTTAATAACATCCCGCATGCTAACATCAGTATTTTACTATTTTTGGTGCTGGAATAAAAGAAGCAGTTTGTTACATGTGGGAAGGAACAATTGCTAGACGCTGAGCTAGTGACGTAACAAGTTGTTTGTTTTCTTTGGTGTTAAAGATTTTAGATTCTTGTCAGACAAATGCGTAGACTAGCATCGAAATCGTATTGTTGTTATGTACTTGTTTGTAAGTAACAAATTTAAGACAGACTTGTGGCATCGTTTCTTTGAAAAGAGACATACTCAAAACGAGGCAGACAGAAACCTTACTCATATTAATGAAGTCCAGATTGATGACGAAGATGATTAATTAGATAACTTAGTAACTAATTCATTTTATTTTTTATTTACATGTTGAAATAATTATAAATAAAATAATAATTAGTCTGAATAAGCTGTTATGATAATTCGATTAGTTATATCTTTAGATGAATAAAATAATATAATAGTTTATTGTTAATCTCTTTTTAGAATAGTTGATTGTGAAGCATTAACTGCACCGTTATTTTCTATTTAAAGTTTCTATTTAATTGAGCCTGTTTAAAAAAGTAGATAAGACGATTATTGAAAATCATTGTGATTATTATTTTAATTCAGTACATGTCGTTATTCATATTCCCCTAAGGCCGTAATACTCCAATAAAAAATAATCACGTATAAAGAGATATGTCCACAGAAGTATGTTTTACTTTAAAGGGTAAAGATCTTAGAATATTCATGTCGTACTTTCATTATAATAACATAAGTACACGTTTTAAAATAAAATTTAAAGAAAAACTAGTTGACATCGTTAATTTGATATCTCCTACGTATAAACGGTTGACTTATTCTTGACCGACAGGGTTATATTAAATTTATAATTTAGAAACAGTATCTATAGTTCTTCATGAAAACATGTACAAATGTACAAATGTTTAATAGAGTCATAAAATATCTTGTAAATCATTTCAGAAAAAAAATCATGTCAAAATGTGAATACATGAATTTCTAGAGGGATTCAAAATTATTACGCACTCCGGAAAACCTCTAACGCTTTGTACGTAGGGTCCGTCAAAAAATAGATAATAATAATGATAAAAATATATTAAAAAACAAATATTAAAAAATAATTTAATAAGACAAAATATAAAGTAAATTCAAAGTCAGGTACATATACATAAAAACTTAATATCAAGATAATACAACTTAATTTCAACACGTAACAGGGTATTTTTAATAAATTATTGTTTGCGTATAGCAGAGAGGAACGAAGAGAAACTAAATTATTATTTGTTATGGTAAAACCGTAGATAAAGACGTCTTAAACTACAAATACCTTTTAATAATTTAAAAAAAGAATCATTTTGGTGTTCGAATTTCAAAACGTCACACAAATAGCATTAACTCCAATTTTGATTCTACTTTAATTTATTACTAATAGCCACACTTATAATATAGACATAAACGTTGGTTTAATATTTAGAATAATTAAAAATAAATTAAATTTTACTATTTATACTAAACTAATGTTCAAGGCATCTGCACAAAATAGATAAAAGTAACAATTTTGTCAAATTTCATTACAAAAATGTCGATCGAGCTTATGATTTTTTTTATAAAACATTGCACAGTTGCCACGTATTACTCCAAGGACGATTATTCTCTATCTTAACGTCATTCAACGTAAGCTATTAACAATTTTCACTTTTAAACAGAAGTGTCGGAGTGGTCAGGAGTAATTAAACGAAATAAATTTATAAAGAAACTAGAATATCACAAACACGACAAACTTTTCACAGTTCTAGTTTTTCTTTTATTTTTTTCTCTGGTGTTTCTGAATCATTTTCTCTCGTTGGCAAAGGCCCGTGCTTCCACCCCGCCGGATATCCATTTAACTTGACGTCGTCCCACCATTCTTGTTGTCCCTTACCATAGATTACGAAAACGAAATTCGTTACGAAAAGCACCACAAAGCACACCCAAAATGCCACTCGCCATTGTTTGAGGGTAGACTGAAAAATATTTTTTAATTAATTTTTAAATTACAATACGATACGAGCAAATCATTTGCAATTCGGTAGATACTAACATTTGGAGTAAGAAGTCCAATCAGATATGGCGAAACAATACCAGATATAGAGGATATTCCATTGACAATGGCTGTTGTAGTACCCGCATAGTTGGGTGTGATGTCTAGAACGTTAATTTTCATTCCACTGTAATATGCACTCATAAAGGCCATAGCAGCTACGAACCAGACCACAGCCAAGGTGGTGTTACAGCCAGAATATGAAGCTAAAATTATACATATACCAGGTCCGATAGCAGCTGAAAAATGAAAGTGTTCATGAATTAGAATATCGAACTAACGTTACGAAAAATACCGTTACAATCATGTTACAATAATCAACAAGTTTGAGGTTATATATTTCAATTTGGTTTCAGTTCTTTTCCATATTCAAAGCTAAAACCTTCACTAATGTAGGTATTTAAATCCGTGCCTGATACACTTGCATGGACACATATATGAACTACAAATTTATGTAAATAGTCTGTTCCTTCTAGCCGTGATTCAGCTTTCGATACCTCGTTTCAGTATTTGATAGGAGTATTTGTAACACTGAAACTTGACGCCTACTAACGATTAACTCATAAAAAAATAATAGCAAATAGGTGATCACTTCCTGTGTCTGACACATGCTGTCGAGTTTTTGGGTTTAAGGCAAGCCGGTTTCCTCACGATGTTTTTCTTTACCGTTTAGGCAAATGTTAAATGTGCACATAGTAAGTCCATGCACAGCCGGGGATCCAACCTGCGATCTCAGGGTCGCACGTTGAAGCCACTAGTCCAACACTGGTCTTACGTACAACACTCTCTTGCCTACTAATGATACCTACGCGATATATCTTTCAATATCAGCTAATGGACGGCTGATAAAAATGTTCCTACATAAAACAAGTTCAAGTTTGGCACCCCGGTCTAAGTTTAAAATTGGAACAGCCACCAATTCGCGCAAGCAAAGTTATCTTAGCTGCAGGTGGAGCTTGATAAATATCTCGGAAATGTTACATTGTAGGTGGGATAAGGAAATTGTTTTAACTAAAGTGAAACATACCAATCGTAGTAAATATTTTTCTTGCATTCTGTAAACTGTAAATGCCTCTATTTATACCAAAATCACTGAGGAATCCGAAGAATACTGATGTAAACCACATCGCGATATATGGCATTGAGGAAAGTATTCCAGTTGATTTTATATCGAATTTTAATACATCTGTCATGTATTTAGGTAGGTCGGTGACCATTGTGTAGTAACCCCAATCATGACCAATCTGGAAGAAGATTATATATTTTTACTAGCAGACCGGCCAAGCGTAGCTGTGGTTAAGGTTTTTGTTATATGTATTACATAGTAGCAAACTATTCAAGGGAAACGGTAGGAGAACACCAGTCATGGGGATTACCATTTTTTTTTTGGTGGTTATGCCATTAAATTGTAGCTTATGTGAAAGGTTGGTACTTTCATAATAAACAAATATTTTGCAATAAAATAATATTGCGGGTATAAATTGAGATGTAAGCTATCCTATCTTTTAAGTTGAATCAAACTACACACGGTGTGCAAATTTGATTGATATCGGTTCGGTAGTTTTGGAGTCCATAGCGGACAAACAACGTGACCCGTAATTTATATATATTAAGATATATCTTCTTTACTGGCTGGCTTTTTAAAAAGATGTTTGCATAAATATAAGTGTAGATACGAAAATTTTTATTGCTATGATCACATTCAAACATTTTTATCGTTAAGAATTTCAATTTACGAACATTTAAAATCTTCATCTTTCATATCAAAGCAATTATAATTTTAAACTCCGTACAAACAATTATATAACAATTGAATTACAGGTTAAATTTAGAAAATTTATGTACTGTTGGTGTTTACTAAATAATAAATGTTTTTTTGTTAAAAATTATGTAAATAAATTTCATTAAAAACTGTTACAAAAAGGTATTGCAATAACGTTCAGTATATTTGTGTTTACTTTAGTATTGATATTGCATAAATGTATAAAGTCAATTCTTACACCAGCTACAATCAGGGCCCAAAGAGGGACCGATCTGACCAGCGCTCTCCATGGAACTGGGTTTAATCTAATTTCATTATTTGAAAGAGATTCAACATTTTCGTTCAAGTACTTCTTTTCGCAATCAGATATGTAGGGATGTGTATTCGGAGAACTATAGCAGAGTATAATCTGAAAAGAAATATTAATTAGCAAAATATCTTATAAACTCTAGAATGCCAATATAGGTTGTATTAATGTAATCTATGTGCCACGCCCGATCATATTTATGAGCAATAGACCAACCAGGGACAGCCAGACAGTTGATAATTTTAAGATTGAAATTCGTCGGTTTCACTTCGATAGATTACAATCTACCGAATAATGTAATGTTAAATTGTAAGCATTATGTTGAGGTGCACAATCATTCGACAGTTCACCTCGCGAGTTACATTACAATCTAACAGTATTTTCAATTTTACGGTGACATATATATAAGATAAAGCGTATATATATACGTCTAGCAACCAAGCATATCGGCATAGACCTGGAATGGAGCTGTCGTTTCCTACCGAAAAAAGTGATTCCCAAAAAATCTAATCGTTTTAATGTAGAATATGAAAAAACTATTCTACAAGCGTAGATTACAAATGATGGATCACATAGATACTGCCAATGATAGTGTTTGACAATAAATTGATATATGAACTTGTTTGATTTTAAGCAAATTAAAATATGAATATTATTAATATAATTGAAATATGTAAAACCAACAATCATAGACAAATAATGATCACCTAATTGTCTATAAATAAATAATCAGCTAATTCTAATTACGTTTTCGGACGTGATTTCATACATACCCAAGCAGCAAACCAGGCTAAGCCAACACCTCCGAAAAGGTAGAAGACGTTCTCCCAGCTACTCTGGTGCATAATAAGACCGGAGAAATAAGATCCAGCGACGTTCCCGATTTGTGATCCTCCAAACACAATAGCTCCTATCACAGATCTCTCAGTCTTTGGTGCCCATTTGGATATCATCAACATCAAACCAGGCATTGTGGGTCCCTGAATAAGTCAAAACTTTAATGTTAAGAAAATCGAAGATACTTTATTTCTTAAAGAATTACATTCACTGAGTGAGAAAATGTAGAGGAGATTAGTTGTGTACATCGTGTTGTGAAATTATTTGAAAATAAGTTATATATAATAAAAATATTAGCTAGTAGTACAATATTTAGGTTTTAGTTTATTATCAATTATTATTTGTAAGTCTCTCTTTTTAAATAATATTTTTATTACGATATGTTATATATAAAATTCTCGAAATGACTAAAACTCCTTCGAAATGACTCGACTGATTTTCGTGAGATTTTGCCAACAAAATTTCACAAAAATATGCGAATCGGACAACATCTATTTTTATCCCCCTAAACATTTTTTGTTTTTATTATTTTTTTGATACAGCATACAAAAATACATATAAGCCTTATTTTCACCCCTCAACGATCAACCCCTATTTTTATTATATTAGATAGTTATTTTAATTGAACTAAAAATCCTAGAAATAATATACATGGCAAAAATACGTTTGCCGGATCAGCTAGTATCATTATATAATCACTTTAATTTAAGTGTCGAAAGTTGTGGTCAACGGAACTAAACTCCAAATCTAAAACTGGTTAAGCACTAGACAAAGTATGTTTTGGATATGGGTGAGTTAAACCTTTAAGGCTTTAGATTTGTAATTTTTTAATAGGCAAGCAGGTAAAAAACCTTATGTGCCTGACAAAAACTGTTGACTTTTTGGGTGCTGGTTTCCTCTCGATGTTTTCCTTCACCACACAAATGAGTATTGTTAAGAATTCTAATCAACGTATAATATGCCTTTTTTACCTTCTATGGTTTACATGGTTCTAGTAATTCCTAATGAATTTCTTCTAATAAATATACTTACTTCACCAATACCTTCGAGTACCCTCAAAATGATAAGAGCAACTGCACCTCCAGTTTTCACTGCATAAGGTGTTATAAATGTACAGATAGCAGTTGAGAGAAGACCGAGTGCAACTACCCATTTCCCACCGAACTTCTCTGCCAGCATTCCACCTGGTATGTGGGTAGCTATGTAACCAATGTAGAATGCACCAAGTATAAGTCCTTGGGTAGCTTCACTCCATTCGAATTTCACTGACTGAAAAGTTTATGTACTCATGAACATGAATGAATATTCAATATATAGTATAATAAAAAAAGGCGTGGGTCACGTGAAGCGTTTGTACTCTGGTTACGCACCATTTTTTATTTATTTGCGCAATTATACCTGCTATGCGCCAGTATTCATTGAAGGTAAAGGAAAATTATCTGTAGAATTCAGCACGTCTGAGACGCAAAATTGACAAGGTGCATCGTTAATTAAAGTGGATTGTCTACTTTGCCGGAAACAGGAAGGAAACAGAATTAAAAACTTTGATGTCAAGGGACTATTTAAAATTTGAAGTAACCTTTCTTATAAGTTGAAGGAGGAAGATAAGGTTGTTTACAATATCAGTACCCTTACGTTGGTAATAATTAAAAATTGATAAAAAGAAAAGTAAACAAAAAACTTTGGACCCTGTGGCATTGTACCTTTGACACTGGCAGCATTTCGTCGCAGACTCTTATATTTGAGAGAAAGACTCTGATATATATATATTATTTTCCGAGGGAGGTGAGACGCGGCTAACATATCTACACAATTAGCATCCCATAACAAAAACCACCCCACTCTTCAGTTAGATATATATTTGTAAGTCTAAATCTACTCTCGTACATTACTTATTACTCTAAGGGACTATTTCACAATGTACGGATAAGTTCTACATAAGTTCCAAATTAGCTATTTATTACTTATTGGTAGGATAAACACTATTGTTGCGTTTTACGACTGTCAGATAGCGCTATTCCTCACATGAAGTCCATCAAAAGTTATGAGTCCGATGAATGTTAAATAGCACAATTTATCTTCCAAATAATTTATGTGTTGCATAGCTATTGGGTACTTTATCCATACATTGTGAAATAGACCCTAAGCACAATAAGTGTCATTATGTATTGGACTAATCGCAATTAATTTAACAACGTAAAAGACTGCGATTTCCAAAGATTCCAAGTTAATAACACACATGTGCCACGTTGAACTGCCACTCACTTATCAATTTTATTTGTTATTGATTATCAAAACTAAAGTAGCGTTGTGCAAGTAGCCCTTTATCAAAATTTACATTGGTTGACTGTATGAGGATAAAACTTTTCATAGTTAACCTAAATAATTAGCGCGAATAGCCTGCATAATTATGTATGTATTATAACCGTGGCACAGATGTTTATATATTCTATTTAGATAAAAGTAATTTTATTTGGCCTTGTAAGGAGAATCTTGTTACTATAATATGGAAGTTTGCTAAAAACATACTATATATTGTATTTGTTATTATTCATATATATCTTATATATAAAATTCTCGTGTCACAATGTTAGCTACCATACTCCTCCAAAACGGCTTGACCGCTTTTTATCAAATTGTATATGCATATTCAGTAGGTCTGAGAATCGGCTACTATCTATCTTTGAATCCCCTAAGTGATAAGGGATGTCCAACCCAATTTTTTTTTTATTATTATTTATTTAATTTTTTTATGACACAACATACAAAAATAGATACAACCCCTAATTTTCACCCCTCTACGATCAACCCTCATTTTAGATAGATATTTTTATTGAACTAAAATAAAATTTCCTAGAAATAATATATATGGCAAAACAAATGTTTGCCGGG
Source organism: Pieris melete (assembly GCA_963693345.1). Classification (NCBI taxonomy): domain Eukaryota; kingdom Metazoa; phylum Arthropoda; class Insecta; order Lepidoptera; family Pieridae; genus Pieris; species Pieris melete. The sequence goes on along the minus strand of CAVNZK010000040.1, from coordinate 2,976,640 downwards.
CCAGCTAGTTTACATATAACTTTTTTAAATGTTGTGGCGGACTATGTGAATGGTCTTATTAAAAGGTCCAGTGTAACCAAAGAATAGCGTAATTTTGGTAATTATAGAAAGAAAGATCTCCTATAGAAAGCTGAATCAGAGGCCCATAAATCAGTCATGCAGTCAATGCGCGCCGAATTAATTATTAAATTCATAGCCACCTTCATGGTTCAATTGGTATATGGGCTATCTAATAACAGAGCAAAGAAAAAGATCTTCTTACTGAACTCTATCTAAATACATAAATTTATATCAAAGTTACAAGATTAGCAAAAATGCCAAATGTGAGTTATTTTAAATTTAAGTAAAAGCAAGCCACAATGAGTTCTAAAGTCTGAACCCTAATAACAAGACGCATCACAAATCTTAACATCAATCAGATGATGAGAATAGTCAATCATTAGCGTTACCCAAAGACTCGTAGTTTATCCCGTTGCCATGTAACATTTTAAGGGTTCAATGACCTTAAGCTATTTGCAAAACTTGTCCCTTTTTTTATTTTTATTCTTTTACTACAAACTTGTATGTAAGTACAGTAATAATAACAATAATAATAATTTATTGCAAATTAATATAATGAATAGTTGACAATCCCTAACGCGCGCATATTAATTCTAAGAACACGAATAAAGAAGTTATGATTTGTAAAATCTCAATATGAATTAATAAGCGATGTGATAGTAGTGGTAGGAGCTTAAGAACCTAGTGGTAGAAAAACTATTAAACTATAGATACTACTAAATGAGAATTAATGTTTTTAACAACAAATATAATTTTCATAAACATAACTAAGAGTTAACCGGTTAAAGAGAAGTGGCGCAAAAAGGAGTTAAAACCCTAACGAAAAAAAAGACTGCACGTATTTTAATCTAAAGATGAGGTAGATTTATTTTTAACAAGATCTTAAATATTAATAATTTCCATACACAAAATAATCTTTTTTGGGAAAAGGGATACTCTTCTTTAATAAAATCCCAGAGGCTCTTTTATCTCTGCCTCTTAATAAATTTAAGAAATGTATTAAAGAAAAGCTGTGTAAAAAGGCTTACTATAAAGTCAACGATGATGAAAGGGCCTGGGACTAGTTCTAATTAATTTGCGATATTTGTTTTAGAATAAGTGTTGTTTGATAATTTGATATTTTAAAAGAGTACCGAGAGTTTTTTACGCCGGCTTTTTCTCGTGGCCTACACCCTCTGTCTTCTTTGCCGTTGAGTAGAGATGCCTACAAAAATTTAAATTTAATGACGTGGAATAAGTGATACATGTATCTTATGTTCCTTAATAAACATTTTTTTTTTAATCGCCATATATTCAAAATAATGTAGATCGACTCATTTGCACTATGTTATCCTATTATAACCAATTTCAAACAATGTACAAAATTTATTGATGTCGCCGACAGCTCAATGATAGTCGCACGCCGCAACACTTCGTGCTTTGCACATCTTTTGTGTAAAGATGACAAAATCATATGCTGTTATATATGGTTTTTACATTAAGTTTAATAGCGTAGGTTAACCCAATTTAATCAAACGTGAACCTATTGAATTTATTACAAGATACATATATCAATACGACTCGGTCGTAAATATTGTTTTTAATTTACCAAACTAGCATTTTATCTCAATTTGTTTGTATGGAAAAATGGGGTTTTTACTTGTTTGCTACGTTGTACGTATTACGAGAAATAAAGATGTATGCGCATTAGGTTAAAAGAGAAAAATATTGGGTGGAGGTCTTACTGTATATTATAGGAATAGTAAGTTTATACTTACACCGTCATCTATTAAATAATCTCCTATGTCATTGGTAGAGTTTACGACGTTAAAATCCGGACACGCATCGGGATCATAGTTCACACTTCCTACTTCCGGTGCGGCTTTCTTCTTCACCATTTGTGTGATCGCCAGATTCAAACATTGACGTAATGTGAAGGCATTTGCCATGGTTAGCAATCCCATTATTGCTAACACATATCGCTGAGGTATTATGAATACTGAAAAAACAATAATCAAATGTTTACAAACCATGTATAATAAAGGAAAAACCGTGAGACATGACATCTGATCATAGGTACGTGTTGGTTTTTGGTGCTTAGTAATGAAGGTTTTATTGCAACGTAGGATAATAGCACGCCTCTAGCCTCAGTCTCAAGACTATTTGACCCCCGCTAACTCTCTTAACCTCGGCGCTGAACAGTTTTTTCTATGCGCAATAATCTAAGACGAAGTTAAAAATACCCTAAATCGACGAGCATGTATTCGGGGACACATAGAAAAATAGTCAAGGAGAGTGTTCAGAGGAGTTGTTCGGTCTAATACCTGCAGCTGAGTTTCACTATCGGACGTCAAGGCAAAATACAAAATACCATCCGTATCACCTCGACGTCCGTCGTTCAACCACTGAGCGTTTTCTAAGGCAGTTTTCGCCGCGCACCACCACTATGTGGAACCAGCTATGGGTAGCTGTTCAGTGGGCTGAGGTATTTCCGATCCAATTTGAAGGGTCAAGAAAAGAGCAAACCAATTCTTGAAAGACCGACAACGCACTTGCGAGCCTTCTGGCAATGTGAGTGTCCATGGGCGGTATCACTTCACATCAGATTTGCATCCTGCCCGTTTGCCTCCTATTACATTAAAAAAAAGGAAACGGTAATTACACTCTTGTGACAGAATGCAATTAAAACCAGTTATATGGAAAATATGCAAATATAAACATCTGCGGCATAATATATAATAGTGTGAGTTCTATTTAAGAAGATCATATAATTTCAATAGAGTCGTGTTGACTATATTAAGAACAATCGCGCTTTTATACGTATATTATATGTAATAAAAATAAATATATATATATGCAATAAAACTATGGTTTTTATGCATATTTACTTAATTTTATTCTTGACTGAAAATTTATAATCACTGGCCGGAAATAATTATCTGCTTTTATGTTAATCTCTTTACAATATAAATCGCAGCTGTGGAGTTTCGATAAATAGTTTTTTTTGTTGAACTTACATTGTCAATATTTTGTATATAAAAAGTATATTTATTATAAAATATATATTTAAAAAACATTTAGGGACTGTTTCACAATGTACAGATAAGTTCTACATAAGTTCCAAGTTAGCTATTTATTACTTATTGGTAGGATAAACACTATTGTTGCGTTTCACGACTGTCAGATAGCGCTATTCGTCACATAAAGTCCATCATAAGCTATGAGTCCCATGAATGTCAAATAGCACTATTTATCTTCCAAATAATTTATGTGTTGCATAGCTATTTGGTACTTTATCCATACATTGTGAAACAGACCCTTATATAAATAAAATTTATTAAACGAAAATATTTTTTTTTTATTGTTTAAAAATAAAGTTTCAATTCAACTTTTTATTTACAAATAAATATAATTAGTTAATTTAAAATTAACTTACGTTTTGACACCACGAGCCTCCATCCCGTCAACATTTTGAACACGTTGTCTCGTTATGGTAAAGAAATAACGAATAAAGACTACAGCCTTCACTTGTACCTGACTGACAAACTAATCATGCATTAAATTGTCTTCGATAGAGAAAAGTTCTGTGACGCGGAAATAGCACTTATTCCATTGATAAAGCTAACAATTTGGTGTACGTTTTTTTTACTATCATATTTTACGATCTCTATGAAGTGTTTGAAGAAAGGTCAATAGGATATACTTTCAATATGCCGCTTCGAAATTGCAAAACAACTATGGTGCAGAGTGCAAATACGTAAACCCATTATTGTGTCAATATAATTTATTACCTATTAAAAATTTTTTAAATTTAATTTTTTTATTAAATTATTTAAAAAAAATGACTAGCAGTTAATTATAAATATAAAAGTATGAATTAATTTAAGTACCTAAAGTTCTAAAAAAGAATGTAATAATAATATGTCGAATAACACATTTCTACATTCACCATAGATAAAATCTAATTGATTTATTGATGAAAATATTTTTGAATTATTTTTCATTATGGAACAGGAGGCAAATAAGCATTAAGTGTAAAGTGATACGGCCGCTCATGCACACTGCCAGAAGGTTAACGTGTTGCGTTGCCGACCTTTCTTCGGAGTCATTTAATAAAGAGTGCTTAAGCGTGTTGTTTATAGGATATAAAAAACCTTAAAAGGAGGTTTACAATTGCCTTAAGTCTACTTAATAGTTATTATTGATTTTGAGGAAAAGTTTGTTAAAAGTGAATTTTGAAACAACTCACTAAAAGGAATTAATAAAATAAAATAAAAAATCAGTGCCACTACAACCTCTTTAGGTCTTGGCCTCAGATTTCTGAATCAGTTTCATGATCATTTTTTAAATCTAATAGGCAAATAGGTGATCAGCCTCCAGTACCTGACACACGCCGTCGACTTTTTGGGTCTAAGACACGTCGGTTTCCTCACGATGTTTTCCTTCACCGTTCAAGCAAATGTTAAATGCGCACATAGAAAGAAAGTCAATTGGTGCACAGCCAGGGATCGAACCTACGACCTCAGTATGTCAGTCAGTATGAGAGTCGCACGCTGAAGCCACGAGGCCAACATTGCTCTAAAGAAAAGTATATTACCGAAAGCAATATTATTCCTGAATGATCAAAAATGTTTTCCATTTAAGATCAGTTAACATTCGCACATTACACTACGCTTGCAACTGAATAGAAAACTGAAGCTACTTTAAAGTAATTGACACAGCAATTATTTGTACATGATAAAGAGAACATGGTAATAATATTGTGTATTTTATGTTAAGATTGAAAAATGATATTTTCACTGTATGCTAGATCAATCTATTTCACTTGCTGACTTCAAAAGTCACCCTAGGTTGCACGGTAAATAAAAAGCCTGAACATAGGCTACAGCTGTTAGTAACCATTAGTTATTCACTTGTTTTCATGAATAATCAACAGCAAAACTATTTTAGCGTGCGTTTTTGTCTTAATATTTATTTTTAATCGTAACTTTAGCAGTTATATTATAAAAGCTTATTGCATTTTAGATGAACGGAGCAGAATAAATTTTCCATAGATTTATACTCCGATTTTTTTTAAGTAATAAGAGGCAAACGGGCAGGAGGCTCGACTGATGTTAAGTGATACCGCCGCCCATGGACACTCACATTGCCAGAAGGCTCGCAAGTTCGTGCCGGCCTCTTGGTCGAAAATGTGATCAATTGCCTAAGCAATAGAAAAATATAACTTTTGCCTTTGTACGTTGTCAAACACATATGTCACAAGGCACGTGAATATACTTTTTAGACACGATTATTGATATAGAAATTTTGTCGAAACATATCTTTGACCTCAAGAGAAGATTAAGATTATTTTCTTTTTTTTGATAGATTTCAAGATAAGTATCGTCACTAAAGGTTAGCACACGATGTTTTCTGCTTCCGGTTTTGTTATTTTAACATGATTTTAGATGCCATAGATTTTAAACAGAAATAAAATCATTATTAGTTTATTAAGAAAAAGTTTGTTCACTAATAATCGTTAAAAAACTAATTTTTATTTACGAAAGGCGTAAAACGCATGAAAAGAACTGTTAAAATACAACTCTCTCTCGGCAACTCTTACTATTTATTTAGCATTTTTTTAAATATTAACAAATGAAAACCCGACGAAGATTATTAATCCTGATATGATGGATAACCAATCTATGGTATAAACCAGGGTAATGCCAAGACCATCGGTATTCATTTGTCATATATTAAATACATTGCAATAATACAATACTAAGACAAATATCACAGAATACTCAATAGCTCAAATAACGTCAAGTTCGATTACGTCATGCATATTTGTAACAGATTAAAATAATAAAAAAATCAAAACATAATTTTATTTGAATGACTTTTTTTACTTGTTTTTTTTAATGTTTAGGAGGACCTATTTTTCGTTTTATTTACTTAAAATGACTTAAAATCTTGAAATGTTACTGGCATTAATGTTATTTTTGTTATATGTTTATTGAATTTTATATTTTCCAATTAAGATATATAAAGTCGTTACGACATACATACATAACGTCGAGTAAGGTCAGTAAGGTATTTGTTCTTCTTATTTCAATTAATATGGTAAACATCGTTACTATGGTAACAAACACAGTACTAACTTAGGGTATGTTCCGATATACACTGCGAGTACTGTATAGTGCTCCCACTGTTCAAAAATTCGTTCCGCATTCAATTGACAGTTAATATTAATATAGATTTTTTTAATGCGATAATACTCCAATAATAGTTTTTCTTGTTGAATTGAAAAACTTTGATGCACTCATTTGAAAACTGTGTCGAAAAACGAAGCTGACTAGTACACAGGACTGCGTTCCGTTTTAAATTGTAACCAGTATAGCTGGCTATAGAGAAACGGTTTCACAGTATACTAAATTGACGGTACTCTGTACAGTGGTCGCAGTGTATATCGGAACATACCCTTAATTCGCGTTGTATATTACGGCTATGGTTGTCTCTATCGCATCTATGTCGACCCATCGCATGTATGTGAAAAAATTGTGGTAAAAAAAGCTTGCTGTATACTTTAAATTGTTTTTACGAGCTTGGCAGCAAGCCATATTACACCTAAGGTATGTTAAAGAATTATTACGTCACAATAATTGCTTATAATATAATAAACATATATTTATAACATTAAACAACATTTTTTCCCACGATACATTGTTAGGTTTCTATGGTTATGTGGAAGGTATGTGATCATCAAAATCACTAGAATCTGTAATAGAAACAGGTCAGACATACCTAATATGGTTAACGCGATTAATACTTTGTATCAATTCAATCGAATAACAAGTAACTAGCTTTTTAATATTTGGTTACTAATATTTCTTTAATTACACAAATACTTAAAACAATAAAGTAAGCAATGGTGATGATTTAGCAAGTAAAAATTATTCTAAATTTGAAATATTGACAGGCAATTTTCAATCTCAGATTGTCTTAAGAGAAAAAGAGGGCGTGTCTGCAGTGAATGCAGATAGTCTAAAGATTTTGATGATAGTTTGATGTAGGAGGACATTTTACCAGTACTAACTAGAGTGAAAACAGTTTTGTTGATTACATACTTGAAAATTCATTTGAAGAAACATTATGGGTTGCACAGCTAGATGAATGGGTGAGTGAATATTTTGTTTCGTCGTAACGCTAAGCTAGTAGAGCATTTTAACATTACAATATTTTGTGAAACTTTTGATAATGTTATTCTTATCGTAGGATTTTTTTCTTTGGATTCTTATGATCTCAGCGGTTGCAAGGTAAAACCCTCATATGTATATTTATAAACATTAGTATATCATAACCGCGTTTAATTCAAAAAATCCTCATGAACGAATACGGCCACAAATCTAAATACAAAAATCTCTTCATAAAGATATTATATTATTTCAACTTTGAAATGTTCGCTGTATATCTTTTCTTTTTTACATGCGGGCTTTGATGCATTTTTTAATTTTTATATATATTATTTAATGGAGTGTATTGTCCCAGAGCTGGTGCTTTCCTCACTCAACTAATAAGTATCGCAATACAGCGAGGAAATGCTGCCAGCGTTAAAGGTACACTGCCACAGAGACCAAACTTTAATTTTGTTTAATATTATTTTTATTATTACTATGTAGGTTAAAAAATTGTAAATACTTGTTATGATTACTAATAAAATGTATTATATAATTCTATGCCTTTGTTAAAATAATTGCAACATATTTGCGTATTTTTGATATTTTCTATACTCGCTTCATCTAAAGAAATATAAATTTTAAATAACAAAGTATTTGTACATTATAACTTTTCATATTTGCGCAGCATATATCTTCTCTTTATCCCAAATCTCATGTATTTCAGCTGATATTGTATGGGCTGTATTGTGTCTTAAATTTGCGTTTTTTTTTATATTATTTATTTATCGCAGCTGTCTGGCAACAATCGCACAAGATTTTACTATGGATATGTATCCCAGATAATGCTAAATGAACGTTCAAATGGTTTTCTTAAATATTAATAAACTTAATTCACCATATCAACAAAAAATTGCTTATTAAAATATTTTTTCAATCATAAACGATTGATTGATTTATATTTGATCTACCCTTTTATTTTTTTATCTCAACCGTCTACGTTATTTATACTTTATATATTTACGTAAGTAATCTATTTATTTACCTAATGTCAACTTCATTTCCAGTCAACGCTCAAGCAGTGTCGTGTCGCATTATGGGTGGGTGATTATTGGTGGTGACTAACGTTATTTACATAATATTCGCGATAGGGGAACAGTTATGGTGGGATGACGTCAAAACAATGGGATATCCAAAGGGTTGGAAACACGGACCATTACCAACGAGAAAAACCGACGTTGAAAAGGAAAAATCTAAAGAGGAAGTTAAACAATAAACAGACTGATAATGACATAAATGTAAATATATTTTTAGGATATTCTTAATTTTGTCCAAATATTTTTTGTTAGTTGGAAAGTGACAGTAACATTTAGAAATGAATAAAATATAAATAAGAATTAAATAAATAATTGAACATTATGTCATTTATGTAGAAATATTAACTACAAAAAAACAATTTTCGCCATTAATTATATTTTGTTTAGGTAGGTACCGTGTCAGATTTTCAAAAATAGAATATGATTAAAATCAAACAAATACCAAAGATTTTTTGATACCTTTTATTTATATGACACATAAAATTTAACAATTCTCTAACAAACATATAGACATAAGTAGCCTGTGTTATATATTTTATATGAATAAATATTATAATATCCCTACTTATTTATTGATAGTGTTTTCTATGTACTTAAATGTTAGTGTAAAGTTAAAGAAAATAGAAAATAATATGAAATTGCCGCACATCTCGATACGCCCTCTGGGAAGTTAATACTACTTATATACCAATACATAGTTCAATATTATGTAAACAAAACCTATGTTTGCCAATTAACGATTTATAATAGACACATTCAGAGATTTTCAAAGTGCCAACTATTTCTCATCTATCAATGCGTATGCGACAGAAGAGAGTTACTACGCAGAATCATAGGCAAAGTAGGCGCTTACGATTAGGGGCAGGTTTAAAAGCCCTTGTAATCTACACGCGCCGATAGTGATATACGAAGTGTGATAAAAATGACACAATCAAAAATGGTATTAATTTTTTTTCGATTGTGTCAATTTCTTACAAAATCCATCGTGACGTAACATATTGAAGTGTTTTCAAGTGAGAGATTATCACTTGCAATGCCGTTATCTGGGGTTTTAAACCTGTTTTGAAGTTTCGTTACGAGGGGTCTGATATAAAACAAGACATGGCTTTGTAAAACACGTTTTCATACTATGTTTATTATATTCATTTTTCTAAAAAAATGTTTTAGAAGCGTTGCTATTTCCTAAACCGGAGTTACATCAAGAGATTAGAGCCAGACGCAGGCACTCCTATGCATTATTTTCTTATATTGTTTTAAATTATAAATTTAACACTATATGTGGCAATTAATGTTCACTAATAAAAATAATTAGATGTATTATTGTTTGTATCAGGATGTTTGTGAAATTATCATTACATTTTTATTATAATCACGAAGATCAATTAAGATATATACCTACGTAATTTAAAGGTGAATTGTAACGATTATGTATTTTAGCTGTTATGTAGATTGCGTTCAGTGGGTTATAGTTTTAATAGTATGTAAGATGATGCAAATCTAAACAAAATAAAGATTTATATACCTAGGTTTTTCATGAGTTTAAGTAAAGTAATGTAATATTATTATTTATTAATATTTATACTTAAATATTTATTAGTCTCAGCAAAAAATAAAACAATATTCTTTTCGAAATGGCCACCTTTGGCTTTTATACGGGCATTTAATCTGTTTGGCCACGAAACTTTGGGTTTACTACGCACTGTTTTCAAGGGAACTTCCCACTGCTTGCTCCAAATATTTATTAAGAGACTTAATGTCGCCGTGTCGTTTAGAGCAGGCCATATCCTCTAAAACTGACCATAATTAAAAGTCTAAAGGATTGACTACTACTTGTGGTGACTGGTCGGACTTGAATTCGTGTGATGTTAGTTATTTTGACTATGTATTTGCGTGTTGTTCCCACGAAAATTTAAGTGCCGGCTCCTATTTCACCATGCCTCCTGCTGATAGAGGACAAATCTTTGTTTTTAATATATTTTTTTATGAATACTTAAGATGCCACGTGGAACATGGTGTAATGGTTGCAGCTCAACATTGTGTAAAAAAACTTGGCAATTAAGAGTGGCGGAGAGTTTTTTGCCAGTTCTTCTCTTCCGTTCTACGCCCTTGATAAGAGAACTGGCAGTAAATGTAAAATTAGAAGCATTTAATCTTCTTCTTATAGTGCCATCTCCTTGCGAAGGTTGGCGATCATCATGGCTATTTTAATTTTGGATGCCGCGCTTCTAAACAATGACTTGGTGCTTTGACCAAACCATTGTCTCAAGTTTTTCAACCAGGACGTGCGTCTGCGGCCAGGTCTCCTTTAAGCATTTAATATTTTTTTCTTTTTTGACGTTCATAAGTGTGCATTGTGTTAACTATATGAATAAATGATTTTGACTTTTGACTGAGGTCTGGGCATGATGAAGCCCAGTATTCAGCTCTTATAAAGTGGGCAACGTTGGTTTCAAGCCAAGCTTAGGTAGTTCGTTCCTTGAGAGCAGGTGCAGAATCCTGCTGCAAAGTCCACGGTATATTTTTGTGCAAGGCAATCACTGCAATCCTTTTTTCTTTAACACCTCATTCCATATGGTAATTTGATAATTAAACCGAAATAATATTTGAAATGGCGTAAATCAAATGAAGTTTTTAAACACTAAAACGTGTTCCAAATTCAAAATAATTAAAAAGTTAAAAAAAATGCATTTTAATTTGTAACAGAACTTATGGTCAGACTAGTTATATTTTTGAGCTAATTACTCCATTTAAGTAAATAGAAAACACTATCGATAAATAAGTAAGGATATTAAAAAACAAGGTATTAATACAAAATCAATTACATAAAATATAAATCTCAGGCTATTTATGTACATATATATGTTTGATTGAGAATTGCATGAGTGTAGCAATATAAGGTATCAAAAATTCTTAGGTATTTGTTTGATTTTAATCATATTTTTTTTTTAATCTGACACGCTACCTTAACAAAATATAATTAATGGTGAAAATTGTTTTACTGTAGGTACTTAATATTTATATATAAATGAAATAAATAACAATGCTCAATTATTTATTTAATTCTTATTTATACTATATACATTTCCAAATAACACCGTCACTTTCCAACTAATAAAAAATATTTGGACAAAATTAAGAATATCCTAAAAATATATTTACATTTATGTCATTATCAGTCTGTTTATTGTTTAACTTCCTCTTTAGATTTTTCCCTTTCAACGTCGGTTTTTCTCGTTGGTAATGGTCCGTGTTTCCAACCCTTTGGATACCCCATTGTCTTGACGTCATCCCACCATAACTGTTCCCCTTTCGCGAATATTAGGTAAACAACGTTAGTCACCACCAATAATCCAAAACAGACCCAAAACGCGACACGCCACTGCACGAGCGTTGACTGGAAATGAAGTAGACATTAGGTTAATACATAGATTACTTACGTAAATATATATAAAGTATAGATATTGTAGACTGTTGATATAAAAACAATTAAAGAGACATCAAATATGAATTAAAAATCAATCAATAGTTTATAATTGAAAAAGGCTTTATTAAGCAACCTATTTGTTTGTCTTCTAACTAGTAATTAAAAAATCTTACTTGTGGAGTCAAAAGTCCTATTAAGTATGGTGAAATGATGCCAGATACAGCTGCAATTCCATTTACTAGACCTGTCGTGGTACCGGCGTAGTTAGGGGTAATATCCAGGGCGTTAACTTTCATTCCGCTGTAGTAAGCGCCCATAAGGGTCATAGCTGCTATGAACCAAAACACTGCTAGGGTCTTGTCACAGCCAGAATACGAAGCCATGATTATACATATACCGGGTCCAGTAGCAGCTAAAAATATAAAATATACATAATGTAAGTGTGTACAGGGGTTATAAAACTATTTGATAGAAAATTGCACATAAAATTAAACAATAAAAAGAACATAAAGTTAGATGTTCGATAGAGGGTCATAGCTGGCCACTCGATTTTATATAATTCACTAGACTTTGCCAAGAAGAAATGCTTAACAGAAACTTTCTTAAAAGTGTCTGTTATAAAATGCATACCAGTCGTAATGGAGGTATTAAAATTATTTGTAAAACCTTACGTGATGTAAGCCATAGTTTTAAACTACAAGTCAATTTAAACTTTACGAAATTTCAATTTGTACCTTCTCAGTTCGTTATAATTTTGTCCACCTTATACATTCTGATTAGCAGAATTCACAATATTTTTGTTCACGGTCATGTTAACATTTAGCTAAGGATTGCATTTTGTATACATTAATTTCATAATCTTCGGACACCAAAATATCAAAATGTTTCATGCTTTACTTACCGATAGTTGTGTAAATTTTTCTAGCATTCCTAATATTATGGTAACCTTTCTTGATACAAAAATCACACAATATACCAAAGAAGAAAGACGAAATCCACATCGCTACATAAGGTACGGCAGAGAGAATTCCAGTAGATTTAATATTGAATTTCAGAACATCTGTCATGTATTTAGGTAAATCCGTAACCATCGTAAAGTATCCCCAATCATGACCGATCTGAAATTAGTTATTATATACACTCGGCGTCAAAAAAATCGCACCTTTCCTAAAATTCGTGTCATGCGATTATAACTCCGAAGATCCTTACTGTACCCTATCAATATTAGTATCACTCTCCGTATATAGTTCTATATTTTGCAACACGACTTTCAAGCCATGTTATTATAATTATTTATTTTTAAATTTATTTAGAGTAGGTAAAAATGAAACTATATTTCTTATTTACTCAATTATAAGTAAAAATTAGATAAGCATCCTTTGGTAAATAATTATTGCGTTGCCGGAATTGTTGAAAAATAAACCTTGATAAGAAGCTTTATAATCGGAAAAGTCTACATAAATGAATATAGTGAGAGCTTTGTTATTATAGTATGATAAATAAGAAAACTTACAGCTGCTATGATAAGGGACAACAATGGCCATGATCGAATCAGAGCTTTCCAAGGCACTGGGTCGAGCTTTTGCTCCTTGTTGTGTTTAAGCGCAGCAACATTTTCGTTTAAGAACTTCTTTTCAGCATCCGATATGAACGGATGTGTGTTTGGTGTACTGTAGCAGAGGAAACTCTGAAAAATTGAAAGCTTAATATTTATTTCAATTTTATATGTAATAAAGAATTTGTTTGATTTTAAATTACGTGCATTGGCCCGTTTATATTTGATTTGATTTCAAGGAGACTATGTTTCGATTCAAATGTTCATATAAAATTGTGAAGGTGCAAAATTTTTATTAATATTTATTTATTTATTTATTTATTATCACTTCGTTGCATATACATTAATATAGTACAATTGACATAATTAAATAAAAAGGAGAGCAACTGGCGGCCTTATCGCTTTCAAGCGATCTCTTCCAGGCAATATTTATAATATTTCCCACCTTCACTAGAATATCATTGTCAATGTCAACTTTACCTCCTCCCTGACCCTCTCCTTTTGCCCTCGTTGTGTTCAAGTTTTAAATAAATGCTCACTAATTATTCTAGCCAAGTTTTTTTTCAAAAAAATTATAATTTATATTTAGTTTTATAATAATATTTGAGAACAATGTAAGTGCGATGTTTCTTTGAGTTGGAACCCGCTGAAGATAATGTATCTACGTGCTCAGTCCTTGCTTACTAACTTTAACGACGGAAGATATAATGAGGAACTGATATGCTTTAGACAACAGACGACGTGTGTATGATACAGAAGACGGATCACCTACATACTCGTAGAATTAAATTATCTTGCCGTCGTAAGTTGCCTCGCGGTGGTATTATATTAGCAAAACAAAACTAATGAGTTCTTACCCAAATAACAAACCATGCCAAGCCTATAGATCCGAATAAGTAGAAAACGTTTTCCCAACTGCCTTCGTGCATAATTAGGCCTGAGAAATATGAGCCAGCAATATTTCCGATTTGGGCTCCACCAAATATAATGGCTCCCATTTTAGCTCGTTCTTCTTTTGGTGACCATTTCGACACCATAGCCATCAATCCAGGCATTGTTGGGCCCTGTAAATTTTTCAAATTTATCTATATTTATAAAAATGAAACCCGTTTTCCGTTGTCACGACATAACATGAAAACGGCTTGACCGATTTGTCTGATTTTTTTTTATAATATACCTTGAAGTACGAGGATGGTTCTTACGGAGAAAAATTAAAAAAAAATTAAGTGAAAAGGTCTAAAAACAACACTTTTCTATATTCCTACCTATACAAAATACTCGTAATAATACTTAAAAGTCAATTTGAACTTTAATACCATAGCATAAAGTTCAAGTGTTAGTGGAGGGGTTCCGGGAAGGTAAATTTTTATTTTTTGACATAATGTATTTGTTGTCTTATCAATTTTCTTTTTTTTATCTTACTAGCTAGACCGGTGTCCCGAATAGGAGAATAAGCATTTTAAACAAATAAAGAATCGACTGTTAGGCGGTACGATGTTCGCCAGGCCAGATAGTTTATTATAAAAAATTAAAAACGTGAAAATGACATTAAAACTTCTTAAGAAATTAAACTGCTATTGGACTTTGAACCCTGTCTAAAAGCTGTTTAAGCCTTTAACGATTTTTATTTGTTCCATTGCGAAGAGCCACTTACTTCGCCAAGACCTTCGATGACTCTCAAAATGAATAAGGCTGTAGCTCCTCCAGTTTTAACAGCAAATGGAGTGACCAATGTGCAGATCGCTGTGGATAGCAGACCGAGTCCCAACACCCATTTTCCACCGAGCCTTTCCGCCATCATTCCTCCAGGTAGATGCGTCACAACATATCCATAATAGAATGAACTCAGAAGTAAACCTTGGGTGGCTTCACTCCAGTCAAACTTTTCCTCCTGATAAAATACAACATCTTAATATATATAAATTACGTGTCACGTTGTTTGTCCGCTATGGACTCCTGAACTACTGAACCGATTTTAATCAAATTTGCACACCGTGTGCGGTTTGATCTAACTTAAAAGATAGGATTGGTTACATCTCAATTTATACCCTCAATATTATTTTATTGCAAATTATTTGTTTATTATTTGACACAATTCCAAAGTTTCACATAAGCTATAATTTAATGGCATATCCACCAAAAAAGCATGGTTGGTGGTCCCCATGACTGATGTTCTCTTACCGTTTCCCTTGAATAGTTTACTACTATGTAAGATAACAAAAACCATAGCCACAGCAACGCTTGGCTGGTCTGCAAGTAATATTATAAAATATTGTGTACTTGTATGGCGTACAGCCGTTGAGTCGTAAGTGCCCGGTCTTGAGACCCTCAAGAAAAGGGGCCTTACCCATATTTTTTATTATTATAATTTCTTGTGTTCTATATATTAGTCGTGTCCTGTGGTGTAGTGATTCGATTTAGAAATAATCTCCAAGCACTTTATTGTTATGCTTAAATACTGATGTTTATATAAGAATTTAATAAATAGGTATATTATAATATATATTTAGTGTAGGTATATTATTATATTAATTAGATAAATGACATTATCATTGAAACAATACCACGTTTTATATTATTATTGATCTTAAAACTCTATGGTTCTGTATATATACGTAATTACGTAGTAAGTCACCTGTCAAGTGTAATACATGTGTTGAAAATTAAGATGCTTGCCTAGAACTACACAATACCTACCCGGACATATTAAACCAGTTATCACAATCAGCATTACATAACAAATAAAATATGAAAGAATCAATGCAGATAGAATCATACTACAAATATTTGACGTAAGAGATAAACAAATACATGACATTATCTTAAACTTCTTAGAGTATTAGATAATACGAGTAAAAAGTAGAATGTGACCTTGAAATTAGAAGTCCATGTTTAAATTATTATAATTCAAAAACAAGTGTTGTTGTGATATAAATGTTATTCTTTTTTTTATATAAGACTTTCATGTAATCGTATTTTACAAATTTTAATCTAAGCGTGATTTGAAGATGACGGCGCTATCCAACGCTGTTGCACGAGTAGGTACATTGTTGATTTATAGGATTCCATTTTAATTATTATATTATCAGTGCAGTAACAATAGTTTTCTTTAGCAATTGTAACCGACATTTTTGTTTATAAGGTGGTCCATTATTTAAAGTTACCTAATCATATATTGAGCATTTGGTGTGCTTAGGTCTTGGGTGTGTAAATATGTATTTATATGTGTTAGGTCTATCTATGTATAATATGCATGTATATCCGTGGCCTAGTACCCATAACACAAGCTTCACCAGCTTAGCATGGGACTAGGTCAATTGGTGTGAATTGTCTTTAAAAAAAAAAGTGTATTGACAATTAAAAGGTGCATTAATAATGAAGCATTTAAGAAAGATAAGACTTACTCCGCCATCCGCACGCAAAAGGAAATTAGCAAGAGTCATTGTAGCATTCGAGGTGTCTGAGGGATCTGGACAAGCGTCTGGGTCGTAATGTGAACTGCCAATGCCTGTATCTCTCTTCTTCACCATTTGTGTGATCGCCAAATTGAGACAGACACGCATTGTATATGCATTGGCTATGGCAAACAAAGCCATTATAGCCAGGACATAGCGCTGCGGTATTATGAATACTGAAAGAATATTTATCGTGAAAAATTTGCGTCTATAATGCTAATTGTAACACTATAATTTTATTGATGTTGCTTTCATGTTGCCGTTAATCTTTACACGTAAATCGTATATTCTTTTCAATCATTATATTGTAGGGAGTTTTCAAATAATTAGATCATCAAGAGCAGTGTTGGCGTAGTGGCTTCAGCGTGCGACTCTCATACCTGAGGTCGTAGGTTCGATCCCCGGTTGTGCACCAATGGTATAACATTTGCTCGAACGGTGAAGGAAAACTACGTGAGGAAACCGACATGTCTTAGACCCAAAAAGTCGACAGCGTCTGTCAGGCACTGGAGGCTGATCACCTACTTGCCTATTAGATTTAAAAATGATCATAAAACAGATTCAGAAATCTGAGGCCAAGACCTGAAGAGGTTGTAGCGCCTCTGATTTATTTTATTTTTTCATATAATCAGAATCTACCAGGGCTGTTTTGAGCGAAACTTAGTCTTTTATTTTGTTTACATTTATAACATCTATTCTAACTACTGTTTGATGAAGACTTTTTTTAATTCGAATAAATATTAGCAGGACATTACTAAGAGGAAACTAAGACACGTTAAAATATATTATATTAATTACTAATTTACATAGACATAAATAAATACGGTAATAATTTAAGTTTATTCGACACCTCTATTATTTTATTTATTAGCTATTGTCATTACAGGAAAATGTTGAACAAAAAGAAAAAAAGTTATCGTAATTCTTATACAAAACTCATTTGTGTAGACCGCACTAATATTGCTTTTATCATCTAAACCGGTTATTACTAAACAATGTTAATCTCAAGTGATGTTTCAACCTAATTTTACGACTTGTACATATCTATCATCATCACATATATTCAAGCACCGCAAACATAATTTTGTTACAAGTTTAGTTAGACCAGCTAAATGTCGCTTTCTTAAAGATTTTATAAATGTTAACTAATAATAATAATAAAACTTTATTCATGAAAGAAATATGGTTGTGACAAATTTGATCAAATGTAAGTCACACTAGGGAGACCTGTGTATTTGGTACCTAGATTACAATTATATCTTGGTATATAGTGCATGTTTAAAACATTTTATTTATTTAAAAAAAAATCTAATGTCAAGAGAAAAGGAGTTCCAAAGCAGTACAGTAAAGGAGGAGTTTCAATAATAAGATCGCCAAGGGAACAAAAATCAAAACTTCTGCCAGAAAACACCGTAATTGATATAAAATTAATGACGTAATGTATATAGTACAATAGACTAGATAATATAAGAATTGACTTTGACTAATAATGTAAAATTCCTTAGACAAATTTGCGCGCCATCGTGTGTGGCAGAATATGCGAACGATTTACGATTGTATCACCTTAACATCTTGTACCATATTCTTGCAATAAATAAATTATTATTATTATTATTATAAAGGAACATAAGTTGCTTTAAGCAACTCTCTTAGTTTTATTTTAGGATAATAAAACAATGGAATTTCTCCCGTACGAACTGTCATTAATTAAAATTATCTAAAGTATTGAAATTTTGCCATGAATTTTTACGCGATTGAATCTATGATAAGCCTCTTTAAAATTTTGCTTTATTATTAAGTAACATTTCATGTAACCATTGAGTTATTGCTTGAGTCAAATTTCTAAATTTTATTCAAACCGAATTTAAATTATTATATTAGCCATAGCTTGTATATAATTTATCGCATCCCTCAATTATAATAGTTATATATTTAAAATTAAATTAGCACTCAAATAAAAAAATATTCATAATAAAAATAAAATTTTCAATGAAAAATACTTTATACAACTGTAAATAATACGAAAATTAAATAAAATTTATGAAGTTATTTGCTTATCTGTAAATTGTACGAAATAATTGTAAATTAAAGTAATTTGTCTTATTTCCTTTAGTGAATATCTTAAAAAAACTATCAACTATTTAAAATTAAAAATAATTACTCACGTTTCGATAATGTCAGTCTCCATCCTGTCAGCATATTGGACCTGAAATAACGTTTTCACTAAATGAAGGTGTTTCTACAACTCCCAATAGTTTACTTGTTCTTCAACTACCTGATGGACCTAATCAGGCAAATCTACGACTGCGCGTCGTCGTATAAAAAGAGTTATGACATTATCGGTCCTATCATTAACGTCATAAAGACTATCTTAGCTTGTTAAATATAAATTTATTTAACCCAACAAATTTTCATTGCCACTGCCGGGTAGCATTAAGCGGAAGTAGCAATTTAAGATGATTTGGACACGTACAGCGTGAAATTTTTTATTAATTTTTTTTTGACTTACTTTGTAATGAGAATAATCTAATTTATTTATTTTTAATGACTATAATTTAATGTTTGTCTTAATAATGAGCTAATGAACGATTAATAGAGCGAATAAACGATTCGTAATGATAATTGTATAATGTATATAAGAATATGTTATTACATATTTTAAGCAAAGAAATAAAAATGATTAAAGGAGGTTGTCCCTGAGATTCCCAGTTTTCCTTTGCATTTTTAGGGATTTTTTGTTCGTTTGGAGTTCTCCCTATATTTAGTGTTGGTTTGACGCGTGCAGGCTTCAAAGATTAAGTTGACACAATCATAAGTAGCAAGATTAAATCAAGCGTTAAAATTGATATGAAATGTAAAAAAACACGTGACAATAATTTTTGTATCTATGCTAAAACTACTTTATTATACGCCAGTCCTATTTCTTAATTCGTAAACGTTCTTAAAAAGCGATAAGCCTTTCTATACGGTCTCAGCAATAAGACTAGACTACTTCTAGGATTAATTTCAAATACGAGCGCTATGGGGACTGAATTGGTGAGGTAAAATTTCCATCTTTGGTCACCTATATGTCCTTGAAGAAGAAAGAAGAAATCTCACCGTAACCGTCATGTGAGAGCTGAAATGTTTGATCTTCAAACCCTACTCGTGACAGAAAGCAAATTATAAGTTTATTTCCATAGGCGGGTAACGGAAATTTAACCGTCAACGTAAGCTTCACGGTCCGTAACCGATTAGCCACGAGGTCCACTTTTGTATAGTACCAAGCAAATCCTACTATTATGTACGCTTAAGCCGCTGAACTAATTGTCACAATATTTAGAACAAAATAATATATTCAACTTTGAAGACGTTATTCGTTGTGCCTAAATTTTGACCAGCAAACGGCTAGTCAACGAAATCTAAACGCACGCAATTTTGACAAAATTTATGGCTTCTTGTAATAGATATAAGGTGGCATGGTCTCATCTCATGGCTCTCATCAGTTTAAAGCTACTGCTAATCAGTTTATTTCACATAGTAAAATGCCTGATGATTAGTGCGGTAGACATAAATGTAAACTCAATAGCGTTTATTGGTCGATTTGCTTCATCATAATGCTCAGAGTGATATAAATTTATTTAGCGATTCACGGTTATATTAATTTAATAAAAATCCCACTATACATTTAATTTGCACCCTATCTAATTAAAAAAACTACACGGTCGAAAGTAGGATTGGTGTAGATTTGTGGTTAACGTTATAAATTCGCCCATAATACATTAGGGATTTACTCCTTAAGAACATATTTTTAAACGAATAGTGTGATAAGTGTAGACTAAAATTTAATCAAAGTTCTTATTTGGTGAGAATTCTCACACATTGTTCGCAAAACCTGCAGGCTTACGGCGCACACGAAGGGCATTTACCATTTCATTATTGAGGTTTAGTACCACATTTGGCAGTTCTACCTAATTATAGAGTCATTGGAATTTGAATTGGTTTTTTGGAGTAGGGTAGTCGCTGTTCCAAGGGCCCCGCTGGTACATCGAAACATCGTACCAGGGCGCTAATATGTCACAGACTGTTATTTTAAAACACTGCCACAATGTTTGTTTATACTACATAACAAGTAGCTGTATATAGTGTATTGTAGTTTCGTCTCTACTAGGATTAAATATATCAGTCGTAAACACCTCAAACAAACCACTCTATAGATAACAAAATTACACAACAGTTCCGCTGTACAGGATTTCAAACGGAACTACTTTTCCTTAAAAACATATATATATTTATTGCAATTTTCATACGAACGACGAAACACGTTGATTTAAGTAGTAATATTATTAAAGGTAAAAATCTGCTTGGCAATACACCTATACATTATGTCCCGATGCACGATGGTAATTATATCCTATTATGTAATGGGGGGTATAAACCGGACAGGTGATATTATTGCTTAGAGCTAATAGTATCGAAGTCTTTAATTTTCATAACTATAAATAATTCTAAAACCATTTTAAATTAATTTAGTTAGAGATGTTTAAGTAGTAATTGAGTCGATATCAATCGATTAGTAAATATCAATAATAATATTTCTTTATGGAACACTGTCAAATATTATTACCTTTTGTACATACATTTGCTTGTTTTTAAGATTAAGCCACTTTTTATTTTGTCGGATTATCTTTGACCTTCTCGTTTTATTAGCAATCTTATAATTTTAACTGTATGTACACAACTAAATCATTGTTTCATTGTTTCAGAAAATCTTAATCCACAAAGACCTTACTAGAAGGATATGGATGCTGTATAAAGTCGCTTATATGGTATTAAATATTTTTCAAGGCATTTTTATTTAGGATATATATTCTATTGTATGTTCCAAGTATTGGGTTTGTATATAATCGGCAAATGGCAATTAATATGTTTGCTCTTTACATGAGTTTGTAAAAGATATAAGTTATATATATTCAAAGAATGTACTGTCACTGACACAAAAAAGATAAGGATACAATATTACCGGTAACAGTTTTAAATACCATCGCACTTTTTTGACGATACTAATTATTTAGGAGTCTCGGAGGACCTTCATTGGAACACCTCCAAGTGAGTTTTGCTCCAGAACCGCACTTTCACGTGAAAATAAAAAAGAAACGGATTTATAAAGTAAACTGCACTGTAAAACTAATTACCGCTAGTCTAGCATAAACCACATTCAAAATGGCCGATTAAGTTTATAAAATTAATAGGGATGTGAAAAATAATCGATTTTTTTTAAAGAGAAAATCGATTTTTGTATTCGATTTTAATATTAAAAATAATTGAAAATTCGGCGACCAAATATTCATATACTAACTCTAACCTAACCAATCTAAATAATATTTGTTTTTGTGGACAGCTCCGATCTAAATAGTAATTGTTTATTCAAGCCTCAGTTTCTCGGCGTCCTGGTCGCCTTCGGCGACCAAATATTCATATACTAACTCTAACCTAACCAATCTAAATAATATTTGTTTTTGTGGATAGCTCCGATCTAAATAGTAATTGTTTATTCAAGCCTCGGTTTCTCGGCGTCCTGGTCGCCTTCGGCGACCGAATATTCATATACTAACTCTAACCTAACCAATCTAAATAATATTTGTTTTTGTGGATAGCTCCGATCTAAATAGTAATTGTTTATTCAAGCCTCGGCTTCTCGGCGTCCTGGTCGCCTTCAGCGACCAAATATTCATATACTAACTCTAACCTAACCAATCTAAATAATATTTGTTTTTGTGGACAGCTCCGATCTAAATAGTAATTGTTTATTCAAGCCTCGGCTTCTCGGCGACCAAATATTCATATACTAACTCTAACCTAACCAATCTAAATAATATTTGTTTTTGTGGACAGCTTCGATCTAAATAGTAATTGTTTATTCAAGCCTCGGCTTCTCGGCGTCCTGGTCGCCTTCGGCGACCAAATATTCATATACTAACTCTAACCTAACCAATCTAAATAATATTTGTTTTTGTGGACAGCTCCAATCTAAATAGTAATTGTTTATTCAAGCCTGTTTCTCGGCGTCCTGGTCGCCTTCGGCGACCAAATATTCATATACTAACTCTTACCTAACCAATCTAAATAATATTTGTTTTTGTGGACAGCTCCGATCTAAATAGTAATTGTTTATTCAAGCCTCAGTTTCTCGGCGTCCTGGTCGCCTTCGGCGACCAAATATTCATATACTAACTCTAACCTAACCAATCTAAATAATATTTTTTTTTGTGGACAGCTCCGGCGCTACGGGAAATGCAGCCCCTCCACCCTTGCGTACCAAAGAACAGGCATTATGAAAGCTGTAGCGGCTGAGGCTGGTCGCCGAAGGCGACCAAAAAGCCGAGGTTACAGCGGGTGGGGGCTGCTCTTCCTCCGCGCCTCCGATTATTTATATACACTCTAGGGGTAAGACAGACAAGACCACGTGGATAGTGGGGTGCTCTGATTCGGTTTTGGGTACTTTTTGGATATTAAAGTAAACACTTTATTCTAGTAAAAATTAAATAATATAGAAAGTTGCAAACAATGAAATACAAGTACTAATTAAAAATACAGACGAGTAGGTATCGATAATTTCAAAAAATTTCGGAACCCTATAATCTATCAACACGAAATTAGGTTAATTTCAATGTTGATTATTCTATAACTTTAAATTTCCAAAATGAGGAAATAATCGATAAATAAATAAAACGATTATTAACAACCGATAAATTAAAAACACGATTTTTTTAAGTGAACGTCACATCACTTATAACCAATAGAAAAGTAGAAAATGGCTGATTGTTTACAAATTTTAATACATTACACAAAACTTTAAATTTTTTATAAAAATATTTAGACGCGTATCCGGAGCAAAACTCACTTGGAGGTGTTCCAATGAAGGTCCCCCGGACACTCCTAGATAATTAGTATCGTCAAAAAAGGGAAGTGATATTTAAAACCCAACCCTATAAAAACATTAAACATAAAACATTATTGGTTTGTGAGGTATTTAGGCCGTTTGCGCTATAATCTTCTATATGCGTCAAACACACAATGCATAGCAAAAATAAACACACTTTTCAGTCAATATAAGTTTTTACTCAAAATTTCTAGTGAAATGCTCTCAGTTTACTATTAGATAGTAGCATAAAATTTAAAATTTAGAATAAAATATAAAATTTAGTATAAAATTTAAAATTTAGAATAAAATTTAAAATTTAGAATAAAATTTAAAATTTAGAATAAAATTTTAAATTTAGAATAAAATTTAAAATTTAGAATAAAATTTAAAATATAGAATAAATTTTATAACTTTTCAATGCCTTCTATCAACTTCAATATTTCTAAACCCAATATTATTATCCTACTACAAGGAGCTGAACTACAAGTAACTTCGATGCCTAATAAATACAATAAAATCTAAATATATGAAATATACAAATAATGTAACCTTAAATAAGACTTTCTTCTTTTGTTCGATAAAAATTTTGAAGGCCAATGCGACGTTTAAACATAAATTTATATGTAATTTTACATACCAATATTAATTGACAATTCTTCCAACGACGTCTCAAAAGCGGATTCGCAATGTAAACTGAACTGTATAATTTCTTTTAAACATACGTAACATCATGTTTTGGGTCTCTTCAAATTCTTATTATCTATGTATGATTGACATTATCGTGTATTTAGACAGCCTCCTGCGTACAAGGGCACGAGGCTGATATAATAAATACTAATATTATTATTGGAGTTTGTTGGTTTGAAAGCGCTAATCCCAGGAATAACTAGTAAGAATTTTTTTGGAAAATGAGGCAAACGGGCAGGACTCTCACCTGATTTTAAATGATACCGCCGCCCATGGACACTTACACTGCCAGAATGCTCGCAAGTTCGTTGCCGGCCTTTCAAGAATTGGTAAGCTCTTTTCTTGAATTACCCTAAGTCAAATTGGTTCGGAAATACTTCAGTGGGCAGCTGGTTACACATTGTGGTGTTGCACGGCAAAAACTGCCTTAGAAAACGCTCAGTTGTGGAACGACGGACGTCGAGGTGATACGGATGGTATTTTGTATTTTGCCTTGACGTCCGATGATGAAACTCAGCTGCAGGTATTAGACCGAACAAATCCCCTGAACACTCTCCATGGTAAATGCGGTAGAAGATGCAGAGAGACCCCACATCTCTACGCAACGCCAAGGGATCAAGCCGCACGGAAAGTGACTGGTCGTCAAGGATTCGAATCGCTCTCCGTTGAATACGGTCAAGTGAAATGAGCTGGTACTGGGGAGCTCCCGCCCAGAGGTGAGAACGGTAAAGTAAAAAAGTAACAGTTAAAAAAAAGTTAGAATTATCTGGGATATATAAACACGCTACGACCGAATTAACAGCGAGGCTCAATTTGCTGTACTTTCGCGTCATATTTGTACTTAATTGAAAAATTCACCAACAGATTCGTTCATGACTGCCTTCGCCTTTGGACCGGAACTGCCAAGAGGCACCTGGATGCACTCGTGAGGCAAGCTAAACGTAATATTATTCCCATACTTGGGCTCACTCCAAAGCAACGGCGAATTAGATAGACATGCTGCAAACAATGTATGTCCCTCAGCACCTGAGCCCTTACTCTGCTGTCGGTATCGCTAATGGAACTTCCAACAACGATGCTGATTTATAGATTTTTTCTCGCCTCCCAAGGTTGCGAGGCGAGGTTGTAAGGGTCCAGGTGGCATTGCTGTCCAACGTCTATATAGTTTTATTTTTAAATGCTACTTTTAAGTAGTACTTTGTATTATATAACATTGATTAAATACTTTCTTGAGATGGATCGTCAAGATGTTTGTAATTTTGTACTAAAATATTTTGTATAGAAATCATTGACATTCTAATTAATCTAATATATAAAATTCTCGTGTCGCGGTGTTTATGGTTAACTCCTCCGAAACGGCTCGGCCGATTCTCATAAAATTTTGTGTGCATATTGGGTATGTCTGAGAATCGGACATCTATTTTTCATCACCCTAAATGTTAAGGGTAGTCCACCCCTAAATATATTTTTATCTGTTTTTATTTTTTTATGATATAGCATTAACAAATACATACAACCCCTAACTTTCACCCTTCTACGATCAACCCATATTTTTTTATTATAAATGATGTACATGGCAAAACGACGTTTGCCCGGTCAGCTAGTTTACTATAAAATTATAGAACATATCGAACAATATATTTTATTATCTATTACTGATTGATTTAAGTGATTCCAACTCCAATTGACTTTTATTCTTCTTTAGATTGCACTCCGGAGAATACTCCTTGGAACTATACAACCTGGTAATTTCCCCTTTCAAACAACCCTCGCCTAGAAGCACTGGAGCTGAAGTTACTTCCCTCCGTTGTTGACATCCCCAAGTGCCGCACTTAACTATTTGGATCATCCTTTCTTGTGAATATAGAGGAGTGGAACTCAAATGAACATAGGTTCATTTGACGTGACGTGACCGCTAAATAAGCTTGACCTAGATAAGCGTGCCCTCCGATAGGCCGCTTCTCACTTGACATCAGGTTGACATTGGGATTATGGCCAAAGGTGCCCAATTCTATATAAAAAAACAGAACTTCGAGTCCTGGCGCAATGAATGTTGTTGAATTGTCTTTAAAAATTAATACCGATTACTTGTTTTTTGATACTAAAAAATATTGTTAAACCACTTTTCATATCAAGAGATTAACCTTAAATGAAATAAAACACAAGAATATATTATGATAATAAGGTTCTTGTTCGTTTAATACTAGTTACAATATTATTAACCATAACCTTACATTATCATTAAGTATGTTCACAATTTACAGAATGATTCTTAGCTTAAATTCCAATACAGTCCGCTGTAAACGATCGCTTATCGGCTTAAACTGTACAAATTCGACCCCGACATAGTATAAAAAATACGCACATACCTTGGTTTATGTGCAATCCCGTCATTCGATAAGTGTTATCATAAAACCTTATTTACATGATACATCGAAATAACAAGGCTTTGTGCATAACGTGAAAAGTCTTAGAACAAAATAGGTTATTATATGTGGCACTTTAATTTAAAATTATGCGGTACAAATTGTAGCGTATTGTATAAAAGAAATATGTACACTACCACCTAGGTTATATGAGTATAGTACAATCTCTAATGGGAGATAAGTCTTATAAAAAAACGCATTTGGCGACGATCGTTAAATCAGTACAACGCTCAGAACTCAATTTATATCGGAAATTGTGCTTACAAAATTTGGTTTTCCGTGGCGAAATTTTATACAAACGAAAATTGCAATGATTCTTTAATTTTAAATTCAAAGCAAAAAATAGTACGTATATGAAGGGTACAATATGAGCAAACTGAATATCTACAAGGCGATGTTAATATCAAGTATAAATCCTGAATAGTAACTATCGCACGAGAGAGCTTGCAATTTTCATAAGATTTTTGCAAGAACTTCCATGTATTGCCATTCTAATCTGACTGATATTTGAAAATGAGAGACGAATAGGATTCATAGACAAGTTTAAGCCCGACCTAATGATTAGTCAGAGCCAAGACGTAGGGCTAAGAATGACCATTTGTCAAAATCATATTAGATTTATACGAGTGCCATTCTTCACACATAAACATACTCTCACTACATACGTCTCAATGAATACACTCTCATTTGTCACAGATGGGAAGGTCTCGCTCAGACTTGTCACGGAATCTAAAGATTGTTACATCTCTTTCTAACGAAACAAATTAATGTAACTATTATAAAATCAATAATCAGAACAGCGTATAAAATTATTTCGTCACCAAATTAAAAACTATAAATACTATAATAATTATCAGTGCATAATGACTAGCTTAACAATAAATTCGTTAGATTTATCAAATAATAGACTTATATGTGTGAAAATTTGTGTTAAATTTATTTCGTTTTAAATAAAATTATCCTAATGATAGTTAAATTATTACTAGCATTATAAGTCTACGCAGACTTCGTTAAGTATAAATTGACAAAACTAAAATTGCTTACAGAATCTGTTTAATAAATTAACTTTATAGGTTCGATTCCGCAAATGACAAATGCAACTACTCGTACACGATTATCGTTAGATATTACTATAGTTTCGGTATGCTCGCAGGCTGGTGTTAAACTTCAAATAAAAAAAAAATCTCTTGAAACTATATTTCTGTTTCATAGGCTCATTGGTATTTCATACAATAATCAAAACATTTATAACACTTCGACCCTAGGTCACTATTACGTTATCCATATAGCGTCTGGTAAATCATTCATTTTTCCAACGGATGGATGACACCGACTGGCTATTTAATATAAGAATTAATGTACGTAATACCAAAGAACAAAAGATCATTGTCCGATGCCATATATGAGTAGTGGAAAATTATTAAACAATTGTTTTAATTGAAGCTTATCTCCACTATGTAGAATCATTAAATTCAATCTTTACCAGTACTTGACAATTATCGAACAAATTTTCGTATACGTTATAATGTCGGGCCCTGACAAATTAAATTACGCTAACTATAAATTTTAAGAACATTCCTATATATTGTTAAAATTAACAGGTCAGACTTTAGGCTTCCTTATGTCAAAAACGTATTTTATTTTGACATATGAAAGCCATAGATACTACAAAGTGCTGTGGATCACAGTAATTGCCGTCATTTGGTATCGTTTGCGAAATCGATCCTTTTATTATATCAATAATTATAACACGAGTATTTACAGTATTTTAGTAATGTACTAAATTTTTTTCGAACTTCGTTAAAGAAGTTAGTGATCATATTGTTATGATAACACGGGTCATTACGCGGAGAAATATTTGTTATGTATACAATGACAACTTAAAGACAGCCATAAACAATTATTTAATTTTAATCTAGGATCACCTAAAAACTTGGGTTTATAGATTTCTTCGCTCAAATCATGTCTTTGCTTTTTATGCCCAAATACATGTTTATGACCAAGTTCTAAGTCAAAAGAACCAGTATTAATCAAAATTTCTTAAAACGCTATTTCTCACTGTTGTATCCATAGATAAATTGGCGTACAGATAACACGAAGAACAAAGTCATAGACAATAATAAACTAACTCCTCCAACGTATTAGTTGTCAAATTATAGAGAATTACAAAGTTATACGATAATATATTACATCTTATCTATTATTATGATATATTTTACATAATTACATTCACTGTCGCATCCGCAATACACAAAGCATTAACTGCTTATTTATCACATTAAAAGGCGCCAGTCCAAGTTTAACTTATTAATTGCGGCTTTAATATTAAAAAGCACTTTTAAAAAATGGTAAATCATTATCATATCAATTCAGAGAAAGTAACGAATTTATAGTAATTATGAGCGTAAACTATAAGTTTCATTAATCATGCGGAAACTAAAAAAACTAATAAATATTAATATAAACTTCTTTTCAAAATTTGAAAGTACATTGTTTAACTTAAACCTAAATTAACCAGTTCGGTGAATAAAAGGAATCCCAAAATACATCCGTAATACCACCCATATTTAATTCTTGTTCGAGCCACTTCAGTCATATGATAAACACTTGGCTTAAAATTATCATATATCGACTTTCGGTGATGTTTGAGGGCATCAATGATTAGCTATAAATACATTTTGAAGAGTTTTAAACGTCATACTAAGTATTTGAAGAAAATATAATGTGAATAGTTTTAGAATAGCACGGCAATTGTTTTCTAGTGATTGCGGAACTATAGCACGGAAAAATGTTGACGAATTCGGCGTCATTACTCTGTAAATCTCAATATAAGTTTTCACTACGCGATCCCCAGGTTACGATCGGTGCTACGGCCTACCAGTAGGGAGCTATGTCGAAATTGCATACAAAACTGTCGGAGGGATTTCTGTCGGTGATTCAGTAACGACTGCTTCTAATACTCAAACCCAATTCTTATTTTGCACTAGTGATCAGTTTTTCAGTATAATTCTTGTACATACATTTCGTCACACAAAAGTCAAACAGATTTTTTAAACCATCTTTGGGATTACGATTAAATATTTTTATGTAATATTTTAAAGATTTTTAAACCAATATGAAATTGGAAATAATTTTAGATACATAATATGTAAAAAGTTATAATAATAATAATTTTTTTATGGTACAAAAATGTGTAAGGTGGTACAATCGTAAGTTCGCATATTCACACACAATGGCGCGCAAATTTGTCTTTAAAGCAATTTTATACTTTACATTATTAGTTATATGAATTGGTCAAGTCTACGTATTTTAAATTAAATCAAATACCTTTTCAATGTTAACATAGAAACAGGTATTTTTGCTTTAGCAAACACATTTCTAAATTTATACATAACTTTAATCCGGTTAAAAAGTTTTTTCTTTAAACAAATTTCTATCGTCACGTGATTACGACATGTCAATTGTCAATGTCAGTTTTATATTGCGATTGAGGGTAACGTCAACCAAGAAATACTTTTATCTATTACCCTATTACTTGTGCTTTGGAATGTTTATGATTCTATTCAATATAAACATAACGGGTTAGTTATTAAAACAAATTAAGTCTTACTATTTTTCAACCGACTTGGTGCGTCTCTTTCTGTCAAGTTATGGTTCACTATGATGGAGAGAGATACAGAATACATAGGATTTTTAAAAATGAATAAGAGAGTTAAAAACTATGGTTAGGATCCGTCATCACTTTCTGCATTGTCAAGCGACAAAATGACCCTGGTTTAGAAATAAAGCCTGTTATATCTAAGCTATGAATATCCTAATATTAACGATACTGGGAAGGTTGTGCTGGCAGTGATTAATAAGGGCACTATAGTACTAACTTAAAATAAACAGACCAATATACAGTGGTCCGACTATACTTGTACGTTTGGGACTCCTTGAAGAACGATTATGTATGTTAAAACCAAGCAGATTTGAGAAAAAAAAATCCATAAAATAATAATTTTAATAAATGCCACATGACGGTTTTACTTTCAATGAACGTTTACGTTTACACAGCGTATACGTTTACGTATATTACGGTTGCAATTTTTTAAAACGTTTTCTAGTTACTGTGTTGCGTTGGCATCTTACGCTTTGTATGGATAATGTTTCATACTAGAGTTTAGGATGTAAGTCGTATGGCCATTATGAATATACTGAAGTATATACATATTAGAGGGACGCTATAATTCACCAACATTTGTTCACAACGGCCGTTGGCTTATGCTCTCGACACTTACGGTCTGCTCTGTATAGTCTTCATCCTTTCGAAAGAAAACTAATTCCCTTTTTTATCAATGACCCCATTTATCAACTTCAACCTTTATAAACTTCATTAAAACTTCCGATCCGAATCTGTCGAGAGCTAAACCTGATACATAATCAAAAATTCAAATCACCAATGACCGATGTGTCACCATAATATTCACCAAAAGCTAACCACTTGGACTACAAACCGAATCACACACTAGAAGATATACAAAAATATACGCATAGAGACGTTCGCTTGGCGCGGCAGGGGCGGGGGGGCGGCGGCGGCGGGGGCGCCCGGGCCGCGCGCCGTCATACGCCGTCCATCTGCCGCACGCGCACATCTTGCGACGCACACATGTCAGGCGCGAACGGCAGGCACGTGAAGTACGCGCACGCCGCACACTCGTACGCTGGAGCTGCGTAGAACAATGCTATCAGCGCACACAGCATACCTCCGGCGGATACCAGACACACCCACACCAGAACGATCTTCCTCCGCCGCTCGTATGGCCCAAACGTCACGAACGGCAACAGAGCGTATGACAGAAGAAACCCAAACACAAAACCGAACACGTGGGCGAAATTGTCAATCCACGGCAGGAGTCCCACGAAAAATAAGGCTAACGCCAGTCCGATAAGTTTCATTAGCGCGCGCTTCGGATGCCTCAGTATAGGCCACGCACCTATCACTTCAACTATTAAACACGCTAAAAGGCCGAAATGCGCTCCCGCTGGACCGACCTGAAATTTAGAGAAATAATTTAATATCAACTTTTATTTGACTGTATGACGGATCATTATTAACTTGCATGTAGAAAATATAATGTACTTTGTTATTTAGTAGGTTGTCATGTTGGTACCTTGGTCTGCACCAAATAATCGTTGTTGCCTTGTTAAGAATCAGATCTAAGGAATTTAAGTTCTGTCAAAATGTCATATGTTTCTAAATGACGTGTTTATATTTTCCAATTAATCATGTTGATCACCGCCGGAGGACGAAAATAAAGATCTTACTACATTTTTTTGTATTATTGTATTTAAATTACATATTTTAATAAAATAAACTTATGAAGTAATTAATATTTAGACGAGTGTTTCAGCTATATTTTTATATATTTCTTTCTAATAAAAAGCGATGGAATCTGACAGATTAAAGCGCCTCTCGATACATGAGTTTCGCAGCAAAAATCATCTCATAGCGAATGTAATGATCCAAATAAATATAGAAAAAAACGGTATTGAAATTTGTTTTTTAGCTTACCTCGGCTCTATACGGTTCGAAGATCGCTGACGCCATGTTACCCGCGACTCCACTTCCCAAATACACAACTGCTATTCTAACTGGGCCCGCCATTTTCTCTAGGTCCCTCATGAAGAGCCACTGCAGAGCAAGAGATGCTGCTAAATGCAAAAGGCCAGCGTGTACGAACAGAGATGTCCATGCCCGGTACAATTGGTCGGGACGCCGTCTCCGCATAAATGGTAACATACCGCAGACATCGTCCAGACAAGATACCTGGAAATGTATGGTACATCATAAATAAAGGCAAAACTTTAAAATGCAAAGTGTGAAAAGTTAGTTAGTTAGTTCAAGTGCGGTAATTATTTTTTGTGTAGTGTGTCAGAGGCAAACAAACAGCGCTTAGAACAAAGCATTGAAATTGGCGAAAGGAAGTAAAAACTGATAAAGAAAAGAGATTTATTATTTGTTTGGATTTAATTTATATTGTACGTGTATTAAAACAACAATAAACAACTTAGGTTTCCATAAAACTAAAATAAAATAAATCAATGGCGCTACAACCTTCGATAGGTTACTGGGCCTTAAATTTCTGTATCTGTTTCATGATCATTTTGGTAATCTAATAGGCAAGTAGGTGATCAGAAGGCTGATGTGTCTGACGCACGCCTTTGTTATTTTGGGTCTAAGGCAAGCCGGTTTCCTCACGATGGTTTCCTTCACCGGTCGAGCGAATGTTAAATGCGCACATAGAAAGTCCATTGGTGCACAGCTGGGGATCGAAGCTACGATCTCAGGTATGAGAGTCGCACGCTGAAGCCACCAGGCCCACACTGCTCATCATACTAAGACTATTTCATAATAACTTAGATTAATTTAATTGTCCCCCGTTTTTGTCCAAATAAAAATGTAACTAGCCTAGCCTAGGCGTGCATTTCCAACCGCGGGTGTACAATGGACGTTTCTAGGGGTGCATACTGGCTCATACGGTGTAGGAAAACATCGCGACGATACCAGCACCTCTAGAAAATCGGCCTTATATGTCAAGCACAGGATAATTACCTACGGAAGAAAATGTTAACTTAATAGTTACGAAAACTGAATAGTACCTGTGAACATAATGATGCCTCCTCGTGGAAGTACCCTTTGACGAACGAGCAATGTTCGCTTGTGGTGATAACACACTGGCCATGAACACCTATGCAGCATGGATGCGCTATAACCTCGCATGCCATATGCTCAGCTGCATGTCCTGCTCTGCCAGCCGCTGCGGACCCATCTAATACAGACTTGCGGCAGATCGGCCATTTTGTTATGTCATCTGGCCATTCGTGAGGTGCTATTGAACGTGGTGCTTCACAGAATCTGGAAATTTTAAACAAATTGTCTTAAACTACAGATACATATATTTTATATGATACACAACACATATCACACAGTTACTTAACTAGTCTGTCGCCCTCAGTTTATTCTACTACCTAATCGCTTCTAAGCAATATCTTCCATAAAACCTTACTATGGGAAATAAATACTATACTAAAGTATGTTTAGTAAAGAAATAGTTAAGGAAAATTTTCCCGTTAAAACCCGTTAAATGAAATTAGTAGATTTAATAATTTAAATATCGTAAACTTCATTATTCACTGATTTGGCCTGGCTATTCCTTGTTTTTGGACACATCATGGGTTGATCAATTCTACGGTCATTCTTATTGCTGCGCAAATTTCTATACTTTGGTGCGATCAAGACATAAAGTATTTTTACAATAATATATATTCAAAAAATTTAGTCATCAAGTCTGTTTTGGTTTTACTGATATGCAAATTTTTAGTAATGTAACCAATTTTATTTAAGTTATATATAAAAAAGTATCGTCAGTCATGAATGAAAAAGAAAATCGTCACAATAGCGCGTGTCATTTGTTTGCGAATAATCCCTTGCCTACATTAATTCTTCTATCGTTCAATATCATATGACGTTTTATACGTACTTTGGATCTAATCCACAAACTGAGCCTGATATCCGACCCCCAGGTCCCGAATCGCCAGAAGACCATTTTTTCCACGTTGATATTGTGTTCTGAAATATAAATTATAATTTTTATAACAAATGTAAACGCAGTTTTGTTTTAACTCACGTAATCCAAAAGGGACCATAGACCATTTATAAGCCAACTACACAGCCGAAACGACTATTATTTCATTGAAAATTGAACCCAGGACCGTTAACTGCTAAGTCAAGTGTTTCACTATCATTTCAAAGTTTATGACATGTGTAGAGATATATTATATTTACAATTTCAAAACAAAATAAATAATGACTTACATTCCCATTAAATGACTACATTAACCATTTAAATGAAACACGTTAAATTATTGCGTACAATTAAATAAAAGCTACCTAAGAGGCGTGAAAATCCGATTAAAGCCGTTTTCACTGTATATTATTTGCGTAAAAACGTTATACCTATCAGTGAAATTACTTTTAAATTTAATTTAGAATTAAAACTGTAATTTCAGTCGTAGTAATAAAGGAAAATGACGACTCACCTTTGGTATTAATCCTCTTATCTTTAGATTGCGTGCGAAAAATTTAAATATTAGTATTGGCTTTACAACTCGTGTTAAAATGAGAAACGAAAAACTTTTAACGATTATTATTATTATTACATATACACTTATGGACACATCTAATGCCCACCTTGCATTTTCAGTTTCTTTTGGTCCTACCTAAAAATTTATATTAGGTCGAGTAAAAGTTTTTATGCAGTTTTGAACCTGGCACATTCATAATTGCATTCAATATTTTTTTTTTTAATTTCGAACACAGAATTTAAAGAAACAAAAGACAATTTGGAGCCTGCTCATTGATATCAAACAATCGAATACTAAAAAAACTTGATTAAATTGGTTTAGTTGGATTTAATTCTTGAAAGTGTGATTTTTCTCTTTGGTTTTGCAACAAACATTACTTATTCTTAACATTAAGATGAGGTTCTATCAATAATCTATGGATACTTCGCCTGAAGTCGCCGCCCAAGCTGTGGCACTTATCCGGGCGGGACACAGCCAAAGAAATGTGAGTGATCAACTTAATTTAAGTCGATCTGCGGTCAGAAACGTTTATCGTAGATACCTAGAGACTGGCGACTTTGTTCGTCGCCAAGGAAGGCCACGATTTCGGGTCACAACTGAAAGGCAGGATCGATTCATCGTGACGACCAGCTTGAGAAATCGTCACCTTACCACCATTGAGATACAAAACCAACTTCGCGATTTCCATGGAGTAAATGTGAGCGCTCGAACTGTTTGGAGAAGATTAAAAGAACGCGATATGGTACC
The DNA here is from genome assembly GCA_963693345.1 of Pieris melete. Classification (NCBI taxonomy): domain Eukaryota; kingdom Metazoa; phylum Arthropoda; class Insecta; order Lepidoptera; family Pieridae; genus Pieris; species Pieris melete. The sequence goes on along the minus strand of CAVNZK010000040.1, from coordinate 2,941,025 downwards.
ACACAAGCCAGCTAATGGCCCAAAACTAACGCGAGTCCACCGAATAGCGCGCCTTCATTTCGCGCGCTCACACTGAAATTGGACTCAGCAGCATTGGAACGGTGTACTCTTTTCTGATGAGTCTAAAGTTGCATTACATGGCAATGATGGAAGGAAGAAGGTCTACCGACGTAAGGGAGAGCGTTTTGCACAATGCTGCTTTGTAGAGAGGGTTGCTTATGGCGGTGGCTCATGGACTGTCTGGGGCGGTATATCCGCGAGCGGCAAAACTCAACTTGAGCTTGTTACGGGACCACGGCTGCCAACATTAAATGCTGAAAGGTACATTCTTGAGTGCTTAGAACCTCACGTGATGCCATACGCGGACTATGTGGGCCCAAATTTCTTTTTTATGCATGATAATGCAAGAGCCCATACGGCCAGCATCGTCAGAGAATATCTTCGGGATGTGAACATCGCAGTTATGGACTAGCCAGCCAGAAGCCCAGATATGAACCCCATTGAGCACATGTGGGACGACCTAAAAAGACGTGTTAGGGCTCGTCAGCTAGTTGCCCAGACGATGCAGGAATTGAAAACTGCCATAGAAGAGGAATGGGAGATGATCCCTCAAAATTTCATAGAGCGGTTCATAAACTCTATGCCTAATCGTATGAGAGCTGTCATAGATGCCCATGGAGGCAACACGCGTTATTAAATTAAACCTTTATTTGATAAAACACGTTTTTTATTCAAAAATCAACTGACTTCATCAAGGCGCCTACCCGACTTGTTAGGCGTATCTCCATGTGGTGTGGTATTCTAAATTCAAATTTAAAACAATACGATCGAAAAAGATGGTAAAATGTATCAGGTTCAAAACTGCATAAAAACTTTTTACTTGACCTAATATAAATTTTTAGTTAGGACCAAAAGAAACTGAAAATGCAAGGTGGGCCAATAGATGTGTCCAGAAATGTATAAACACACTAGCGGCTTAATAAGCTGATGCGCGCGTAATTTGAGATTTGGAGAAACTATCCAACCTATGTTAGAAAAGTGTTCATCAAAGAGAATTTGTTTGATACTGATACAACAGCATATCTCAAACCTACGCCACGATATAACGTCCTTTTAACTATCACAATGGAACGCAACGTTTTGCCTGCGTTTTACTTTATGGATTCTTTATTACGCTTTTTGCGTTTGTACTTGTTATAAATTGGTCAATAATGTTTTTAATTATTTGATGATAGGTACGTATTAAGTTGAAAATAATATTGTTGCTCCTTCCAGAAACTCGGAAATTTCTAAATAATACGAGGTAGGTCTGTAGGTGCGAAACCTTAGTATAGCGTGATTATACGATAATAATAACTCAGTAGCCTTACAACCCTACATCGATCTTGATCGCACATTTCAACAGTTTCTTTGATTAATTTCTATTTATAGACTATCAGGTGATCAGCAGCTTGGTAAATCATGTTTCTCCTTTATCCTGTTTCCTTCACAGTACGAGAATGTGTTCGTTGCGCACAAAAAAGTTCGTTGTGCACGGCCGCGATTTGAACGTTGTTTTTTATAGAACAGGGGGCAAACGGGCAAGAGGCTCACCTGATGTTAAGTGATACCCATGGACACTCTCAATGCCAGAGGGCTCACGAGTGCGTTGCCGGCCTTTTAAGAATTGGTACGCTCTTTTCTTGAAGGACCCTAAGTCGAATTGGTGAACCGTGACACTGGGCGCTGCACAAGTAAACCTCTACCGACATTACTCTACATGATAATTATATCTGCCCAAAATAGTAATTTATTGTGACGCAACGAATACGAATATTCATATTCGCCGAATAATATACAAATAATAGGTCAAATTTAATTTTTCGAGTTATAGAGTGAAAATATGTACCAAAATGGCTTGAAGGGACTCGGTGATTATTTCGATTAACAGAGGGTCAAGATTTCAAGTAATGGAGGTTTTGGTGTTTTAAGGGAAGGGAACAAAACATTTTTTCGAGATTTGGAGGTTTTGACTTATCGAGGTTCGACTAAACGAGGTTCTACTGTATACCAAAGCTGGAAAAAACTGGCCCAAAAGTATTTTTCATTAAAGCCTATCGCCTCAGAAAGATTATTTTCGACCCTAATGCTTGACAAGTTACAAATGCTGCGCTTTTTATACAAAAATTTTCAGTATTTAATTTCAATTAATAATTATCTTACTACAAAAGAATAGTCTGTATTATTATTGCCTTCTTGAATTATACGTACGTATTCGTATTTGTATTACTTAAAGTAATATTCGTTGCATCTCTAGTAATTTTTAATTGACGAACAAAGACAAATATACGATAATAAAAGGAATAAATACTAACCGAACAATCCGCTTTAGAAGACTGTACACATCCCGAATCGTCATTCCGTATACAGCAGGCTGTATCTCTCTCTCTTCTCGCAGATGCAGCTATCGCTCTAGCTATTCTCGCGTCCCTTCGCATGCATGGTGCAAACTTAGCTCCTAAATGTATGAGATCCGCCGCCCGTGGTCCCAACCAAAATGAAGCTGGTTCTTCCCATTCAACCTAGAAATAATAATCACAATATTTAACAAGACAATAAATATTATATATATATATTTTTTTTTTATAGACAATCACACCTATTGACCGAGTCCCATGCTAAGCTGGTGAAGCTTGTGTTATGGGTACTAGGCAACGGATATACAATATACATAGATAGATAGATAGATATATAACTACATATTTAAACACCCAAGACCTAAGCACAACACCAAATGCTCATCACATCGATGTTTGTCTCAGCCGGGGATCGAACCCGGGACTCATGGATTCGCAGTCAGGGGTACTAACCACTAGACCAATGAGCCGTCAATTATATACTCTATTGTTATTATTGTCATATAATACTTCGTAAATTTTTTTTTACTAACTGAATATATTAAAAAAGATTTAATTTGTGTTTATGTTTTGTATTTTTATCTAAATTATTTAACCATTAAAATGCTACATTATCCCTGAATAACATAGGCTATCAAAACATTTTTTCAAAAAATGCGTGCGTAGAAAGAACACGTCAGAAGTGAAACTTCTTTGTAAATTAATTATCACTAAGGTGATCATTTACTAGTATACGATCACTCCATGTATTTTTATGTCTATATTCACACTGTTTACACACTGTATACGTGCTAATGATAATATAAATAAATAAAAAATCTGCGTTTACTGCACAAGACGTTATGCGACAGAATTGCCATCTAAAGCTCTAATATGTAACTAGTAAACGAATACATCAACCAATAGCATGTATTGTTTCTCGATCTCGAAATTTTACCCTCATGCGGCTAAGGAAGTCCTTGCGAAACCGGGATTGGCCGTTGATTCGTAATAATTCTGTGATTTTAATAGATCCTTAAATTATGAATAAATGTTCAAATTTCTACAATAATTTCGTCTCAAAATAAAGGGGATTTCCAATTTTAAGACCAACTGTTTGTATTTCATAACTGGTAATCTCATCGTTAGGATTTATAACGGCGTAGGCGTGACTGACTTGCGTAGGCATCGCACAAATGCCTTCGTCTGTATTTCTTTATAATATATTTTCACAATTATTTAGTTTATTTCTACATTTATTAGTGATTATGTCCAATATAATATTTGATGATTAATTATACTTTAAAAGCTTATTAATTATTATGTAGACCGAAAATATCATAGATAATAATAATAATAGAGCAGTGTTGGCTTAGTGGCTTCAGCGTGCGACTCTTATCCCTGAGGTCGTAGGTTCGATCCCCGGCTGTGCACCAATGGACTTTTCTATGTGCGCATTTAACATTCGCTCCAACGGTGAAGGAAAACATCGTGAGGAAACCAGCTTGCCTTACACCCAAAAAGTCGACGGCGTGTGTCAGGCACAGGGGCTGATCACCTACTTGCCTGATCTGAGGCACAGACCTAAAAAGGTTGTAGTGCCACTGATTTATTTTATTTATTTATTTATAATAATAATACAGTAGCGTGAGCGTCACCCTATATGGGTCCTGGCAGATTGAATCCGTTTCATTTATCATTTTTATTATTATAGAAGAGTAGATGAGCCGTAGAATTTCGTCGTGAGTTTTAAGACTTTTCCTCACAATGTGTGCCTTTATCGTCGGAGCAAGTGTTAATTGCGGCATAGAAAGAAAAATCCATGTGTGCACAGCCGTAATTTGAACGCGACCCTAGAGTTGAGAGTCGACGCTTTGTCCAAGTCCAACACTGCTTATATTTTAATAGTCGAGCCAGTGTAACCGTAGCCGAAAGCTAATTGATTTAATTCATTAAAGAGCAATAATGTGTGACGTGGCTGGATCGAAGAATTGATAATTTATGATTGAAATATCGTTCACGTCATATGCATTGATTGACAGAAGATAAGGATTTCTTGGTACGAAGTAGTTGAGTTCAAGTGTTTACTTGAACGTTTTCTTAGTAACAAGGAAAAGTAGCCCGCATTGGTACAAGCCCCAGATCTTAGCAGCTGATTATTCAATAATAAAATCCGCAATTGTATATTTTTTGTCGTATGACATGGACTCTTTAAAGTATTTTCATTTCAAATTAGAATATTTCGTTAACAGAAAAATGAATTTATAGGAAACAATGAAATTAAAAATGATTTTAAATTATTAATTTATTTTAAGCTATTGCATAGATATTATCGCGGGCTTGGAGCACGGCGACAAAATTAAGAAATTCCGTAACAAAATAAAACCTAACACAAGATGACGAAGATCACCTATATCGGCCAATATGCGTTAGAGCGGGACAGAACGCATACTGCGTCTCACATCGGTGACGAAGCGTAAGCGAGGCCGTACGCGTTAGAGTGAGACTATATAGGCGTGTTAGTCTGAGTCTGGTAGAGTGGTAGATTGAATTAATATCAAATAAAAAAGTTTAAGTATTATCAAAGAAAAAAATACTGAATAAATAAATAATTAAGTTGATAAAAAATGCTATGCAATAGCTTTACCGCGGCAGTCCCCAAGTGCCACACGTTTTTTTTTTAAATTTAAAATAGGTCATTATATATCTATTATTCTCTTCAATTGTACGAATGAAATATTAAATGTAAACATACAAAAATCTTGACATACCAAGGTCTGCGGTCAGTTGGGAAAAAGATGTCGGCGTTTGTGACCGGCAAAGACAAAGAGTTTTAAGCATATGCGACCTACTTTGAGCACTCTTTAATAATGTCGACTTTACAGAGAGCTTGTTAATTACAAAAGTTTGTAACGTGCTTATAATAAGATATACTTTAGTGTACAAAATGGCAAGGATAACTTTAGATATTATGAATTCAGTACGTTTACGTATTAACCGTATATTTTTTTTGTATTATCGCTTAGATAATACTAGATTTGTCTACGGGGCTATCTACTAGATAGCTTAACTAACGCAACACTCAGAGGTTGTGAGTTCCAATTTCCGGAGAAACATTTTTTGTGTTGACAGTAACAGAAGGCTCACCACAAAATTTAAGACAAATGAATAAATTAGAATACGTTGCGAATTACGGAATTCGGCTATTTTTACTCTATTATTTATCTTTGGGTAAACTACAATCATATCCATATGTCAATGGCAACATGAAAAAAGCACCCTGTTACACCCGCAGTAGATAGGTACATAAATGAAAATGAATAGTATGTATTGGTAGCCTCCAGTGCCTGACACACGCCCTCGACTTTAGGGGTCTAAGACATGTCGGTTTCCTTACGATGTTTTCCTTCACCGTTCGTTCGAGCAAATGTTAAATGCGCACATAGAAATAAAGCCCATTGGTGCACAGCCGGGGATCGAACCTACGACCTCAGGTATGAGAGTCGCAAGCTGAAGCCACTAGGGCAACACTGCTCTACGCACTCCGCGAACAAAATAAGACATGAATTTCTGTGTCATATAACACTGACTGTAGACATCCATTACTTAAAATATTATGATCCCAACCACACAAATCAAATTAAATACTTCGTAAAACTTTCTAGAATATTGTAGGCTATTTATTTTGTTAACATAAAGGCCATGCAAGTAACAAGCCCAAAAAACCTAATATTGTCTCATAACTGTGCGCTCGCAAATAAATGTGGGTTAATGCGTTGTGTCTAAAAGCTTTGCGTCATTTAGCCCCGCTATAATAAAATCCACAGACGATACTGAAACTCGCTTCATTACTCTCAGAGCGCACAGATTACATATTTTGGCGAGTTAGCGGAGGAGTTAGGCTGGCTCACAAAATGTCTGGTTATTTTAGATGTTTCTTAACAAAAACATAAGAATTTTATTTTAAATATTTCTTTATTAAAAATATATACGAACGCGATACGCGTCGCCATCACCTATCCCAATTTTAGTCTACTAGGCTCATTTTAATATGTATCTTTAATGCGTATATAGTATATATAAGCCTATCTTAAAGCGATATTAATTTAGTATTCATGTCGAGAATATGTCATAACACAACTAATCTTATTTGACTTAAAATTGTCATCAAAGTTAATATCAGAATATACCATTTTTTATGTATTGTTCACGACACACTAATAATGCGTTATGCAATATAGTAGGGTTGCGTTATACATAAATTCCAAGTGGTCCTTTGTATGAACATTCATAAAGATATAAAGTATCCTTTATCATTTTCTTAATAGACATGTATATTGTATGGCTCATAAAAGACTTGTTTATCTAAAAACAAAATTTAAAAGACGTAGATTCATAGAAAAGTTAAGTAAATAGGAAGAGTATTCAAATTTCGGACCTACTACCAGTTTCACATTGATAACAAAATTTCACACAAACACAAAATCTATACAATATCGTTATCGTGTGTTATAAAGTCATTACTCTCCCTTAATTCGTTATTAAAAAGTATGACACGCAATACAAAAAATATATTTGTTAAATATTACAAATATTCAAATACCTGTTGTAAGCTTAGACTCTTCAACATAACTTGTCCCGTGTGCGTGTGTCGACCAAAGCCGACTGGTCCGAAGCCATAACAAAGCAAGGCCAAAAGAAGCACCAGGGTCTGAACTGTGCTGACCCACCACGTGAAGTAAGGCCGGTAGTCCGTCAGCTCGTCTAACTGTTGCGCGATTTCCCCTTGTTGTGTCACTGATTTGCGAAGGGATCGTCTGCAAATGAATACATTAAATATAAAGAAAAATTATTTATTCATTTAATATTTAAAAAGCTTTTTCATTCATTTTTTTTATCGAGCTCGGGCTCCATAGGACTGTACATTCCGCTCTCTCGTACAGTTAAAAAAAACCGCGTGACGAAACCGGCATGCTTTAGGCATTAAAAGTCGATGACGCGTTTCAGGCTCAGAATACTTCGAGAATTTTCAATTAAGACAAATAAGTGATAACGAAACAGATACATATATCTGAGGCCTACAAGGTCAAAGGCACAATGGGACGAAGGCATTACTGGTTTTATTTATTTCTCTCTGTCTTACATGGGTGCAAAGAAGTGTAAATAAATAAATATTCTATTACAAAAAAGTTCTTTTAAGTTATTTTTCTAGAATCACTATCTAATTGAACGTATCAGTTCCTAAGTAATTATTGTATTTGTATGTATAGTTTTACTCCTCTTTTGTATTTTTTAATAGTTTATGGATTTATTACGGACAATAATTAATCTACACTAATATTATCTACACTAATATTATAAAGAGGAAAACTTTGTTTGTTTGTTTGTTTGATTGTAATGAATAGGCTCATTTTTAAAAACTCTTTCACCATTCGAAAGCTACATTATCCACGAGTAATATAGGCTATATTTAATTTTGAACAAAAACAGGTTTCCGTAAGATATTAGGGTTTTTCGGACACAAGGTGTAAAAAATCAACCAAAAAAGTTACTTATTTTGCGTACCCTGCCTAAACTATTAAAGATAGAACCATAATATCTACAAAAAAGTCCGCGACACACTATACCTATCTATGTCGAGTGAGGCACAATAACCATAAATGATAAACATGGCAAAACGACGTTTGCCGGATCAGCTAGTTTGTAATATAGTAAAAGAATGGCGCATGTAAGGGTTCGATTCCCGGCGTATCTATTTCATGATGGCACAGGATAGCCTTCAGTAAGTTACTTGACCATAGAAAAATAATCGACTAAACATGTACGCACCACATTACTATTATAATCATGGGCTAACATCATTGTATGAATAAATCTTAACTTGGGCGGTTTATAAACACGTGCAATCTGATATAAAGGGTAAATGTTATGTCCATGCGCCAACGTGACCTTGTAATATTTTAGCCATGACCTACTCTTTAAGTCTTTCAAAGGGGCTCGACAGAAAGTGAGACTCCAAAAATAAACTTGTGTGTGAAAATTTAAATGTACAAACATGGAATTGCTTTTGAAAGATGAATGTGTATTAAGATATGAAGATTTAAATTTGCGCCATAATTAATTCAAATTTTATGAATAACAGTAAGTTCAAACTAACATAGGATGCCTTGGCTGTTTATTCATAAAATCGGTCTTAATATACTGTAGAGAATACTAAATCAAAATATATTAAAAAAATATTTGTAAAATTTTTATTTGAAAGTAGCTGCGATGATTAATAAGCCTACCTTTTTAGTAGTTAAATACCAACATAATATACAACAATTTGCCATGCTACGCCATAGAGACTGTTCACTTTTCCGAAATAAAAACTTTAGCAGGTACTAAATAAAATAAAGTTTTCCATTTTTTTTCTTCAATTTTTACCTCCACAAATTAAAAAATACTCGAATTGGTCTAGTCAGTTATGCGCTTAGCAACATATTTTACGAATCATTTTTATTCTTATAGTTAATTTAACATAGGCTTTTATTATAATAACAATGCATTAAGCACATCTGACACTGAGAAGTTACTTCGCTTTGAACATAACGTGTTTAATTCCAACTCTACGTACAATTAGCTTTTAATCTAATTTACAATGCATTACGCTGATGGGATGCTTTGTAAGGAAAATAAACCTTGTAATCTAAGAAGCAAACAAAATGAGCTATCTACTTAAAAGGATCAATGTTGTCATCGGTATTAAGGCGGATTATCCTTTAACGCACGATTGGCTAACACTATACCTTTAATAACATTAGTTGGGCAATGATTTAAACTCGCTAGACTGTACCTAATTTTACAAGAAGCCAAACCCTTTGATGAATTATTTTGTTTTTAAACAAATTTCGGTAAGCATTCATCGATGCTGTATCGGAGGCAATTTATTGCAGTGTAATAAAATTTTCAATTCCTGAAAGTGGTGATAAATAACGTTTTCATAATTACTGTACGTAAAGTAAAGCAGAACACTTGTGACTTTTAAGGGGAACAATTGTTTTCATATCATAAATTCACGGGTTACATATATGGACTCAATTCATTTTACAATAAACTAATTAAACCATCTCGTGTGTCAAATTCTCTGCCGCACCTTAATCATAAGACATATATACATATATACACACACATATTAGACAACCTCTAATTGTAATAACACCTCTAGTTTAAAACCAGCTGCCCACTGAAGTATTTCCGAACCAATTCGACTTAGGGTCCTTCAAGGAAAGAGCGTACCACTTCTTGAAAGGCCGGCAACGCACTCGCGAGCCCTCTGGCATTGAAAGTGTCCATGGGTGGCGGTATCACTTAACATCAGGTGAGCCTCCTGCCCGTTTGCCCCCTATTCTATAAAAAAAAAAAAATAATAATAATATTGGTAATAACCATAGAGTATGAGAAAATTCGGAATGCATTACAAACTCATTAAACCGCGTTTTTGTTTTTGCTTATAAATATAGGGCTTGTGCCCCTGCCTTGCGATTCTGTAACTCACTTTTCGTACTCACACAGCGGTTTTCGCATCGGCGGTTGCTCTCAAATCAGTCAGTTATTAGAATGCCAAATCAGAAAATGACTGCTTCACGACTGATTTCAGAGCGACCGCCGATACGAAAACCGCTGTGTGAGTTCGAAAAGTGAGTTACAGAATCGCAGGGCTTGTTTGCTATAAAGACCTATATATACGAAATTTAACTTTGATTAGTGATTGGCATTTAAAGTATCGTACTTTAACAACACGATTATGACCTGAACAACAATATTCATATTATAATAAATACTTCATACGTTTTTATAATAAAAATATAAATTACAAGTACAACCATAATGTTAAATATTTGTTAATTAAAATGAGGATACAAAGAGATTAAATTGTAGCGCAGGTAAAGGCGTGGTAGGCTTTGCGGCTCGGTAATAATAATTATAGGCCTCCACGCTGCCTTGCTCTCAGTCTGATAATCATCGTCCATGTTTTCGATTGACGACCTCTCCTACAATTTCTAATTTACGTCGGTTCAATTACTGTAACATTATATGATATTTATACTTAACTAGCTGGCCTGGCGAACATCGTACCGCCTAACAGTCGATTCTTTATTTTTTTTAAATACTTATTCTGCTATTCGGGACACCGTGACCGGTCTAGCTAAGATAAAAAAAGAAAGTTGATAAGACAACAAATACATTATGTCAAAAAATAAAAATTTACCTTCCCGGAACCCCTCCACTAACACTTGAACATTATGATATGGTATTAAAGTTCAAATTTATGTATATATTATATATAAATGTATGGGAATATAGAAAAGTGTTGTTTTAAGACTTTTTCACTCAATTATTTTAATTTTTCTCTCCGTAAGAACCATCCTCATGCTTCAAAGAATATTATAAAAAAATAATTGGCCAAATCAGTCAAGCCGTTTTCATGTTATGTCGTGACAACGGAAAACGGGTTTCATTTTAATATATATAGATAATTCCAAAACCTTTAGTTTGTCTAAGTTTTCACATTAGTAGTAAGTTAGCTACTAATAAATTAATTTGATTTTTAGTTACATTTATACTTTTTGTCTGTGGTGGGATTGAATAATCGGAAAATTAGGGTTGTATTTTTATGTATACCGGTAAAGCTATGAAAACCGATTATGATTAATTGTAGCTGATATCAAAAATATTTGAGCAGTGATGTTGTGATAGTGATGTATTGATTTTTTTCCAATATGACCCATAATAAAAATAAAAAGTATACTAGAGACACGATGTATGTGTGTGTAATATACACACATTAATTTTATCGATTCACAAATTTATAACTATTTTGTACTAAAATAATTCCATTATTCTAATTATGAAAATGGATGTGGTTAAGAATATGTCAATCAAAAAGCCACAGGAACGACCCATTTCCAAAGGTATGATCGCGGTAATTAATTCAATCCCCTATCTAATGGATTGGTGTTTGCACTATGGTTTTACTTAGACCCTACCTATATCCATATATGTACCTATCACTTTGACTACACATTGTTTTTATCACTGTATGTTTTAATAACACTTAATTTATACTATTAAGCGAGAAATATACGAAACACATATTGTGTGTGTTGTACGGCAAACAGCTTTCATTGATATTGTTTGATTAGTACGTTGAGTTCACTATCATAGTTACTACGCCGTAGACCTCAATTCCGTAGCACTAAGCCATTGCTACGTCATAGCTTAATATGATCCACAGCTCAATAATTTTGGAGTTGGCACGTAGCAGTTCAGAATTCTGTGGCAATTATATGCAATACGATATGACTACGCATGGTCTAACTATTGTTTATGTATCTCTACTGCTAATGTTATACTGAATAGTTATGTATAATATCCTCTTTGCGCATATAATTTTTTTATAAAATAAACACGCTCATAAATATATTACGTATAGCACCCATAACATGCACCCAAAAATAGAGGTGGCCGGTGGGCCACGAAAACTTCGAAGTAATCTAAGTAACATTGCCAAGCAAGCTCTCGTCGGAATCCCCGAGGCAAAAGAGAACGTGGCTGCCCAAAATCAAGAGCTGACAACGAAGGAAAGGCGAAAGAGGCTGGTAAAGCTGGAGTAAAGTTAAAAGAGCTTCCCGATTTTCTACTCTGGATAGAAGCTGCGTTATAAATTATTAATTATAATTTGACATTTTCATGCTAGTTTAATATGGCACTTTAAATAAAGTATTTATTTATTTGCATTAAAATATATTTTCTTAATCTTTCAGTCTTATGAATTCGAAAACACCTCTTCCAAATTGGGCGGTAAAAAAACTTTAAAACAGTCGATTGTGAAAAGACGGAAAGCATGGTGATGCCTACCTATATATACCTACATGTATGGGCTTATTATAAAGGATATATCACATATACATATATTAATTCAACTGGATTAATTTAAGCTACTTAATTTTTTTATTAATAAAACGAAGAAGAGAGCGTGACGCGGAGTAATAAGCTGTTTGCGAAACATAACAATGCATATGGGACAAAATATAAATTTTTAAGCATTAGAAAAACCAAGAACATTTCAACTGAAACAAAAATGCTTCGTTGACTCAAAATTCTACACGGCCTAATTCAAGTGTTCATACATGCTTTAATGAAACCACTAAGTCTCATTAAAGGATGTATGAACACAGTTGCAAGAATTAAATTGTTTCACCATAATTTACAACGCCGATCAATGTTTCAACTTTTTACGGTCTAATTGCAGGATTGTGTCACGAATGAGGCACACGCGAAGTTAAGTATAGATTCTACAGCAGTATATTACCAATCATTACCCTTATCGCGATTCCGCAAAAAAATATTATAAAAAATGCATTTATTGGTGTATAAGTTCTTTTTTTTATGATTTTAAATAACCAAATTGTCTTATGCATTATCAAAAATAAAACGTCACATCTAAAAAACTATGAAATATTTTTTTAAATTTTTAGTATTTTCATTAAATACGAGAAGGTAATGATTACAAATTAAATACAGTACAGTTATAAAGTAAACACTATACTCGTACTAGCTTAGTACGTAGTATATGAATTAAATTAAAAATTCACCTTAAAATTTTATAGGTTTTTCACTTGTTTCATAATTGTATCATTAAACCACTCAATTGATTTAAATTAATTTTCTCTAATGATAGTCAGAGTCATAGTAAAATATCACCATAAATCAATAATATTAAAACATAAAGTCTTACCGGAAAAATCTTCCAACGACACCCATTCCGAACTGCCTCCTATTCGAGTTATCTGCAAGTGGTTCCAACATGGGAGTGTGGATGCGAACACCCCCCGCCCCCCACGAAACACTCCTCTCGGGCCTTCTGTACTCCACGCCAGAAGATCCAAGAGGTGACCGCGCACTGTAATAAGGAATTGCGTTATTAGAAAATTAAACATTGATGCCACTGAAGTATTTCCGAACCAATCCGACTTAGGGTCTTTCAAGAAAAGAGCGTACCAATTCTTGAAAGGCCGGCAACGCACTTGCGAGCCTTCTGGCAGTGTCAGTGTCCATGGGCGGCGGTATCACTTAACACCAGATGAGCCTCCTGCCTGTTTGCCTCCTATTACATAAAATCCTTTGTAATGATTCAAAAGTTCACTATTATTTGGATGGTGTGAATGGACTTTCTGTCTATGTGCGTATTTAAGACTAGCTCGTACCGTGAAGGAAACCGCATCACCCTAAAAGTCGACGGCGTGTGTCAGGCACAGAAGGCTGATCACCTGCTTGCCTATTAGCAAAAAACAAATGATCACGAGCCTCAGATTTCTATCTGAGGCTCGGAGCTAACGTTGTAGCACCGCTGGTGCTTGCGGTAACTCCGGAAATATTAAAAACCCTTGGATCAGTCATAGTGCAATAAACATCGTGTTTCCATTGTAGCATTTAAAATGAAACAAAACGATAGGTATAAACATATTTCCACAAAGGTCCACTGACGAAAGTTTTCATTACACAAATTTCAGGAAAATTCGTGAAACTGCAACATTATTCTTAAGAAAGTCTATTTGTAGTTCGGTAATAGATGCGACTAACTTCAAATATAAGGTTAAAATCGTTGCTGTTAGATAGATACCAATCAAGCCGTTATGATTACATACCTAACATGATGAAACATTATTTTAATTTCCATAGATTTCAAGTCAAACAATCTAATATTTTTAATCTTATATCTACTTTACAATTATTTAAAAACAGTTGAATAACAATAGAACGTATATTTTTCTGTCGTCTTTCGTATTTGAAAACATAACAATGGAAATAAGGAATACAATTCAATACCTCTCATTCATAACCGTACAATAAGAATCTTCCTCAAATAGCTATTGGATGTTTTGTCCTTGTCATTCTCGACGCAAACAAACGTGACGAAATACGATTTAATTATAAAAGAGCCTGATAGTCTGTATCGTTATTTATGAACTCCATTGCTTCATTATGTTTTCACTAAAGCTTAGGTTTCCTAGAAAAGCGGTGCCGTTATCTAACGGCCGTAATGTAGCGTTGGGTGACGACACCCATAAGTTTACTATAAATAACATCGGAGTAGGTTTGCAAGAGAACGTTGAGTGTCACCTTAACGTCAAATAGCGGTGCTGTCATTTGCATGACGGCCCTCATAGTGGTGATAAACATAAGTTTAACGTTTTTCGCGTGTAGCGGTGCCCATATTTAATTAATACAATGAGTGGAAACGTGACTTGATGATGTTTTTTTTGCATTAAAGTATAGACGGCCATTATTAACAACCGTAAAATAACGGCCGTTAGTTAACGGCACCGCTTTTCTAGGAAACCTAAGCTTAACAGCATAGATAATCAAAACTATTTGAATATACTCGTATTCTAAACACTTGCAGTACAAAGTAAAGTTTTTATTGTAAAGAGGTTCCATGTCGCCAGAATTAATACAAAAACTTATGCCTTTGGGGCCATTTAAACCACAAAGGGAGGTATTAGCGAGATTTATACCGAAACAGTTTTTGGCAAGATTACTCGTTGCGCATATAGTTGGTAGGAGATTAAATCTCCAATTCTTGGACCCATGTCACAGAGATTCGGACCGAGTGATATATCTGTCAGTTGCTGGACATTATGTAGACTTAACACGGGTGAAAGATCTTTTTTATCGGCTGTAAGAAATTCTAAGGATCTGAATTTACGTAGGCATAACGAAATATTACTGTTTCCACTATCATTCCGGTATTAATGCAAAAAATTGTATTTGACGAATATTCTTGCTTGATCGCTTTTCTAAGAAAAAGACGTGTTTTTTTTTAAAGAACGGGGGGCAAACGGGCAGGAGGCTCACCTGATGTTAAGTGATACCACCGCCCATGGACACTCTCAATGCCAGAGGGCTCGCGAGTGCGTTGCCGGATCTTAAAAGACGTTGGTTGTCTTTTATAGTCTCCAAATAGCAAAAATCCACGGTTCTCAGCATGCAAAACTTAACCTTAAAACTTCGTATATAATTGATATGTATATTGTATATGTATGTATGAAGTTATAATGTTTATAGGCGGATGCCCTTTATCATAAGAATAAGCCATGTCTTCAATACGTTGTTATGTAGGTAGGAACAATAGAATCACAAAAAGTATCTCCCTTACAGCAATTCACTAAAATCTATTCACTCGTAATTAGGGAATCACTTAATCAATCACTTTTAATTAGTTTTGTAACAAAAAGACACAAGATTATTTGGAACAAAAAGCGATTCGTCGCAGACGTGGTGCGCTCGCCGTTGACGTTTGAAAACTAAACGAAATTCAACATGTTCGCGCTGACCATCGACACGACGCTCCGCCAGACTGACCATAGTCAAATCTCGTTCCAATAATTCTAGTATTTCTAAACAGATGGCGCTAGGAATGCGCCGTCACGGCCGGACTGACTTTCGACCGTCCTCGGGCGCATCAGATTGCAGTCCTGTAACAGTGACACAATCAATCGGACAGGTGTCAGTAAATCTACCCGCTCGCCCAACCTGACACGCTATGACTACTAGACGTAATGCTACTGTCATACAACTATGACTATCAGAATAAAAAAAGCGTGTGTCCTTTCGACCACTCATGGACCGGACGGCACCTTTTTCTAACCACTTAACAAACATTACACTCTTTATCTAACAAACATTCTCACAGTATCAATTTGGACCGGACGAGTGTGTCCTTTCGACCAGCCACTCGTGCATGGACCGGACGACACTGTCCCTTCGACCAATTAACACTTAAAATTGGACCGGACGGGTGTGTCCTTTCGACCAGCCACTTGTGCATGGACCGGACGACACTGTCCCTTCGACCAATTAACACTTAAGATTGGACCGGACGGGTGTGTCCTTTCGACCAGCCACACGTGCATGGCCCGGACGACACTGTCCCTTCGACCAATGAACACTTAAGATTGGACCGGATGAATGTGTCCCTTCGACCAGCCGCTATCAGCTGCGTGGCCCGGACGACATTATCCTTTCGACCAATGAACACTTACGGTTGGACCGGATGAATGTGTCCCTTCGACCAGCCGCTATCAGCTGCATGGCCCGGACGACATTATCCTTACGACCAACGAACACTTAAGGTTGGACCGGATGAATGTGTCCCTACGACCAGCCGCTATCAGCTGCATGGCCCGGACGACATTATCCTTTCGACCACCTTCACACACACACACACACACACCACGTTATTCAATGACTCTTCTCACTAATCGTGCCAACATAGTTAAGTAGACTTCAGTGCTTACAGATTACACATACCTATAAGTTACGGACTGTCTTGCTCTGCGTGAATTCGGACCTCATGCTCAAAGATTTCGCGATCTGAAATGTTACTTAGGGTATCAGACTCCGCTGTAAGCGTGTCTGATCCTGCGGACAGTGTATCGGAGCCTGCAGTCAATATATCACAAACATTCGGTCTTTCGAGGTGACCATAGCATCGAAATCCGCTGCAGTATTGATTAAGCTCGGAACGCCTTTTCAAAACTAAAAAAAAGTACTTTGTGACAAGCGCCTAAATTTACAACTTAGAACTCGTATTGCGCGATGTTACGTCTTCTGTGCTGCTCTACGGCGTAGAATCTTGGACGCTAACAGAGACTATGTCTAAAAAAAACTGGAAGCGTTTGAGATCTGGGTTTATCAACGTATGCTTAAAATATCTTGGACAGACTGCATACGAAATACAACCGTGCTGGACAGAATGCAGAAGAACAAAGAAGTGCTTATGACGGTTAAGAAAAGGAAATTTGAGTATTTCGGACACGTTTTACGCAACTCCAAAAAATATGAGCTCCTTCAATTAATCATACAAGGCAAAGTGGCAGGTAGAAGGAGACCTGGCCGCAGACGCACGTCCTGGTTGAAAAACTTGAGACAATGGTTTGGTCAAAGCACCAAGTCATTGTTTAGAAGCGCGGCATCCAAAATTAAAATAGCCAAGATGATCGCCAACCTTCGCAAGGAGATGGCACTATAAGAATAAGAAGAAACTTCCTATCTAACTCAGTTTGGTTGCGCTCGCAACTTTTGATGAATACGAAATCGCCCTTAGAAAATGGCTTGATAGTAGCTCGACCTTGGTCAAATCGTAAAGTATCAGATGCGGCTGCCCTTTGTATGTTAGGAGACGCATCTTGCCTAGCTGACTCTACGTCAATTCGCTGTTCTTGTTCTGAATCTGGACTTGAACACCTAATTCTCGACATACCTAGAGATTGAGAACGGATACCGAACTGTAGACCCAGTACTATTAAGCGCTAATTGCACATTACCCAACGCGTCACGCCTATTGGGATCGCTTTCGATAATCGCTAGCAAAACTTTTCAAAGCGCGCATCACACGCTTGACTTGCCCGTTTGCCCAGCTGGAGCCAGTTGCTATAAAATGCAGCCCAATGTTACGCTCCGGACAAAAGCTCCTGAAATCCTGGCCAACGCAACACCTGCCTTGATCGGCTACTATGCGCTTAGGTGCTTCAAAAAAAAAAAGCAAACGGCATTTTTAACGGCTTGAACCGCGCTAGCTGCGTCTAATGTGCTCTAATAATACGCATTTAGTGAAAGCATCAACAAGTACCGAACAATACTCCTTACGGTCACTTTTTCTCCTTAGTTTGCGGGTGAAGTCGATATAAATCGTCTGCCACGGTACCGGAGCTTTTGGAATAGAATGTAGCTGCACAGGCTGAGCACCTGCGGGACCCTTCGATGACTTGCAGACAATGCAAGAGTCAACAATTTTTCTAACGCACTCGGACATCTGAGGGAACTAACACTGTTCGTACAGTCTGTCCAGTGTTCCGTCACCACCCAGACGCTGCAACTCGTTATGAACGTGACTGATCAAAGTCCATATTAGGGAACGCGGGACGACTGGCAGCCATGATATAATCTTGTTTCCTCCTATAAAGAACTCCATTCCTAACGTCACATGTCTGACCAACCGGTTTAGGAAAATCGCCATTATTGTGCTTGTCGATCAAGTCTTGGACCTCTGCATCACGTTTCCGTTCCACAGAAAGCCAGCGCCGATGTATTTCTACAAAATTGTAGGTTTTGAAGAGACTTGTGACTGACTTGTGTTAGAGTATTATAACTAAATAAATTCAAAGCCGTCGTTAAACGGAAACTAATCAACAAAGCTTTTTATAAATTTGAGGACTACCCAAATGATCCCAATCCCTGGGATTGAATTGCTCCAGTTCAAAGAATTTGTATGACAATACCTGGCGATTAAAAAGAGTGGCGGAAAGTTTCTTGCCAGTTCTTCTTACCCGCTCTACGCCCTTGACTTGCGAACTGGTAGTAAATGTAAATTTACGGTTAATTTAACTTGACGATTCAAAAGTGTACTTGGTTACCCACTCGAATAAAGATATTTTGAGTTTGAGTTTGAGTTTGACTCGGAAACTAAGCTATTGGGGTCCGGCAGCAGATTTCTAGAAAGGCAATCCGCGTGCTCCATGCCACGACCCTCGCGATATATGATATCAAAATCGTAGGCTTGTAAAAATGCCCACCAACGATGAACACGTGGGGTCAGGTCAGCTTTAGACTTCAAACATTAACTTGTTCCTCAAATTGAAAAATAAAATCAAATTATCATTATTAATTTTGACGCTCAAACCGTTTTCTAAAATGTCCCTACCTATTATAACAGGGTAAGACATGAGTCTGGTACTACATGAAATGTCAAGAGTTTTATAAAATTTTCAAGATTAACCTCACTTGAAATCTGTGACGTAGATTTTATTTCAACACCACCAATGCCCGCAAGATTCTCAAGATCATTGCGCACAGTACTTGGGAACTTAGTAGAATAGCTCTCTTTTCTCAACGAGCAAGACGATCCGCTATTAAACAAAAAAAAAGGAGACTGACTCACCAGATGACATCCCCAAGGTGCCCCTCGACAGCCACTGTTCGCAGATATTGACCTATTACCTTGCAGTAGACCCACCACCTTTTTTTTCCTTTTCTTTACAAATTGTTGCTATGTGTCCAACTTGACCGCATATATAACAGGTTACGTTAGAAGTTTTCTCGGGGGCACGTGTTGCAGTTGACAGATCTTGCTGCTTAGTCATCCTAGAAGAATCTTCTCGAAGACGCTTTTTACAGTCGGCTTGCCGGTGTCCGAGGATTTTACATTTACTAGGAAATCTTGCGTCCACAATTCTAGGTCGCTTGAAATCAGGCTCTTGGATTTCAGTAACACCCGATCTTCGCTTTAGGGAAATGTCTTTTAAGATTCTAAACAGCTGAGGTTTAATAGTGACAGTATATGCGTTTAGCTCACGGCATATCAAATCAACCTTCTGACATAAGACCGATATGACGTATCCAGTTATAAAATCTTGAGATTCGGGTTTTAGGTATAGTTTCGATCATATTCCATAAGCGTAGGCCACTCTGCTGCAGTTTCTTTTGTTCCAATTTGAAAACGCAATATTTCATCAAAGAAGTCTTGAAATAATTTTGGTTTACAAAATCTAGCCATTAAACTTTGTTTTACATTCTCCCATGTCAGCTCATACAAATTTAACTTGCTCAAGCAAGCTGCGCACCCTTTCAGTACACTGCTAAGAGCTAGAGAAATCTACGCCCTCTAAATGTTTAGTCAGTACTTTAAGCTCAGTAATTAAGACCAACCTTCTATATCCGCGTCTGCGTCTACCCGATTAAACTACGAATTTCACTGCACTATACTGGGCGTTAGCAGTTGCCACCGGTGGTTGCGTTGTCGCTAACATCCGAGTAAGTAAAATTTCCATATTACTTAACAACTTCAAGGCGCTATTTTAGTCAGGTGGTTGTTTTTGCACGGTCAGTAGCGCATGGGATCCCACTTCTGATATAGGCGGATGCCCTTTATCATAAGAATAAGCCATGTCTTCAATACGTTGTTATGTAGGTAGGAACAATAGAATCACAAAAAGTATCTCCCTTACAGCAATTCACTAAAATCTATTCACTCGTAATTAGGGAATCACTTAATCAATCACTTTTAATTAGTTTTGTAACAAAAAGACACAAGATTATTTGGAACAAAAAGCGATTCGTCGCAGACGTGGTGCGCTCGCCGTTGACGTTTGAAAACTAAACGAAATTCAACATGTTCGCGCTGACCATCGACACGACGCTCCGCCAGACTGACCATAGTCAAATCTCGTTCCAATAATTCTAGTATTTCTAAACAGATGGCGCTAGGAATGCGCCGTCATGTTAATTCAATATTTGATTTATTTTTTATAAATTGTCGGTGCAAAGACACAATTCGCCACAGTCGTAGAATCGTGACGGATCTGGCAAAGAGTAAACTTTACAGGCAGCCATTTTAAAGTAATATAATCGTGTTAGTTTTTGTCATAACTATTTTAATTCATATTCTGAAAATTGGCATACAAGCAAACGAAAGGGTTTGTTTTGAAACAAAATAAAAATAATAACATTAAATTGCACAGTTTTCTAGCAAAATCACATGTTTATTTAAAACCTGTCACTTTTTTTTTTTTTTTATAGAACGGGGGCAAACGGGCAGGAAGCTTAGGCTTACTTTACCGACTGATTAATTTTAAAACACATGGGATTTTTTTTGTAATGTAGCCCGAATATTTAGTCAATGTAGTATCCAAATATGATAAAAAGTGGGTTTTGAATTTTTTTCAAATCCGACATTGTTCTACGATCATGACGAATTATACATTACGATCTAGCCTAACTTAAGACTAATAAGTCATTTTAAACTAACCAAATTTACTAAAGAATACTTTACTTTTAAATAAACTAAAATGAAAAAGCTAATAGATTATCAAGAGCACTTCTTATTGTGAAATACAAATTTATTTTCAATTAACAACTTCTAACAATAATATTCATAAACGAACAACATTAAACGATGAAGTTTTAAACTACATGAGCGTTTTATTATTGCTTGAATAAATATGTACTTTCATTGTTCGCTCGCGATCTTTAATGTTGCTTATTAAATATATCCCAAAATTTACTAATTACTTCCGACAACGCACTTGCGAGCCTTCTGGAAATGTGAGTGCCCATGGGCGATATCACTTAACATAAGGTGAGCCTCCTGCCCGTTTCCTCCTATTCCATAAAAAGGCCTTAATATAGCTCATTCGTCTTGAGATCAACAGGGCAAAAAATTTACACATACAGGTCAACGATCTTTCCTCAGGTAGTTGAATAATATTAACACTTTTAATAAATATTAGTTTACTCTTTCCTACCACCTAATTATTATTTTATAAAGTTGGAGTCAAACAAATAGGTAATTAAATAGAATGTGCAGTTTGAAGTCAACATCTTTTTTGAATAAATATTGTGTGACCTGTTTTTATTTCTGGGTCACCTAAATGTTAATACTTCTATATCAACTTAGTTTTCTCTTCTAAATATAAGCATTTTACTAACTACTAACCTACATACAGTTCGGACTGTAATCATTCACCATACATTTTAAACATATACTTTCAGATTCATAAATATTCTAAAATTTATGTACTCAAGAAAACCTATGTGAATCGTTTATAGTGAAAATAATTATATCACACAAATTGTACGGAAATTAATTGTAAATAAAAACATATTAAACACTATTTTATGGTTATTATAACAAAAAGCTTTTGTGATCGAAAAGGTTCAATCAGGATAACATTTAGCTTTAAGGACCTAAGGTTAATAATTTCTCCAATATCAGTTCTCAATAAGTCCCAACTAGATAAGGGATTTAGGGGCTGTAAATAACGTCTAGGTTTTTAGGTCAAAACTATAAAGCATAGTGACCCCATTTAACCTACTTCGCAGCTCTTTGTGCTGATTTTGATATTTGAGGGCTATAATAATTGAACTTTTCTTTTATTCGTATTTAGAAAATTTACTTTCTGTTATATAAGGCTTTACTTTACTTACTACTTTATCAAAATTATTTAAATGTTTAGACTGCCTTGCCCAGTTCAAGCAAAGCAATCATTAATTTAATTATATATGAAAAAAAAATCCTTTTTTAAATACCTTGAACACAAAACATTTTCTAGGTTCGCCGCGTTGTCACTCACTTAAATCGGTCAGAGGATCATGTTGTTCCTTCTTTCATATAAAAGGGGGGCAAACGAACCTACAGAGAGGCCATAAAAGGCACATGCCTCAGCCCATTAACATCCATGTTAGCGGGTGCGTTGCCGGCAATTAACAGAGGTGTATGCTCTTTTTTAAAGTTTGGACTTCTGATCTCCCAGAAAACACCTCCAATGGAAGTCGTTTCCACAGCTCGCCACTTTGTGAAAAGAAATGCCTAAAGAAGCGGATAGTTAATGACTTCCAGCCATCGAGGCAATGCGGGTGAATCTTAGAATCATTACAGCTCGTGCGATATAGAAGCAGGGCAGTAGGGAACCCAGCAGTTCTTCAAATCACTCTCCCTAGTATGCATAATGACGCATTGACCCTGCGTAGAGAGAGAGAATCAAGCCGGTCAGTAATAAATTGAAGATTGACAATCCGACAAGGCCTCAACTGAATTCGATCAAAAGCAAGAAGCTGGTGAAGAAGGTGGTGGTGATGGGAGCACCGGCCCAGAGATGTGAACACTATTTCAGTATGAGGATACGTAGGACTTGTAGAGTTGGATAAGTTGTACCTTTGCGAAATGCTCCTTGGCCCTACCCAAAACACTTACAGCAAGAAATCACATATACTTTATTTCTAAATTTGTATGTTTTAAAGTATTTCTTCTTCTTCATGTATGCCTAGAATAAAACTACTATTTTGGTCTTACCTGTGTACCAAGCTTTTATGAAAAAATAAATACCTTTTCGGTCCTTCAGATGCATCAACATCATCATGGTGCTGACTAAGTGCTGATGAGGTGGGGGCAAAGAAGACGTCGTCAAAATCGACTTCCTCGTGAGGACTGCTCGCACTGCCCCGAAATGATCGCGACCACTGCGCTGACGTCGACTGACGTGATCGTCTCGTCACCGCCTGTGAAAAACATTTAAAAAATGTACAAAACTACACTATTATTGACATTTTGTAGAGAGATTCGTACGTATGTTTCTATTGAGAATTTCAAGGACGTGTGCCAAATTTCGTAAGTATCCAAAAATGTATCAGAAGTCAGATGATTATTTTATGGAAATCAGGTATATTCAGGGTCCAGGTTTCAAGAAGGCTGTTTTAGTAGTTTTCTGAGATGTATACACGCATTTCCAGGGGGGACATAAAAGTACTTACGTAGTCGACAAAGTTCTTAAGTCTTTATTATTATATACATACTGCTGATTTAAAAAAATCAATGGCGCTACATCCTTTTTGGGTCTGGGCCTTAGATCCCTGTATCTGTTTCATGATCATTTGGTAATCTAATAAGCAAGTAGGTGATTAGCCTTCTGTGCCTGACGCACGCCTTTGACTTTTTGGGTGTAAGGCAAGCCGATCTTTACGATGTTTTCCTTCACCGTTCGAGCGAATGTCAAATGCGCACATAGAAAAAAGGTCCATTGATGCACAGCCGGGGATCGAATCTACGACCTCGGGGATGAGAGTCGCAAGCTGAAGCCGCAACGACAACACTGCTGATTTACATTATACTATCTATATATATAAAAATGAAACCCGTTTTCCGTTGTCACGACATAACATGAAAACGGCTTGACCGATTTGAACATTTCTTTTTTTATAATATTCTTTGAAGTACGAGGATGGTTCTTACGGAGAGAAAAATTAAAAAAATTGAGTGAAAAAGTCTAAAAACAACACTTTTCTACATTCCCATACATAATATTCGTAATAATACTTAAAAGTCAATTTGAACTTTAGCACCATATCATAAAGTTCAAGTGTTAGTGGAGGGGTTTCGGGATGGTAAAATTTTATTTTTTGACATACCTAATGTATTCGTTGTCTTATCAACTTTCTTTTTTATTTTAGCTTGACCGGTGTCCCGAATAGCAGAATAAGTATTTAAAAACAATAAAGAATCGACTGTTAGGCGGTACGATGTTCGCCAGGCCAGCTAGTTTCATATAAATATTACTATTATTATACCGTAGTACCTCTTTTTTACTAGAGCACTGTTTCGTCCCTTCCTATCATATTTGTTTTACAGTGTACTGAAAAGAGATAGATGCGTACTCAGTTACAACGTTTCAATCGGAGTTACCTACTTATTTTATATGATTAAAGTGCTAAATAGCGGAACAAGTAAAGCATAATAACAGTCTTTCCTCTAATATAATTAAACTAATAATTCATTTAGTATTGTCTTTGATTGACATAACCTTTAAACATTTAAAGAAAAAACCTTTTACCGGATTAAAGTTATGTATTATTATGAATTTACAATGATTTAACATAATTTTAAATTTATCCGATGTTTCGCGTGCTTTACAGCGTGCGTGGTCACGGTGACTAAAGACAAAAGGTGTTGAATGTCAAAAAGTATCACAGCTGTAGAGAAAGTTGCATTATCTGTATTTATTTTCCCAGAGTTGGTATCGACTAAAAGATGGAGGGTTTTGGCAAAAATGGCTCACGGTGTCCTCTATTTTCTTTAATAATTCATTACTTGTATTTAATGCTACCCTAGATTGTCCCGTACAAGGTTTCTCAGTCTTGACTATACAATCTACCCAAACTCTTGAGTCATTTTATTACAGAATAATAAGTTGTATAAGTAGAAAAATCTGTTTATAAAGAATGGTCAAGTTGTAAGAATTTTAAACGTAACATCTAACAAAATATTACCACTCAAGTTCACAAATGCCCATTTTAGCATAGTTTCACGAGTGGTACTATAACATTCGTTTCCTTTTTGGGATATTAGCGTAGCCGTGAGCGAGGTTATTTATGATGTCATAACGGTCGAGCCGAGTCGATCCCCAAAGACATCGCTTTTATAATTTATAGCATGAAAATATGCTTACTAATTCATCTCCCACATATTTCGAGGGCACTAAAATGAGAAATTATGGCTTTTGCACTGGAATAAAAGCATTGCAGTCGATTGTCGCTCTTGCATTTCCTACGATGGACGATAATAAATTTGTAAATGTAAGTATAGTTTAAATTCGACATTTGAATAAAATTTCTTTATAAGACATAAACGTAAGTGTGTAAATTAGATAGTATTCAAAATGTCGTGTTGACTAATAAAATCGCGTTCATATTTATATCATATTTTAATTGTATTTTTAGGTTAATTAATGTAAAAAAATTGAACTTAAATATCCCATGCGAAAAAACGCTTATTGAAGTTAAATCAATATTTATTTATTTTATATAGGTTATCCGATTTTCACCTCTACTTAGATATCTAAACATAGTCTGAGCTATAAGGAATTGGTTATAATTAGCCCAGTGAAAAAAATGCTTTCTAAATTAACATTTCGTGTTCAAATTATGGACTGCCAATAAATCCTCCGCCGCTCAAAGTTATGTTTTACAAAATATTCGTAAGCTGCAACCATTAAACCAAGCTCCATGTTGGTTCAACATGTTTCGAAAAGTTTATATAGACATTTATTTACAGTTAACCACTCTTATTAGTCTTATCAATAAAACCTATTAACTAACTAAATATTATTATATATATAATAATAATATATTATATATAATATTTTTAATTATTATCCTTAATATGGTTTTTTAATTATTACCTAAACAAACTAACAATATAAATACTAGACCAACAGTCTCTTAGGCCTGTTCTACGCTTGTTGTAATCGATTGTTGTAATTGTAATGAAATTTACATTGGTAATGGGGTTGTGAAAGTGGTTCAAATATGAAATGTTTGTATGAAGAATCAGAGATCCTAAAAAATTCAAAAGTACGCATTCGGATAGTGTCGCTGGCAAAAGATACTTAATATTTACCCGAATTAAATATAAACATAATAAATTTGCTTTATAATACAATTTATCAAAGGTCACCTTCACACGTCAAATATTACGCAGTCCTAAACGTCATATTTTTATAGCTGAAAATATAGAAAGCTAGATATATTTTATGTGAATTGGTAGCAACGAACCCGAGTATCTATTCCTTTTAAAACACTCGGGTTGAAATGTCGATTCAAAACATTCAGTGTTCACTGACCTGAAAAATACATCGCGGAATGACAGAACGCTCTTTGCTTCTGTTTTCCTTAATTTTCTTGGTGTTTTTACAAAGTTTGGATCAAGACACTCTTAAATATTTGCTTGTGGATCAGATCTAGGATTATTTTATTTTCAGTACAATTAGAATAATTATACAATAAGGAACAGGCGGCCTTATGGCTTTCGATTAATCTTCCAGACAACCACTGTCAGGAAAAATTAAATTAAAGGAGTCACCTCCTTTAAGCGCAAGTGCAAAACTACATAAGATATGCAATAACTTGGACCTAAAGAAAAGGGCAAAACAAAACTGTTAGAGATACAGTATATATGTGTATATGTATATAAAGATATATAATTAGTATATCTGTACAGATATAAAGAATACTAGAGAAGGATCTGATCGTCTAGAGACAGGAAGTGAAATAGCCTAACTGCGAAAACCCGAAAGGATTCATCAAGAAAGGAATAGTTAAAAGATGGAATTTCAAAAATAGGCAGCAGGCTCATTTTATCTTAAGTGATACCGCCGCCCATGGACACACACTTTATAACCCCTTTAGACATCGGTGCCTGTAACATACCCTACTAAAGCAAAAATATTAAACACAGTTTGCGATACAACATATATGGTAAAGCTTCAAAATAGAATATTCCTAAAGGAGATTGAAGATGCCTTCTGTTTGTTGGTATAAGTCAATCAACTCTTCATAGAACTAATGTTGCATGAAGATTATTTCTAGAGTAACTAGTACAAGTTAATCTATTCAACCGGGAAGCTATTATGGCCACAGGTGGCTTAGTTAGCTCTTAACCTAGTTTCGTAGGTTAACCATTTAAAAGTTAACTAAACAAGGCGAGTTCTATCGTGTGTAGACTGTAGATAATAGTTCTTTGTTGGAAAGGAAGAATTGTTGCTGTCTAATGAGTTATAACTTTTTAATAATGCATTGTCTAAGAAGGTTAAATTGTGATTTTCTCTTATATATTTGTCCTGATTTATCAATAGAACAGCAGTTAAATTAAGACTTTCTAAGATTCTTTACACCTGAGGGTTCATAGATATATGGGGATGATAGATTTCTCTCTGTGTAATTATTAAGAAATGGATAAATAAATATTTTTGGGTGGGTTAAAAACTAGATTACTTGGGATTTTTGTTGAGTAACTAAATGCTCTTTATAACTGCGACGAAAATTTGATTTTAGTCAATTTCAGACAAGCATATACATCCCAGGGTCCAGATAGTCCATCCCAGTTAAATTGATGACTTTTGGATAGTTATAATTCCAATGAGTTTAATGAAACTGTATTTCCGAACCAATTCTTACAAGGCCGGCAACGCACTTGCGATATTACTTAACATCAGAAGAGCATCCTAACCGTTTGCCCCCTATTATATAAAACAACATTATTATTATGCTTACAGTGACAACGTAAGAGAGTCCGGTGAGCGTAAGCCGCGCCACGCTGTCTTTTCCTGGTGGGGCGGGCGGCGGGGCGGCTGGCTCGAGCGGCGCCGGCGCTGGCAGCACGTCGGGCCGCTCTCGACTTCGCCCCCGGGCCTCTCTCGGTGCTGCGCCTGATGCTCCGTACATACTAAAAGAGAGTGTTTATTAATCTAAATGAACATTCTTACGAAATGATAAAAACGTATGTATATGTGTTTCAATGACCATGAAGGCAAGTATATTATTTAGGTTTAGGCCAATCCAGTCACAAACAATTGTACTTTTCTTGACAGTCGAAATAAGGGCTCAAGTTATATATATATACTAGCTGACCGGGCAAACGTCGTTTTGCCATGTATATAATTTATAATAAAAAATAGGGGGTGAAAGTTAGGGGTTGTATGTATTTTTTAATGTTGTATCATAAAAACAGAAAAAATATCTGAAAATAAAATAAAAATATTTAGGGGTGGACTACCCTTACATTTAGGGGGACGAAAAATAGATGTTGTCCGATTCTCAGACATACCCAATATGCACACAAAATTTCATGAGAATCGGTCGAGCCGTTTCGGAGGAGTTTAACTACAAACACCGCGACACAATTTTATATATTAGATATTGTGCGCTTACGCAATAGACACGTTTCAGAGTACCAAAAATGTATATAATAAAGAATAATAAGCTCGCACAATAATATCTAATTCATATTAGTTTAGTAATACAAAAATCCCGATGTATAAGGAACATATATTTAGTCTGTGTTACGTAAAATATTATTAGTTTCATGGACTATAAATTCATACATATAAGACAAGTCAAAACATCTCTAGTAGTCCTTATGAAATAATATGAAGTTACAAATTGCGTGCGAACAAAAGCTTAAACACACATAAATTCTGTTAATACACATTTTATTACCTTGCACGATTCAACAATATATTTCTCGTACTACTCGCCTTCTTTTAGATAAAGACTATCATATAGTCGAGTTAAATGTGACAAGGTACTGAACGAAATTACTGGATTTCCGTTTTAGAGAAATGATTTGATTTCTTTTAAAAAAAAGTACAGTATTATTTTTTTTTAATCGTCTTCTGACAAAGAGTGTAAGTTATTAATCGCCTCAGGACTAGACTAATGACTGAACCATACTACATTTTTTTACGTGTTCCTTTTTTTTTCAAGAAACAAACTGAATAATGAAAATACCAGCGAACAAGCGGTACAATAAAATTTCTTTCGGTTCTTTCTTATCGGTTTTGTAACATGTTTAAAATTAGAATGCCT
Source organism: Pieris melete (assembly GCA_963693345.1). Taxonomy (NCBI): domain Eukaryota; kingdom Metazoa; phylum Arthropoda; class Insecta; order Lepidoptera; family Pieridae; genus Pieris; species Pieris melete. The sequence continues at coordinate 2,911,692 of CAVNZK010000040.1, read as the reverse complement.
ATTTTTTTTAAGCATATAGTATAAGATCCCGCTATACAACGACCTTCACCGAGATGCTTATTTAATGAAACTTATTTTATATTTAATTTAATATGTCAATAAATATAATCCATATGGGTTGCCTAGCAAATTTCAGTCCAGAGTATGTTTAATTAATATTTAAAAAAAAAATTTTTTTTTATAATTTGCATGTAGTAAATTTTTTGAACTTTTTTCAATCAATATTTTTAATCAGGGTAGTATTATATATGTATCACTATAACCTTCTTTTATACTAAAGATGTATATATACTTTAGTGTCAAATAAACAATATACCCATAAATATAATATAAATAATTAATTGATGAAAAACAACCCAACGTTTGCATATTCTATGGGCTTCATACTTTCGATTGGTATAGAATTTATCTAATAATCATACCGGTGAAATGTTTAAAAAATATATTTTTTTTTAAATTAATTAAACATACTCTGGACTGACATTTTCTAGGCAACCCATATGGATTATATTTATTGACATATTAAATTATATATAAAATAAGTTTCATTAAATAAGCATCTGGGTGAAGGTCGTTGTATAGCGGGATCTTAGACCAATAGATTTAGGGCACAGTCAGCATTATTTTCCAATAAATATCTAGTGATTATAAAAACAAATTAAATGTTCTCACATATCCTATTAAAATATGCAGCATAACATTCTCATTTTGCAATCCTTTGCAAAATTTCGATGAACACTCGAATTTTCTAGCACCTCGACCAACGTTTCAGGACAGAAATTCTCGAACATTCCGATAACGTCATTCAAATGGAAAGAAAGTAGATGTTTTAGAATTTTCGCTCTCGTCGCAGTTTGAATTTAGAACCCGATTTGAAATGTTTGTGGCCAGTTACGCGTCCATGATGGAATACCGAATTCAAAAAGTTTTTCGCGCTTTCCTCTTCCGGTTTTATTCCAAAATAAACCATGCAGACACTATTTAAATATAGCTTTTACTTTTTTCTAATAGACACTAGATATAACATTTTTGATACTATCCGAATACAAACTGAATTGTTTATGGAATTTGAAAAATAAACACAATTTGAGAAAAGTATTAAATAATACTATTTATCAATTAATTGTATTGCAATATGTGAGACATAGGATAGCGTGATATTTTATACAGTCAAATACAGAATGTCGTTACCATAGTAGTTGAAACTTGAACAATGAACGAGAGTATCTTTGATAGTTTAGTGATGTCAGTATCTAAGCTGGTATAGGATACGTAAGGTAAGGTATTATATACCCTCATTCAAAGTCTAGAACTAGTTAACTCTGGTTAACACTGGCTATTAACACTCACATACACGTAGCCAAAGATTGAATGCTTTTAATTATTATGTTATATATTATAGCAAAATAATTTAGTTCAATTTGAGACTTTTAAGTTTTGACATAGATTTTAACACAGAACTAATATCTTCTATATTAGTACTAATACTAATATAGAAGATATAAGTACTAAGATATTAGTACACACAGTACTAATATCTTCTATATTAGTACTAATATAGAAGACTAATACTAATATAGAAGATATAAGTACTAAGATATTAGTACACACAGTACTAATATAGAAGACTAATACTAATATAGAAGATATAAGTACTAAGATATTAGTACACACAGTACTAATATAGAAGACTAATACTAATATAGAAGATATAAGTACTAAGATATTAGTACACACAGTACTAATATCTTCTATATTAGTACTAATATAGAAGACTAATACTATGTATACGAGAACGACAATAGAATTTAAATCGTGTTTCACGAGCTGTCAAACCTTTTTCTATATTCACAAAGATTGTCTACATTACTAGACATTAATGCTCATGACGAGATTGATTAATATACAAATATGAAAGCGGGTCTATAAAACCAATAACAAATAAAGAAATATTCATACAAATTAAAACAGTGTTATTGCACTGTATTAGCTAAAGGAATCGTTTGTCTTTAATCATCACAACCTAAACACAATATGACAGAAAGAGACAAAAATCTTCAGTTAAATGCAATTAGACTGATTTAATTTATATGAATAATAATGATTTATGCTGAATTATCTAAATAACTTAGTTGCCGTTAGGTCTTAATGAACAACTCTAGGTAGCGATAATTGTGGATAGAACTTAGTTTTAATAACAAACGCCGACGTCGATGATGATGTGCAAGAAATTAAGTTTAACAAAATTCGTTGGAGTTTCAAAAACGGGAAACTGAGTTATAAAATTATGTTTTGCATTTATAAAAAAACTAGCCGTTTCGCGCCCGCTTTGCTGGACGAATTAAAATAAATTTTATGTTTCATTATTTTATTTTATTTTTTTTCATATTTTTATTATTCTTCTTTTTAACTTCCCGCTAAGAAAATTGAAATATTTCGAAAATCGAGTTTTTAACAGATGTTGACGTTTAGAGGTTCTAGGAAGCCTCCCCGAATGTTTCCGCGGTGAAGTCCATATGGATAAATTTTCATAAAAGTAAAACAGCAATAAAAAAATGAAGAAACGTTAGAAATAGAAGAAATAAATAGCCATAAACCATTTAGGAAAAATTTCGCATCGAATGGTGGTAGTTTCATGTCGATACGATCAGTGGTTTAGGCGTGATTGAGCCTCAAACGAAGACCATTTTCATTATATATATATAGATTAACAGTGCTAGGAAACTTTATAAATTAAGTTTCGAATATTAAAGTAGAAAAATACTTGGAAACGAAATACTATTGGAATTAAACATAATAAAAGTTGTCGTAAGTTCGTACTTTATTACAAAGTAAGTTATGATTAGTTTCGACTTAATCAGAAAGTTTTATTTACAGACTTTCTATTTTTTACGTATTACGTTAGTATAGACAAAGAAAATCCTAGCCGCTCGGCCCCTGCAGCTTAGGGGATAAAGCGAAGAGTAAGGTTCTATATCCAACAATATTAAATTTAATTAGAAGGCATTAAAATTTAATTTAATTTGAAGTACATCCAAATGAGACATCCATTAGTAGGCAGACATTGTTAGGGAATCAAAAATGTTGCAAAAATTATCCACTGTATATAAACCGCTAAATATATATTTAAAATGTACTTACAAAGGTACATTACGTATATAATATGTGATGTTCGAAACTTGCAAAAATATACTAGTTATACAACGACAAAGTTAACGTAAACTTCAAAGTTCGCTGTGTTAGGAATTAACAAAGATATTTATAAGCTTATTCCGGGAGAGTCGGGATAAGTTATGTTTGAAACTTAGCTTCAAATAAACATGTACAGCTTACGAGTAACGAGTCGTTAATACAGCTTTTATTAACGACTCGTGTTACGTTGAATTTCCTCGCTATATGTCCTAAATATTTACTATGACACTTGACACCTGTCTTTCACAGACAATTGTCAATAATTGACAGATGGATACTGTCGTAAGAAAAGTAAAGATAAATCTTACCTAATATCATCATCATCGGGATGATAATCCGGTGGAAGGTCAATTCGAAGATCGCCCAAGGTCCGGGCAGCATGCCGCCTTCGCCTCTCATGCCACAGTCTTCTTTGTTCCCTTTCATTATCCTTTTGTACTCCGAAAAACGTCTGCGTTTCTCTTTTCAGGTAATCTCTGACGGCAACTGTATGGGCCCGCCGTAATCTTACGCCGTCTTCTTGCGTCGGTTGGGGGTTTTGTTCAGATGGCAGTTGGGGTACAGGGGGCACTGAAACTATTCGAGGGGGTGATGCGGGGGCAGGGAGAGGCGGTGCTGACGCTGTCGGTCCAGGGGAGTTTTGGCACGCCAACTGAGGGGCGAGTAGGCTTGCACTCGACCGCCTGTAACAAGATAATTGTGTGTGTGAGAATTTAGCATTTTATTGAAATTATCAAAGAAATAGTACATAATTATACAGCTGTATTATAGTTAAATTTATATAAAGATGTTTAGGCTTGAATAGGAGTTAAAGATGAAACCTATCCCACTATCTTAGCTTGTTCTCTGACCGATCCGTTTCTAAATATTAACTTAACTTTAAATCACGAATAAAAAAATGTCATTGACTTTGGCAATTGTTAACTTGAAAGGATAAATGTTAGAAATGAACTGCGAATATGAAATATGGTTTGAATATTTCATTACAAAGAATAAAGCCAAATATAAATAAAACTAATAGAGGACGTCACCAAACAACTAACGAACAAATTAAGCCGACTTTCATAGAAGTGAATAATGACAATTTAAATTTGTTTATTGATTAAAAATATTTACTTAATTCTATTCATATTTGCAATAATATGTAGGGTGTGACGAGTTTGGCTCCAAAATATAGCTGAACGAGTTAGGCGATTCCGGTTTCACTAAGACTCGTGGTGTCCAGAGCACCACCTCCTTGGACCATCGCTGCTGATGGACTGACTCTAAGAACTCATGACGGACATGTATTTTATTGATTCTTTTCATAGCCAAGTATCTGAAGGGCCTGCCATACGTCGATTTTAAGTATGTACCAATGTTTTCTTAATTCGACCAAGGTATAGAACGAATGATTCAGGGTCGTTTTGTAAATCGGTCTTAGAACTAAACTGATTTCTGGGAGAGCCAAATTTATATCGTATTCAGAAACTTATCTCATCTATCTATAATTTCGGAGAATTTTCTTCTAGTCTGTGTAACTAGATATTAAATGTAATCGAGTATAAATTAATTAAAATCATATTTCGCTAAATCTGTCTTCTATTGTTTTGTTATGATTTCAAGATTTTTTTTATTACTCTATGTATCCAGATAAAAAGTAAACGTCTAAATTAATTGAAGAATCTATCATAGAAATCTTGTATAATATTATATATATTGTAATTATATTCCATAAGTCCTAATAGTCCATTGATGGCTCTAGATTGTCATAGTCTTACTCAATCACCGATTTTTATCACTTAACATGAAATAAACGTTAACATTAAAACGTCTACGTTGTACGTTACGTTAACCATAAACCTTGATATTTACTTAAATGTTCCTCATGCCTTATTCTAAATGTTGGTGAAAATTACAATACATTCTTTTAGAGTTTATCACGAACAGAAAGACTAAAACTCAGTATAACCTTACCATTTCCTTTCTAAGACAATAACCTACCCGAGGTCCAAGTAAGAATTAGTATGTTTTAATCTGAGTCAAGGTCAGTAGAACATAGTCAGTTATCATTACTTTATTTTTTTCAAATTATTCGTCCGTATGAAACTATTCGTTTGTACACTAACAAAGGCGAGTTTAATAACAATGTTATTTCAACAACCCGCCTGCTAACCGCACGTTTCATCTCGTTCTGCTTACATAATTACTCTTCATTATAAATATATAAGATCAGATTTTTATTGTTGGGTAACTCAGTATTACCCAAAAATAAAATTTAATGTTATTTATTAATTTTAATGCTATAGAGAATAGATGAGATGTCAGTGTTATAACTAGAGCCATTACGCTAACTTGTACACGGCACAAGCCCAATGTGTAAGCCGCGAGTGTTAATATGATTCATAGATCACAGATTATACCAAATATATTACCAGAGATACTTTGACACCAATTCTATGGAGTCTATAGTTTCTAAAAGTCCAACTCTATGTAACACAGGTTGGGTCCATAGATAAGGATGTAGGTTACATTTATGTACATGACAATAGAATTTTACCCACTCACGTATCCGATTTTATTTATTCTGGGTTCTGTGGGTTTATAATTCGTGCTTGTGATGTACTTCATAAAATTTGTTACATGGCAAGGATAGTACCACAGTGCCTTAGCTTCAATGTGCCTGATGGGTACGTCAGAAGGCGACATTGTCCGCCGCGGCTGTCCTGTGCTAGGACTACCCTTCTGAAAAGGCCTCATATGATTCGGTGTATAAATTAAGAAACTAATTACATAAATTCAAACAAATAAATACAAAAGGTCCGTTACCTTTTTCATTGTTCGTTAACTGAACTGACAAAGGTTCTATTATTTGTTAGTGGCCTGTGAGTTATTTTTTGTATTTTTTATTATGTAATTTTGTTTCCTAATTTATTATGTATGTGATTTGTTTCATCTGTTATTCACGTGTTGTGCACTCTTATCAATTTAGGATCATCCGTTAGGACAGGAGTGTTTTATAAATAAAGAAAAATAAAGTGCGTCCGTACAATACACATGTAACTCTTATGTTTATACAGTAGAACCTCTATTAGTCGAACATCAAGGGAGACGCCAAAAAATTCGAGTTATAGAGTTTTCAACTTATGGAGGATTTCGATTTTGAAGAGTTTGAGGTTTATTCTTATAAATGAAGCTAAATTTCAAAGGGAATCAAAATTGAACACCTGACACAAAGCAAGCAAACACGTGTTTCCATGAGTCATAAATTTATTATTGTATACTCCTAAAAAAATTTCTAAGAAACAATAGTGTACTCACATTGTCGGCAAGTTCTTAAAGTCGGTAACTTATTTTTGTTCGAACAATAGAGATAATAAATTCCAAATGATCAAGTTGTAAAGGTTGCAAAATAAAACGTTCGAGATACAGAGGTCAAATTAAATTTTTCGAGTTATAGAGTGAAAATATGTACCAAAATGGCTTGGAGGGACTCGGTGATTAATTCGATTAACAGAGGATCAAGATTTCAAGTAATGGAGGTTTTGGTGTTTTAAGGGAAGGGAACAAAACATTTTTTCGAGATTTGGAGGTTTTTGACTTATCGAGGTTCGGCTTAACGAGGTTTTACTGTATTTACACTTGAATCTAAAACTTTAGATTTCCGAGACTTAGAGGAAGGGGAATAGGAAGGTAAGTTAGGAATTTAATTGTCATTAAAATATTAAAAGTGTCGAAAATTAATACAAATTATAAATTTGATTTTTTATATTTACTTCTTTGATAATAAAAACACGTCGCATTTGAATTTACTAGTCGTCATTTGAGATTTCAATATTTTATTTTAATATTTCATAAATTCCCTTCACCCTTCTCACTCTCTCTCAATCGGTCTCAATCGCTCTGTACCTTATCTTCGACAAAAACGCTGCACATCTTCGTGACATTCTTTACAAAACTACCCTCATGCGCCTAAAGAAGTTACACTTCAATAAATAAAGTTTAGTTCAATTCAATTCAAGAAAAAAAATGTAAGTACGTTATTGTTCAAATCAATGTATAAAATTGCATACTCCATTGTTCTACGATAATAGATGTCGACAAGAGCACTACTCTATAGCAGTATAATTCCTAGTACCTTGTTCATTACTGTGCCGTCATCGTCAACTATCCAGATTGATTCGGTATTTCCGTCTGCAATTCAGCACTAAATCAATGATTGGAAGTTTAACGCTAGAGCAAATAGTACCTACAGCGGAATTAATACTCTTATTTCTCTTTCTAGTTTTTTACAACTATAACTATTCATATTTTTTAGTTCTTTTACTGTTATTGCTATGGTATATGTATGTACCGCCTTCGTAAGAGCTAATGTATGACGAAATACAATTATTTATGGTTTATTATATGCATCTATTTCATTGATTTTGAGTATCACAATAATCGGTAATTAGTCTTCATTGTGTCACGACACGACGTTATTGTGCACATAGAAAGATCCATTTCTGCAAAACAGAGGCTCGAACGGGTTATTCAGGGTTAGGAATCATTCACTTAACCACTACGTAGACTGCTCTTTGCGTACAATATAAGTCAAGGAATTCTGTTGAAAGAATCTTTAAATCGGCTTGGATTTGCCAATTTAAAAATGTAAATTATCTAAGAAATGTATTTCCCGGATACGGGACTTGTATACACATTTAAAGTAAGAGTATAGGTAATTAGTTACCTTATATAAAAAACAGGTCACATAAGCATTAGGCAACGGGCGGCCTTATCGCTAACAAGCGATTTCTTCCAGGCAACCCTAGTATGGAAAGGAGAAACACCTACAGAAGGTAAGGTACAAGAAGTGCATAAATAATAATCAAAAAAGACACTGTAACACTACTCCTATACAAACTAGAACTAAAATAATGTAAAATCGAATAAATAATAATATAAACAAAAATGTATAAGTTAATCTTAGGGTTAATGAGCCACAATTAATAATATATATTATTATAAGTAGCTAATTACGAGACGGAAAGTAAATGCTCAAAATGAACATTTTAAACAAATTGAATGACTGAGCTCGTCTGATATCAAGAGGTAAGGAGTTCCAAAGCAGGATACTCAATTCAGTTTTATGAGTAGGGGGTTGGGGATTCAAGAATAAGATTGTCAAGGGAACGTCAAAAAGGAGCATACAATTTTGCTTTTCGTAACTAGTGGAGTAGAGAAGAAGATTAAAAAGAAAATTATAGGGAAGTTGTAAAATGTGCATCTTGCGCCGCAATCGAATGGAGCTTTCTTCGGAACTCCGAAATGTGATCAAATTTACGCAGACCTTTATTAATAATAAAAGCTAATTGATGGTATTAAATTAGCGTTATCATATTTATTAGTATAATATTGTTTAAACGAAATACGAATTGACCTACGGCATCCAAAATTATTCGATATATTATGACTATTATTAAAATTAAAATAAATTAAATTTTTGGTAACAAATCCATTCTTTATTACCACAAAGTATGTTTCATTGGGTATTTTAAGTTTAGTTACTTAATATATTATTCACAATATTAATCAGCGTTTCTACACATAATGTAAGCATGGCTAGACGTTCAAAATTACGGAATATTTGATTAAATCTTCAGTAGAGAATTTCTCATAAAAGCATTATAAATTAGTGATTTTGCGAAATCACGCCACGTATAACCTTAGGTATTTAAATATTAATATTTTGACTCCGCCTTTTAGAGTTGAATTCTTGTTAAATCAAAGAGCGTGTTAGACTAGGTTATATTTCTAATCTGTTCACGAAATAAAACCGCGGCTACTACCTCTAGCTTTTGGTCTTAGATTTCTTTATGTATTTCGTGATCATTGATGTATTTTAATAGACAAGGTATAATAAGACAACCTTCTTTGTCTAATTTCGTCACATTAGGTTTTTAAGTTTAAGGCATGCCGGTTTCCTCACAATATTCAAATATTATATAATTCCGTTCCTTCACCGTGCGAGTTTCTTCGTGCGTACCTACCGCGAAATGCGTACTAGAAAGATTAATAAATTGGTGCACAAACTCAGGACACAATTCGAACGCAAGAACTCAGGATTGAGAGGTATGCCACTATAATATAGCGTAAGGTTGTACCACTTTTCCTTAATCTTTGATGTGAAACATCTATAGGCTCACTTGTAAACCGAATTGTTGGCGTGGCGACGCGTGCCGTGGCGACGTGTCGCCACGCTATACTAAGGTACCTATACATATTAGGTTGGGGAAAAAGTCTTTTCGCATTATACTATGTATGAACTTGTAATAAAATCTCTTTGGCTATACTATATGTATTTGCCTGTTTCGATGTGAAACATCTATAGCCGTACGTAAAACCGATTTCTGGCGTGGCGACGCATGCTGTGGCGACGCCACGCTATATGATGGTATATATATACAGTCTATATGCAGTAGTGTATACGGTGTGTGTATTCCAAAGTTACTGATAAGAATTAAGTAGTCACGATTTGAAATGAATTCGTAAATTTTTGTATTGAATGAAAATTTATATTTATTCAATAAATAGTCCGTTATCTGGAAAAAAATCGTAATATTTTATTTTATCATTATGACATATTTAGTTCCTAACACAATCTGTTCTTTTCTGCATATTACTTTTATAAAATAATGTCGATGTTTCACATCTGCCAGGCGTCCCGTGACGGCTCACATTTTTTTTTGTAGTGTCGTTGAAGTGGTGACAGTAGTCCAAGAATAACATTCGACCAAAGGCCCTGCCAAAATGTTTATGTGTGATTGTGCTAACTATATTTGCCATCGGCATCAAGAATACAGGTGGCAAGAGAAGGTTTAGGCAGTCTTTGTTCATTACTTGCATAATTTTTGTATATCACTGAATTTACAAAAATTATGCAAGAATATGCGTTACACGATTTCGAGGAATTTGCATAGATCTGCTTAGTGCAGTGACCCGCTTCGTAAGTTCTCATGTAATTTTCACATATCTAAAAGTATAATTCGAAATGTATACGTAGAAAAAATGTCAATAACGGACGGCCATTTAAATGCTATGGACTTCGGACTTAATAGTACAGGCCTTAATGAGACAATAAAAAGTAACTGATATCTTTTATAAAAGAAAAAGAATACAAATAACTAGACAAGGCAGCAGAATCCATGCAGTTTCTACTTATTGAGAACAATTTCTTGTAGCGATAGATGAATTATCTACTTAACTTGATACAACTCTACCGCATTAAGCTAATAGAACGCAGGTGTTTCAAGATAATCAAGTAATAATAACCATACTCTACTAAGTATGACATATAAATCAAGTTGTATTACCTCGCATATTCATAATATACAATGAAGGTTTCCTTCCGTATGTTCTCAAATTACCAAACGATCACCCATTTATTTAAATCATTAGAATGGTTTAAGTTTAATTTACATGTTAAAGTCCAAATAACTTTATTCATATAGGTTAACAAGTACACTTATGAACGTCAGAAAAGAAGTTAAATTATTTCTAAATTTAAATTTACTACGAGTTCGCAAGTCAAGAGCGTAGAGCGGGCCAGAAATACTAGCAAGAAACTCACCGCCACTCTTTTTAATCGTTAAGTTTTGAGTCATACAAATTGTTTGAACTGGAGCAAATCAATCCCAAGGATTAGGATCATTTAAATATTCGTCAACTTCAAATTCCTTATAACATTAAAATCAAAGTATTGGGTTGGGTTGTCCATACATTGAAACGTTCTTTCCATAAACGCCGATTTACATTATTTTAGTGTTTAGGAGAGTGCTTTAGGATAGTACTTTAGTTGAAACATGTAAACGCTACTTGCTTTAGTGCGGTTCTACTTGACTTTCAAGTTGAATCAAAATAGAATCGTTTTTTATTTTGGTTTCAAGTGATACCCCTCCCGCGCCCGCGCACCCTCCGAGATCTTCCCTCGTTGTGTGTACACACGTTATTTAGTAAAGTCTTTAGGAGAGTGCATAAGTGCCGTGAAATGCGTGCGTGATTTTTGATTTTTAAAATGGTCGGAAGGTACAACTATCAAATTTGTGTCTGAATATGTTGTTCACGAATGTTTGTGGAACGTTAAAAACAATTTATACAAAAGCAAACAGGCTAGGCGTTCGGCATACACTGCCTTAAAAGAAGCTATTTGTTTATTATTTATATTTAGTTTATTTATTTCGAATAAAATCTCGTCTTCTATTTGTTACATAACTACAGTTAGTATTTTGTGTAGAATAGAACGTATTTGCCGACGTCGTTGCGCGTTCATTGTGGCGCTGTAATGATACTCTACTGGAAGAAATGTAAACGTTCACTCGCAACGCACTAAAGCACTAAAGAACTTGCCTTTCACGATGTACTAAAGCACTCTCCTAAACACTAAGATAATGTAAAACGGCCTTAACTACTCTCAATAATGCCAGTAAAAGCCGACCGAAGCCCATCGGAAAATTTCATAATTTTATAAGAGATCCCTCTGTACACTGTCTGCTTCTTACAACCTTAAATCAGTTGTTTGAAATGAAATGAAATGAAATAGTTTATTCTTGCAAGTAGGACTATATAAATCACTTTTACAATGTCTTCCTAAACTAGATGAAGTCGACATTTCCTAACTGACTGCCCTGAGAAGAAATGTCGAAACAAACTCGGGGGTCTTAGTCTCTTTTATAGTCCAGATAATACATTAATAAATTAATAAATTGGTGTAAACAAATGCAGAGTATTTACTGGACTGGTCTTTGGAAGAAAGAACCAGATCGATCTGAGCAAGCCTGTGCCAGCAGACGGCAAGCATGCCCCGAATAGCTCATGTAGCTCAACCATTTTTGAGGGAGCTGCACAACCCGGTACACAACAATACCGCCAGTGGCACCATAAAAATATGTGGGGCAACAACTCAGTCAGATCGCCAGCCCAAAATAACTATAGACTAAAATGTATCAAATTATAAATCAAGCAAAAGAGTTTATGATATACCCGCATAATGTTTACACTTACAATGGATACGAAATGTATTTTTAAGGTGTACCTTAAAGCAAGGAAAAAATAATGAAATTGAAAAATATTATCGTAATATAAATATTATTCACTTGGCACGTAAAGTGTAAAATAGTGTATTGTTTCAATCAGTTATTCAATTTGTTCGTATGCGACTGTCTATGGGAGTTTTTGGAGATTATTGAACTACACCCCCCCCCCCATGAACTCGCCATGACGTTTTTCAGTACCCAAGTACGGTACTGTACCCAAGTCTAGTAAAACGTTTCGTGACCACCTAGTGACTCTTTAGTTACTACTATTATGTGGTGTAAGTAGATAATAATATTAACAATAACGCGTAATTCAATCCCCCCCCTCCCAAAATTCGTTCCGTAATACCCTCCTATCTGTAACAAGGATTGAAGAACCAAGTTACAAATTATAAAGAACAAATAAATGCAAAATCTTTTTATCTAGAGAGTCGAGATCCCTTTTCTTTAACCTGATTAAGAATAGCTTCGGAGATCGAGTCGGTTTACTCAAGGAATAATAGATTATATGAAATACAAATGGTATTGTGAATTCTTTCGACAGGTTGGTATACAGTAGTATTATTTTTTTAATTGTGTTCCCAATTATTCTTACTAAAATCCTATTGAGTAGTTTTAGCTATTTTTATATTTAGAGTATTAAAATAATGACTACATTACATTATATTATAAGTACCGCGTTTCATTATCTTATTTTATAGGAACATCTATAGCAAAATTTCCACTGGACTCCCGTTACATTTTCAAAGCTCTTACAGGGTATCAAAATTGCCGTCCCTTACTCATTCCCTAGGTTTACAATCAACAATATCTTCCAAATTCTTTCTGCCAAAACCAACCTAGGAGTTCAGGCACCCCTCGTTCGAATTCTTCGCGATTTCAACAAATTGAAGCTTATAAGAACACAGCTTATCCAGAGCTGGATATATTCGGTAGTGGGCTGATCGGTTTTAGAGAAAGCATTGTGGGGTGTCTTTCTCGAACCTAATTCGCTGTTTTGCTGATGATTTTTCTTTTTTTTCTGCTTTAAGTGTCCACAACTTTCTATAATTTTATTCTTATTTGTTGTGTGCTTTATAGTCTTATATATATGTTTTGTATTGTATTTTTTAAACTTTAAATTTCTATTTTTTTTTTAACTTATGTTTACGTTAACTGTCACACATTTTAGATGTAAGATTTTATAAAATAATTAGTAGATTAAGTACTGTGTGTTATGTCGTTTAAGCTTAATAACTAAATAAAAATAAAATAAAAAAAGCTATAAAACATGTGATTTCTTCTCTAATACTCACCATATAAAATATTGTGAATGCCGACATGAATATTACATTCAAACAAAACTCAAGTTTTACGGAAGTTGGACCGCTTAAAGCATTTTTAGAATTATTGAAGTATTTCAGTTTTGACAAGAAATAAAACATATTCATTTGAAGAAAAGTATTTAAAATAACACTTTAAGAAAGCAATGTGAAATATATCGGATAAGTCTGGCTATAATTCTATAGCGACGACCTTTGAAACTCCGAGATGTACGGCTCCAAACTTTTAATAAATTACGTCATAACATCACGACAGAATTCATGTGATAGTTTTAGTTAAAGTTAAAATTTAGTCAATCTTCTTCCTTTTATAATAATTGGTGCCGTGTATTATAATAATTTCAAACCAAGGTTTCTTCTAGAATTTTCTAAATGTGTAATTTCGCCTCACTAAAATTCGTATTTCTTTTTCGCAGACACTACTAAGGCTTTGAAGGGAAAGGGAACCCTTAAACATACCTTTAACCTTTAGCGTAAAATTAATTAATATGAGTTATTTTGTCCTTTTCAATTAGAAATTTTGTTAACAAAATTTGCAAAAATGTATCGGATTTTTCGAGAAAAACAATCATATGTAAAGTAATGTCCTAGTAATATTTAAAAAAAAAAAACAATTTGTAACGTTTTCGTGTTCTTTTATGTTACATATTTCATTATATACTTTTTAAGTTATTATATAATATGTCTTCGGTAATCTTAACTGCAGCTCCATCACCGACAAAGTTAGACAGACTCCGAATTTTTATTTAAAATACTACTAGTATTTCGAAGTAATGAAACCTGCTTACAGTGGTCAAGGTATAAGCTTAGTGCCCAGATAACACGTATATATTCTGATTAAAATATCGCATTTAATACAGACAATCGACTATATTTGAAGATACGTCGTAATCTTTAATTTTGATTAATTAAAACGAAAATTTATTATTTTATTGTAGAATCGACGTTTCGTATGAAAAACTAGGTGTAAAAAATTTAAAAAACCTCCTTTAGAATATGCTAATACCAATATTAATGTAGTAACCTTTCAATACTCTGAAGATAAAAAAAACAAATTAACTCGGATCTCAACCCGTAAGTTCAAATAAAATATAAAAGATGTATTCACATGACTTTACTTTATTAAATGTGTAATACGAAAAATATTACACTAAAAATAGATATAACAATATCGAATACGATAACCATAATTGAGACTGGGCGTAGTCAGAAATGTACAAACAATATTTGAAGCTACATCGTCAACATTGTAGCATGTGGAACAATGTTGATATTCCGTCCCCACTGTCGAGGAAGCTATATTGAATTATCAACAGATCAATTGATGGCACGTCTAATATTACGTATAAACATTACGTCTTTCCCTTTTAGAAGTGTTAGTAGGCCTTAGTACATAATTTGCTCCGTTTGAGACATCGGAACGACGTTTTTCAGGTCGATATATCTGACAAATAAATTAGATTCATCAAGGCAGAGTCTAAGTATTTTTTTAAATTATGTCGTAGATTTTTTACTGTGAATAATTTCTCGGTTCATGGAAGTTCCTACAGCAAAATTACCTTCATGCTAAATGTAAGGTCAGGTACATTCAGTGTAAATTAATAGAATGAAATCCAGCAAACGACATCAATTCATAGTTTCATGCCATCAAATATAAGGATTTCCTTTGGACAATAACTGTGATTATGTGAATAAAAGGCAATGTTCTAATGATCGAATTTTTTGTAGAAGTCTTTTGTTGAACACGACTGCTATATACACTGGGAACGTTAATAAATGTATATATAATATATATATGTTTATAACGAATTAGCTCAAAAATATCTGAACCGATATCAAAAATTAATTGACCATTAGAATTAGAAATTATTCTTGAGTAACAAAGACTACAATTGTATTTAAAAATTAAATATCCAGCCATCCAAAGCCGGTTAGGGCCGCTAATTAATAAAATCAGTTTTATTTCAGGTATTTAAAGTTCAAAGAGATAGAATAAACAAATTACAAAAATTATTATAGCACTAAAATACTAATGGAATTTTACAAAAGCAAAAAACAAGAATTTATTTATAGTTTCCGTTCAAAATTGAATAATAAAGAATTTCAAATTCCATTACAATGGTAATTTTCATTCAACACAAAGCAACTAGGCGGACGGTCGTTCAAAGAAAAACTTCTCGGGCGTGAATAGCAAGAGGTAAGCTTGTTATTATTCTAACCGCAATGTCAATATCGACCAATAGAATGACTGAACCAGCTCAAAAGGAGCTGATTCCTGGAACTTTGTCTGTGAAAAGTTAACCGAGATATCTAAGTCTTACGTATGAGGTTTTCGAAACACAAACGATAGGATATTGCATCAGACTAAGCTAAATAAAAGAGGTATCAAGACGCTGTAAGGCTATTTTATGGAATTTGTTAGACAATACATTCATTGATACTAACGGTTAGGTTTTATGTTGTTACTATTAGCTATTTTTGAAGTTATACTTCTTTAGGCGCGTTATGAAAAATTTATGAGAGTGAAATTTTACGATGCGCGCGCACCGTGACACAAAATTAACAGAATGAAGTTGCCTACGGAAGATGCTACGGCATTGGACGTAATTTAAAAACAACATTCGAATAATAATAGAATTTATGTTACACTTAAAGTAAGAGAATAATAATAAATATATATTTATTTAATTTTTCAAATGTAAACTGAACTTTATTGACTATAATGACTCCTCTTTCTTTAATTATTTAATTGTAATTAATTATTTGCATGCAATCAAAAACTAGTTTTAATAATGCCAAAGAAATATAACTTCTTACGCGAGTACATAAGTACACGCACCCTTTTTTTTTTAACTATAATGGATTGTGTACACTATAATTTTCGTTTTTGTAGAATTTTCATAATTCATTTTATAATTGTATATCAACAGATCTATTGATGGGTCTCTCAGCACCTTCTACCGCATTTACCATGAAGAGCGTTCAGAGGAGTTGTTCGGTCTAATACCTGCAGCTGAGTTTCATTATCGGACGTCATACAGAATACCATCCTTATTACCTTGACTTCCGACGTTCCACAACTGAGCGTCTTTTAAGGCAGTTTTTGCCGCGCACCACCGCTATGTGGAACCAGCTACCCACGGAAGTATACATAGTACCACTGCTGTGCCGATCGTAGTTTACACTAATAAAATACTGCTTTCGATTTAATATTGAAATTTCGCACAACGTAATTCCAATTTCACCATCAGCACTAAAGAGATACATCATCTTTCGTCATCGTTGGACGTCACTATTAAAGGAAGTTTTGTAAGAGCCGATTCAGCCAACTGTTAATTTTTTTTTTTTTTTCAATTTGGAAATTGGTGTCGGTTTACAGAGTACCACTGCTGAATCGATCGTGGTTTCAAACCCTACTTGACTTAAATGAGACACGTTGATACTCGTACTACGGTTATGTCAAGTGATTTTAAATCACAATTTTGCGACGAGATAGAGTATAACTTGTAGTATAACCGAGGTCAGTTTGAGAACAACTTTAAATATTAAACAGAAAACTTTTGCGCTTTTCAAAGCACATATTACAGTAGTTTAAAAAGTTTTTACAATACCGCAGGCAATAGTTTACCCAGTTGAAACAATATGCTATTCGATGTCAACAAAATACACTTCCAACGATTAAAACACATTTTAAAAATTTTGATTAAATTCAACATAAATAATTATAAAATTGTGATAAAGTAACTATTTACCCATAGAATTGTTTGGTTTCAAACCACTGACCTCAACGTGGTCTACCACAAGTGTGGTCACACTGTGGAGTATATTTCCGAAAACTGTATAATATATTAATAAAAATATATTAAATCTGTATAGTTATATGAATAGAAATTAAAGATTGAATCTTCATAAGGTAGCCTTATTAATATTAATTAATCGACTTCTAACTCTAAAAGAGTCAATATCCATACCGACAGCGATCCCGATATATACATAATATAATATAATATTGAGTATTTGTTTCGCGCGATCCCAAAGTTGCAACAGCATAGTTACGGATATTGAGAGATCTACATGGAACTTAGGCAACAAAAGTATGTACCTTACATCTCAATTATTTGTAATAAATTGAGTTATATAATCTTATTTATAAACTGTCAACTGTTTTTCTAAAATAAAACAATTGAATGCTTATTACAATTAAATTATTACGGTGTTACGATTTCAAGAAAACTTTTCCGTCAACTTAAACATGAATTATATTATTAACATTTTGAAACTGTACATAAATAGTAATATACGACCGTCTAGAGTATTTATTTCGTGTACTATTTATTTATTTATTAGTTATGTTACAGCTTACATACATATTATAAAACAATACACTTAGACAATATAGAAAGCCAAAACAAATTACATAGATAAACAATATACAGCAAGATGAAACAGAAAACATAAGTATAATTTTAAAAATAAACTGAAATTTAACATTAAACAAACGATAAACGTTTCAAAGAAAAAAACTAGAGTGTTACTGCTTAAACAAAATAAATTTAAACTATAATTACAAAAAGTAACGAAATTCTAGGGAAATTCAAGATGGGAATAATTTATTTTTAAAGTGTCCAAATTATTACATTCATTTATCTTGAAATTCCATTTAACTTTTAAATTAATGTTTCTACCATCTTCCAGGATAGTTTCTGCGTCGGTATGAAAATAGCGTCGTTCAGAATTCATGTCACGCATCCAATAACTTAGGTTCGACGTACAAGCGAAGGGTAAACACTTTTATTAAAACTACGCGAAATGATTAGCAGTTGTTGCCTCTTCCTGTATAACTTAGAGAGGTTTTTAAATAAGAGACAGATAACTTTTACTAGGGCAAATTAAATGAATATAAAATCAAATTAATGTTGATTGTGGACCTAATTGTTTTATAATTTGTGCAAACAACAATTGTGCAGTAAGGAGCGCTAACAGGCGTGAACCCAAAAACATAAAGAAAATCAATGAAATTTCGAAGATTAAGACTTATAAAGCTGAATATACACAGTATATATAATAAACACAATATATCTACAAACAAACACTTAATACGTTTAAAAGTAACTGCTTTCTTAAGCTAAGGATTTAATTAATATTGAACAGCTTCCTGCGTCTCTGACAATATATTTCGATATATCTGTAATTTTCACAGACTGAAATTGTCATTTGTCGTTAAAAACTTAATAATAACTTCTTTATTTCAGATTATTACCATATGTAGTTTTTTAGTTAGAGTTAGTAATAATCGGTCTTGGTTGCTATGTTAGTATTGATTGGTGAGTAAAGAAAACAAAAAAAAACTTAAAGCTTCTATAGTGGGTCATGAATAGCATACCACCAACGTTTTAACAAATTCAGGATACCATTGGTGCTGTGCCTGACACGATACATCAAGGACACCACCTTATTCCGAATGATGGCATTAAAACCTTCAGTTCGGGTCTCGGCAAACATACCTAACGCACTGCAGAAGCAAACCCAATAGCAACCTAAACGTGTTGTTATACTGAATACGTAGCGTATTTACTTCTTACTCCTGGGTAAAACGCAGAGCAAAACTGGTATTAATAATAAATTTGTACTGAAAATATTAGTTATTTGATGAAATAAACTCAATTTATCGCAACTTGTTCAAATTTTGTTTGGAGTGTGGCGTGAGAACTCGCCGTATAATAGAAGGCGTGCTTATCGATAATATAATCTCTTCCGAGACGGAAAACGAGGTAGCTATCGTTTGCGTTAACTAACAGAAAACCTTAAGTTTTATACAATTGAAACTTATCTAAGTATTTCTCAAGAGTGAAGTTTTAATTGCATGGTTCGACTTCTTTTTTAAATGTAATTAAAACACTATATAAATATTTTTTATGCCTATATTAAAGACTTAGTTTCTTTAAGATAAAACTTATTTAAAAAAAAGTGAAATCAACATATTTCTAATAGAATGTAGGCGAAAGAGAATCTGTTTTACTAATAAAAAAATCTATCTATACTTGTTATGTATATGTAGGTATACGAATACGTGCTTTCATATTCTGACACAAACTAGTATTTTGAAGCTCTATCGAGAGATTAAAAAGACAAAAAAAATGTTTGTTAATAATAAAATATTTTCCGTATTTAATTCTTTTCATATCATAAACTTATTTCACATTTCGATCAAGACTAAGTATTAGAAGGAAATAAATAAATAGCCGATATTTGAAGGTATATTCCAACTAAAATCTAAACCACAATTTAACCTCGTTTTTATCACATATTGATTGCAAAACCTTATTTTAAGTCCAAAACTGCAGTCTAATATTACCTTAACTTTTCCTGGCGTTATACCTCTATATGACAGTATCTCTGTAGCGTTCATAAATAATTCAGTAGGTGAAGCAACGAACGAGGGAAGACGTCAAGACACACGTAGTATTCTAGATAAATTCTCGCGTATACGGCCAAATTATACTTGTGCGTGTAACTTACACTAGGTATTAGGAGATATTGTGTAGACGTATTTCAGTGTCAAGTAACGAGACGGATAGACTTGTTTTTATATGGTATTGACTTCATGTCCTACGTGTTCGACGCGAATATCTAGTACTTGAAACATATAACGGGTTTTTATGCAGCCGTTCATCTATTTTAGTCCTTGTAGGTGTTTCCGAAAATCATAAAGGTTTTCTCTTCATAGATGGTTAACATTTTAACCCCTGAACACCATCGGTTCTGCGTTTAGGAATCAGTCACGACAAAGAATAAAGCAAAATTATTAAGGATTTAAAACGGTTATTTTTATTCATCGATTTTTCATGCTAAAAAATAATCGATTAGTTTACCGAGAATGTCACATCTCTTATAACCAAAAAAGTAGAAAATGGCGGATTGTTTACAAATTTCAATACATTTCACAAAACTTTAATTTTTTTTTAATACTTCGACGCATTTCCGGCAGCAAAATCAATCAAGGTGCCCCAAGACTCCTGCATAATCAGTATCATCAGATACGGGCGACCGATTTTAAGATCGTTACCTTTAAAACTTTAAAAACATACAAAATTATACAATTTACGTTAACAAACTTGAGTTTGATTAAACGCCAGCTATATATATATATTCCAATGATAAATTCAACAGAAATGTAGAAGAAACTACAAATAAACGTATTAAATTTGACTAGTACGTAAAATGTGAAGATATAGCTTACTGAGCTGACGCTAAATGTTATAACCGAAATCGAAAGAATTTAAACTGCACAATGTTTATTCATGAAAAAATTTCACGACCGAAGGGGAATGCATAAGTCGAAGTTCGCTTCGCAAAGTAGGCATTCAGGGAATAAATCTTGGACAAATAATGCGAAGTTTCCACGTACATTTGCCATCAAGTACATTCGACACTATTCCGTGCAAAGTTGGACAGTTGAAACTTTCCAGCCGTAATATTGCGCCCAGAACGGCAACAAAACAGAGTTCACTTTAATATTGCAGCAAATAAGCACTAAGACTTGGAAAAGTCACAAAAGTTGCTTATCCAGAATATTGTCTTAACGTATTGAAAATATTCATGTTGTCACGAATATTTTTATCCCGTGTATGAACATCGCTCATTTCAGCCAATAGTATAAGGTCAATTCAATACTTTTAACACAAACTTTTTGATAGTAATATCAAGTATTTGTATACACCGACATGACATCACAATAATATCTCACTTTCTGACTACGCAAAAGCAACAAATTTCTATGCATTTGGAATAGAGCACTTATAATATTTAACAAAAAACAAAAATGTTTTGTTATTTGATCCATTAAAGTATCCGACTAGTATCGTCAATACTAAGGGATCGAACCGCGGAAACCGAAACAGACGTATTTTCTGCTGTACGGTTCCTGAGTCAGTGGGGGATATTTTAAATAATCTTAATATATTATTTACAATATTTATTATCCACCCGCGTTAAATCATATAAAATAATTTAATGCTAAGTGAATACTATGTAATTACAATGCTTATAAATTGAAAATGCTATGAATTGAAATGCTCGAGAGTGCCTGCGTCTCATATACTCACAGGGTGTAACTGTGTGTTTAGGTAATCACCACGCTTACAAAACTAAAAAAGCATGAGTGAGCAAAATCCAGCATTGCCCCGCACTGCAAGAATTGATCATTATTATCTTTCCATCGCATATAACAGAACAAAGTTAATAATACTGAGTTTTATACGTATAGAAGCAAATAAAAAACAGACCCTTTAAAAAGCACTTTAAATCGAAAGTATTAGATAGAAGCAAATAAATACAGGAAGGTTTAATTCGGACCCATATAATTAAAACAAAGATGTGAAACACAAGTTCATTAATTCTAAAACGCAATATTAAGTTCATGTTACCTCATTTGTAACCTTAAATTATTTCCGTATTATACGTAATAGTCCAAGCGCCCCAACCAAAAGGTAGGTTCGTAACACAACGTTCTAGAGAACGGATTTTTTTTTGGAATATGTTCAGGGGTGTCCCCTGAATGTAAATCCAAGTGGGCGTCATGACTTAAGGTTCGCTTCAGCCGCCATCTTGAAAAACGCGTATTGTCGAATATCCCGCGAACCGCGCATCGTACGACAACAATAATTGTAGAGATCATTTTTATAGCTAATAATATTTGCTAATAAAGCGCAACTTTTTATATAATTACGAATGTCTAAGTCCGTTTTTTTTAAGTAACATTCGTAAAGTATAATATAAAATACAATAATACAATCATGAAATTTATTATTTTCAGGCACAGCAAGCTTATCATCTACTTGCCTATTAGAATAACATATGATCACGAAACAGATTCATAGATCTGTGACCCTGACCTAAAAAAAGTTTGTAGCGCATATGGTTTTATTTAATACTTTAAAGTAATTTATTGTACGCAGGAAAGATAGCAGGCCGAGTCCAGTTTTTAACGAATTTTACCATAGTTATTTTTTATATAATATGTATGTAGGTTGTTTCTACAAACCATAAAAGTTATAGATTGTTTAGATATCAATATAGGGGTTGGAACAATAGAAAGAACAGAAATATGTTTGTCCCATTGAAAAGTCAAAACCCTACCCTTTTTTGTGAAAATTAATGAATTATTTACTGTTCATGTTATAATTCTGAATTAAACAGTTTTCTGAACAAATGATTCAGAAAACTCTTAAATTTAGATGGGAAACACGGAATATGTGTTCTCATAAAATATATTTTGGTATTTGCACGGATAACCAAATATGTTGTATATGGAACTGAGAATGAGTGTCGGCTTCAATATGCAAATGTTCCGGCACTTATCCAGTTTGTATATCGAGGCAGTTCAGCTATGAGTGCTAAGCTCGATCGATACATGCGCCGAGTATGAATAATTTCTTAATATTTAGGCACATAGAGGCGGTTTAAAAACGCTATTTACAATTTTAGTTATGTAAAATAATCTGGAATTTTCACGCCTTTTAGAAAATTTCAGAAATTCTAAGAAATCGTCTCATTATTTTTTAGAAAAAAATATTGATTTTTATGTCATTATTTTATTTTCATTGCACTCTTTTGTTTTTATATTAAACACGATTTGCTAGATGCTCTATTAATATCTTTCAACAAAGAGTACGAAAACGTCCAATACAATTGGTAGATAATAATAATTATGAACTAATATTGAGAATGCTTAAAAAAGAGTTAAGTCATCTTATTTGATTTTTAATATGTATATCATTAGCACTGTTCTATATCTAAAAAAAATATCAATACTTTGGCGATCTCGTCGTTTTGCACATGTCAGTCCAAAATGCATTTTATCCGATTGTAAATAAAGGGATTATGAGCATTATTGGGGCAGAGGACGTCCATTAGCCGAAGTGGCCGAGATACAACGACGGGCTGTCGGGTTGCTAATGACAGTTCCGTCATGAGGTACCTAAATGACTGTTTTTGATGTGTTTACAAGAACAGTTACCATAATTGCTTCTCAGTTTTGATATGTTATGTACTTTATTGTCTAACTTTGTATAGGTCATAATACATACTAAGGAAATTAACATGAAAGTTATGATTTAGAATACATAAAAAATAAAAAAAAACGACAAGTAAAAGTAATTTCATTTACAATGTTCCCATTATGCACATGATATAATTTATCTAATTCCCTTTGACGGTATAACTAATATACGCAGACTGATCACGGAACCAAAACCAATACATGATAGCCTATGATGCCCATGCCGACGTCAAAAATGTACGTATATTCAATATAATGTAAATTATTTCCATTGTTATATGCAATCACAAAATACGTATAACCTAGAAGCAATTAAATTTTAAATTGCTATGCCTATTCATAATTTGTTAATATATATTCGAGAGTTGCTGTTTAATGATGGCAACATTATTATCTTAAATACGAGAATTATTTTAAGTATTTATACTCTATTATTACGTCTGAATGTCTTGTATCCACAATGAACTAATTAAAAAACAAAGTTTTTTTTTTTAATTATAGCAGGCGACAATTATTATGGGTATGTAATTTTTTTACACATTGTTACTAAGTGTTAGAAATTGGTCTCAAAATTAACTTGCCTTGTGAATAAATTAATAAACAATACGAGTAGAACATACACTTGATTAATTTAAAATACCGCTGTAATTGCATGGGCTTTTTGCCAATAGCATTGCTCTCTCTCTCTCTCCCTTGGGCTGCTTAAACGGCTCAATATTACAAATAAATAATTAATCTAACATATTATAATATGAAGTCAATAAAATTTAGAGGGATCCAGCGTCGTAGGGCCTTCCAGCCAGCCCTGTGCTGAGCTAAAGAAAAAGTAAATTTTGTCTGTAGCGCTAGTATTCCAAAAAATAGTTCATCAGTCATCATCAGTCAGTTCATCAGTCACGAAGTTCAAGATGGCGTTAACAAAACTAACCTTGGTTGTCAATTGTTTAAAAATATTTAATAAGTAAAGACTTATTTTACGTATTTATTTATTAGAGAAACTACGTATTAACAAGAATAAAATTTCATCTCAAATACACTTTTATAATCTGTCATTTGTTTTAAACTAAATACTAAGTGCTTTTGGTACTAAACTAACGCCAAGCCATATATTATAAACCGGATCTTTCCCAGTAAATTAATAGCAATTAGCTGAGTGGCTTATCTACAGTGGCGTCTCTGGAGAATATACAAATGTAAGCCTTGGGATAGTGACCGACAGATGGCGCATGCTAATAATTATATTTGCTAATAATCCTAATGGTTAGAATATGTTCTGAATATATATACTCTTGTTCAAAGTTCCCTAACCTGAATTGGAGAAGAACTATGCCAATGCCCAATGGATGAAGTTGGCGTCCTCACGCCACTTCGACAAGACTAAACACCATCCCAGCCTATTGGTGCGTAAAAGCATTAACTATTACCCCTTCCCGACAAAAAAGGATCGAAGGAGGCTTTTACTGCGTACTTCGCTCACTCCAGTAAGCTTTCGTCCTACCCTTCAGGCGATTGACCATCCTGCGACGGCCCAAGGCGAGGTCTCACAGGAGACGCCCTTGCGATAGTCGCGGGAAAAATGCCCATTCAGGCCGAGCTACGCTCGCCAAATCAGGCCGAGTTGACCTGTAAAGGCACTTAAGGCCAACAGCAAGATTTCATTGAAAAAATTTTTAAGAAGAACTGATTCAGAAGTAATTATAATTAGTAGGTAGTAGTAGCTTTAACCGATTAAAAATATTAATGCGCTCAGACTGACTCTATGTGCTATGAATGTCGGACCCTGGCGCTCATACAACATTTACAGACCAATCAGAGGGGTTGCGAAACCCTACCCACTAAAAGCACCTCAACCCTTAACACGTCCTTAAAATCCCGGAGTTCACTTGCTAGGTCAACTAGTATTAACTACCAACATTAAAGCAACGTCACTAACAATATCTACGTAATAAATCCATCCAAACAGAACTATTAATCTTCATCCATTGTATTGTATAAACTAAATTTCCTCATTGTGAGTGAAGCGATATTCATGCTTGCAAAACTCACACAACCTTATCTTCCTCGTCTAATTTACTTTCTACATTCCTTTTATATTTTACGTGCAATTTTTTCGTGAAACATATTCACTGCTATTGTGGAGATAAAAATCCATTGAAATTTTAGAACGACTAACCTCTCACAGCCGTACTTAGGACCGTATTTTGCATCCATCAACTTAATTCTACTAGCAAAAGCTGTTTTTTTAATATAACGATTAAAATGACTGCTCAAGACGAAATTGTGTGAAATACGCACAATTATGCGGAACAGATTACGTAAAGAACGGGGTGATTCAACTATGTAATATCCGAGTCCGATTAGTTAACAACTAATTTAAGAAAATAGCCTTTGTTTATTATAAGTTGTCGGGTACTGAAGCCATATAAATATTCAACATATCTAAAGAGCCTTTTGTTTCGTTTAGCAATTTTTGACAACGAAAAAAATCATCTTAAAAAAGGCTAAATCTTTCATATCTTCAAAGATATAAACTTATGGTGCACCGACTGTTTATTTACCAACCATTACAGTTGATTGAAGGGACTAATAGGGATTGAACATTGAAGAACTTTCTAATTGTAATATAAAATCAAGAAATCTTCTAACATCAAACAGCTCTCAAGGAAATTTTCATGGAAGCTTTTCCATTTAATAAAATACGTCAACAACGCCATCAATATTAATGTGAGGGCTGAATGACCCACTTGCATTTCAAATTCAGCAGAACTTAAATCATTATAAGGAAACAAAATATGGGTCAAGTGTGAATTAAGTTCTGTCCGATTTGTGTGCGAGTAATTATTTAATCTAATTGTAATTATTCTCAGTGTACCCTAAACAGTTAAAAATACCTATAATTTTAAGATATTTTATTATATTATTTCGAGAACATGTTTGGTATTGATATCTTCATACGGGTAAAGACGGCTTCATAATAAATTTTAACAGTTAATAGTGAAGGAACTAGTTCATATCTAAACGTTTTAAACGAAACTTGAAAATTACTAGCAAAAAATCCATACAATGCGTTTGGTTTACGCCAGAAGTATATGTTACAATTCACGTAAGTACATCTTTTTATCGGTATACCATTTGAGAGAAGCTAATATTACAGATTTTTTTGAAATGGACAAAAATAATTACATAATGGCAAGCACGCAATGGAAAAAGGAAAAGAGGAAGACAGAGCAAGAGATGGGCAGACGATATGAAGAGAATACGAGGACACAACTTGGACAAGAAGAGCTAACATCAGAATAGAATGGAAACAGCTGGAAGAGGCCTATGTGTCACAGGACACGCTGACTACCTAAAAAGGGGCAAGTGACGTATAAGATTAAGTTTTATTTTTGTATTAGAATTAAGTGTTATTATATTGTACTGGGTGTCAGCAATAAAGGCTTAATAATAATAATATTACAGATACACAAACATGACAAATGACTCTCTTCACAATCCCTTGACGTGTAAGCTAAAAGGTTGACATGCGAAATTAAATTTGAAAAGTTCTCATTTATATTTTACATACACTCAACCCTGAAGCCCTGGGGCCATGTGGGTAGTACTGGCAATTACAATTCAGAATTGAGATTGACACAACTTAATTTGCTTTTCAAATTTGTTTAATTATACAACTTACTAGCTACAACTACTCGTTTATACTCTACGGAAATATCTATAAACTGGGTTAAGGATAAGTTGTCCGTAACGTATAGGTAATTTTTATTTTGCCATTTTAATTCGCATATATTATTTAACAATTGTATTGATTTTAGGAATTTTGCGTTTTTCAAGGCAGTTTTTGCCGCGCACCACCACTTTGTGGAACCAGCTGGCCACTGAAGTATTTCCGAACCAATTCGACTTAGGGTCCTTCAAGAAAAGAGCGTACCAATTCTTATAAGGCCGGCAACGCACTCGCGAGTCCTCTGGCATTGAGTTTCCATGGGCGGCGATATCACTTACCATCAGATGAGCCTCCTGCCCGTTTGCCCCCTGTTCTATCAAAAAGGAGTATTAGTACTGTATTCGTCTAAATTGTTTTTCATTTACCATAATATATCCTTTTTTTGTCTTTTTAGTATCTTTTTGTATTATATTTGCTATCCTAAATAAATTATGTTTATTAATGATATTATTTGAACAAACAAAAAAGATATGTATGAGATCGTATGTAAATTAACGTTATAATAATCCTAATTTACGAATTTAGTGTATATGATTGTAATGTAATATGATTTTGTTCGCATATTCTGTCAGTCACAATGGCAAATTTGTTTTAGATAATTGAAGTGTTATTACATTGTTGAGAGCTGAATTCGGGGCAAAGGCGCCAGGCAAAGACAATGACCTTTTATAATAAGTTAAAAATAAATCAGTTATATTCGCGACCGCTACCATCCCGTGGTTAACCAGTTACTGGCATCTTCGGTTGCTACACATTCAAATACAATGCAATATACAAAATTATGTCCCTACATCACAAAATGATAAAAGATTTAGACGATTCCTAAAGGATCCAGTATGGATATCTTTAAATTTTTTTAATAAGTATTTATTTTTAAAACAAAGCTGATTTCCTTATTTATTACGTTCGTTAATATTAAAATGAATATTAGTAATATTTTATATCCAATACAATAACTAATTAATATAATTCAACAATAGTATCTTCATTATATACGAGCTTTATATTAATTTAATAATATTTTGTATAGTCGATTTATTCAGTCACCCGCGCCAGCAAAAATATAATCGAAATACTATAAAACACTACTTGATTTATGATCGCAATCAAACACACGAATGTTTCACGATAAGTAACGATCTGCTTTGAACAGATCAGAACAGATTAATAGCTAATGTTGAATTGTTGTCTTAAGCATTGAATTTCATGTAATAATTTGTTAACAGCATTAGTTGTACGTAAATGGTATTTATATAATTATATCCTATATTAATTATCGTTGACACAGGAACCGTACAGAGAGATATCGAAATAGAACAATTCTTAGAAATTCTACGAGTATACTAAGATTATATACGTTTAAGATGAACAGGTAGAAACGGTAATTTTATCTTTTTCTACACAATGTAAACCCGATTTGACGGAAAGAGGCAAAACGAATGCTTACTCTGTTATTATTTATATACCATACGTTACACAGACTTTCGCATGAATTTAATGGCGTTAATATTGAATGATATTATTGATAGGTGTATTATAATTAAATATGTCAACGTTACATATAGAATAGATATAAAATTATCTCCCAACCTTGACATACGATCATACGTATAATTTCTGGAAGTCTTACAAAGAGTAATTCCTAAAGTTAGGCCGAGGTAGTGACCTAGAAACATTGCAAGCCTGTGCCAAGTTTTTCAATAAGACCTCGTGAAGAGTTGATGAGCATGTCCTCATTACTGCCCTGCCGTGATTGTCGCTTGTCTTCGCTGTTTACACGTGAAAAGTTTTAATGAACACAAGTATTTGTACCACACTCAGAATTCCACCGATATTTACCTTGTAGGACAAGAAACTTTATTAGGCGACCCAACGATTCACCTACATAGTATTAAAGTACACGTATAAAAGGAATGTTATTACAACTTTTATTTGACGTAATTTTAATATATTAGCATTTAAAATATATTTAAGTATCACGAACTTGGTAAATAAAGGCTTTTTCGGTCATATTTTCTAGATCTATAATTATTTAATCATCCCATTATGGTATAGAAAAATTGATTATGATATAGCATAAAAAAATCATTCTCGCGTGTTTTTTTATAAGTTAAACCAAGTTTGCGGGGGACAAGCTGGAATGGATAGTAATATTACATGGCGCAAAACTTAAAATATGAAAACAAACTTTTATTGAATAAGTTAACTAGAGTTGAGTTACGATAAAAAATAAGATCTAAAAGGAAAACATTATGAAAGAACCGAAAATGGTTATATATTTTTACCCTAAAGCATATGTTTAACAGTCCCATGTTAATGTTTTGTAAAAAGTAATAAATTAAAATTTATAACTTAATATAATTTGAGATAATGTTAATTCCATAAAAATAAAAAAACATGTTTCTGTTTATAACTTTTCAATACCAAAGAATTAAAAACGTTCTTTAGTAATTGAAAATTCCCGGGCTTTTGTAGGTGTACCTTTGCTTGAATGACTTTTCAATTTGGCCTTATTTCAGTTATCTTTATTAAAATCGTATTTATTTATAAAGCTATTTCAGCAACTCGACGTTTCGTCATTGTTGTGTGCAACAATGAGAACTTCTCAAACAACCGGAACGCTTTTGTTTATATTTTTCACCCTTGTTTTAAGTTTGTACAAACCCCTTCACGTTAAAGAGATTTGATTAACCTTAAAGGTCAGACTATATAAGAAATATATTTACATATACGCAGGCATCGCAAGAATAGCATAACACAGGAAGATTGTTGTCTTTGATCAAAAATATTAAATATGTAATATTATCTTTATTTATTTCTCACAAAAACTTAGACATAAGCAAGTGACAGTTATATACTAAATAAAATAATAATATATATATATATATATATATATATATATATATATATATTGTCTTACTTCTGATTAGGGAAAAAGCTAGTTTGTGTGAGACTGATGCCTGCTAAAGGTAAGAGTACCTGTGTTACAGGTCATCAGGCCTCCACCACTTCGGATCGACAGAAGGTCTTATAAAGGGTTTTTCAACAAGAACTTTGTTTTCTAAAACAAAATAAAACAAAGAATTTAGAGGAAAATGAATAAAATTTTTATTGTATTACAAAGAGAAAAGTTTGGCAATTATGAATGAAAAATGATATCTGGCAAATGTCCACCACGACCACGCTGACAGATGTTGATTCTTTCATCAAAATTTTTAATCACTTTTTGGCAAAATGGAGGGTCTATTTCGTTAATGACATCACGGATTTTGAGTTTTAAGGCTGCAATCGATTCGATTGGCTCCGTATAGACTCTGTCTTTAACATAGCCCCACAAAAAATAATCCAGTGGTGTTAAATCACACGATCTGGCTGGCCACTTAACAGCTGAATTTCGCGAAATTATGCGCTCGGGAAATTTGGTTTGCAATAAATTGATCGTTTCATTGGCTGTGTGACATGTGGCACCGTCCTGTTGAAACCACATTTCAGTGATATCCATGTCATCAATAATAGGCCAAAGTTTAGTGGTTAACATCTCGCGATACCGTGATCCATTGACTGTTACCGCATTTCCAGCCTCATCTTCGAAAAAAAACGGCCCAATCACGCCTCCAGACCACATAGTGCACCACACAGTAACACGTTGAGTATGCAAAGCCTTCTTAATAATTGCTTTAGGATTTTCAGAAGCCCAAATGCGACAATTTTGCTTGTTGACGTACCCTGACAAATGAAAATGGGCTTCGTCTGAAAAAATGATTTTTTCAGAAAAACCAGCAGGTTGTTCCTGAATGAACTGAGCGAATCTGCGGCGATTTGAATGGTCGATCAGCTTTAATTCCTGCACCAGTTGAATCTTGTAAGGCTTCAAAGCCAAATCCTTTCGCAAAATTCGCCATGTTGTGCTTTTGGATAACCCCAATTGTTGAGAACGTCGTGAAATTGACAAATTTTGATCTTCTTCAACACTGTGGCTCACGGCGGCGATGTTTTCTGTTGAACGACCCGGTCGAACACGTGTTGGTGTTGGCACATTTTGTACCGAGCCTGTCGACTCAAATTTCGCGACCAAATTCTTAACAGCGGTCTCAGAAGGACGATTATGCTGGCCGAAAATATCACGAATTTTACGAAATGTAACTTTAACAGAACCACCATTTTTATAGTGGATTTGAATTATTTTAATGCGATTTTCGAGCGAAATTGAATTCATTGTAATAATTGCCAAAGCACCTGCTACGAATACCGCCAAAAACTAAATGTCAAAACTATCACGTTCTCGGTGTTGCCACAATTGAAAAACAAACTTCTTGTTGAAATACCCTTTACAATACAATACCATACAATATATAGTAGAGAAAAGTCTAGTGAGAACAAACAATCATTATTGCAATACTTATAGGAATAAATTATTTTACATAAGTAATATATACGTATATTTTGACAAAAAGCAGTATTTTTACTTGCCGTACTCAGAGTGAACTTGAGCCATTTAAATTTTTACCACAGTTGTAATCGGAAGAATTATTAATTAATCGGCTATCAAATCACCGTCTCTTGTCTAATTAAGTATTAAAGATTACTTAATAGACAGTTTTAAGTACGGATTTATGAAAAGAAGGTTTACCAATGTTATATATAAGCTGTGGTAAATATTAAGCAATCAGTTTTATCCAGCCATTATCATAATACTACGCGTAAACTAACAAATTTCGTTCTAATTATAATAATTTACTTGTGCAAGCAATATTCATATGGCAGGTAATAAACAATGTTATTGTTGCACCAATATCGTTCAACACCTAACAAATAATATAATTGGGAAAGTGAGCATTTAACAAATTTAAATTCCAAATCAAATTCATGTATTCATTTAGCTAACACAACGTACACTTGTAAACGTCAATAAAGAAATCCATATTAAATGCTTTTAATTTTACATTTACTGCCAGTTCTCAAAACAAAGGCCGTAGAACGGACGAGAAGAACTGGCAATAAACTCTCCGCCACTGTTTTTAATTGCGAAGTTTTTGTTTTACAAAATGTTTGTAAGGAGCTGCGGCCATTAATAATAATAATACTAATTGACCCAATTTCCAATTGTATATTTATATAAGTCACGCCTATTTTCTGAAAAGGCCAATAGCTTGATATGCCTCTCCCTGGACATCATCGTCATACTACTTTAGGAATCAATAATTAAATCAATTTCAATAATCAAATCACACTCCTTCAGTTGTAAAATTCGGTTGCCGCACGTGTATATGCATCAGCAGTTGGTTAATATTCGTTATTTGAAGAGACGTGGATTCAAAAAAGTCTTCTGATAGGATGCAGCACCGTAGCACAGAAATTAAATTTGGAAATATCTACTTCACAAGCATAAGATCGTATGCAGAAACAAATATACATTTGTATATGAGTTCACAGCATAAATTCAGTTCTTGTTTGTTACAGTATTGTGTTTTGGTTACTCCGAGTACAGTGTTGGAAATTAATCTCCCAAATAGTTTCTACCTATATGTCCTAGGGATTCTGAGAAGTAATACACTACTTAGTGCAATGTCTAGTGCTCAGTGAAGCTACGTGTACATTTTAGACATTATTCATTATTCAGTGTGATTCCTTCATATGCAAAATGAAATCTATTAAAATACTACTTTGAAATATAGGTTATGGCATGATGGTTATTGGACTGCAGTTTTTAATTTCGTCCCTACTGTTTGTTAAACATTGGAGGTTCTGTACGAGTGAAATAATACATATTGGGTTAGTTACGGTATAGTGAACTCACCATTTTGTCTCTCATAAAAACACATGGCTTGTAGAAATATGTCTATGCCACATGACTTAAAAAATAACTAAATCAGTGGCACTTCTCCTATTTTAGGTCTAGGTCCTTAGATTTCTGTTTCCTGTTATATCTGTTTCTTGATCATTTGACCTGACCTAACCTCAAAGATGAGAGTTGCACGCTGAAGCCACTAGGCCAACACTGCTCTTATATCACTGGACTAGAATTACATCATAAAAATACACGGTTTGTCAAATAAATATCCAGTATATCTGAGTTATCTTGCCTGTCCGATCCTAAGTGCTATCCAAGTATTTTTACTGAACATTGAACAATTTTTATAAGTTAACTCGCGCATAAATCTCATCTGTAATGGAGTATAAAATATAATGGCTCAAAGATGCAAAGCTTTACAAATTATGCAATCTCGCAAGTCTCTAATGACACTTATCTGAGCAGGTGCATAGGCGGCCGTTCCCAAGATAGATGTACATCACAACTTATAATTGAATGTTGAAGAAACTTCGGGCACTGCAATTATTGAATTTGAGCCTGATAGACTACTTTGCTAAAGTTTTGTGAGCAAAGAACATTTCCTTTGTAAGTGGACCTTGTATTTGTACTGAGATGTCTACTAGACTTAACTTTAAGGTACAAGAATACAGCGTGAGTAAACAGGCTATACCCAAAAGGCGTAGAAAGCTGAGCTACTTTCCTTTCTATAAACACGAATTATAAAGGGTTGAGGCGCAAATCAATTAATAATGGGTCATGGTCAATATTTGTGTTCATTTATTTTGGCCATATGGAATCACATGAAGCTAGAGCTATCGTGGTCAAAGGAAGCCTCACGACAACAACTGTCAATGTAAACAAAAATTAATGGTCTCATTCGGAAACAGACTCGCCTTTACAAATTTCCGATAACTCATTTATATCTGTTTATATTTGAGACCAGATTTTTAATACATATTTGTTAAAAATAACTTAAATTAAAAATACAGATAACTTACAATAAAAATGAATAAAGTACCAATAAGGATATATGTACTTATTGGTATAAAACCAAAGATAAAAGACGTAACGTTGCGTTCGGTTGTGATTGGTCAAAAGGACTGAATGCGTCATATCGCGTCTCAACGCGTGTTGGACTAGAGATGCTATTGACCAATCACAATTGAAGGGAACGCACAATCTTTTTTGACAAAATATTATATTATTAGGTGGGCTGAAAAGTTCATAGGCTAACATAGAAAAATAGTTTTTTTTTTTTAAAGATTATTAATTAATATCGAATTATCAAATTCAAATATCTTTGGATACTATTTTTACAGTAGGTACGATTTGTGTTGGCGATTAGGTACCTCTTAATCACCGCAAAATTGATCGCTGTGTACGAGTATATTTCATATATTTTGTAGCCAATCAATAACAACTTGTAAATAGCCTTTGCAAACTTGAATAACTTTGTTAAATTAATTCTATATTGACGGTTTTGCTGTACTAAGAAATTAACTAGACAAGCTAACCAATTTAAGCCATAATCATAAAATTGAAAGCAAACACTGTATGCAGTTAATAAGATGTTGTGTACACTTCGAAACTTTGCATTGGCAAGTTTCATGTATACACCTCGTACTATAGGAACTCAGTTTGGAAGTATAATTAATTTTCTCAAGAAAACACATTTAGCTTGTCAAAGCATGTTTAAATTAAAACAACTTAATTATTTATTTTCAATATCGCAAATAAGATTGTTTGATAGCCCTTACTTTCACCTTTACTGTATTTTAAGGGCCTCTGCCGTGCGTCCGTAGAATGCGACTCCGAAGATCTCTGAAGCAGTCGTGTTGGAACTCTTTGAGATAGAATCCTCCATGCATGTTCTATTTTAGCTGTCAATCACATGTTTTTCTAATATTGTTAATACATTTGCTTTGTTTAAATAAATTTTTATTTTCAATCTTTTTCTATCTTATTTCTTTTTAGTTTCTAATACACGTTTTCTTTGAGCTTCTTTACAATACATATCTTCATTTTTTGTAGAAAATATTTGAAAATAAAATGTAATAACCCGTTACAGAATTGAAAAGCACGTATAGATCAAACAAAGAAAGTGCAAACGTCCGTGTTGAAACAGCTGAAACGTGCAGAAATAACAAATCTAACAAAATAACACTCCCCGATCGCCCCAATAAATATATTAAACACACAGCCTTCGTAAATACATTATATATAATACAAATAGGATTCTTTATTATTTCAAGGGTTCAATTCTGGGGGAGAAATTAAAAAGCACACACCAAGAATTGATAAATGTCAAATGGCCGTAGTTTCGTTCACCAACCTGCCTTAATTTGCGTAATAAAACTACCCAATGATAATAACAATAATTCTTTATTTTCTCCCAAATAATATTTGAAACAAACAGTACGATTACAATTAAGAAGGTATCGGGAGACTGGTTTCCAAGCTAGGTAAGAACCTGTGATTCCACAACAAAGTCATACTGAGTCATAACAAACAAAAAAGTACATAAATGAGTAAGCAACAACAAATATAAAAATAAAAATTTATAGTTTCTGAAAAAAAAACTAATCAACACACTCAACTAGATTCCTACAGAAATAGAGAGTTGTATGGGTATATGTGTGTGTGTCTCTGTGTATGTGTGTGTGTGTGAGTGAGTGAGTGCGTGTATGTGAGTGAGTATTTGGGAGGTTGTGTGTGGGTTGGTATCAGGCACACGCTTAAGACATGTGGAAATTATTTTAATACATCTAGCAGATTTTCCGTTTGGTCATAGTTCAAAGTAAGTAAAAATTTATAGACTATTTGCTTTACATAATATGATGATGATACGATTTGTAAAGATTGTGTAAGAGTTTCATCCAAAAACTTCCTACCAACAATCTTTAGTATAAATAATGTTAAAGCGAAAATCACGCGATCGAATCAGCTAGTACTAAAAATGTATTACAACCATTTCAGTAATTGCTTCTATTGGAAACAGATTTATCTTGCTCTTGGTTCCGTCTTGCAAGCCTTAATTTTCAGTAACAATGAGTGTTTCTTGCCTTAATTACAAATCAATTTCTTAATTACTTCAATTAATTAACGGCAATGGAAGAAGCAAGCTCGCGTTCAATTTATAAATGAAGTAGGTTTCGAAGCAGACGATGTGTAGGAATTTCGAAGATTTTAGATTCTTGTAATAGTGTTTTAGGATATTAATGAAAGCTATAGCGACATTGATATGTTCTTTAATATTATGGAACATTTTTTTTGTTCTCTCATCATTAGTTTTCGCATTTGGATACTACATTGACTCAATATTACGGCTACATTCAAAACAAAATGCACATGGCATTTTGTTTTTTTGTGTTTTAAACTGAAAATTAATCAGTCGGTAAAGTGACGGATTTGATTGAAGCTTGTGATTTTTCTAGAAAACTGTATAATTTATTTTTATAATTTTTATTTTGTTTCAAAACAAACCCTTTTTTTATTTGCTTATATGCCAATTTTCAAAATAAAATATTATGAATTAAAATAGTTGTGACTAAAACTAACATGAATATATTATTTTAAAATGGCTGCCCTGTAAAGTTTACTACTTGCCAGATCCATCACTATTCTACGACTATGACGAGATATCTGATGATAGTTATGCTGTTTAGGAGCATTTGGCCTTGACGGCTAGAGCCTCTACTCTAAAAGTTGCTCATTCATTTGGATTCATTGCACGAGTTATATAAGTATTTTATATGATATTTAATATAAATCAGGTAACACGTTGCATTGTCAGTGGGAATAGGTGACTTTTAATGTGGTGGTTTACCAATACAGCTGAAGAGACGGTATCATATGTCCTGACTGATTGTCCAATATATGGCTACGAAAGGTATATAGCTCAACAAATTGTAAGAATGAACATAACATAGACATACTTCAAAGATATCATTTTAAACAAAAAATTATGAGACCTTGAAAAAATTTGCTGCAAATATGATACAAAAAGTATAACAGATAAGTAGTTACTTAATCATACAAATACTGATGTTTTGCTAATGATAATATCTATACGCACATAAGTTACTTAATACCTACGACGAAAATTTAGTCGGGGAATTAGTCAAAGAAAATATATTAAAAGAAAACAAATGTAGTGCTTCACAAGTCTTGAGACCTATTTGTTTTAGGCCTGTGTCCTAATCGATTCATCTTAATGTTACTGCTTTTATTGAATCTTGACAAGAACCAAACTAAAACTTTCTAACTACGGTCCTTTTGTTGTAGTTATAAAGTAACATATTACGTCAACATAATACCTATTAGCCATAATTGTAATTCATGTAAAGAGGCACTCTCATTTGTGCTCTTTATTGTAAGCAAAAAAAAAATACTCTTTATTTTGCGTTGCAAATTACATATATATGTAAGTATGTTTTCTGTATTCAAAGCTATGTAGATACAACCGTAAAAGCTATTTTATAATGTTAAAGCATTTATACTTATTATACGTTAAATCAATGCAGCAGCAAACAAGCAGCGCAAATCTCGCAGTAGTTGTATTTTAAAATTTCCAAAACTGAGCAATATCTTTTAAGCTCGTCGAACAAAAATGCTTGGTATATTTTCGCAGCTTAATCACTATATCCCGTACTAGCCCCGTTTCAAAACTAATACTCTAGAAAAATTGGTTAAGATAAACCGATACTTGTGCCTTTAAAAATGTCGGCCTTAAGCCTTTGTTTTGAGAAGAGTTTGTGATTAGTTTTTCAAACGTTTTATAAGGAATCGTATTTCTTTATCACAATTCTTTTAAATTATACAGGGTGGCCAAAAAGTCGTGGATCAAACGCAAATAGGGGATAGATGACGTCATCAGCGGCAAAAAATTGTTCTACGGGAGGTCTCTAAGGTCAACCCCTGCAGAGTTATGATTTATTTTGGTTTTTATATGAAAATTGACTTTTTTTACTAATTCTTATTAAAATTCGAAAAAATCTACATCCTGTATCTTTCTCATAATATTCACTAGATTGGTACTGAAAAGTTCTTGCGTTCTTCATACTATTTATAGTTGTTTATTGAGTGTATTCAAGATAATATTAAGTGATACGATATAACATTTTTTCAAATCATAAATTTTTCTTTACTTGGACCCCACTGTGAAAAAAAATTACTTCACCGAAAAGTGTCCCTGTACTACAAGTTTTGGCGCATTTAATAGGGATTCTGAAAAGGTATTACACGTGGCCATGAGTCGCTCTAATATCTTTCTAGGAAGAATTACAAACAACAATTGAGAAATAATTGTTTTAATACAATTATTATGTGGTGAAATAACTTCCTAGAAAGATATTAGAGCGACTCATGGCCACGTGTAATACCTTTTCAGAATCCCTATTAAATGCGCCAAAACTTGTAGTACAGGGACACTTTTCGGTGAAGTAATTTTTTTTCACAGTGGGGTCCAAGTAAAGAAAAATTTATGATTTGAAAAAATGTTATATCGTATCACTTAATATTATCTTGAATACACTCAATAAACAACTATAAATAGTATGAAGAACGCAAGAACTTTTCAGTACCAATCTAGTGAATATTATGAGAAAGATACAGGATGTAGAAATTTTCGAATTTTAAGAAGAATTATTAAAAAAAGTCAATTTTCATATAAAAACCAAAATAAATCATAACTCTGCAGGGGTTGACCTTAGAGACCTCCCGTAGAACAATTTTTTGCCGCTGATGACCTCATCTATCCCCTATTTGCGTTTGATCCACGACTTTTTGGCCACCCTGTATATCCCCCTACCTTTCGCGTGTTTAATAACTGTTAAGAGCAAGGCACCACGCAGGTAGGAGACCACGGTTCTTCACTTGCTATTACCATATACCTATTATTCACCATTCATGCTCGTCGGCGTACACAACCTGACTTTAACATCTACCTTTGCCCTGCTTCTTAACCGCTTCTCAACTATCCGTTCTACTTGACCAACCACCTAAGCATTCCCTTTCCTATCATTGTAACTCCGTCCTCTTTTAACCCACACTGCTCACGTATCTCACTCATTGTTGTCATTCTTTCTCTGCCACACCCAACATTCACGTCGGGATAAGCCCTCCTCTATGTACGGGCACATTATTAAACATAAAATAATTCTTAATCTAGTTGTATTCCCGTAAGCATATAAATATCGTACAGACATATATCAGTTTAATCACAACTTTGTAATTATTTTGATGCAATTGATAAAAAAAAATCAAATTGTCGACTTTACTTAAAAAATACCTGTGTCAGGGTTTCCCGCTCTTCCATAACAAGCTTAGCACTATAAATATATATACTAAGATGGTGCTAATTAAGCTATAGTAATAGTTAACGGCAACACTAGTTGAACATTAAGAGAAATCTACAACGGATTACGGAATACATTTGAGGTTTTTCTATTATATAAGTGCATTGCTCAGTCTATGGTCTATAGTTTGGATTGGATAGTCTCTATGTTGACTGTGGCTTAATATCATCTGTATACAGATTGTCACATAATCTGGCATGTTAGCGCTCCATTGACTCGTCCATACCTGTCCGTCTTTGATTTGATGTTTGATTGAGAACTATTAGGTTCCGAGTATTGGGACGTACTAAATATTCAGTTCCTGTATAATTTTGTACCTAAAAATTATAATAGATTTAATATATCCCATGTACATGTGAGATTTAACTTTATCTAATAAAGATTTGTGACTTAGTGAATGAAATTTATTATTTGTAAATTTTACATGCTATTTTACCGTTATTATTATTTTTTCTCGCTTACAATCTATATATATATATAGCAATCTTATGCCATATTCACTACAAAACACTTTAATAATTATAAATTTATCAGCATTACTATATGTAATTGGTCTAGCCGCATATAAGTTTAATTACAACCACACGGACAGAAGGTTTCTATATATAATCCATCTTAAGATTCAAAATTCAAGCGCCAGTGAATGAATATAGAACGATAGAACTTTCTCGAAAATGTCATTAAAATATTTTTTTCTCCCGATTTTCGAGATGTCTTTACGTAAATGAATCTTTAGTCTATCTTAAATTAATGAAGAACACGCAAAAAACATTTTAATGTTGAGACATTCTGCAATACTTTCGTATTTAATTATGAGAAACAGCAAGCACCTCAGAAACTAGGTTAATAGATTCCTTTAAACATACCCTTTTCACGAGTTTCATTCGTTTTATTATTTTAATCAGTCACTAGCGGGTAATGCCTACTTTAACATTTAAGTCTGAAGTTACAAGATTAAAATCTGGCCTTTTAAAAGTCAATTATAACTCCGAAACATGAACATAAATTGTTGCTAAATAGACTCATTTTAGGCAACCGCTGGTTTAAATGAAATTATTATAAATATTTAACTAGCTATATGGATATTCCCCATTCTCCATATCTAATGAACTTATACTATTAGTAACTTAGAAGCGTATAGTTTCAGTTCATACAATTATCCATCGCATGCTACAAAATACAATCAAACAAATATTAAAATCAAAATCAGTTGCGCTACAACCTTTTTATGTATTGGTCTCAGATTTCTGTATTTGTTTCATGATCATTTGTTATTCTAATAGGCAAGTAGGTGATCAGCCTCATGTGCCTGACGCACGCCGTCGACTTCTTGGGTCTAGGGCGACCCGGTTTCCTCACGATGTTTCCCATCACCGTTCGAGCAAATGTTAAATGTGCACATAGAAAGAAAATCCATTGGTGCACAGTCGGGGTTCGAACCTACGACCTCAGGGATGAGAGTCGCACGCTAAAGCCGTTAGACCAACATTGCAATTAAACAAATATTACTACTACATAAAATTTACTATTTTATTATTTAAAAAACAAATAATGAATGATATTAGCATCATTAAAAGTTCAAAGCTTTTCGTTTAAAATCTCATCACTAACAAATTCTCCAACAATCTAGTGGAGTCAAAATCTTTGATACGGTGTCATAAATATTCAGCGTTATTTCACCTCGACTGGCGCTGATCCTGTGAGAACCTGTGTTTATGTTTACAGGGGGAGGGACGCTCAGCTGAGACCCCCCTGCCCCACTGCTCTGCGGAAAATCGATACTGTTGGAAGCGCCGCAGAATTCTGTGCAAATGCTTAGTTGAATTGACGTATCTTTGGATACAGCGAAACCCTTTCATAATACAGCCAATAAGACACGCCCGCATATGTATATGTAGAAATTTCTTTGCATTACGTGCGTGCTTCTAAGGGCTTTGATTTTCCAGCTATAGCTTGTGTGATGTTTTCTTTGGCTGGATAAAGAAGAAATATCAGAACAATTATACAACATTTGGTTAAAATAAAATCAAGTAATTGTAACCGTAATATAATTTTAAATTAAATTATCGATAAATTATTAGTACCTAGACTATTTTATCAATACCAATGCGTTAAATTTATTTATTGTTATAATTAACCTGTAATTGACAAACCATAATTAAAATCTACAATTGATTAGATCTGAATTAGGTTTGAGTTTTAGAATTTATTATTCAATCCAATTAAAAATTGTATTCCTTATTTCGGCTATGAAATAAATACTTTGGCATGTGTTGTTCGCATAGTAAAACAAATCCATAGGTTTGATCATGTATCAAAGCTAGGAAAATCAAACGCTATGTCGTTAAATATCTGCCTTTGATTACGGTAAACATTTAAGTTATTTATCAAAATTCCTCGTATTAAGTTTACCACCTTGGAGTCAAGGGGCAGACATTTCTGTGTATATTTCCTCTTCCACAGCAAGCTTCTGTGGCTGTCGTATTAATATATTATTAGGTCGGTCTTTAATAAAAATAAGGTTGCAAGTACTAATAACAAATACATACTACAAAGCTAAGAAAATGTAAATGAAAGTCTTGCCAAGAATTCATTTTCTTTTTGACGATCTATTTTTCCAAAACCCCTTCGTAAACATTTCTTTGAAAGTTGAAATTCTTTTAGAACAATGTACGCCTTTGTACAAATATAACGAATAGTTGTATTTTTAAGTATGTAAGGGTGAAACAATATTGCCTGACTGGAATGAGTGATAGACTATTATGGCGATTCACGTTTAAATAGCTATTAAAGGAAATCGTAAAGTTATGATATACGGATTACGGAAGTGACATTTAGGGATAAG
Source organism: Pieris melete (assembly GCA_963693345.1). Classification (NCBI taxonomy): domain Eukaryota; kingdom Metazoa; phylum Arthropoda; class Insecta; order Lepidoptera; family Pieridae; genus Pieris; species Pieris melete. The sequence continues at coordinate 2,869,328 of CAVNZK010000040.1, read as the reverse complement.
CTTTAGCTAAATTTTCCCTAAAGCTGCGGTTTCCTAGAAAAGTAGTGCCGTTATCTAACGGCTTAAAATAAATAACATCGGAGTCTAAAGAACGTTAAGTGTCACCGTAACGTCAAATAGCGGTGCTGTCATTTGCATGACTGCCGTCATAGCGGTGATAAACAGTAGTTCAACGTTTTTCGCGTGTAGCGGTGCGCATATTTAATTAATACAATGACTTGGACGAGCGAAAATGATGAACAATTAATTGATTTTGTTAAAAATCATGAAGCTTTGTACAATATCACATCCAAAGTGTATAGACAAGCTCAGATGAAGCAAAATTTGTATAACACTTTAAAAATACGGTCGCACTACTTTCTAGGAAACCACAGCTTGGCCACCGTCAAGACGGCCGTTAGTTAACGGCACCGCTTTTCTAGGAAACCGTAGCTTTACAGACTTACTTAATGTCGGCGCGTAGTTTGTAATAGTTATGGTAAATAAGGCCCTTATTCTATAATTCAAATAAAAATTCATGTAGGTATTCAAAACTATAAAAATGTACACAAAGTTAAAATGTTCTAATTTTACATTCATTTATTTTGAAATTATTAATGTTACAGTTAAAACCGGGTTTTAGATAGAACGCGTTATTCCTAGTTAGAACGCGTTTTTACTAAACGCCTTTGTTAAAACTAGAATTAACTAATGCTCACAATTGAATATCAGTTAAAACTAGTTATTACTAGACAAAACGCGTTTTTTCGAAGTTAGTCAGTTAAAACTGTTCCGACCAAGGCTACTAAGAAAGGATGTATGTCAAAAAGGTGTCTCTGCAAGAAAAATGGCTACCTTTGTAATTCAAAATGCCACGATAGTTTGTCTTGCAACAAGTAGATCGTCATCTTTTTTAATTTTAAGGTTGTTTGATTATTTTTTTATTGTATGTTTACCAATATCCCTTAATGTTCCTTTTTTGAATTTTATGGTTGTATTCTGTTGATTTGTTTGATTATTTTATTTACTTTTAATTAATGTTGTCACCTTGGCAACTACTTTATGCTGATGTTCCCTAAAATGTTCCTTTAGTGTAAGTTTTTTTTACTAGGTACGGTACTATGTTTCTATACCTTAGATCTTTTTAATAAATATTTTTAAAACTTTATCTTGTTTTCAATCCCAAAACTCAAATTACTTTCTCTAGTGCTAGTTGTAACTAAAGCTCGGAGTGACAACTAGTTTTATCAGAAAATGAATTATATCAGTGGTAAATTCTAGTTTTCACTTGTTATTTCTAGTTTTGACAAAGGCATTTAGTAAAAACTATTTTTAACTAGGGAAAACGAGTTTTAACTAAAAACTAGTGTTAACTGCAACATTAATATGCCAAATTTATTATATTTCCAGTTCTTCTCGAACGTTCTACGCCCTTGATTTGAGAACTGGCAGCCAATGTAAAATTAGAAGCATTTAATTTGTATTCTTTATTGTCGTTCATAAGTGTATATTGTGTTACCTGAATGAATAAATGATTTTGAATTTGAATTTACCTACACGACTTCAAGCACGACCTGTCACCAAAAGCAACTGCTCTCGAACACGATGCATGGTCAGTCATCAAAACTAATTAAATTTTATTTAATGTAGGGTGTAGGTGAAATAGTGCTGTCTCGATTCCGTATACCATACGCGATGATGTAAAATGCGTAGTATTTCTTGACATATGCAAGCCTTCTACTCGTTTGGCTTTCTGCCAAAAAACTTACGCAGTACTCATGATCGTTTTACTGTTTGAAGGAAATCATTGACTTCCGCAATTTATATAATATCAAATGCAGTTTTTCTATAGTTTTGTAAAATCTAAGTTAAGTTTAATAAAAGTAAATAAAAAACTTGCGTGGATACCCATACCCATACATCAAACCTACTTAACTGTTTATTTAACATAAATCTTGCACTTTTACCTAATTTGGAAATCTAACATCAAAAATCATCTCAATTTTTCTCAAATATTATCTAATTCCAACAACATCACATACGTATCACATATCACTTTTTAATATTAAATAAAAATACTCTACAGCATGTATGTTAGAAAAAATACGCGAAATTGAATAAAATGATATTTTTATTTAACATCATATATACGCAATCCTTTGTCATTTGAAACCTATAAACACTCATTGTGTTTGTATCAAATATACACTTCTGACAATTATCAAGCGCCTCTGGTGTGAAAACATACAAAAAGTAGGTAGAACGTATAAAAATTAGTCATCATTTCATCTAGACCAGAAGATAAATACTAAGCTATTTGCAACTGCCAATGTATTTTTAAGTTTCAATGTAAACGAACGAACTTCAGCACATTGGTAACTAAACGCAACAATTTCCAACGCTCCTATAACTGTACTATCGTAAAGTTCTAAAGCAATTTGAACAATGTGAGATGGACGATTTTGCCAGTGTCGTTAGTAGCAATAGAATTATAATGACCGACTAACAAGCACGGCAAAGCCAACGAGAATTTCCGTACTGTAATTTTAATGGACGCGTACGATCAGATAACTACAGTGATTAGTATTAGGTATAATTCATATTCCGGTTCACTATCAGTGGATAGTTTTAAGATCTTTTTTAGTTAGCCTGTTTATATGGGCGATCCAAGGGGTTCTAATGGCATGGTCAAGACTCTCTGCTGGACCATGGAATTTCTTTATTACTGAATTTTTACAATGTATTTGAATAAGAAACCTAGCTAAAACTTTACGTCTCTTCACGATTGGCCTTCTAATTTGGCCTGAACTTTGACTTTGCCTTTGTTATATACCCCCTGGCTCTGTTTGATTGGTTTATATTGCTTTTCATTGAAAGAAACCCTAGAACTTGCGCCTACGAATGTACATAAACAAATAACGTACACATAAAACATTCTATATTTAAATGTAAAGGTTAGATAAAAGCTAAAAAAGAATCTTATATTATTTAACTCGTTATTTATGCAAAGTAGTGAACCCGGTTGAACCCCGGCCGTACCCGAATGGACTTGGAACCTGTGAATGATGAGAAAACCTACTTGCCTTAGACCCTAAAAATTCGACTTCAAGTATCAGACACAGAAGGCTGATACCTACTTGCTTACTTATAAATCAGTTTTCTACTAAGAGCTTAAAGGTTTTTAGTGTGTAGTTTTTTATTCGTTATTTATATTAATAACATAAACATTCATTGTACGTAATTAGGTTTAGAAACAAAAATTATAGATATTTTAAGAGATGAATTGTTTTCCTAATTCCGATTATAATAATTATTATAAGAACTGATACAAAAATTAAATATCACAAATTCCAACAATTCACGAGAATCGTAGTATAAGTTGGGATAAGGATACATTTTATTATGAATATATTATATTTATTTATTTGAACAGTTTTGGCCTAGTGGCTTCAGCGTGCAACTCTCATACCTGAGTTCGTAGGTTCGATCCCCGGCTGTGCACCAATGGACTTTCTTTCTATGTGCGCATTTAACATTTGCTCGAACGGTGAAGGAAAACATCGAGAGGAAACCGACATGTCTTAGACCCAAAAAGTCGAAGGCGTGTGTCAGACACGGGAGACTGATCACCTACTTGCCTATTAGATTTAAGCAATGATCATGAAACAGATTTAGAAATCTGAGGCCAAGACCTAAAGAGGTAGCGCCACTGATTTATTTTTATTTATTTAAGCTTGCCAAGTCTGGGCACACTGATACATTGATACTGAAGATAAATAAAATACAAGTTTTAATGTGACAAGCAAAATATTAAAACTAAAGGAAAATTGATTTCAAAGTGTGAGAGGAGTAACTATGGATATTCAGCGCGGTTATCAGAATGCTCTGCCCTGTGATTCTGTAACTCACTTTTCGAACGCACACAGCGGTTTTCACATCGGCGGTCGCTCTCAAATCAGTCGTGAAGCAGTCATTTTATGTTTTGGCATTCTGAATTGGGAGCTTGTAATTTATTGTTTATCAGAATGCCAAATCATAAAATGACTGCTTCACGACTGATTTGAGTTTCAAAAGTGAGTTACAGAATCGCAGGGCCGATCTGTATATCGGTGAGTTTTGGCCAAAACACGTTCTGGAGGGAGGGACAAATGGCATGATGGGATGTCTGGGGATCTAGAGGGTACATGGAATTTAAATTTAGTTTCGGTTGGGGCAATCCACCCGATTATTAAATATCTTAAATGCAAACTTAAACATAGATATCTCGTATATTGCCCCAAGACTTTTGTCCTTCGTTTGTAACACTTATTACCTGATTCTACTACTTCCTCTTTTATTTTTCTATAGCTATATAAGTTTTTTGATTATGTATGTAGTATATGCGATTTAAATTACGTACCGTCGAGTATCGAAGATATTCCAAGTGCACAGCCGTAAATTCGAGATTTCGCTCGGCATAAATCTTTCAAGTTGGATGAATTCACGGTGCCGGGAAATGATACATTAAATATTCATACTACTTAGAAATGCAACCATCTGTTTTTCACTATTTTAAATTACTTTTTCGAACTATTGTTAATCTTAATGAGGAGTGATTCTCCGAATAATTTCTCCAAATATATTGTATAAATCTCCAAAATATTACAAATTTTATAAAGTAATATCATTTAAACTTAATTATTCATTTCGCTTACCACAACTTTCTTGTTTAGATTAACTCTGCATACATACCTGAAACAACATAGGTACAAGGTTAATAATACAAGTTTATAACAATAAGACTTTGCATTTCACATAAAGTAATAAATACATATATAACATTGCGTAAATTTCTTTCTCCGCGCGTCGACAAATAAAAAACACTACTACTTATACAGTTATTGTAAGCTGCAATTTAAATTTCTACTTCATTAATTATCTGCTTCCTTAATATTATTGATTCAGAAAATTATCAAATACACACTAATTTAAAGTTTATACACTGTATAATGCTTCCTATCTCAATTTCTCCCACGTTAAATCATATGAATTTATGTGTCTGTCTCTTTTAAGTGTCGCTTTTTCGTTTCATCAACTTTAAAACTTTTAATTATTTTAGTTTATATCAAAAATTAAAGAATGATATTAAACTTAAAATTAAAAATTGAAATACAACATTAATTTAAAGAAAAGTTCAATACAACATTTAGATAGTAAAAAATTTATATATATTCAAATGATTAATTACAAAAACTTTTTTAATCATTGTAGATTTTATCAAATTAAAATTACATTCGCCATTATCTTGAAACCAAAATTTTGAAGGTCTTCTACCACGTGTGAATTGCACACATCTTATATAGGCATTCGCGTCGGGGTCTGACACGTCGTTTTCTGGGTCATCCTTGGACTTCTTATCATGTTTTTCTTCACCGTTCGAGCAACTGTTAATTGCGCATATCAATAATCTATTGTAGAATAGCCGCGGCTAGAAATGACACTGAGGATCACACGCCTAACTAGGCTGCTCATATTGTTAAAATTTGGGGTACGCCATAGCTTATAGACATTCACTAACCGAACCGCCATAAAATTTGCATCATATGACTAGTATGTCAAGCTTCGCTCTTCGGTTAACGTTTTCGCGCGTATTTGCTACAAACATTTTGATGGGTGCTTCTAAAAAAGTGTATTTTTTTTTAGTTTTAGGTTTAACTATTAACTCTGTGGTTACATATTCTGTACCGCTACCATCAGTGTAACAGTTACTTGTTCGGATTAATACCTGCAGTTGAGTTTCATCATTAGACGTCGAGGCAGAATACGAAATTCCATCCGTTTCACCTCGACGTCCGTCGTTCCACAAATAAACGTTTTAAGCGGTTTTTTCCACGCACACGACTATGTGGAACCAGCTGCCCACTGAAGTATTTCGGAATCAATTCAAATAAGGGTCCTTCAAGAAAAGAGCGTACCACTTCTTAAAAGGCGGCAACGCACTCGCAAGCCCTCTGGCCTTGAGTGTCCATGGGTCGGTATCACTCAACATCAGGTAAGCCTCCTGCTCTTTCGAAAAACAAAAAAACATAAAACCCAAGGTAAAATACAAACTACAAGAAACAGTAACCAGGATGTAATCTAAGTCAAAAATACTGGAGCAATTCATATCCAAGCAATAGGATCGTTTAAAAATTCATTTATATTATAATAGGCCTTAGCAAGCAGTTTTACTTTAATGTACGATTTAAATTTATTTATTGACAAGACTTGTATCTCACTAGGGATTTTGTTGCCTTGGAAAGAAATGCTCGTTTTATGCAGCCTTGTGGTTGTTGGCTAATTTTGTCTTTATTACGAGTACTATAATTATGGATGTCTAAATTTTTCCGCACATACAAAATATTCTCATAAACATATATGTACGTAAGCTTTTTATACTTCGACTCATAGCTCTCAAATATTTACTTATAATATTAAATAAAAGGGCGACAATCTTGGCAAGTTATTACGACTTGAAAAACTTTCGTAACTAAACAAAGCAGTAGAAACGCTATCACATGTTACACAAACATTCGAGGCTTTAGCACAAATAATACTTAAAATTGAATAAAACCGTAATAAAAAATAACGATATATGTTTGTATGGAAAACTTAAGACGCGCTTCGTGTGTATTGGGAACTAAACCAAATCACGAACATGCATCGTTCGAGTAGAATACTTGTATAGAAGTATAGAAATTGTATATAATTCAAAACTTTGGAGCTGCCGAAAACTAGAATTATCTGATGTATATGAAAAAACCTATGATAAAGGTCTCAGGTAGAACACGTTCTATCGATCGCAAAGCCTAGGTCCTAGAAAAGTCTTTAACCTCTAACTTAAGGTCCGCAACCATCTGCTTCAGTTTTAATTTCAATAATGTCAACGAACCCACAAGCACCATACTACTTTTCTAGAGCTATTAAATAATTCAACTTCTAGGACCTCGGTCTTCACTGTAGTGCACTTACCATCCTGGAAACTACGTCAAACAATAATTGGTTGCAATATTTTTAAAACTATAGCTTCGTGTAACTGGTTATTTTCATAAGCATTTATTTAACATCTCCAGTATGGACGCTACGTTTTAATTTGCCATCTGTGCCTAACACAGGCAATCGATTTTTCACCAAACTTTCCTTCGCGGTTCGAGCGAGAGTTTACATAGAAAAAATCAATTGTGGTTCGATAGACCTCAGGACAAGCCACTACTCCGTCACTAAATATAAATGATGAAAAAAACTTAAATGTGTTGCTGAAATATGTATTTCAAGAAACAACATTTAGAGTTTGTTATTTTACTTGAAAACAATATATTTAGTCCTATTTCTTATATAATTTAAAATATTCTACCAAAAAAATCTTCGAATTAAAATTTAAATTACAGGCCAAAACTAGCGTCTTTTCCACAGACTAAAAAACAGATTAAATGAAACATCTGTTAACATTTAATATATTTACGATAATTAATAATCTAAAAATCTAATCTAAGAAATATAATTATTTCTTAACTTATAATAAAATGTCCAGTACTTCATACTTGGGTGTAATACTGTTTATTTCGAACTAAAATTTATATGAATACTTGATTTTGTATGCATTATTTTCTTGCGGCGTATTTTTAAACTACCTTCTAAAATATTTATTGAAATAAAATTATGTTATTGGCAATTATACAAATGGAGGGTAGATTATCATAAGTTAAACCATATTATAAACTATAAAATATATTTTCTTTTGGGTGATATTTGCGTAAATAAAGACAATAAATTATTTTATAAGACGTCCGTCGTAGTTTTACTTTTTAGGTTAGTAAGTTACTCGATAAATCATGATAGACCAAGGAAGAGATCCATCATTGACAGTGGCCTGAGTAATTACAAGATAAAACTTTCCTACAAAATTCTTGCTTCATAAAACTGCACAAAGTCGAACTATTTCTTGCTTTTGTATTGTTGAATAGAAAAAAGCTACTTTGTATTACTTGGCATGACCTAAAATGTGATACTCATTAATAAAGAGGAAGACATTAATATAAGTAATAGTAAAAAATACTATTTAGTAGTTATACAGTAGTTAATCCGTTGTCCTAAGAGAGCGGATCCAGGGTTATCTACCCACCTGGGCCCCGACTTAGTCTTGCATTTTACGCTTTTACTGTATATTTACTAATCTACTATATAAAAATAAGTCGGGTTTTCCTTCCTGACGCTATAACTCCAGAACACACCAACCGATTTCCACGGTTTTGCATTCGTTGGAAAGGTCTCGGGCTCCGTGAGGTTTATAGCAAAGAAAATTCAGGAAAAATTTCAACAGAAAAGCGGGATCACCAAACGAAATGTTACATAAAACGAAGCCATCTGGTGGCGAAACGGAGTTCGTCGGGTTTGCTAGTTCTGTATAAATACGATGTCAATTAAATTTTACACGTTATGAACATAGAAACTTATTTGTCTCTTTCTATCGAATTGTGTTTACGCTAAGATGAAAAGAGTACCTATATATCGTATGAGTTCTTTAGTTATACCTGTGCAATTAGACTGATGTATTTTTTATGAATCTGAATATACAACTGTGTTTATAATGTACAAGTGAAATCAATTTGGTATTGAGATCGTGACACCTCCGACTCGAATTCTAGATCCGCTCTTTTAAAAGTAACAACGAGAAATAGTTCTTTGATATATTTATATTATAATAATATTACAATAAAACGTTTCCTTAACCATAAACTCATTTTTGCAGACCCTTTTCTTTGATCTAATCATTGCTTTTTGGTCAATAGACAAATTATGTTTTGCTTCTGCCATTTCCCGATTGTCGGTAAGATCAAGCTACGACCCTTCTTTACCGACCCTTTGCATTGCGAACTTTAGCCTACAAATGTATACCTTAATATGTCATAAATTGTCTTATTATCTTTAATCTAATAAAATAGGTTTCCTGTGGTGAAGATCACATTACGTAAATCTCGAATAGGACTGTTGAAAACGCCATTACAAAAAATTTTGGTTTTCTGAAAAGTTTCAGGTAATGCTGACAAAGTTTCCATTTATAAATGTACGACCATTTTTATTATTAACTTTAAGCGTAATTTTATAATTGATATGTTTATCTTGTATCTATGTAGGAGTTTAATCTTAAGAGATGATAGAGAGGGAATAGGGATGAACGAATGGAATTAAGAAGTGTATTCCGCAGCTTTATAGCGAAGATTCTACAGGAAATTCCAGCATATTCCACTTCCCATACATTTCGTCATATAAAATAGTATATGGAATGAAATGTTATTGGAGACTACATCTCAGTGTCTCCAAGTAACACGTCACTTTTATTAGAGTCGTATTTTCTCTAGCGTTTGAAATAGTTTTCCATGCAAATTGAGTCTTCTGATATATTCTGTTTGTGAAGATGCAATAGCGTTAGATCTTTGCACTGAAAGTTGATTTAAAGACGGAATCTATAGGATCGCATCTTCTACCAAAAGATGCTAGAAATGATTTATCAGATTAGTATTTAGTAACTACAATTAGTGAAAAGATTATTACGTGCTTATTCGAATTATATTTAATGTAAATTTATCAATGGCATTCATGGAAATCTTTCTAAGTATTTTCCTACTACAAGTACTTGCGCAAGCATTGCATCACACATTAAAAGCACACAAAAACACTTTTATCACATTAAATTGTGTTATTTTCAACTTTATTCGTTTAAAATTAAAAAAAACTTTGCGCAGTTTAATCCAGTTAGTCCAGTTAGGACTATAGTGAATTAGTTATACACGATGACAGTAAAACTACGCAATAACTACGAAACAATAAGAGATTTCATTCTTCATACAATGTTCTGTTCTAGTTAACAAAAGTATTTACTGCATAGAAAAAGACAAAAACCAGCCAGCCATAGACATCCTTTGGCACAAAATAAAGAGATTTGGAACGTACTGCCATACTACATAACCGCATACGCTTTATATTTGCGCATTGTTCATTGAATTTTTTGTCAGCACCAAAGTGGTTACAGCCTTTGAAAGAACGCAATGATACGTTAACATTGACGACCTATCGCCTTGTACTACGAATACGAAAACGCTGGGATGTTATGTAAATTGGTGCGAACAATTTTATTCAACCAATGAAATGCAAATACATTTGCGTCTACTAATTGTTTTTCGTACAGTGCTTTTATGTCACTGAACTGAAAAATCCTTATGCGTTAGGAATGTGAGACAAAGATGTTCAGGGTATCTGCTAATTAGAAAGCTAAATAGCAAGACCACCTAAGTCCTAAATCTTCAGGAGCGGCTAATTACCGGGAGTCAGAGTTTGATAGAACTGCCACAAACTTCAGAAGGGCATCAAAGGTTCTCCTAGTTGGGTGACATGTTCAGAAACTTGTGTCACACCAAAACCTCACGAGCGCGATCGCAGGTATAACGAGAGAGAGACGGACCGATCTCCCGTCTCATCTCGAGCGCTGCCAGTCATTCCGTGAATGTATGAAGAAAAATGTATATCATAGTCGAATAAGTAAACTTGTCATTTTACACCCGAAATTTATCATCAAAAGTGTGAATAAAACGATAGATGTAATTTAAAATTTGAAAAAATTGTTATCTTCATTAATTCCTTACTTCCCAAAAACTTATATCACCAATAAGACGTTATCACGTAAACATCTCGATCGTAAACCTACTTTACAAACAACCAATATTTTTTAAATTCCTATATTTTATATCTTCACATTGGTTTGTAAACTTCTATTAGCCATGAAGCCCTACCTAACAACGCCTATCTATTGACGAACTATTACCAAAAGATTGCTCACCGCAACTCATAAATGCAATGGTAGAGTAAATGTAACTTAATTATATTTCATAGATTTTGTGTAAATAGCAATTCTTATTCGAATATAATATTCTACTAAAGGATTCGAACGTTGTTTATCTATAGGCATAGAGAATGTCAAACGCTAATTAGCAAGTAACAATGGATTAGATTGGTCCTAATTTGATTTGTTCCAGCTCGCAATATTTGAAATTATAATTATGATAATTTCAGACAGAACTAGGTCTGTTGAATTAATTAAAAACATCTCCTGTAGGCGTGTACCGTCGCAATTTGGTCAAAAATTATAATGTTATTAACATAATTATTTAAATAAAAGTTATATAATATATTGCGTGTATAAAACCTACATTCGTACAATAAATAAAAGTCAAAATCATATTAGGGTAAAAAACCGGTGGGTGGGTATTAGGGTGGACCTTTACTTCGTCGCTCACTCGATTGAGCTTATGTCCTGCCCTTCAGGCCCTCCAGGCCCTAAAAAACGAATAGAAGTAACAAAATAAAGAAGTTATTCTTAAAAGGTCGGCAACGCACTCGCGAGCCCTATGGCATTGAGAGTGTCCATGGGTATCACTTAGCATCAGATGAGCCTCCTGAGCTGTTTGCCCTCTATAAAAAAGAAATTTTTAGTATAATATGCAGGAATTCTGGGACAAGGATATCGCAAGGGTTCACCGATACTGGAATTAATTTTCAATAAAATAATATTTATAGTACCGTCAACCCCCTAGCTTCGGGCCTCTTGGAAACGACAAAGGGCTAAACTTGCCGCAGTCTGACAATTTACGAATTACGGAGGGAATAAAAAATTACTGGTTTTGCGTTCCTAATTGATAATCTCTCACAAAATCTGATAAAAGCCAAGAGGCTGATTGCAGATGGATCAAAAAATTAAAAAAAAATGAAGTTTGCATATTCTCTTGCAAAAACTTTATAAACTCCTTATGACACCAACACCACCAAACGAAATATGAATAATTCTTTCAATTATTAAGAATCAGGTGGATTGCCACAACCTTTTAACTAATTTAAACCGTGTCTAGGCATCCCTCAGAGAATGCGTGTGGCCAAAACTCACCAATATCCAGAATAAGCTTTTTGACAAACAAAGTCTGGATATCCATAGTTGCTCCCCTCACTCTTTGAAATCAATTTTCCTTTAGTTTTAATAAATCATTGTATTTTTTTTCTCTTCGTGTTTTTATGCTTGCCTATAAGTGCTTGTTAAGTCTTGTATTTTGTTTTTCTTAAGTAACAATGTATCAGCTGAGCGTTGGCAAGTTTTTGTAAATAATTAAATAGGCTGTCGAGGCAATTGGCAAGCAAAACTGGCGTTCTTTAGTTTCGTAGGGTCGCTGCGTCAGCGGGTCGAGTAATTATTATTCATGATAAAAAAGTAACTCCTAGAATTTACGGCAATAAGTCACACGTAAATCTTTATCATAAGCTTCAGGGAGTTCATATTGAGATAAGTAAAGGCGTTGACAAACCACAGTTTTCAAAACTTTCAAAACCAATTAATGTACAGAAATGGCAAACCATAATGATTTACTTCTTGTATACTTCGGGGCTTTACTTATTGTGTGGTTAATATTAAATGATTTAGATTTACTTAGATGTTTTCGTGTTTTAAATAAAGGTTTTAATTAGCTATACACCAATACTTAGTTTCGAAAAGAAATTCTCATTTATTTATCAAAATTTTTGGTTGTAGCGGTAGTTAAACTTAAACACAAAACTGTATACCCGATTAGTTAAGGAATGAATTGAAATAAATGACGAACTCTAATTTATTAGAGAACTCGTGCTCTGCTGTTTTGAATGGACCTCAGAAACTATCCTTCGCCAGCAGTTACCAATTCCGCGTATGAATTCGCTGCCTATCCGTATCCTCAACGCACCGGTTCTTGATATATTTGCGACAGACCTAGGAAGACTGGGAAATAAATTTGAGATGTTTTTACTTTATTTGCTTTTCAGTAATATCATCTGTTAGGTAGTATGTAATTTAGTCTAAATATTATTGTTTGTTTTTTTTGCTGTACATAAATATTAGTTTTAGTTATTTGTTTTACATTAATAGTTATGTTAGAACTTTAATAAGGTAACACTTATTAATTACTTTAAGGCTGCTGCCTAGAATTTTGCGGGCAGCGGGGCGGCGGCGGCCGCGGCGCGGGAGCGGCAGGATATTATGCGTATAATCAAATGGACCGGTTCTCGAAAACAGCGGCGTGGCAGCGGCGCTGGGGCGGGTAACGAGCGGTGCAATCCAGTCAAGCGGTGACCGCCTGCGTTGCGCGTATGCATTGTATTATAGTGCTGTACATATTTTTTGTGACGTATCAAAATGACCTCGGACGTGCAAGAGCAAATTATTTCAGCAATCTTTGAAAGGAGACCCATATGGAACTATATTTTTGCATATAACATATTTTTGCCCACAATAAATCGAGCGTTAGGAATAAATTTGAATCAAAATGATGTTGTCGCCGTTTTTTAGACATTTCGTTCGCGAATAAAAACAAATATCTCGACTACACAACCACGAACACAACACTACACCGCTATAGTGCCGCGCGATCTGCCCGCTGGTTTGGAGAACAGGTATGCGTTAGCCGCCTCGCTCCCGCGCCGCAGCCGCTGCCGCCCCGCTGCCCGCGAAATTCGAGGCAGCAGCCTAAGTAAATATTCGTTTGTCCATAAGGCACTCTGTTGTAAATTATTAAGCATAGTCGTATTTGTGTTGTTTTTGTTTGTGTAAATAAAAGTAAATGGTGATTAATATTCTTTAACACAATGAACATTTATTTCCGATATTTCGACGTTTTTTACGAAGGTTTGTTTATGTAAACCTTCACGTGCGTGCTACGTGTATATTTATGTGTATTATTCCTTTAATAGTGAAGTATAAAAAACACACAAATATACAGTATTTACAGTTTTCTTAACATACATAGTAATATAATAATAAAAAAAATATAGAAAATTAAAACAAATTTAAAAACTTTGGTCCCCGTACCTGTTTTGTACCTTTATCGCATAAGCGAGGAAAGCACCCCCTTTGTAGTAACCGGTACTATCTACCAGGCGCCAAATTAAAACTTTAATTAGCGCCTATGTATGTACTAATTAAGTAAAAAAACGTATGATTAAATAAGAGAAAAATAAAGTAAAATACCCTAATAAATAAGTATCACAAATTGTTAATACTGGAATGTCGTTATAGTCACAAATATTGCAATCGTAAAACATAGCTTTTTCGTAAAACGAATATATTTCATTTTGGCTTAAACGATTTAATTGACTTTGGAAGTAGTAACGCTTTATTACTCTTTGTTACAAAAATCATTCGTCTCGTTCGTTTAAGTGTGGTTACACTATGATAAAAAGAGATAAATATTATTGTTATTTCCCCTTAAAAAACATACTTTGTCGCTACTCCACTCTCAACACTATTCTTAAAGTCTCAGGTAGCATCGGAATACTGGTTGACAAGTCGAATGACGTTCAGTTTCGCTGTTTTGGAAGCAAAGGCTAAGTTAGCCTCTAAGAAGCTTGGTGTGTTCAACAAGGCGAGGCGGTACTTCACTCCGGGCCACAACTTTATAAAGATCATATCGGCCAGCACGTGGAATACTGTTCTCATATCTGGGCAGGAGCTCCCCGGTACCAGCTCCTTCCGCTTACCGTATTTAAAAAAGAACGACTCGGATCGTCGACGATCACTCCCTTTCCGAGCGGCTTGATGGCGTTGCGTAGATATGTAGGGTCGCTCTGCATATTTTACCGCATTTACCATGGAGAGTGTTTAGAGGAGTTATTCGGACCTGCAGCTGACTTTCATCATCAGACGTCAAAATACGAACTTCCACCCGTCACCTCGACGTCCGTCCTTCCGTAACTGAGCGTTTTTAAGGCAGTTTTTGCCGTGTGGAACCAGCTGAAGTATTTCCGAACTAATTCGACTTAGGGTCAAGAAAAGAGCGTACCAATCTTGAAAGGCCGGCAACGCATTTGCTAGCCTTCTGGTAATGTGAGTGTCCATGGGCGGCTGTATAACTTAACATCTTCCTAAAATGTAATAAATAAATCAGATGCCTTCTGTTACATAAAAAAGAAATGTTCATTATCACGGTATAGTTAGACTAATGTATATTTCTGTTGGATATTTATATTTAGTTATTCCTATAATAGTTCATATTACATTTCTAAGCCACTGGTCGCTTTAATCATCCAATCAATTAGGTGATTACGCGTTCACTACATTAAATGCAACAAAGCTTCTAAACACATGCAAATCGTCTGGTTAGGTGACCAATAATGCATCAAGCAAATGACTTGTTCAGTTGGGCAATTTCTTAATTTAATTGCGAAGTTTGCGACAGTAAAACTTTAATAAAACAATTTAATAGACTCTAAGCAAATAGTTTTCTGTTAACTTGATTTAGCAGTCTGTCGCTGACTAATTGCCGAAAACCGCTCTAAACGTCCAGTTATATAAATGTAATATGTACTAGTTTATATTAAGTTCTATCCCGTAAATCAAAACACAATATTAATGATACGCCAAATAATATTCTGTAAGTGCTTTGATGAAGATTAAGCTGGTAGACTTATGTTTAATATTGACGGGCACTAAAATCTCGCGTATTCACGCTCGCGCCACTTATTGATTTATTTAATTTATATATATATAATATATATATTTTAGGTCTGGGCCTCAGATTTTTGTATCTGTTTCATGATCGTTTGTTAATCTAATAGGCAATTAGGTGATCAGCCTCCTGTGCCTGACACGCCATCGACGTTTTCGGTTTAAGGCAAGCCGGTTTCTTCACGATGTTTTCCTTCACCGTTCGAGCGAATGTTAAATGCGCACATAGAAAGAAAGTCCATTGGTGAACAGCCTGGGATCGAACCTATGACTTTAGGGATGATAGTCGCACGCTGAAGCCACTAGGGCAATACTGCTCTCTATATTATATGTTATATATATTATGATAACACTAAATCTAACAGAACATACTAGACTTTTGCATGCATTTGTGCTGCTATTAAAAGTATTATAATTCTTGAATCACCCTACAGAACGCTATAGTTGAGTTAACTTACAATTCTAAGGGATACACTGTTATTAATATTATAACGCGTATGCTAGGCATAATACAATTCTGGCACCCTAGGCGGTAAAATTATTTTATATATTTCTCACAAACAAACATATCATTAATGTGGGTATATCAATGTTACCAGTGTGAATATATTCAACAATATATTACCAACAAAAACTAGCAACAGCTATCATTGTAAAACTGGCTTCGGCGGAGGACTCTAATTTCTGAATTCTGAGGTTAGAAGGTTATTAGTAGGTTCGAACCCTACTACTAGGACTGGAAGGCGTCAATGGACTTTCTGTTAATGTGCTCATTTAATACTCGTTGAAACGGTGAAGGAGAACATCGTAAGGAAACCAGCTCGCCTGAGTTTAAATCAATGGCGTGTGTTAGGCACAGATCACGAAACTGATACATAAACCTAAAGTTTCAGAGCCACTGATTTAGTTTAACGAAATAAATGACTATAAAGTATAAATTATGTATAGGAAAAATATAAATAATATGAAACTAAGCCAGGATTAACATCTTAAACGTTGCTATAACTTACGAAACTCATTAGATCACTAAAATTTAAACTTATTTCACGTCATTAAATTGTTAATCCCTACTCATCAGCAAAGAAGACAGAGGGTATAGGCCGAGAGAAAAATCCGGCGTAAAAAACTCTCGGTACTCTTTTAAAATAGCAAATCATCAAACAACAAATATAGCAAATTAATTAGACGTAGCCTGTCTAGCACTAGTCCCAGGCCCTTTTACCAATTAGATAATCGTTAACTTTATAGTAAGCCTTTTTACACAGCTTTTCTTTAATACATTTCTTAAGCTTATTAAAAGGCAGAGATAAAAGAGTCTCTGGGATTTTATTAAAGAAGAGTATCCCTTTTCCCAAAAATGAGTTACTAACTTTAGATAGTCTAGTACGGGGAAATTGCAGCCTGAGTTTGTTCCGAGTGTATTTGTTCGAGATCAATGAATATTGCTAATAACTCTCTCACAATATTACTTAGAATACAGTCGAGTTATACCCGTTACCTAATAACCAAGGGCAAAATATTGCCACTTGCAGCGCCGTTCGTGAAAAATAGGTCGCAAACTACAGCAACGCGTTAAGTGAATTCGCTATTTTAATTTAAAATGTACATAAAAGAAACCGGAATTCACTTGGAAGTGTAATATAAAACGCCAATTTACGAAGGTACGTAAAAATGCGAGTACTATGTACAAAGTACTTGCTGCTCCACTTTGCTTTGACTTAGAGATCTCGACGCCTAATGAGCCTGTTTGGAACAGACGACACCAATTCGGTAGGTATAATGAGACGCACCATTTGCTGAAGACTTCTATTTGTTAGTACATACACCATAGAGATTTATTTCTGTATCCTGACGTAGTTACAATAAAAAAAACAAGTCAATTTTTTTTTTTATTAAAGACATTTCACACCAATTGACCTAGTGCCATGCTAAGTTGGTGAAGCTTGTGTTATGGGTACTAGGCAACGGATATACATACATATTATAGATAGATAGACATACATATTTGAACACCCAAGACCTAAGCACAACACCAAATGCTCATCAAATCGATGTTCGTCTCAGCCGGGGATCGAACCCGGGACCCATGCAGTCGCAGTCAGACCAACCACTAGACCAACGAGTCATCAATAAATTATTAGAGATGCAACAACCCTCGTAAGGAAAATAATAAAAAAAAGAAATACTAATGGTAAAGTTGAAGGAATGCATAACCAAATCAACAAAAATAACGATATATCGAGTTACTGCGAACTTGCGAACGCTTAAATCCTTTGAAAGTCACCCATACTAACTTTCAATCCTAATAAAATACTTTTAATTTTTCAACATAGCATTTATGATTAAAAGTACTACAATTTCGTAACACGCTACTTTTTAAAATGCCCTTGTCGCGTATGATTCATTACTGCAGGCTATGACTTTTATTACGATCCAAGTTGTACTGCGAATTATTTTATTTCAATATATCAAGGGGAATGACACGATCGAAAGCAGAGCAATAAAATTAGGCTTTATCCCGAGTGGTGGTTCAATGAAAGCCGAGGGAGTGCCTCGACCTACTTTCTAGGTTCTCAACCCTGCCGCGTTGAAACATTACCATTACCGCGTTTATGGCGCTGAAAGCCAACAACGGGAGACTTAGCTCTTCAATGTATTAGAAGAAAGCGATTGGCAAGGCGGGCGATATCGATTGGGAAGAAAGAACTTTGGGAGCCACAATTAATAACGATGTAATGCGGTTATCGGGAGGTGATTGATGTCCCGGAGCGACGTTGGGTCAGTTCACGTCTTAGATAATTTTCGTGAGTATCTAAATATCGAGTTTCGATTACTTGAAAATTGTTTTGAATTAATTGGAAAAAATAAAGTAATATTTTTATTATTTTATTACTATTTACATAAGTTTTATAATAAGACGGCGAGGTTAAGGCAGCATGCCTTGCTGTATCAGTCGATTCATGGTAATAGCGGTTTGCTCCTATTTCACATGATTATAATAATAAAAAAAATATGACAGATGTATGTCAGAAGTGATACTTCTTTGGCAAACAATTTTTTAAGCCTTGTTCATATTTATACAAATCTAAAACTTTAAATTTCCGAAACTTAAAGGGAGGGAAAAAGGAAGATATGTTAGGAATTTAATGAATTTAATTGTTATTTAAATATTTAAAGTGTCGAAAATTATTACAAATTATAAATTTAATTTGTTAAATTTATGTCGATAGTAAAAACACGTGGCATTTTAATTTACCATTCGTCATTTGAGATTTCAATAAATTATTTTGCATAAAATATAAAATGTAAATATATAGGCACAATTCTCTTTACAAAATTTTAATTTTAAAAATAGAATTTCTATAAGGTAATTCGCCCTCTCAATCGCACATAATCGCTCTCTACCTTTTCTTCTACAAAAACGCTGCAAATCTTCGTGACGCTTATATTATTATTACTTCAAAAAATCACAGCTTTAAAATCCACGATACAGCTATAGAATGCACAAACATACTTGTATAGATTCTACGTGCGTACAATGAAACGAACAGCAAAAATATCTTTCTGTTATATAAGGCCGGCAACGCACTTGCCTTCTGGCAATGTATCACTTAACATTAGATGAACCTCCTGCCCGTTTGCCCACTGCAATTGTTACAATTCAAATCGGTAAGAAGCGGTGTAACAATCGAACAATTTCACTGCTGTTATGCAAGAATGAGATGAGCTGTTCGGCACATTGTTGTTTGGAAACATTCCAGTTTCCTCGAAGATGAAAAGAAGATAGAGAGAGTATGGCACACCTAAAGAAAAATCGATTGGGGCTACGCCGGCTTCTAAAGTCACTACCTCAGGGATAATTCTTAAACGCTTCCAGTATGTGTAGCTGATAAGTGCTGGCATGCTTTTGTTCTTAGCTATGATTCTATATTGTCTTTGTATATAAAAAGTAAAACCTTTTTGACATTGTCACATTCGAAATAAAAAGATTCACCTCTTCGAGTCAATTAATTTTTAACTAAAGATGTTTGAAGAACTTTATTTCTCATTACAACAAATAATGTATTTTATTTACATGAGAAACTTAATATGTATATACGAACGAGATTCACGTCGCCATTAGCCGTCCCAATTTTAGTCTACTAGGTTCAGTCTGATATGTATCTGTAATGCCCCTTTGAATTGGTTATACGCGCTAATACTACGAATTTTAGACGATAACTGATTAAATAATTGCACACACTCATACTTAATAGACTTCTTCAAACTAACTAAAAATGTAATTAATTAATTCTAACAAATTGTCTAATATTGCTCTTAAACAATTAGAATATGTATATACTATTATAGACTTCGGAGATAGTGATGTCTTTGATCCCTTGGAGGATGGGACGGGCTTTGGTATGTGATGCTACTTGTGTGGACACGTTAGCCTTACCTCCCTCGGACAACCACAAAAGCTGGCGCGAACGCACAGCAATCAAAATAATAAAGGGCTCAAATATAAGTATTTCTTCCAACTTTGATTTTATTTGGAGTAGAGACTCTTGGGCCGCGATTAAGTTGGTGCCTGGTATATAGTACCGGTGACCCCATAGCTGGTGCTTTCCTCGCTCAACTCATAGATATCGGAATACAGCAAGGAAATGCTGCCAGCGTTAAAGGTACACTGCCGAAGGACCAAACTTGTTTTATTTGTTTTAATTCTCTATTTATCAGTTTTAAAAAATTATTACTATTTAGGATAAGAAAATTGTATATACTGTATATTTGTGTTGGAAATAAATATATACTTCGTGTAAATCCTAATCTTGATTTATGTCCTTCTCACCAGTTAACAATGATTAAGAGCAGAAGTTATTTAAGCGAAAAGTTAAATTAAAAGCCGCGGGGTTATTTTTAATTAGACGTTAGGGACAAAACTGAGACGTGAAGTATGCAGCAAGTTCAAAGTATCTGGAAGGGGAAACTTGAAGCAGACAAGGGGTTGAGACCCTAGTGATTGTCACAACACTCGAACTTTGCAATATATTTTTTGTCATAAAATCCTTTAAAAACGTAGAATCGACTCCTACATAACAATATTGATTGCTCTCTATCTGGTTGATTTCTATTACCAACAGAATTAAATGTATAATCGATAATTAAAATATTTATATACGAGGTATGTAGATCCTAAACTTGCTTTTGGAAGACCTAATTCGAATTATTTGACACCTCGACCACCCAGATTAATCCACGGACTGGAAAACTTTTTTATTATAGAACGGGAGCAAACGGGCAGGAATCTTATCTGATGTTAAGTAATACCGGCACCCATAGAGACTCTCAATGCCAGATGGCTCACGAGTGCGTTCCGGCCTTTTAGGATTTGGTACGTTATTTCCTTGAAGGATCCTAAGTCGAATTGGGGGTGGAATTTCGTATTCTGCCTCAACGTCCAATGATGAAACTCGGCTGCAGTTATTAATCCGAACTCCTCTGACCATCCTCCATGGTAAATGCGGTTGAAGATGCCATATGTCGAATTGATAACTGCTCCTTCGGTTTAACGGATACAAATTATACGTACTGATGTTACATTTGAAATCGTTAGTATGCAAGCATTGATTTATTTATTTTATTAGGATCTACAGCAAGGCTCACGACTCTCCTCCCATATCGTGTATTTAAGTTCCCAACCTACGATAATTTTGGTGCATGTGAGAAATTAATATTGATCTTGATTAATATTTGATCTATAATTGTTTAGTCAAGCCACATTTCATATACCTAATTGAAATATGGGGTACAGCATGCAAAAACAAAATTTCTACAATACAAACACTACAAAATAAATTAATAAAAGCACTATTCAGATACAATTTTTTAACACCTACTAATAAAATCTACCAAGAAACTAAAATTATGACGATTAAACAACTATATGTTTATAGCACCTGTATCCTTATTAAAAAAAATTTAAATAACTCTCTACATAGTAACTTATCATTTAATAAAATCAAATACACCACTACACGCAATACTCGTCGAGCGAGTTTGCTTATCTTGCCAAAGCCGCGCACAAATTATTTAAAGAGATCTATTAGGTATGAGGGTGTGCAATTGTTTAATCGGTTGCCGTCTAAGCTTCGTAACATTAGCGTGATTGATCAGTTCAAAAGGGCATTAAAGACACACATCAGAATGGGCCCATTAGACTAGAATTGGGCTAGCTGATGGCGACGTGTATCTCGTTCGTATATATACTTAATATTAAATTTCTCATGTAAATAAAAAAAAAAATTTTTGTAATGAGAAATAAAGTTCTTTAAACATATCTTTCCTACTCAGATTGTACGATATTTTTTAATTAATGTATTATATAAAAACGATAAATTTGATGTTAAATAAATAATATACGATAATTTTGACGGCCCTGGTACATGCATGGTTTCAGGTTGTGAACACTGGTATGATCCACCTATTTTGCGTGCTAATAAATTTACGATAATTGCTGACGTTGTGTATAAAACAAAAGCACTAAAATGGAAATGGGCTGGACATACCATAAGAGGAGCAGAAAAATGGAGCAAAATTGTTACACTATGGCAACCAAGAGGCCATAAAAGAAACAAAGGTAGGCAATTTAAGAGGTGGGCCGATGAAATCGTGGAAATGGCAGGAAAGACTAAGACCTGGACGAGATTGGTTTACAATAAGGAAAAATGGAGGACAATGGGGGAGGCCTTTGCCCGTAGGCACACAGAATCAGTTATCATAGATTAAGGAAAATAACAGTTATAATGTATATATTTTGTATTCTGATATAAGGCTATAAATAAATAAATTTACGATAAGACGCAAAACTTGGGTGGGTCCAGCATAAAAGGCTGATAACCTACTTACCTAAAGATAATGAATGAAAACAGAAAAAAGATCCAGAGTAATTGAATGACACATAGAGTTAACATAAAGAGTCTAAAATGTATTAAATATGTAATACTAGAAAAACTAGTACTATGCTTCTTACAGATGGGGGGGTTGTTCAAGTATTACGTAACCACTATAGGGGAAGGGGGTTCTTTGATTGTCTTATTTGGTGATAACGTCATCAGTAATTATTTTCCTTTTTTTACACATATTACCCACAAATTGTCTATGCTTGAAAACGAAATGCATTTTCGAGGATTTCCAAAAAAATTATGTTTATGTACTACTAGCAAACTCGGCGAACTCCGTTTCGCCACCAGATGGCTTTGTTTTATGTAACATTTCGTTTGGTGATCCCGCTTTTCTGTTGAAAATTTTCCTGAATTTTTCTGCTATAAACCTCACGGAGCCCGAGACCTTTCCAACGAATGCAAAACCATGGAAATCGGTTCGTGCGTTCTGGAGTTATAGCGTCAGGAAGGAAAACCCGACTTATTTTTATATAGTAGATTATTTTTGAAAGCTTTGCTTACTTTTGCTGATAAGAGTAGGGGGAGGAGATAAATTGAAGTAAATCTGCTAACGTAATACTTGAACGGCCCCTGGTGTATTTCCAGATTCAGTTGAGGTGTCCAAAGTCACTCCTATACATAAATCCGGTCCAAAATCTGACCAGCAACTACCACCCTGTGTCTGTCGTTATGTGACAAAAATAAAACAAAATCTGTAAATTGTGTCAAATAAATTAAAATTATAGCATAAATAATGATTCTATTACTATATTGCACGTCTTTTGATTAAAGTATATGAATGTGTACGTATTACTTCTAGTTCGGTCGCTTCGTATTTGACCTACTTGTGACATTAACACTAATGTCGAGAGTGCTTAAAAGAAACTTTAAATGCTACATTAGACATATAGTTAAAGTCATGTACGTGGGCAAGTCAATGAAACTTGTGGAACTGAAATAAATCATGTTTATTTATAGTTTTTAATCATGATTAATGTACGTGTAATAAAAATCGAAGCGGAAATGGGTGGGACACATGGCAAGAGGAACAGAAAAGTGGAGTTAGAAAGGACTTAAGTGGTTCCCAAGCTACAATAAACGCAAAAGAGGAAGACAAATGAGAAGGTTAAGGAAACAGCAGGTTATGTTATTAGTTTGGAGTGGGCCTTTGTCAAAAAAAGGCACACATATCTAAAAAGAATGAGGTGTTACAAATATAAACGTGTCTAAGTGTAAAAGTATCTGAAATAAAAGGATAATATTTTTTAAATGTACGTGTAAATTGTACAGCTAAAAAAGCGTTTCAGTACTTTCAAAGTATACACTATACATATTTAAAAAATAAACTTGTTTACCCCATTTATGCTGCACTAAAACGCGTATTATTGTTACGATGCTCCAATTAAAATTTAATATAAATAATTGATTAAACAAATATTTTTTACAAAAATGACTGGTATAACTTAACCTAGAATTAAATAAACGGTATTTATATGGATCTACCGTACTACTTGTGACGTCACAAAAATATGTTCTCTAAAACAATTGCAATATAAAATGGTTAGTATAAAAGTACTGAAGCTAAAGAGATTAATATTATTATAATAAAATTTACGAGACAAACAACACTATTAAACTCGCAAGTCACAACGAACTCGTTCACAATCTTTCGCTCTTTATAAACTTCTACAAAAAGACAGCGGAATTAAATGATATATGATAATGGATTTATACTTAGGAGAATAAAACGTAAATGATGTATCGTATAGTAATCTCAAATACAGTACAACACAATAATAATAAAAAAATCTGTGGTTGTAACCTCTTTAGGTCTGGGCCTCAGATGTCTAAATCTGTTTCATGATCATTTTTAAATCTAATAGGCAAGTAGGTGATCAGCCTTCAGTGCCTGACACACGTTGACTTTTTGGGTCTAAGACATTCCGTTTCTTCACAATGTTTTCCTTCACCATTCGAGCGAATTTTAAATGCACACATATAAAGTCCATTGGTGCACAGTAGGGAATAGATCCTACGACAACAGGTATGAGAGTCACACCCTGAAGCCACTAGCCCAACACTGCTCGAAAAACAAAAATTCAAGCGGAAAAAATGGGACTCGCGGAATTCCTTGATACGTTTATTACATTTTAATTATAAAATAGTCTTACACACTGTTTAGCTAGCGTTGATATTTTTTCATCTCAGCTTGAATAATTTAACAAAATACCTAACTTAAAACAGCAATAAAACTTACATTTATTAGTAAGGGTTAATTTTAAAAGCACATATGAATTTAGTTTTTATTTTAGTATACGAATCGATAAAAAATAAGGATCATACTATCTGCTGGTATAGTATGTAGTAGACAAAAAATTTACTTTTTAATATAAGTATCATAAAATAAAAATTCGTTCTTATATACATTAATAAAAACAGATTTAATATAAAATAAATGTTAAGAATATGAAAGAACATTGTGTAGCAACAAAAGTATATAGAAACAATTCCTAGTTTATAAAAATCTTAAATCGCCAGCGGACATTTCAATTCTCTTACTTCTTATCTGATAAAATTTGGCCAATCGGATACGGTATCTTTGGGCGCGGCACATTTCGCTGCCAACTGGCTGGGCGCCGCCCGCCCAAGCTAAACGCGTCCTATCGCGATCTCAAACAGATAACCTTTAGACACTCTTGAGTGATTTTAAATTAGTCTGCCTTTAATACTTTTTGAGCTTCAAACTTTTATGCGATTAAACTTTTGAGGTTTTATAACTTTTGCTAGTATATTCTCACCTGACTTCGCCTCCCGGAAAGTAAAATAATAAAATATGCCTGGAATGCGTACTCAGTTTCCGTATTTAAACGAAGGCCTGGTAAATGATTTTTCAGTAGAAGAGACTACCAGTCGTGACAATTATTCGTAGCGTAGACATAAAAACTAGTTATATTCTAGGTATTTTGAAGTGAAACTTCTTGAGCGCATGACGGTTAATTTTTTAAGGATGAAATTCGTCAAAAAAAGGGAGAGTGCGATTGAGACCGATTGAGAGAGAGCGAGAAAGGGCGAACGTAGCTATTTATATTATTTAGTCTTATTTTTTTTATTTTATTCTTACAATAAAATGTTTAAGTTTATCGATTTTCTTGCACTTTTTGCAATTTTTTTGTAAAAGGCTAGAAAGGATAAAATCTTAGATGTAACGTTAGGGAGTTGAAGAGTTGCTGCATGCAGCTGCGGCACAGGACAAGGCACGCTTCACGAGACTCACGGCCAACCCCAAGCAATAGAGGGACGGATAGTAAAAACGAACTAGACTTGTCTATGCAAGAAGATAGTATACACGTCCAAGTAACTTAGTTTTGTCTGTTGTAAATCTTAGTACCGACATATAGCTAATAAAACCTCTGGAATTATCTTTTATAGAGCAAATAATATATCGACCGACTTGTTATTTAGATCGGAAAACAAGCGACCTGTAAACAGTTAACGGCAACAATTGACATGTTTCTTTGTTGTAGAGACCTTTAAATGCCAATCGGTATTAATAAAACAAACAATGGTGCTAATAATTAAATTTTCTTCAAACAACATGATGATTTACGCAAGTAAAATAAACTGGCATCATCATCATCATCATCTGATTCGTGAGTATTTAATTTTTCTTAATATGCAAGTAGATGATCACCGGATGATGGCCAACGCTAGGCCAACATTGCTCCTTTTGCGAGTATCCAATTTTAAACGAAGAAACGATGAGCTATGTAAGTAATATATAAAATTAGCGTTTATATCTGTTTCATTTATAAACAACTAGCTGGCCTGGCGAACATCGTACCGCCTTACAGTCGATTCTTTATTTGTTTAAAATACTTATTCTGCTATTCGGGACACGGGTCTATAAAAAAAGAAAATTGATAAGACAACAAATACATTATGTCAAAAAATAAAAATTTACCTTCCCGGAACCCCCTCCACTAACACTTGAACTTTATGCTATGGTATTAAAGTTCAAATTGACTTTTAAGTATTATTACGAATATTTTGTATGGGAATATAGAAAAGTGTTGTTTTTAGACTTTTTCACTCAATTTTTTAAATTTTTCTCTCCGTAAGAACCATCCTCGTACTTCAAGGAATATTATAAAAAAAAATCAGACAAATCGGTCAAGCCGTTTTCGTGTTATGTCGTGACAACGGAAAACGGGTTTCATTTTTATATATATAGATACATAAAACAAGTATTAATATTGTTTATAACATATATAAAGTATATACGTTTTTGAAAGATAATATTACTTGAATATGCGTTTACCAGTCTGGGAGCGGGTCAGGTAACAGGTTTAAAAAAGTAAATTGGTATTTTTACCAATAAATATTTAATTATGCTTATGTTAATTACAGATTTCTCCCACTTCACTTCAAACTAACTCTAGTATTTGCAATATTCCGCTATAAGTTTGCAGTTATAGTATAGCGATATGGGCTATATATATGAATGGGCTTTACTTCTAAGCATAATAGCAAATTGTCTATCAACGTATTGATGCAGTCGTTCGCTGACCACAACTAAAAACCTAGAAATTGGGTTTATAAATAAGTTTAATTTAATTATTTTACGCGGGGCATAAATGTGCTTATGGCTTAAGTAGGAAACGGCCTTTCCTTGCGTAGTATATTCATCAAGAACAGTGAATATAATTTCGAGGCAACAGATGTCGCTAGCAATAACGTCAGTTTAGCAATAAGCAATAACAATGGATACAATTTTAATATCCTTGTATACAGAATAATTGTAAGATATTTCTTTTTCTGTTTTATATCGTCTTTCCTCTCGTTTTTATCACGTATAACAATGCTGACAGCAGCAGGAATATTTGTTCTTTCGGTAAGGCATAATTCAGACACGAACAGACTGTGTCCTTACTGCTAAACGAAAATGAAATAGCGACAGCAGCATTCTAAAGGGTATTGTTGATTGACCAAATTCTCAGATTTTTCAACACTGCAAATTGCAAAATGCTTAATTAGGTTTAAAGTAGTTAATTCTCTTTAAAACATACATGTCACTTACATAAGAAAACAAAATATTAATTTAAAAAATCTAAAAGACCAATCTTTATTTCAATTAGCCCTATTAAAAAGGCACTTCAAAAAAAAGTCAAATTTACTAGTTAAATTTTAAAAAAACTTCCAAAAGGCAGATTCATATGTAGAATAATGGGCAAGAAACTCAAAAAATAGTAAATAACGGTAAAAAACTAATCTTAAATAAGAAATATAATCAATGTATTATTATGGATTTTGTGCGAAGTTTATTTATTAGTATTAAGATAAATATCTTGGGTAAATATTTTTTATACTATTTAAAATTTAACACCACATACGTAGGTACCCCACCGCAATCGAAATCTCTTATTTTTTTGATGATTTGGTTTATTTGATAATTTTTCCTTCATAGACATGTAAGTGATTTGTATCCTCAAACGGACCTTAGAGTTGACAGTCACGCCTAACCGCTAAGCAAACACTGCCCATAATTGTATAAATAATTGACTATTAACTGTACAACAAACGTGTTATAATGAACACCAAATGTCGTAAAAATTCCATTCCAGGAAGTTGGTCTAGCACAACATTTAGGTCGCTCGCACTCGACCTGCCCCCGACATCGTTCGAACCAAAGCTTCTTGGCGAAAAGACGAAAAGTGTCAAAGGAATTTCACTGTTTTCAATACATCCTCTAGTTGTAACACCATAAATGCAAATATGTCACTTGCCTGTGCTTAGAATTAACTATATTAATAATTGTCTAGTTATAATATATATTTTATCTAACAACAATGTTACTTTTTCTTTAACCTATAATTTCTATACTAATTATGTAAATGAACGTCTTTTACGTCTATCTATTTATATAAATATCAATAAACAATAGGTTACAACAGAAGTAAACACATGTAAGATATTAAAAACATAATTATCAGTAAAAGAAAACCGAATATAAAGAGATTGTTTTTAATTTAATTGAAATTAGAATGTGCGTGGTGATGTGTCAGAAGTTTAATTATAACAGAGACCAATATTATTTCTCGATAAATAATTTATTATCATAGTATGTTGTAGTCTTAAAATTCATATTAATTATATATTAGCTCAGAAATTAATTAACTTAAACCCTTTATAATACGTATACCACCACGTAACAGCCACATTACAATACAGTACATAACCATCAAAAGCAAGAACAGTAATAAAGAAGTTTGACAATAAAATTAAGCTGAGGGCATCCCATGTTCGAATATTTCGTGGTATTTGCTTCATACAATGACTCTAGTTTCCCAACTGGAGATTCTTACAATACACGTTTCAAAGTTCCGCAATTCATTTCAATATTCAACACTACAACGGCGGAAAATTATGCACAAACTTCCCGACAGCGAGGTATTTTTCACGCCGCTTAAGGATGTTTAAGAATTTGCTAGGAACAACTTAACTTTTTAACCTCACAAAGAAAATAATTGTATTACATTGTAAACGGCGAAGCTTAAAATGTGGTTTAATTAAGACTATTCCTTAATTAACACACAAATAAAAAAATCTATGTACGGTTAAACCACACCATATAGCAATTTAGTTAAGATGTGTTCCCTTTGAATGTAATTGTTTTATATTAATTCTTTTTTCGTAATTTTATTTCTAGATTTCGCTTGTCGTGTCCACGTTTGATAAAGTCGGCACAAATTCTTTGTTGTGATGCAATAAAGGCAAAAACAGTGTTAGCTGGGCATTGCTATAAATTTATATCGCCACGCACCTTTAGCATATGTAGAACAATATACACAGAGTCATTTGAATAATATCGTAGAGCCTCGACTCGATTGTAGGAGAGTACAAAACATAAGTACAGTGCCTGCATGAATTTAACTGTTCCACGAGAGTAAAGTCCATTTACAGATTATTATTCTGTAGGTACATCTGTGGTCTATGTTTATCGTTGGCTTATGTCATTCAAGAAAAAAGAAAAATATTTCAATGTTCTAACATAATTGTAAATGCTTCAGCGGGTACTGACAATAAAGGAAAATTGAATTGAAAATTGGCTCAAGCAAAATTTCGTTTTAGTCGACTTTTTTAACTATAACAATTACTAATTACCCTAATTGTTCTGCCCGCGAGCCGTAAATATTCAATAGCTTGTATCATCGCAATATAACTTCTATGTATTATATAGATCTGTTTCTATCTTCAAATAGAAATAATGTTGATTTATTCTTTTGAAGCGTAATAAAAGCGTGGATCAAATGCATAATATTTACATAGCGAAATGAGGTATGAAAAACATAAAATTCATATACATCTGTTCAAAGATTGATATCGTATCAAAAAATATTGCGAGTTTGATTTATATTCTCGCGACAACTGCCCGAATGAAACGTGAAAAATGCATTTAGCAATCTACTGAAAACCTGCACGGCGTGTTGTGCATAGTACCGATTATTTTGTTAGTGGGGCTCATAGTTCAGTATATAGGGGAGATGTTTCTACTATCGTTTATTCATACAACTAATAGTTGTATGAATAAACGATAGTTTCGTCAAGTATTCACCACTACATTATGGACTACTACTATGGACCACTTGTGACAAATATTTATATCAATACGATACTGATTTTGATTTTTAACGCATTAACTATACAATTTGTATAGTTCACTACACGAATTCATACGATCTTCGCGATTTAGTTCCGCGTCCGCTGTTTAAGTTTTTCATAAAATGTATGTATTCAATAACAAATAAATCAGTGGCGCTACAACCTTAGGTCCTGGCCTAAGATTTCTGAATCTGTTTCATAATTATCTTTAAATCTAATAGGCAAGTAGGTGATCAGCCTCCAGAGCCTAACACACGCCGTCGACTTTTTGGGTCTAAGACATGTCGGTTTCCTCACGATGTTTTCCTTCACCGTTCGAGCACATGTTAAATGCGCGCTTAGAAATAAAGTCCATTGGTGCACAGCCGGGGATCGAACCTACGACCTCAGGTATGAGAGTCGCACGCTGAAGCCACTAGACCAACACTGCAGTTAATTCAATAACAAGTTACATTTATTAGGTATTGGAGCCCCAGAACTAAGTCTAGGGAGACCTGTACGTCAGGGTACTCCGCTCATCCAACGGATGAAATGAATTTGTAACTTAACAATCGTTACTAAAATATTCTATACAGAAAAATAGACAACTGTGAACTGAGACGTGATAATAAAATAAAGATACAGGTTTACAAGGTTGAAACACCAGAAGTGAATCACTATGATAATGTTTGGATGGAAGGAATAGGAGGTGGAGTGGAGAATACTAGTGTAAAAGAGAGTAAACTATCGGCAATGTATAATCAGGACAATAAAAGTGAATAGTCTACAATTATACACGTTGAATAGATCTTTAGTTTTATTGTTATCTAGTGCTTGAGTGTTGAAACCAACGGAAGAGCATTCCTCAAGCCAAAGCCTTCAGACTCACTGTAGGAGGCAATGCTTAACCTACTTTTTCTTTGTGTTTCTCCGTTGTACAGTCACTGTTACGTATACTGGAACTATTCGGGATTTACTGTTATTTACCGCATACATAGTTCAATTGGTTACCGTTCCATTTATGATTCGGGCTCTGGGTTCAATGCGTCGATACTTTTGGTTTATAGGCGTGAATATATAAGAAAAAAAACAACAAAAATTAACTGTGTCTGACCCATGCTCCGTTGGTTTGCGAAACTACAGTTACATAAACTATATATTGAAACAAAAATTCGGATTTGTAAATATTTCAACTGACTTATTCAAAAATAATACAGACATATATTGTTTGCTGAGCGTTAAATTTCTTAAGTATAACAATTGTGTGTGATCTTAGCGGCACCTTTGAAGATAACGAATGTAGAAAGGAAGTTTAAGTTATCCATCTGGGGCCTGGACCAAGTGTGGTTTTATTACAAATTTTAATTCATATTTTGTTAGAAGATTTTTGCTGAATATTAAAATAATCCGAACACACACAAACGAGTGTATATCTCTATGAATCTAGATTAAATACATAAAATAAACTGTGTAGAAACAGTTCATAATACAGATTAAAATCTAGTAAGCGACATATCATCATATTAGGTCATACTAATTGAGAATAGGTATGACCTGACGATTTAAGTGATGTTCAAGTTTAATTGGGGTTGACAAAGTGGCTTACGAGTAGTTTTAGAATTGTGCCAGATCGATATCGATAAAGATATTTCATTGCATTTAGATCCATCTTTAAAATGCATTTCACTGTAAACTTCTAAATCATGCCAGACAGACAAATATATAGTATAGTTATTAAAGCTAGGTTGTCCATTCATTCGTCAAACAAAAGTTTTTCCCTTAACAACTCCAGCTAAATCTATTTTTTTGTAAAGTATTCATACTTCTTACTTGTCAGACACCTAAAGCTAATAAAAATCAATGGCACAGATGCAGATTATGTTGCCACATATAAAGCTTTATCATAACATTAATATTCTAAATAGCAAATATACTACTAAATAATTTTGTTTTAAACTAATGCACATTTCATTTAAATTATATTTATCCAAACTTGACAAACAAAAACTCCAAATAAAGTTTCGCTGTTTATGCATAATTATTAACCAACAACAAATGCTTCATTTTAAACAGTTTCAAAGCTTCAACGAACGAATACCTTTTTAATCCGAGCTTATAAAAAGTTTAGAATTAATGAGATTCTTGTTTTCACTCTAAAAGTAAAAAATAAATATCTCTGTAGAGGGGAATGCCCTTTTAGAATTAAAACGGACTTAAGCACGGATTAGAAACAGGGCATTCCACGAAAACGATATTTATAATATTTTAACTTCGTTTTTTTAATTATAAATTAGTATTATAATAATAACCATTAATTCTGCGCCAAATTGATTATTGATAGAAAACATTTTCATATATCATGAATATGATATTTCTAATAAAATTTATTCATTTCGATCACATTTCGTAGACATCATTCAAGTCATGTTATCTTGTCTCAACTTTCAGTTACTCCGAATTATATAAATATTATAATATTTATCAATGGACATCTTAAAAAAGAAATTCGTCTCCATAAAACCAAAAGTTTGTCTTGTTCTCAACAAAATACTTCGTCCTTTAGGGCATCTATATAAAATAAAGTTACTGTAAGTAATTTTGCAAGTATTAAATTTATAGTGTTACTGAAAAATATTTTTTGAAACTTTAATATAAGTATTGGATTATAAATTAATTAAAATAACAATATATTTGCTAAATCATGTGGATCATAATTACTTTCACTCCAGTGATTTAAAGGTTGTCGAAAATGTCTTGTCTTGTTGTGTTGTCTATTCGGTCATACTGTGATTGATATGACTTTATATTTCGGTTGTTTTTATTTACGCACATCCTCTAGCATTAAAAACCTTGAGAACCTGGGATTTAAGCCCTCTTAACTCGAACTTGATCGCTGGTCTGGTCAAGTCTTCCACAGTCCGTTTTACAAGGAATTTTCTTTTGCGAACTAGCGAGCTGTGGAATCGACTCCCGGTGGGGTTCTTTCCTGAGAGATACTACCTCTAACTATTCAAAGTTAGAGTGTACTCCTCTCTAAAAGGTCGGCAACGGCTCACTAAAAATAGGTGTCCAGTAGACTCGTTTGCCACCCTATTATATAAAAAAACTACCTACTATCTACTTCTGATTTACACATTTAATATGCTTTAGTTTTTAGTCCCGTTTTATATTCATTTCATTGAAGTAGCTATTAGCTA
Source organism: Pieris melete (assembly GCA_963693345.1). Lineage (NCBI taxonomy): Eukaryota > Metazoa > Arthropoda > Insecta > Lepidoptera > Pieridae > Pieris > Pieris melete. The sequence goes on along the minus strand of CAVNZK010000040.1, from coordinate 2,836,059 downwards.
GCTATAGCTAAATAGCTACTTCAATGAGGTCAGCAACCCTTAAATTACCATAAACAGTGGGGAAGGCTTATAAAATAATTTATACAATTCTTGAAATTTACATTACGCAAATATTTTTTCACCAACACTTTTTTAAAATATTGTGCATTGACCTTTTGACCTATAAGTAACTCTGGACGTTGATCCCACATAAAAGTCACCTGTACAGTAAAAGCCTAATTTTATTGACCGAGACTAAAAGGCGCTTCAGGTACTTAAGAGAGTTTGCTACAAATGGCGGCGTTCTGAATGTAATTCATTTATCTTCTTTATTCGCTTGTTTTGGTTCACATTACGTTTTCACTAACACCATCAATAAATCACCCACCAAGCTTCCTTGAGCTTTTAGCCATTACAACTTGCTTATCTAAATTAAGTAAAAATGTATGTAAAATATACGTTTTTCATCATTAGTGTTACTGTTGCTTTGTCTGTTGGTATATATTACTACGGTTAATAAATTGTGTATATGGTTATATTTATTGTATAAATAATCTCCGAATTAAAGTATATAATTTACGTGCGCTGTAATTCTTGTTTAACTATATCAAGATATCTAACATTGAGATAAAGTTTTTATTGATGTGTATATTCTACTTTGAGTAATTTGATTTACGATCGTAAAACATAATGTATATGTTTCCATCAAATTATAAATACCGTTAGATTGTAATCAATCTCGCGAGATTGTAACCTGTCGAAAGATTGTGAACCTCAACCAACTGCTTACAATTTAACGTATTATTATTCGGTAGATTGTAATCTATCGAAGTGAAACCGTCAAATTACAATCTTAAAATTGTGAACTGTCCGAAGGCTGTCCCTGATTGGTGTAGGAATGAAACACGGGTATCAGTCAAATAAAATGAATGCACTTCAAGAATTGTGACATCAAGTCAATTCACTACTTAGTAGGTAATCAATAATTCTGACATAAATAAATAAATCAGTGGCGCTACAACCACTTTAGTTCTTGGCCTCAGATTTTTGAATCTGTTTCATGATCATTTTTAAATCTAATAGGCATTTTTAAACCTATCAGCCTCCAGTGCCTGACACACGCTGTCGATTTTTTGGGTCTAAGACATGTCGGTTTCCTCACGATGTTTTATGTATGAATATAAAACCTATAAACCTATAAATACCTTCTATATGACTTGACCGGTATTATACATAAATCTATATCTATATATATAAAAATGAAACCGTTTTCCGTTGTCACGACATAACATGAAAACGGCTTGACCGATTTGTCTGATTTTTTTTTATAATATTCCTTGAAGTACGAGGATGGTTCTTACGGAGAGAAAAATTTAAATAAATGAGTGAAAACGTCTAAAAACAACTTTTCTATATTCCCATACAAAATATTCGTAATAATACTTAAAGTCAATTTGAACTTTAATACCATATCATAGAGTTCAAGTGTTAGTGGAGGGGTTCCGGGAAGGTAAATTTTTATTTTTGACATAATGTATTTGTTGTCTTATCAACTTTCTTTTTTATATTAAAAAAAATAAAGAATAGACTGTTAGGCGGTACGATGTTCGCCAGGCCAGCTAGTGATGAATAAAACTCAAATGTGTTGCTGAAATAATTAAAGATTTAGAGTTTGTTATTTTACTTGACAACAATAACTTTACTCTAATTCATTTAGGATCAAAATGTTCCAACAAAATACATCTTCTAATAAAAATTTAAAAGTCAAACCAAAACTAATGTCTTTTCAGACTAACAAATAAATTTTATGAAACGCCAGTTCACACATAATATATAATTTAGAATCTAAAGAATCTAATCTAAGACATAAAATTATTTATTAATTTTACTCAAGATGTCATGTGGAACATGATGTAATGGTTGCAGCTCCATACAAACGTAGTGTAAAAAAAACATGGCGATTAAAAAAGAGTGGCGGAGAGTTTATTGCCAGTTCTTCTCTTCCGTTCTACGCCCTTGATTTGAGAACTGGCACTAAATGTAAAGTTAGAAGCATTTCATATACATTTCTTTTTTTTGACGTTCATAAGTGTACATTGATTGTACCTATATGATTAAATGATGTTGACTTTTGACTTTTATCTATATTAAACAAAAATTGCTTTATACAGTAGCTATTTCTATTGTAATAGTTGTAAAAATAACTCGATACTATTCATAAAACAATTCGTTTTATTTCGAATAACCAATTTTATAATTAATCAACATTCTCGCGGTTCAAATATTTATAAAATACAGGCCTATAACTTATTTTGTTTTGGTTTGAACACAAACATCCATGATTAATGATCCGAACAATGATCGATTCACATAAGCCTACGAATAAATGTTAGATTTTAATTACGGTTTCGCTTTGTTTACGTGACATAATAATAATTTATATTCTGTGGCGACTCAAAGCTGGTTCATGATTCAAAAATATGTATATAGAGATATGCCAGACTGACCGAGATACTGAAAGACATACGAACAAAGTAAGAGATATTCTTGAAACCTTATGTCTAAACTTGAACCATTTTTAGGGAACAGGTATAAATTACTCGTTTTGATATAGTGGAATGTCCTGGCACAGGTATTTGCTTAAACGGGGTCAATAAACTACAGTGTGTATGTATGTTATTCAAAAAATATATATATTTATGAGTTGTTATGATAATTATCAGGTTGAATACATACTCCAAAGTAACAACCTTCTTTATAGAGTTCAGTAAGAAGAATATGTTACCTCTCTGTGATACAATGTTATATACAGTAGAACCTCGTTAAGTCGAACCTCGATAAGTCAAAAACCTCCAAATCTCGAAAAAATGTTCTGTTCTCTTCCCTTAAAACACCAAAACCTCCATTACTTGAAATCTTGACCCTCTGTTAATCGAAATAATCACCGAGTCCCTCCAAGCCATTTTGGTACATATTTTCACTCTATAACTCGAAAAATTAAATTTGACCTCTGTATCTCGAACATAGTAACGTTTTATTTTATAACCTTTACAACTTGAACAAAAATAAGTTACCGACTTTAAGAACTTGCCGACAATGTGAGTACACTATTGTTTCTTAGAAAACATTTTAGGAGTATACAATAATAAATTTATGACTCATGGAAACACGTGTTTGCTTGCTTTGTGTCAGGTGTTCAATTTTGATTCTCTTTGAAATTTAGCTAAAAAATTACTGACTTTTATTAATGCCATATTTTTTATTTTAAAATGATTTGAAATAATGTTGATTTATAATAAATAAAAATATGTGTGAAACCTCTGCAAGTTGAATTTTTATTTATTTTACCTCTCTAACTCAAAATTTATAAGAATAAACCTCAAACTCTTTATGTCGAATCAAAATCCGCCTAAGTCGAAATCCTCCATAAGTTGAAAACTCTATAACTCGAATTTTTTGGCGTCTCCCTTGATGTTCGACTAATAGAGGTTCTACTGTATTATGATTTTGGTAACAAGACAAAAAAGTATACAGTACATGTATATTGTATATAGTTAAAAAACATTTCTGGTTCTCTCAAAAATTCCTAATTATTTCAATATTAATTCAAATTGTATCAAGTTATTCAATTTCAATATCATATTTATTACAATTAGCCAATTATTATTATCAACTACTATTCTTAATATCCAAATGGTATTAAACCAGAAATAGCTGTCAAACCGCGTTTCCAGTTCTAAAACATAAAAATCCACTGAGTCCTATCTCAAAGGAGATTGAATGCGATAGAAGGAATTATTACGATATCGCAACGCAAAACAAATAGTTCACACGATTTTTAATAGTATAATAAAAATGCTTTGGGGTAACTCACATGCATAAAAAGAGTCAAGTTAAGTCAAAATACACGGGAACATAACAAAAACGCTGGGTTTTGCGGAAAGCTACATAAAATAATATTTGTCTGAATATAGACTTTAAGGAAGAGACACTCCTTTTAATCCGACGCCAAAAAAGGAGGTGATCAGTTTGGTATGAATTTTATATTCGAGAAATTGGATATCTGAGGATTATAATCTATGTAGCGTGTATCTTTGTCCGCAAATATCTCGAAAACTAAAAGTTGTATCGTAATGATCTTTTGATATAAACCAGATATTTATCAGGTATCAAAATCGTTTTAGTATTTGTCATTTGGGAAATCCCACTCATTTCTGGACATAAAGATAAATATCCTTCTTCTTTTCTTCTTCTTCTTCTAACAGATCTTTCTCTAAGTTAAATTATTTAAATTACTTACCTTGACTCGTTAGTATCCATAATAAACTTAATTCATAACACTAACAAATAACACAAGCTGAATATCGTTCTTTAAGAAATAAAATGAAATTTAGTTGCAATGTAGCCTTATCACTATGACATATCAGATAAGGATAGTAGATTAACATTTACTGAACTATGTTTGATAATTTGACTCAGCTAACGAATCCCAAAAGCGTCAGGTCTTATAAAAAGTCTATACGCGTACACTAGAACATAGAACAGGCTTTTTCATATCTTAAGACGAGATTGTGATTAAAAGGTAGCAATTATACGTCTGCTACAATTATTTAGGCAAAAATCTGTACTGAGAAAATTTCATCCTTAATTAAAATAATTAAATTATTTTATAATTTGTTTTGCAAAGTAGTTTCAATTTCTTCCATTTTTGTTGTTAAACCTTTTTTTATACCAATACTTAATTGGTCTCCACATATTTCAGGGACGGCACCGCTTTTATTATATGTACGTCTATTTCTATCATGTGGTTATCCTAATTTTGTAGTCCAAAAAAAACTATAAAAAGATACGAATTTGAATATACATTCCTACTTATAATTCGACCAAGAGTGTTGAGTTTAATATCGTGTTTGATAAATTATATGGGATTTAGCAAAGTAAGGTCTAGGTATGACAGGTTGGAAGCAATGGGTCTGTTGTATTTGGGTAAGCCCTTTGGAATACAGACGTATGTTTATCACATTTGTAAATTAATTCAGGAGATTTACGTATGGGTTTTCAAAATATCAATTTGCAATTGCTATAAATCTAATATATAAAATTCTCGTGTCGCGGTGTTTGTGGTTAAACTCCTCCGAAACGGCTTGACCGATTCTCATGAAATTTTGTGTGCATATTGGGTATGACTGAGAATCGGCCAACATCTATTTTTCATCCCCCTAAATGTTTAGGGTAGTCCACCCCTAATTTTTTTTCAAGTTTTAGATTAAAAAAAAAAAAAAAATTATGATACAGCATTAAAAAATACATATAACCCCTAATTTTCACCCCTCTACCATCAACCCCTATTTTTTATTATAAATGATAAACATGGCAAAACGAGGTTTCACGAGGCTGGATCAGCTAGTCTTTTATATATAAAAATGTTATGTTGGTTTGTGTACGCTTTAAATACTGCAATTTTAGTGTGATATATAATGCGCATCAAGGATTGTTTTTATGTATTTTTTTTTGTTTTTTTTTTAATTTTTTTTTCCACAAGTATTTCAAAATTAAACTGATATGAAATATATTCTTTGTTTTGTTTCCCAACCCTTCAATCACAATGGGCTACATACACATACATACAGCTAGTCATATATATAAAATCACAGTGTTTGTCCTTCGAAATAGCTTGATTATATGATACGTTTGTATATTCGGTAGGTCTGAGAGGTCGTACACTATTTTCATACCCCTAAGGGATAGGAGTGGTCCACCCCAAGGAGGTAGTTTTTGGGCAATTTTTTTATCTAATTTTGATGATTTGGTTTTAAACAAGAGAACCCTTAGCTTTCCTTCTTCAGCCACCAATCGCCATTTTAAAAAGCGGTATTAATTCTGAAATAATTTTAAATCGCAAAACAACTTTAGTATCGAATGGTTTATAAAATAAAAGCAAAAGCTCTTAAAACAGAAAGTTCAATTAATAGAAGTAATATAGAAAAATAAAAGTAGTTCAAATACCTATGAACATTATTTAAGGTATTTTTATTATACATTTCCTCTCTAAAAAATGATATTAATGTCGAAAGCTATCCGATTTTTATAAACTGTTCCTTAATTGGACCTGAGTTTAGTCAAACAAGAGCATCTCTTTGTTTTTATATAGAGTTTGAGGATCGGAGAAATTTATTGACAAACACGAATTTTAGCCTAGCTTATCCTACATAAATATTAGCAAATTCAAAGAATATTACATAGATACAGTAAACTGATATTTCTTTTATATATAATTCTGCCTCACACGTAGATTTATTTTTTAAATATTCTGAATGTTATTGATTGATTTAATGGGTTAATGTAGCATTCTTATGGTAGTAGAATTTTTGAAATCGATTCAGTTGTTTTTGAGTTTACTCATGACAAACATACAATAACACAAATATTACTAAAACTATACATATTCGTGTTTTAAGTTTAACGTTACCATACTGGAAAAGAAATCTATTGTTATTATATTAATAGTTTTCAGCGATTTGGTAAACATCCAACTTTTAAGGACTAAAGCATAAATCTCCAATCCAATAAGCCTTTCTTTACTTTTTTCTTTCAATATACAGAAGCTTTGAAACTAAAATATGAAATACGCGACGATTCGATTTTTTTAACGAAGAAGTTATTACGTACACGAAAAGATGGTTATTAAAAAAATCGTAAAAATAATACTTCTACAAGCGATCACTGAGAATTGACAACATTCGAAAGTTGACAATTGTCAATAGATTCTAAATTTATGTTGTTTACATTCGTTTGTTTAGTGTTCTTTACTGTTAATGTACAGGACATTGTACAAGTTAGAACTTGTGCATGTAGTCATGCAATATAAAAATATGTAACAATATCATATTTGCAAGCATCATCGAATGAATTAACCAAATTCCGGAGCTCGTTAGGAAAAGCCAACTCATCAATCATACGTTATCATTTCCAACCATAAAATATTGGCCAATTAGAACAATTCGCCGTCGGCATGTGTCGTTATGACCCTTTCATCTCTACGTTTAATTTGTTTTATAGCGATTGCAAAAATCGAAATCATGTTCACTGTGATTGGGTTTTATCGTACAATATTTGTTTCGGAATAATTTAAGTAACAAGGCTCGATTAATTGTTTAGAGTCATTCTTCTTTTGTTTTTTTTAAGATTTCTTGGTTTAAAATAATAGACAGGCAATAAGTAATACACTCGATCTCTACGAAGGGGTATTCTTTTATATGCTCGATTTTACCCTGTTTTGGTATAATATTTTATTCAATGGTAAATAGACTACTTACCAGTCGTGTGCTTGATTTCTTCTCCTCGCTTGTGCACAACAAGGAGGCTCCTGTGGATCACAGAGCTGTAGCGCGGGCGGTGGTGGCGGCGGCGGCGTACAGGCCAACCGCCGCGCCGCCGCTGCTCCTACGTACTCCACATATCGCGGCGGCGGCGAGTTTCCCAAATCTTCGCGACACGCCGGCCCACAGCACTTGCGGCTGGCAGGCGGCGGTGCCCGACACGCTAACCCACAATACACCGGTGGCGGCGCCCGCACTGGGGCTGGCGGCCGGGGCACGTAGCGCTCGACGGGCACGTGGGCCGCCGGAGGCACGTACCGGGGCCTCCGTGCCCGCTCCGCTTCCGCACTCCGGCGCACCCGCCGCGGCGACGCCGAAAACCGGTCCGGCAACGGCGCGGGCGGCGGCGGGCTGAGCCTCTCCGGTGGAGCCACGCTGAACGCGCCGCCCGCCGGGAACCGTTCGCACGGGGAACGCGCGTACTCGTCGCCCATGGCGCGCGGCCGCCCGGGCCCGCCGCCCTATCGCCCCGAGCCGCCTCACATACCGCCCGCACTCTTGGACACTCTCACGAGACCGATACTCTGTTCCTACGCGAGATGAACGCGATCCCGAAATCCGCATTCACTTCGCGAGCGCCATCGCGCTCCGTCCGATCGATAGCGCGACGCGCTGCGCTCTCAGAGGGTCCACATTCTCCTCTCTGGGCCGCATGCCATCCCTTCGCTGTTATGTTTTGGCTGTTTAAAATCTTCTAGGGCGAGGCGAAAGTGCGTCCTCGAGCAAGATGGCCGCTTTATTCATGTCTTCGCGCCTGCGCTAATTTCACTTTGCGATGTTTGTTTTCACCAAAAACTAATATTTACAACGATAAACACAAAGTAATTTAGTCGAGGTAGAATCCACTTAGTATATGTAGAAACGGAATTGCATCGTATGAAATATAGTATCGCGTAATGGGCCTCGATACACAGCGAGAGGACGACGTGACGTGCGTCCCAGCCGTCCGCGGTGGAGGACAAGGGAGACGGGTGCAGTGCGCCTGCGGGACTTCCGCGGCGACGTCACGTCAGTGCGCGTATCGACGTCGCAGCCGCGCGCAGTTCTCTGCGGCGCTCTCCGGCGCTATGTTCACGGAGTGCCTCTTCAAAACATTATTGCCCATTAGATCCCGCAAACGTCCACATCATTACAGTTGTCCCAACTACCTGCGTCTAACAAGGCTTAATAATCATGCTTGACAACAGCTGTAACCAGGTCAAACATCAAATACACGAATGCTCGCTATCTTTCCATATAAAATGTTTGCAACATTTTGTTTTAATATTGACACACTCCGGGTCAAGAACTTTTCATAATGCACTGGCATTTTTAGATAATTATTAGGTTAGGTTAGGCAAGTATATGTTTTTAATTGTTTTGAAGGAACAGCTGAAGCAGTCTTAGACTGTTTACTTCGAAACAGTCAATCCATTATATAATATTATGTTATGTTAGCTTCATAATCTCTAACACACTTATGTACGTTTCGTGTTGTGTTCAATGTGTCAGCAATTTACACAGTGTATTGTAAAGTGACACGAACATCGAATTAATAATATTTCAACTAAATCCACGTATGTATTAGCGTAGTTTAGTTTATATAGTTTCAACCTGAGTTGTTTGATGGCGTCACAATTTTTATATTGTTTATTGTAAATTATATATATTAAGCTTTAAGCATAAGTCGCTGAAATTCCTGCATTATATAGTTACTTATTATGTATAGATATGGTATTTTTTAAACTTTTCTCTTAAATTCATGCAACCGAAGTCATCTGCCTAATACACAAATTCGGAACAAAACCTAACGGGAATTGATTTACGCTACCTCCCTGGGAGGTCGCCTCGTTTAACAGCTTGGAAATAATGAGGTTTACACGACTTAACGAACGCTATTCCATATTTGAAATTATAAATCGGCCTCCAACAACTCAATTAGTCCACGAATAGGCGAAGCATTGCTATTCTTGAATACAGAAATTACTCTTTGCTAAGAAACTACCATAGATTTATATCGTTAGATAGGCCCTTACCGCAGTGAGACCGCGCCGCGTTGTTGCACAGTCGAAGTGAGTGAGCTTACTAACCTGGGATCAGTGCACCCCTAAACACAGTGTTAGCCGGACGTGTTGTAAAGGACGTTTGCGAGCAGTTTAGTGTCACAAAATGCCATCGTGTCCCTTTCTAAAGTGCAACAACAATTCTAGAAACACAAATAAAGCCAGAGGTGTAACATTTCACTCGTAAGTATTGCGATTTGATTTAAAAACTTTTAATTTTCCTTCCGCACTGTCTAAAATAACAAATTTAAATGGCGAGTGTACGAAAGAGAAAGAAGTGTTTGCAACTAATGTAGAAGAAAAAGAGATGTCACTATTTTCTCAGTACACTTGTTGTGTATAGATTGCACAGGTGTTAACGGCATTTTGTTAACGCACAGATTCAAAAACAATGCCACAGTTTTTGGTGTCGGGGCCTATCTAACGATATAAATCTATGGAAACTACGATAAGTACGCTATTAAGTAAAGCTTTTTAATCTAGGTTTTCAATTGAAACACTATTGAAATAGATATACAAATGTACCATGAATAAATAAAAATTAAATTTCAGAAATTCTTCAAACAAATATACTCGCATTTCTATTGCACGTCTTTTTAAAAAGTTAACTCCACAACTCCTTTCCTTTAATAAAATACTCGCAATTGCACGTATTTTTAAAACTATGGTACGGACAATTTTTTTTCACATTTAGGTTTAAAGGCACGCAGACTAGAGGAAGCTAACACCTCGCCTTTCACTGTAATACCTCACTTCCCTGTGCTACTGAGTGAAGTCACTGTTTAATAATTGCATCAGCGCATTTCACGTGCCTACGCCCATGGTCACCCGTTTAGGTGGGCGTAGGAGTATACCCTTTTTAAAATTGGTGGGCATATAACCCAAAGACCAATGAGCAGTTGGCCTTTTTGGTTTTTTAGTGGCTTCAGTGCGACTCTCATCCCTGAGGTTGCAGGTTCGATCCCCGGCTATGCACCAATGGACTTTCTTTCTATGTGCGCATTTAACATTCGCTCGAACGGTAAAGGAAAATCGCATCGTGAGGATCAGCCTCAGACGCAAAAATTCGACGGCTGTGACAAGCACAGGAGGTTGATCACCTACTTGCCTATTAGATTAACGAATGTTCATAAAACAGATATAGAAATCTAAGTCCTTACCTAACCTAAAGAGCGCAACTGATTTTTTTTTATCACCCAAAGACCACTGGCAGACAATTTTATTTACAAATTAGTTTGCTAGTTTGCAAAAAAACTGTTTTGGGAATCGGATCATGGAAGACCTCCAGCTAGAAATTATTTTACTGACATTTTTTTTATTTATTCTTGTCTTGAATATTTGATAACTAAGTCAAATTTATCAAGCGCAATAGAACGTTATGAGTTGGTAATTACTGATTGAGGACTGAAACTTAATTTTATTTTTCCCAACAAGCAGCTTAGCCCACGCATTATCGAATTTCCCGCCCCAGTAAGAGTTAGGTCGTCAATTTATTGAATAAGGTAATATTCAAGTCCATTACCCAATTAGGGGTAATAGGGCATCGTGGATAACGAATGCAGACACCTGTCGCCTAATTCCATTATTTGCTCTCTATATTGCTTCATGTAAGGTCGAGGAAAACTGTTATGCTCTATTAGTTATACGAAGGTGTCTCTTTAGTTAGTTAGATACCTAATTACGTTCTCTAAATTAGAATAGATATTATAAGAAGGCTAAACCTAAATTACCATACAAAATATGCGCCCTAAAAAAAGGTGGAAATATAGAAGCGTTACCAGGAAGTGAATGGAGAAATAAAGCCATAAAGGGGTATCGATCAGTGGTACTGAAGGAAGTTCGGATATTAGGACTTTATTAGGATTAGGACACTGTATATTTAGAATCGTTATTATTATTATTTATTTGAAATACAATATGTGAATAAGTTTAGTAGTGCCGTCAAATTATAAAACTATTTCAGTTAAGAAGTAAGTTACTTAGTATTTTAGCATTATCAGGGTGTCTTAGTATGCCAGCGCATATATAATTTTTTTTACATTGAACGAATAACCGACAATTACATAGTGTAAAATGTAAAAGGAAATGTTTAACTTAGCGAGAGCTTATTTAGATGAAAAATTGGCACATTTATAAGTATATTATATATAATAAAACAACAATATTGGAAATATATTTTATAATCTACAAAAATTATGTTCTATACCTAAATATATTTACACAACCAATTCAAAACTTTTGTACAAACATTTTGCCCTAACAACATTAAATCATCGCTACTTGAAAACAAATAACTGATTCTTTCGTACTTCTAAACTGGGTTATTGCACTTGCTTGGATGTACTAAAATTACTGACTGTTGCTTGAGAGGAAAATGGAGTCACAGTGTCGAGTGTTTGTTCAGTACAATCCTCCCATAACCACCAAACGACGAACAGAACCTCTATATTAACAAGAATCAAGGCCACAACGGGAATTGAGAGCTTCCCAATGAAAGTCTTCAAGGCCCCCTTCGATGCCAGCAACGGTCTGAGGATATTGTTAATCAGGGTATCTTTAAAACCGGAGCCGCCAAGCAACGCGAGGCCAAAATTCAACAAGCTACCCAACTTATTCAGTTTTAAACTTGGCTCCAGCAAACCGAACTTTGGTTTTATTAAATCCGCTTCCAAGTTAGGCCCGTGGTAAATGTTGGCAGACCACGGCAAGTTCGGTTTATATAAAGGTTTTGAGTATGTAAGTGGTGCGAACTTTGATGCGCTCCGCGATTTTTCCTCATCACTTAAAGATTCTTGAAAGTTCCACTTACTTTCTGTTTCTGGTGCCGCCCTTGCATGAGTCCATTCTTGCGGATAATTTGTGTACATATTTGGGTAGTAAATGGTGTTTGGATACATGGATGCTTGCCTTTCATTATCTCGTGATAAAGTCTCCATATCTAATGGTATGTTCCCCGTATCTCCATTAGCACAGATTGTTAAGATATTAGCCAGTATAAAAAATACTTTAAAATTACTCACGAGACCCATTTTGTGTTACAACGCCCTTACAATCGCTTAAAATAAAACATTTAGTTGCTAACACTCACTTAAATGAGAAAATAATTTTGTAATGTAAACAATTTTAACATACTAATAAGATTTTCTAGCTGTATGTTTGTTCAAGTAAACACTACTCTCAAATAAATATTGCATTTGATTATATTCATAAGTATAAAAGTAAATTAAAAATTATTATTTATTCCTATAAGTGATATAATAATTAAAATTACATATCAAACATTTCCAATAACTATATAACCCAGCCACATTTAATTAACCCAGATAATAGTTTTGGCTGATATTAATTTTAAATTCAATAATATCACTCATTATAATACATAATTTTCATGGAAACACGAACCGAGTCGAAATACAAGCGCAGTCAATGTTTATTTACGTGTCAGCTTATATCGATTCCTGAGTTGCAGTCCATTGACATACATTCCGCGACCTTGTCCCCAGCGAGAATGCTGAGCAATATTTTCGCAATCGGACTATCTTCATCAACGTCGTCTATAATTGAAAATGTTACCGCCGTCCCGAAATTACTACCGAAACCACTCTTATAAGACCGCTGTATAACACACGCCACCCTATCTGTGCAATCCATGATTAACCTTGACTTGCTTTTCTTCCTTTTCTTCTTAAAATATTTCATCATTTTCGAAATTACTGGCCACAACAACACCGCTTTCAGCCCCAACTTCGCGAACACCATAACACTTAGCGGTAAAAGCAAAAGTTTCCCACCAAGAAGCTTTAATAACACAATGACTGTCGCCGAGAGCATTATTTTGGCAGCACTTCCTAAAAGACTGGCAAACGACGATAGGGTATCTGTCTTTTGGCACGAGCCATGGCTATAACCGGAATCAGAATATGTTTTTCTTATATCGGGATAATAGTTGGAAGCGCCCGTAAATAAGTCGAGGAATGGCATCGAGGCAGAATGGGGGCTGTCAGTGCTAAGGGCCTGCTCCTGAGCTACAGCCCGCGATAAAACGTAAAAAACAACTGCAGCTACGAACATGACTAAAAAAACTGTTCCACTTCTATCGGTGTATTTCATTTAAAACCTTCGCCGTGAAATCAATATTTCCATTTTAAAATGCGAAACAAAATAATTACTGGGGTAAGAAATCTTTGGAAAACAAGGTTAATAGATTTTTAGTGTACGGTTATTTGTTTACTCGTGACACAATTTTTTCAGTTTAGAAGTTTATTTCGTCAAAACCGTGGAAATATAATTCATAAATCCATCGATTATATTATTATTACTAACAGACTATAAGACAATATTCGAATTCAAAAAAGGAACATTTTAGAATCTATGTCAGTATAATTTTTCGTTTGACCATTGACAATAAACCAAGACTTAAAATTAGAACAAACAAATCTTTAGTAACGAAATGGCGGGAAATATAGCATATGTCAAATTTGTACACAAATGCTTTTATTCGAAGTCTACGGGTCTAAAATTACTTTTATTGAGATTAAACTATTCCGAAATTTAAGAATGTCACAAAATTACAGTGTGCCGTGGTGTTCATCAAGTAAATATTAAATACATATTTGAATATTTTGCTATATAACATAAACTATTTATTTTCATAATAGAGAATAGAAAGAGACTTTAAATAGATCTTTTTAACGGTAGTTGATACCACTTTCATATGTAACAGTGCTATGATTAATCTCCAAAGGTAAAATAGGACAGAATGGCAAGTAGGACGCAGTAAGTGCTCTCAAATCTTTAAGCAGTACGTAAGGCCTCTGGATTCTTTAAAATTCTTTCTCCGGTTCACCATAAGAAGGATTTACATTTTCACCTTCAAGCGTTTATTACATAAGTGGCTCTCAATTTACATGCTCCATTATACACATAATAAAATATAAAATGAGGCGCCATTTTACATTTTGTCGCTGTTTAATTAGTTCTCGGTAGGGCAACGGGTATTTTAGGGACAATACCTAAATCTTTACTTTTTGGCTGCATTATTACTAATTATATGAACTTAATAACTAGAATGTTAAATAAATTGTCCTACCATAGTATTATAAGAACAAAAGCTGTCTTAAAATGAGTGAGTATTTAAATATCTTTGTAGCAAATGTTAAATATTATCCAAGAATGAATTAGAATTAGTTTTTATTTAACATAAGATTTCATAAAGTATTTTCGCGTATTTTCTCATACTATTTTAATAAGGAAGTTCCAATTATTATTTCACTGAGAAGTCGAGATGATCAATATATCCCATATTGATTTTGTATACGACCATTATTATATTTCAACTTACTTGCATCTTAGGCTAAGATTCCGATTCTACACTTAGCGCTTAGTATGAGTCTTTAAACCCAATATGTCAAAAACATTAAATGACGTGAGACATAGTTGCTGCGAAGTCTCGACTCTGAGTTACACCCTTATACCCAAAACACATAGGTAGGTAGGTCACCGAAGGCTGAGACTTGAAAAATAATCATTGTAACAAACGCAAAATGTCCCATGCCCAATCGGAGGGTTACAACAATCTACGATTAGAATTGGATGTAAGATGGAGGCGGTAAACTAAAATTAGTACGGACACGAAATCATGTCCGTCCCTAATTCTTGCGACCCAAAAACCGACGCGGAAAAGCATAATGCAATTGGAGCATTCTGCCACCTGCTATGAAATGAATGACGAGCGTTTGTACAAAATATTAAATGAGCTTCATTACGTCGGCAATCGTGAAACTGCCCTGCATAAAATAATGTTAATTTAATTTGTATTCGACCCCAGATTTTCGTATTTGCTATATTCGATCGGCCGCGGTAAATAGCGAATAGTCTATATGAATAATTTATCTTTTTAGTAGGTCTAAAGTAATAACGTCAATTGTCAAATAATATCAACAACCTCTATGCTATATGAAAAACCAAAGCTTACATTTAAACGCGATTTAATTCCGAAACTTGTACGATTTTGTATGTGATGCTTTCATAAATAAAAGATATTGCAATGTACTTTTTTATATGGTGACGTTTAAACACTCATATTCCTAAGTTAAATTTGGGGCCAAATTAAACTTCGGTACTTTCTACTAGTAATATACCATACACCTTCCAATTACCGCGCACCACTCAGGTCATTTATAAGCTCGAACTCTTTCAAATCAAAGCCTTTTAAACAGTAGGCAGCCGAGAAAATGTAGTGAATACTCAGAGGCTAAAACTTTCGGGCATTAATTAAGCGCAACCTCACACGCGCTAAGTAAATTACAAAGCTCAGGTAAGCGTCCATTTGCTCCATATTTCAGTTCACGGAAGGAACCCACGAAAACTTTCCAATAGAGAATCATTTTATCGGTCGCGGGAGAATATTTGCGACTATTTAAATAATAAGGAAATAACGAAAATAATTAATAAGGAAATAACGAAGACGAAATATCCTAAGCGGGGAAAAGTGATACCAATATTTGTGGCTTTCGTTATTGGATTAAGCTGTAAGTTTTACATCTATAAATAATAATCAATGTTATTTTATGTTTTAACATAAACTGTGTTTGTTGGCATATACAATATTTATTAATATAACATATTCTATCTATCTCACATTACTGTAGAAGCGACTTATTTAAATAATCCTTTAATTACTTAGTAAATAGTTAGACTCGTATTCCATCTGTATCTCTACAGACACAAAAACAGATTGACTTTGTGTGTTTGTGTGTTTAAGTTCCATTTTCACTTCAGGAAAGCAACTGAGAAATATAACTAACCTACAAAAGCCAGTATATAATCGCTAAATAAAGCACTGAATAAAACGACTAGTTTTAATATTGAAATAGACTTTCTTTTAGATCTCTCAAACCAGCCGTTTGACTAAAAGCAAACTTCAGTAACTAGCGTTGGAACTAACAAAGATATATTCACTGTTTTATGGAGCACGTCCTAATTTGATTAAGATGTATGCCGAAGCCAGAATATGTATTCTTGAATCTTGTTACTTTAGTGTTTCTGTGCTAAGCCAAAATATTATATATACTATGTATAAACACAATTTCATTGCCTATATATTTACCTTTTACAGCTAACACACGTACCCATTTTTTATAGAAAGAACAAATATTCTGAATGTTCTTTTGTTTGTGGACTGATCTCATTGATTGACTCTTAAGAACAATTTTTGTATTTACACCCAGAATTGAGTTCTTTGTCCTTATACTATAAACTAATATTGTATGACCCTAATCCGAAATTTAGTTTATTGTAATAACTAAATAAAGCATTACGAATTTCACGTAAATGCCTATAATTTAGTTTCACATTCGACCAATTGCGTAACTGAATTTGCGTCATTAACGATGAATTAACGCTGATCACTTTTATTAAAATTGATTACGAAGTCATTTTCATATTGAGAATGCAAAATGTCTATTGCTCTCGAATATAATGACTGCGGGGACGTTTTTAATGATATGAATTACGCATGAGGCCAAAAAATCCAAAAAGTAGGGAACTGTCTGCTGGCTTAATAAATCTAACCTGTACCTCTACCATGAGTTTGAAAAGTTATTATTGAATCTTAGAGTTAGATTCAGAATCAAGACAGCGTTATTTATGCATGACTCCGGTATGTCACATCCTATATTAATCTTAAATATATATAATTGTAACAAACATTTTTTTTTTGAGTTTTCTTATGAAACGATTTGAGTTAGAAGGCCCGGTACGGAAATTTTATGAGGAGTAAAATCAAGTGTAACACGAAAAGTTGAGGCGTTATGTAGAAAGAGACAAATGGATTGAACGTGTAAAAGAATGAGATGGAATACATTACACAGACTTTTCTATTTTGAATTCACGTTTTGACAGCCACGTTACAACATTGTCAGTGTTGACAGGTGTAAAAAATAAAAGTAGATTGTCTAGCGTGCCATAGAGTTTTGTCAATAGTAATGGTCAGTGAAATTAAAACTAAAAAGTTTGTTCATTCTTATTCTTACTATAAAGGTAACTTTGGTCACAGAAAGAAAATCCTATTTGGGCATAGATGATGTAGGTACGTTTTATTACTACTACAAACATTTATATTATAAAAACATATATTCTTACGATGAAAATATGGTCGACAGCCACAGAACATTATGGCCATTTTATCGTTCGTAAGGAGTAAACTCCAATCGTGCGTCGTAGCTGACACACACACACTTTTTGAAGTTATACATCTTTAGGCGCGTTATGAAAAATTTATGAGAGTGAAATTTTACGATGCGGGCGCACCGTGACCCAAAATTCAGTATGGGCGCCGAAAAAAGAAATAGAATATGCGTGACGTTTGACCATAATGACATTTGTAGTACCTTTTAAACAAATAAAGCAGTTTTAATTATTTTTTCAAAGAAATTTAGCAATGCTTTTTCACATAGACCTATTGTTACTTAGTTAAAAGGTTATGAAACATACCTAGTTATTAAATTAAATTAATAATATAATAAAATAATAAATAATAATTGTTATTAATATTAATTAATATACTAAATATTAAATATTGTTAAATTATTAACGCTAAATATCTATTATTAGTTATTTAATATTTCAAAAAAAATAAAGAAAGCCAAAGAAGTATAACTTCTTACGCGCGTACATAAGTACACGCACCATTTTTTTTTATTCTACAATCAATCATTATTACAAAATAAACTAAAAGAAAAAACTTTAATCCGGTTAAAAAGTTTTTTTTAAATGTATAAAGGTTATGTCAATAAAAGACAATACTATGTGCAAAATAAATTAAATTTTAATTTAATAAAGCGACTGCAGACATAGAATGAACAAAAAACATAAAACATAATATATTTGTGTGTTTTAGTGTTATATTACTACCGGGGCAGTTTCACTATAGAAAAGGTCGAAAATATACTGACACAAGCCCAGCTACTATCATGTAAGTATGTTACATTAGGTTATTTCGTTAAAATGCTGACGTCTCTCGGATAAAGGCAAATGAATATTATATGTACCTAAATCTTCGGCTACACAAAGGGCAAATCTCCATTAGGATAATGCAATAAGGTTTTGCTAGTCTACCGGCGAAGGGCTGTCTTTGCTTGAAGATATTAATTCTATAATATGTTATGGAACTAGAGCTGCGTGGTACAAGTCATTACCCTCAATTTTTCAGTTTCCCAACAAGTGTCAGTAAATGAAGAGTGCTGTTACAGAATGCAACGTTTGACGATAAAATTAATACATATGGAAAATTTACTAAGGTAAATTATTAAGTTTGAATTTTTTATATAACAATAAAATAGAATATGTTTATGAATGGATGAATATGATCTCCATATAATTAAAATATATTAAGTCTATTTAAAAAAACAGTTGTGCTTCAATCTTTCAGGCCTGTGATTGTTGTATCTGGTTTGTGATATTTTTTCTATTTAAAGCATGCAGGTGATCAGCCTTCCGTGATTGACACATGCCGTTGAATTTTTTTGGGTCTAAAGCAATGCCGGTTTCCTCGCGTTGTTTTACTTCACTATACGAGGGGTGTTAAAAACACATAGCCAGAAAGTCTATTAGTGTTCAGCCGGAGTCGGACACTGAAGCAACTAGGCCACTGATCTATCTAGTATAATAGAGTAATAAAACCTATTTGCATCTAAATTGTAGGAAAAGCGTTGATATATACGATAAATATTAGTAATATTCTTGTTTTAATCAGAAAAAATTGGTTTCTAAATAACGAAGTTTTAGAGTAATTAACGAAGGCGTTTAAAAACTACTCTAAAAAGAAAGAACGTTGTTTATAATATATATCTACAGTTATTCCCCAAAAGATATCGATCTAATGACAATAGAAATCTTATTGAACATCGAATTGTCAAACGATGACTGTTTATTTTATTTTAAGTTAAACATTTGTACCGCTTTCACATTTCAATTATCATGGTTAAAATTACTGAATTCCCAGAAGGTCAAAGTCACTGTTAGTAATCATTGCGGAGTCTTGATGTTCATAAAGTTAATTTTTGTTCAAATACTTTGGTGATATTAAATAAGAATAACTAGAATATTGAATTTTCTTCTCTATTGTTAACGCAAGGCGTGACTTTCATATGTATAACCCAATCGGACAGATTATTTCATTTAAAAATTCAAAAATCATTTATTCACGTAGGTAACACAATGTACACTTGTGATTCGTCATTAAACGTTTAGCCCAAAATTAACGTTTAGCCCATAATCAATGTCAAAAATGGAATAAATATAAGTAAAACTCGACGAATCGTAGACCAGGCTTATCGCCTACTTGCTTCCAAATTATCTATAAAAGGACGCTAAAATGTGAATGGACTTCTGTTAGGAGACTTCAAACATTCATACACAACAGATAGACTCTTAATTCATATTATTATTTGTCGGTCTGTAGTTGTCTATAAGAATCTACCCTAGTATTCATAATAGAGTATGCATAGCAAACGAGTACGTATTGTCGAAAGACTTTAACCTGCGCCATGGGCGAAAAGTTAAAAAAACAAGAGTACTCGCTGATATAATATTTATCAACATTAACAGGACCACACAACGAATGCGAAGGACAATGATATCACAAAACTACGGAACAGGTACAACTACTTTAATATTAACTAACTGTAGTTTAACTTCCGTTTATCATTTTGTTAATATGAAATTTTTAACAAGTGAGGTGTTAAGTACGTAAATTTTTAGTTTGTATTTTATATGCTCCTTGCGATTATGTTCCTGGATTCTATTTTCGGCAAAACCAGTGATATTAGGCGCTTTGATGAGTCTATGCCTTACAGGTTAAAAGAAGTAATAAATGAAATATAAATCCTTCTTGCATGTTATTCGACTAAATTATTTTTTTATGCGTAAAGTATTAGGCATTATTATGAAAGTCAAAGTATTTATGTAACAAATATAATATGATGCGGAGTAGCATATTCTGCACCAAAAGGAAAATACCAGGAACTTACGACAAACAAATTATTTATAAATACCTACACATGCATACTTTACAGTTACTAAAGAAAATTTCCCCAGCGACGAACCTATACGAAATGTAAAGAAACATATGGTTACATATTTAGTCGTGTGAGAAGATTGTAGGCGAGCATCTAGGCACACATACTGATTAATTATGCAAAGATTCCTGTGCCTAGCTCACTTGAAGGGTCGCTCACTAGTTAGGGGTGAACTGAGTTTGAATGTTTGATATCTGGCCGCATTCCGAGCTGGCTCAAATCCAAGACCGCTTTGTTTATTTCTATTAGTCCTTTAAGACTACGAATTTAATGAACACTTCAGTGTTAGGCATTTTCGTTTAATTTTATAAATAGCTTCCTATTGAGTTATATGTACTTATATTTTATAATTAGCTTTTATACGAGGTTTTCTGACCTATAAAAAATATGTCAAGTTTTATGTAGTACATAATATAAGGCTGTCCGAAGCACAACGTCATTTTTATTTTTGTTTTGTGTAATTTTATATGCAGTATTTCCCTTTATATTATGTTACGAAATTCCTAAGCCATATTAAAAAATTAAAGTAAGTCTTCCAAGAATTGTTTGCTCTTATCTTGCCAACTTTTTAACGTATAAAAAAGTATTCGCATCAAAGTAGTACAAACACCTAAAAACTTTTAACTCAGCTGATTTTAACCACCATAAATCACAGCGACATTTCACCGAAAAAATGGTGAAAGCTAAAAATAACTGTCGACGAAAGTTGGAACCGCGGCGGGCTTGTTGAGCTAAAATACATTAATGCCGGGTCATTTTCAAAGTACACACATATATCTATTTCAACATTAAATATAATTATAATACTGCCGGCATTAACACACGCGGTGAAGGAAAACGTCGTGAGGAAACCGGCACGCCTTAGACCGAAAGAGTCGATAGCGTGTGTTAGGCACAGAAGGCTGATTACCTACTTGTCTATTAAAAAAAAAACGCTGAACTGAAAGAAACACGGAACAGGTACTGAGCCCCAGACCTAATAGGTTGTAGTTTTTTAAGTCGTCAACCTTGTCTAAATTGCATTTCATCTAATATTATTAAAACTGAGAATACTTATTTCTACTTCGTCTCTGCGAAGAAAGAAACTCTATGCGAGATATGTACCATCTCTGCTGTGTCTGGAATTGTCGCCCCCATAGGTTATCTAACGCATAGGTGCTCCATGATCCTAAAGTGTAGTAATAATTAAAATACCCAAAATTATGTGGTGATTTGTATCCTGAAGTTATATTCAAGGACACTTTTATAACAAAAAAGATGCCCTAGGTATAAAAATCACAAAAAAATAGGGGTATGTGTTTAAAGTTAATATTCTATGTATTCTGCTTGCTTGTTTAGTATAAATAATAAAAAAATTAATGTTCGTTTCGTGTACTTGCTTATGAGTACATATTGCCACCCCGCGGCCATAAATCTAACATTTTACGTGTCATTAGCGTGGATATTATAAAAGTGGATATATTCAACACAGCGTAAATAAATTTTTGTACGGAAAGCATAAGCACTGTGGTCGAGTTTACTACACGAATTTATTTCGAACCATGTATGTTTGCGCTTCCGTTTCCTTCCATACGGCCACGGACCGCTAGTTTTCTATACAAAATGCTTTCGTAATATACGAGTCTGTTTTATTTACTTTGACCAGTGTTGGCCTTGTGACTTGGGAGTCTCAGGAGTGACAGTCTCTTCCCTGAGGTCGTAGGTTCGATTCCCGGCTGTGCACCAATCGACTTTCCTTTTATGTGCGCATTTAACATTCGCTCGAGCGGTGAAGGAAAACATCGTGAGGAAACCGGCTTGTCTTCGACTCAAAAAGTCGAAGGCTTGTGTCAGGCACAGGAGTCTAATCACTTACTTACCTATTACATTGACAAATGATCATGAAACAGAAATATGAGACCCAGACCTAAAAGGGTTGTAGCGCCACTGATTTGTTTATTTTTTATTTATTTCACTTATATCGTTGAACAGAAAACAACGCATTGGAATACATGGTCGGTGCACAGGCTGTAAAGGGCAGCAGCACTATAGAGTGGGGTGGGAGAGTTGCTCTCTGGGGTGTCATACCGCTGTGGCGCGCCGCACCGCCGCCCGACACTATACTGGCTTTGAGGAAACCAACGCCATCTGATTGTTGGCCTTTTAGGTACGTTTTATACGAATGCTTTGGATTATATTCAGTAATTGAAATAATTCCACCCGTTCAAGATAAGAATCCATTTCTTATACCTTATGTTTTAAATAGCATTCGACATAGAATTGTGCTTATTGTTGTTTTTTTATTATTACCTACGAATATCACCCCAATAATGTGATCGATTTGTCTGCTCGTAATGAATAGAACGTCCCATAAAATTCAAAATGTTTTGGTAAAATTTATATTGTATAACGAAAAGCTGTAAAAACTTATATCCACGCAATTTAATTGCTTGGTTATTTAATTTATAGCATAGGTAATCTTATTAATTTATACTCAAACATAGCGCTAACATACCTAAAGCTTATGAAAAATTTGTTAGTATAAATATAAAAACTACTACGTAAAATATAAATAGAAAATTCCACCATCTGATCAACTAGACAATTTTTCTTCACGGCACAATTACACAATTTAGATCCTTGACATACCAAATCCAAATCTTGCAATTTCCTCGTGCACTTGACGGATCTGTATTTAGTTGAGTGGAAAATGAGATCTTACAAAAGTGTCTCCATTAAGACCGTAAATGAGACGTGAAATTGATGTCATCGAATTAACATTTCGTCTGAGCGTTTGTTCCTATTAACAATTCCGCAAAATGTTATATTAGAACAGGGTTTGTTTTACGCCGGTTTTCTATATCAGTTATGAAATGCAAGTCGGCGATTTTTTTGCAATTATGAGCCGCGTTAAATTATAGAAGCGCAATATAATTTAGACACTCAATTATTGTTACATACAGAATCTTCAGATGTATATTGTAACATAGAGTTAATTTACGATTGTGTAAAGATAATTTTAAAAAAGCCTATAAAAAACTGGAGGGAGGGGCGGGGATTAAATTACGCGTTATTGTTAATATTTTTTTCGACTTACACCACATAATAGCAACTAAAGAGTCACTAGGTGGTCACGAAACATTTTACTATACTTGGGTACAGTACTGTACTTTGGTACTGAAAAGCGTTACAGCGACTTACATGGGGGGGGGCGTCAATAATCTCCAAAAAATGCGTTCCGTAATACTTGAACGCTCCCTTATAAAAAGTTAATGCATTAAATTAATATAAAACTTCTTAATTTATTAACATCAGCATAATAATATGCTAAAGCAAAGTAGAAATAAAGTATCTTATAATTTATTATTACAGTGGATCGACTGGCGAAGTTATAATAGAGGTTCCTCAATACGCTCAAGTGCACAGTATAAGTGTCGAACACATAAGACCAGACACAGCGCAAAGTGCACCGAAGGACTTTATAGTTTACGTAAGTTTTATTTGCTGAACATTCGCAGAGTTAATGTAAAAATTATAATTTTATGTTACGTACTCAGCACGATTAAAAATATTTTTTATTTTATAAATCAGAAAGTTAATTCATTTATAAGTATATGATTCTTGAACTTTGCGCCTTGCGTAAGAATCTACATAATACTTTAAGATTAATCTGTTTCATATAACATTTAGATTTGTGTCAGAAAATGTACGCTACTTTTTCAAGGTTTTACTTCAGTCTTCCATTATAGGATGTTGTCTCGTTTTTTTACTTAGTAGCTTTAATGATAAGGATACATTAAATGCGATTTATGAATAGGAGGTAAGTAATTAAGAATGCCATGAATATACTGTTTGAATAAAAAGTAGTTTTTCCTTCACTGATGATTCTTTTCAGGGAATCCTAGAAAACGGTACCTGGACAAAAGCGACAGACGGAACATACCGGTATAATAAGCCCGCGAAACAATACTATTCATTAGACAATAGCGCTCCCTTAAAACGCATTGTTTTCAGAGTTTTGTCCAACCATGGCAATCAACAATATACTTGTGTTTACAGAGTTCATCTCTATAGCGATTCAAACACTTGATTTTTAATTAAATAAAGTATAATATTTAATAACAATTTTCATTTCCATTATTAAAATATATATGAAATTTTAATATTATTTCCCACCGCTATTAATTTAAGAAGTAATTTTTATGCTTACATCTGTAGTGCTTATATTTAAAAAAAAAAAGTTTTGTTCATAGTTCAGCAAAATGAGTTACCAACGTAGGTATAGAATAGCAGCAGTCATCCAGCAGCGTAGTATTGGTTATTGGAGATAAGTTTAAAAAAAACGTGTAACTAACCAGGGATGGGAATTAACGTCAGATGAAAGCGTGCATCTGATTATGAATGGACCAAAGGTTCATCAGATATTTTACGCGTGTCAAGTCAAATTCTTATTACATTCATAAGTACCACGAAATATAAATATCTAAAATCACAAGTACTGGGATCTTCATCGTAATAAAACTAGAATGTGACCAACATTCTTCATTATTATCCTTACAGTTTAAAACTTACATTCTAAAAAAGTTTAATAGGTATGAAGCAAATAACAAAGATTTAGTTTTTCAAATTTTTAATTTGTAAACACAATGTTTACGACGCGGCCCATCCTTGGGCAGAGCCTCCCCATGATGGAGCAGGCGCAGCCACCACAGGCGCGGCGGTGGTACCCAACTCTTCTTGTACCTGTAAAATAATTTTATTTAAAAATATTGTTGTTGCTAAATGAATAAAATGTGTAAATGATGATAACATCTTCCTACAAGTTTTCTTTATAAATATATAAACCAACTTTAAATAAAACTATCAACATTATTTACCCAGATACAAATATTTACATAAACGCGTGAATATGCATCACAAAAGCTACTGAACCACTTTTGATGAAACTTTTACTGTTCCCTAAGTTGAAATATATACCCAATTTTAATCAGATTAAATGTGAACATGCTCGGAAGCCTAGTGATAAGGTATGTCTTAGTTGTCTCATAGAATAGCAATAGATGCAATAAATACCTGAGCAGCCCAATCGTCTTGAGCAGCCGGTGTGCCAAAAGCTGGCGCAGCAACTGGAGCAGACTCCTCAGCCCACGAAGTGACTGGTTCAGGCTCGATCCAGTCTTCATGCACCGGGGGCGGGACCTCTGGCTTGACAGCAACGACAGCCTGAAATGAAAATGTTTTTTTTAGGAACAAACTTATGATAATTTAAAAATACTAAAATAAAGAAAATGGTAAGATTAAGTTTTATGTGCAAAGAATGTATTTAACTTTTCATGTTGTTTCACATTTAGAAAATTGACTATAATAGAGGTCCCTATGCCAATTTAGTCACTGAGACCACTGGCAATGTACATTCATTTTGTGTAGTGCAAAGTCTGGAGCAGTGACACAAAGACACACACGCTTTATGCTTCAGAATTCTCAAGTGGGATGAATGTTAGCACAGGTTGTTCTAACAACCAATTTAAGTTAATTTAATTTAAGCTTGGGACAACCATCCAAATTTTTCTTGGAAGGTTCGCACTCACTCCACTGGCTCTAACATTCCAGACCACTACGCAGTTAAAATTGACTATAAGTTACAAAAGATTCAAATACCTGTTCCTTTGCCTGTTGTTCTTCCTTCTCGCTCTCTTCTGGGTCACGGTAGAAGAAGAGGTCTACCACTACATCCCAGCGTTGGTCACGGGCGAGAACTCCACGAAGACGCAGGACCTCTCGGGCGAGCAGCCACCACATCAGACCAATAGAGTGGGATGACTGAAATATATTATAAATACATCTTAGAAGGTAGATGAAATTGGTCAAATTCGGATCTATTTTACAAAAATTTATTCCCATAAAAATAAAAAATTCTGTAATAAGAATTAAACTTATAATTTGTTTAATATATAAATAAGAATACATGTAAAGGCAATTAAGATATAACAAGTAGTGCTAAATTAATTTAGTTAGTCAATAAAATTAGCATCAGAGTGTAATCACAATTTTTTAATTATTTTATTAGTTATCCTTCATTATGGCATAATTAAGTAAAGTTAATAAAAATACCTTGGTGTTGCATGGGATAGCAATATCGACAAATCTCAGAGGTGAGTCTGTGTTGCACAGAGCAATAACGGGAATGTTGACATATGAAGCCTCAGTAATGGGTTGGTGGTCCTGTGCTGGATCAAGCACAATAAGAAGGCGGGGCTCCCTGAAGGCAGCTTGAATCTATAATAATAAATAAGCTATCAATAACACACTTTATTTAGCCGGGATTTAGTTTATTTTATAAAAATCAGATAACAGTATAATCATTCCTGCAAGTGCAGTCAGTGGTTCCTTAGTTAAAATTATCATCATGGAAAAAGTGGCTTATACGGATTCCTTCAAATTTTAAATAAATTTCCTATTTATGTTAGCACTACCCAACTCTAAATTTTAAACAATAATATTTAGCAGTTAGTCATATTACCAACCTCAATTATTGTGACACCTAGGTATATAAAAAATATTTGTTATAGTGGTTTTGGCATAATAAGGACTTGCTGAATAGCTTTCATTAAATTTATCTTGATCAGTTTGTTTGTTTATAAGTTCTAAAACAATATAAATGCTAAAAAATACAAGAAATTATGAAGTTAGTTTATTGTATTGATAAATTATATAGAGCCCAACTTAATGGCACAATAAAGATACTTAAAATGGCTATTTTCTTACCTGGTTAGTAAAAGCACCAGGTGTGAAACGTCCAGCAATAGGTGTAGCTCCAGTGTGTGCAGCAAACTTCAGTACTGCTCTCTGTCCAAATGGACGTGATGAGATAACGAATACATCAGCTGGGTTTTCAATCGCAACAACTGCTCTGGCCGCCAAAACCAACTTCTCCCACGTGCGACGTAAGTTAATTACGTGAGTGCCATCCGCACGACGCTTGTACACGTATGTTTCCATCTACAATAAAAATTTACATCATCAACAGATTGCGAGTCTAAAGTTCAGTTATTATGCTGTAATTTGGTCGTCAGTTGGGAGAATCGATCTACATAGATATTCAGATTTAAAATGGAACGGATTCACTTATCATCATATAGAACTTTTAGTTAATAAGTTTCGATATAAAGTTGAGGTTAAGTACCTGGAAGTGAACATTTTCAGACCCAAGGTGGGTTGTCGCTGCAAGCATTTTGGTTACATCTTCCTCGTTGAGGGCTAAGTTATCTAATCCTCCCGACATCGTTGCGTTTATTTGAGTAACGACTAAACCTGTAAAAATAAAAATAAGACGTGTTAGCCTGACTGTTATTAACCGGCCACACAAAGATACAAATGTCGAAATTCTAAAAAACTACGGCATGAATTAAATACTAACAACTCGTCCTTTATTGTATTTGGCATTTTTAGCACAAAATCGTTAAAGATTTACAAAATAACTTCAGATTTCGAAAAATACTCACGCGTATAATGCCACTGGGAGGCGATTGGATTTAAAAGAGTTGTCAAAGTACAGTTGAAAGATCACCTGTTCAAATATGACAATGACAAACACATAAAATAATGATACTGTCTCCTGTAGACAGTGACATAAAGATTTATCTAACCGAAGACAGTAAAAAAATGCGTTTTTATTATTTACGATCACTTTTAGTGAGGAAAACTTAAGAAAAAATTGTTAACAAATAATAATATATTCATATATTGACGACACTTTCTAAGGCCAGTTACTTTTATTTACTCTAAAACCATGAGTTTAACTTTATTCCATTCATTTTAATTTTAGATTAAATATAATTTACTACTTTCCTTATGGGATTTTTGAATTGGATTGAAGAAGTAGATTATCAACATATTAAATGGATTTAATAAGATAATTAGTTTAAAGTATTACCTCTGAAATTATATTTTGTAACTGTGGCTCTTTAGAACTGTTTTTCTTTTGGCAAATGGTAAGAAAAAGAGTAAAGATAGAAAATTACAATTAAATATTTTAGCATGTGGCAACATCAGTGTTAGAAAACTAATGTCTGTATTCTGTTCTGTAAGATCAGAATAAATTAATATTTGCAAAATTGGAACTTTTTGTGGATAATGACTGATTGTTTTAAGTAATCAATATATGCATAACTATTATTCTTCCGTTTTTGCTCCAGATACAGTCGTAAATTTGTGTACTTTGTGAGTTATTTTAGTAATCAGTGACATTAGAGTGAAGTGCCTAATTTGAACATGGAGGCTATAGCAAAACACGATTTCACTGCTACTGCGGATGATGAACTCAGTTTCAGGAAAAACCAGGTTCTCAAAGTAAGTTTTCTAATGAACAAAGTCTGGTAATTGCAGTTCGAATGTGTAGAGTAACGATACTCTTTCATAAATATTGCTTTTGCAGATACTTAATATGGAGGATGATATGAATTGGTATAGAGCTGAATTAGATGGAAAGGAGGGTCTCATTCCTAGTAATTACATTCAAATGAAAAATCACAGGTAAGCACAAGGTTACCTATTACACATTGCAAATAATAAATTTGCTTTTATAGTTCTCGAAAATTGTTCTGTAAAGATTTTGTTAGATATAACAATTGTTTCTTGAATAACATTTAACATGACACAATTTGTTTTTAGTTGGTACTATGGTAGGATAACAAGAGCAGACGCTGAAAAGCTTTTAGCAAATAAACCAGAAGGAGGATTCCTTATAAGGATTAGCCAATCAAGTCCTGGAGATTTTTCATTATCAGTGAAGTAAGTGGTATTATTCTATATTAATGTTATGTATAATTTATATAGGGATGTTGTATTACTATTATATCCTAAGTAAAACTCTTAACCAAAAAAATAGTTAAAACTAGTTAAAATAAAGCCTTTGAAGAATAATAATAAAAGTCTAAATAAAATTTAAATATGAGTAGTTTGCTCAATAAAAGTGCATAATAAATAGTAACCTTTTCGTTTAGAATGTTTTAAACTTTTTATAAACAATTTTTATATCTATAAACAAAGGTAGATTATAGACTTTATTGTATAATATAATATTAATATACTTTAGCTTGTCTAGAGAAAAAAATACCACCGTTCATATTTGAGCTGTTAAACAATTAACAACTGGAGTAAACTTACATTTATTATAAATATTTAGAAGACAAAACATGCTTTGTGAATGATACATATGATAGATATTGACTTCTTTTCTGTTGCTTTATAAATAGTGTACTTACTTTAAAATATACTGTTTATTGGTAAAGTAAGCTTCATCAATACATAACTAACATTGAGTATTTGGTTATCAGTTTTCACTTGTCATATGAATATAATAAAATTATTTTTTCTCCAAAAGGTAATAAAAATTTTGTCTTATTAAAAAAAAATAGATCTCTTAATATCTATAATGTTCTAGTCATTTATATATATATATTATTTTGATTTATTCATAGATGTTAAGAAATTAGTACCCAATATATGTGCATTCAAGTTATTCCTGTTCAAACAATGACTGGTTCATCGTAGGCCGGTATTTTAAACTTAGATATTTAAGCTCAAGATATTAATTAGCTCAGGATATCGTTTTTGTGATAAATTTTCAGTATTAGAGATTAAACACATCAAATCTAAATTTTTCTTCTAAACATGTAAAGAGAGCTTCTTAAAATAATTTATATTTTTCAAACAGTTATATAGTTATGTAGTATATTTTGTCATACCTTCAGATAGAATCTAATATGGCAATAACCTAGTTTATGGATATCTTTATCTTACCATTATATGAATTAAATGAATGGAGCATGGGGTCCTGTTTTACTATTTCTTTCCTTGTCAGAAAGTTTCCAAAGGACTTGTTGAATGTTTCCACATAAGAATAGACTTTTAGGCCTTCGAAAGGGAAACTATTATTGTATACAGTACTTCATGTTAAATGCAAATAAATCAAGCAATTATCAATTAATAGCAAAACATGTTCTATGAGATAAAATATACTTCGTAACTACATAAATTTATGGAAACACCAACACCCTTAATAGTGACTGTAAGTAGTGTTGTTGGACTCTTTCTTATGTTCATTTTATTTCTTAGATACTGAGTAATTTAGGTCAGACTTAAAATACTTATTAGGTTTAAAATAGTTTAGATTGCAATGTCCATTGATGTTTCCAGATTCGGAAAGAATGCACCTAACTATTATATAAAGTAAATATACTTAATGTATACTATTAAACTATCCTTTAAGAGTTAATATTACTGTAATTTAGTTAAATGTACCGTCGTAGTTCATTGTAGACGGAACGTATGTGTGACGATCGTTAATGTATATAAAATTGATTTCATACGTAGTGTATATGACGTGTGCTGTGTAATCAACCTTCTTTTTACCCATACGTGCGTCAAGTCTGCAATCAATTCCGTTCGGAGTTAAATTGGTAAATAAAAAAATGACTAGCGCCTCGACGTGAGTCATATTCTCGACTTCAAAACGTCGCATAAACAAACTATTTGAACCACATTCCAGTAGATAATTAATTCTATATATTTAGGCATATTTCTGGGAATTTGAATGTGAAGTGTAAATCTGTTACTATATATTATTTTTACTTGGTGTCTTTGGAAGAAAGCGGCAGGTTAGAAATTGGTTTGAAGCAATCGTCAATGATGTGGCAGTCTCTCGCTAAACACGACTGTCGAGTAGAATAAATAATGTAAAGAATTAGCGTATATATCCGTTTAAAAATTTACGTATGTAACTACGTTGGTGCGTAAATCAAAGATAATATAACAAAGTTCAAATAAATAATTATCAATTAAAATATTATTCGTTTCGTGTAATCAGGACTAATGTATATTAATAGTAGTAAATTTAAATTTCGAACACTTAACTCGGAAATGTGATTATAACATACGCTGTAGTCTAAATCATACTTTACAAATGACTCTCATAAACATTAAGAAAACCTTAAATTAGAGAAAGTTCTCAAAGTCGTATCACTTTTTGTTGCTCTTCAAGATATTATGTTGAAAATGATTCTATGTTTTATTTTCCGTTTAAATATGTATAAGCGAGACTTCTATGATAAATTCCCATTGTTTGGCGTCTTAACCCCTCAGTCTAAAAATATTACCTCTCTATCTGCAGCATAGCATGAAAATTTATGTTTTAATCAATGTTAATTCTGTATAAAAAAATAAATCTGTACTAATATTATAAAGGGGGAAGATTAGTATTTTTGTATGTTTCGAACACATAAATTCATAAACTACTGGACAGATTTTTAAATTTATTTGACCATTGCAATGCTACATTCTCCCTGAGTACTTTATATCAATATTTATTTCTAAATTTAAAAAATAGTCCTGCCATACGAAGCCTGAATAGTATGCTATAGTAAATGAAATGAATTTGATAGCAATATTTATTTATCGTCGCAATTTACAAGAGTTTACAACATTTTCTCTTACTTATATAGTTAGATAGGTTTTTCGTACGATTTCCTAGCGTTGAAACTTGTTCGGTATCGTAAAGTATGAATCAGCTCAACCTGAAACCAGTTCTCATCTATCGGTGATTCATATTTCTTATATTTTGGGGCCTTCGTGATTAATGTATTTAATTAAAATTTGCTCAACTGTCACAAACTATGAAGGAGCAAGGTTTGAATAGAGATTTTTTAATTAGTAACGATCCGTTGATAAACCCATATCAACATAACACCTATATAATATGGTTTATAGTTTTTTAATATGTATATATGCACTGATAATTCATTAATTATACTTTAAACCAGCCCTGCGATTCTGTAACTCACTTTTCGAAAAGGTGGGAGCTTGTAGTTTATTGTTTATCAGAATGCCAAATCATAAAATGACTGGTTCACGACTGATTTGAGAGCGACCGCCGATGCGAAAACCGCTGTGTGAGTTCGAAAAGTGAGTTACAGAATCGCAGGGCAGAAACTTTTTTCATATACATATGTATTTTATATGAAGGAATTATAGAAACAGTTAATATTTTTTGATTTTGACTGTACGTCGACATTGCGTTTATGAACACATTTTTGTTTGGGTTTCATTACTATTGTTAAAGCTTTATTGATGAATCCTTACAATAATCGTTTAGTTTACATTAATATAAGTATTAGTTATGATGTAAAAATAAGTAGTTAGATGTAAAAATTAAGATTCTAGTATTTGTATGGTCCCTTTTAGAGTAAAAGTGTGCCTCCATATTGTTTCTCTATTATGTTAAATAATAAACCGCACCGGTTTTCCAAGTTCAATAAACGAACTATGTAAAATTAAAATGCGAATATGGTACTATGACGGCCTGTATCAACGGTATATAAAAATAGTGTAATAATGTAAATAATGAGGAACTAACCACAACAAATAGCCTGATGGTTGATATTAAATTTTATAGAGTAGCGATATAAAAATTATTTACTAGATTATTTTAATACCAGTAATTACAAAATACTAAACAAGCTGGTTTTTTTATGTAGGCGCAGATTACCCGATTAGCTTAGCTTGTATGACCGCTGAACTAACATTTTGATTGTCTTGAAGGAACTGCTCAAGTAAGACCGTTCTTTCACTTTCATTTACTTTTATTTTCCTATTTGGTGATGTACAAGTGTTTATTATTAACTTAATCAATATGTAATACCAACGGTCCATCGAAGAACTGAACCAACTTTACTTGACCTCTATCAAGAACATAATCAATAATTTCTATTAAAACAAAATATTGTGTTTCCCGGAGCTATATCTAGAACTTCTGAAAAATTACTTACGAATCGCGTAGGAGACTGCCCTACCTTAATTTGCTTATCATTGTTTGCCTATATTCTAGTCTCCATAAACCTCAAATTGTTATTAAATATTTGTCTAAACTCTCGTGTCACGAAAATAATGTTAATAAATAAACTAGCAAAAATATTACTTATTATATAACCGTCTACAGCAGTACAATAGAAGTTTATATTTAAATAAAACTTTATTTGCTAATTAATGCATTTTTTTAAAACTCAACCTTTTGAGTGCTTTTCAAGTAGTCGTCCGCGAGAGAAGTCTCTCGAAAAATTGTATTTTTTCGTAAATAATCAAATTAATTCGCGCTTTTATCCCCTTAAGAAGATTATATCGTATTGTATAAAATAGTGTAGTACTCGTATTTTATTATAATATTTAAGGTAGGTTTACCTTTATTTTGGATATCCGAGATGGAAATGCCTGTGCCCGCAAGTAGTAGGGTATGTGAGACCAGACAAGAGTCTGAGCCGCATTAGAGAGGCTCCGGGGTAGTTCCCATATTCTACCGGGGCCCGAAAAAGATACCTGGCTAAAATGAGATTTTTTTATTATGATCCGTTGAGCGACAGAGAAATTCTTTCCTAGATGAAATCCATTATAATTTTACAAGAAGTGAAGAACCTTTCGTTTTCATTTTGAATGTTCTTCGATCGTTGGTCTTTATGAATGGTCTTCAGCCTCAGAAATGCATTGATGAACAACTGGGGTTTGAACGCTTTACCTCACGATTTGCTACTTGACTAACACTTCTCTTGTTAGGTTTAGACTTAATTTATAGTTATATTAATAAAACGTTATCCCGTCCATTAATTACGTTGTACAAGGCAACGCAGCGGGTTATTATTGATCTTAATCTAATATAGTTAACGGAAGTTGTATGTGTTTATTATCAATCGTACTAAAGCTATTAAGACGTATTAAACCTCTAGGAATTATGTTCGTATTCAAAACCCAAATTAAGACAAATATTCCATATGAAAATTGTAATGTAATCTTTTACATTTTATTTTGTTTCGTATTATAAGTATTAAATAGTTAGTGTGATGTCAAGTTGACGTAATGATCCTAGTAGTTTTACGAATATACATGAGGAATTACGTGGTAATAAAACTAATTCGATTTCTCCATATGAAAATTGTAATGTAATCTTTTGCATTTTATTTTGTTTCATATTATAAGTATTTTTTAGTTAGTGTGCTGTCAAGTTGACGTAATGATCCTAGTAGTTTTACGAATATACATGAGGAATTACGTGGTAATAAAACTAATTCGATTTCTCCATATGAAAATTGTAATGTAATCTTTTGCATTTTATTTTGTTTCATATTATAAGTATTTTTTAGTTAGTGTGCTGTCAAGTTGACGTAATGATCCTAGTAGTTTTACGAATATACATGAGGAATTACGTGGTAATAAAACTAATTCGATTTCTCCATATGAAAATTGTAATGTAATCTTTTGCATTTTATTTTGTTTCGTATTAGAAGTTTCTAGTAGCCAGTAAGCAGGGAAGTTGACGTAATAATCCTAGTAGTTCTACGCATTTACATAAGGAATTACGACGTAAAAAACTTATTCGGTTTCTATGAAAATGATAGATTAACGGGGGCTTTATTTCTAGTAAAATAAAAATTTAATTTATTGTGTGTTTATCAATCAGTTCAAGAATTTATCATTAATTTTCATGTGATCAGTACTTGGATGTAACCGATGTACGTTTTTGAATAATAAAGTATGAAATAGTACATGGAATCACTAACATTAGCATTTCATTCAACTACCATTGTTTACTGCATTCCTGGTACGTCGCGCCACTCTCGCCTTAAAATATTTGCTAGAAGATATTCCTTAACTCTTCACGGAATTATTTAGTTTGGTATGAAAGTATTGCGTGCAAATAGTATTGAAAATGTAGTTTACTTTAAATTAGTTTCTTATCTGGCGTGTTGGCCTAAATATTGGCAACGTGTGTCATGTATAGTACGTATTACACACTTTATAGGAAATGACAAAGGACTGCAAAGGAAATAAGGAAGAAAGCTTTAGAACGTATTACAATATGTTACGATATTTAGAAATTTACTAGCGTAACATACAGCTTCCTTCCAAATATGAGATATACTGTATTTATATGACAATAATAAATCAATACAGAGACATTCCTGTATGTCTTTTCATTTGGTTTCATTAAAACAATAAAAATGTCATTTAGAAAGCTTAGGTTTCCTAGAAAAGCGGCGCCACTCACTAACGGCCGCCA
Source organism: Pieris melete (assembly GCA_963693345.1). Taxonomy (NCBI): domain Eukaryota; kingdom Metazoa; phylum Arthropoda; class Insecta; order Lepidoptera; family Pieridae; genus Pieris; species Pieris melete. Next base: position 2,800,499 of record CAVNZK010000040.1, on the reverse strand, counting down.
TTTTACGGTTGTTAATAACGGCCGTCTACTTTTTAACATAATGCAAAAAAAAACAATCATTTTCGCTCGTCCAAGTCACGTTTCCACTCATTGTATTAATTAAATATCGGCACCGCTACACGCGAAAAACGTTGGACTAATGTTTATCACCGCTATGACGGCCGCCATGCAAATAACAGCACCGCTATTTGACGTTACGGTGACACTCAACGTCCTCTAGAAAACCTACTCCGATTATAGACAACGTATGAGTGACGTCACCCAACGTTACATTACGGCCGTTAGATAACGGCACCACTTTTCTAGGAAACCTAAGCTTTAGTCAATTGGATTGTATTACTGCTGAACATACTTTATATTTTTTTAGTGTTTTATGAATTTTTAATGTAAGTACAATAAAGTAAAAATTGTTCGTGCCACAAACGCTAGAGGCGAAACGTATAAAAATCCTAATAAATATGTAACTGCAAACTATGACCGGTAATCTTTTTTTACAGATGTCCCGATGGTGTCCAACATTTCAAAGTACTAAGGGACGCGTCAAGCAAATTCTTCCTATGGGTCGTGAAGTTCAACTCGCTCAATGAATTAGTCGACTACCATCGCACCGCCTCAGTCAGCCGCCTGCAAGACGTTAAACTTAGAGATGTTGTGCCTGAAGAGGTATTTTTAAAATAATTTATATTAAATATTTGGTACTAAGAACAAGCGAACGTCCAATAAGTTTCTATAATTGTATTGACATTATTTTATCTCGTAATTTTTTATTACACATAAAAGGGATAAATCTCTCTTAATAGTTTATATAAAGTAATTAAATCTATTTAAAGTCGTACTATCAACGAGCTAATTGAAATAATGGAGATAATTTTATCTCGGGCCTACCGAGAACAAAAGTTGAACTATGACCCAGCTTAATACTCATTGTTCAGCTCGAAGCCAAAAACGTAATCTTTCGTTGTGTTAAAAGTTGTATGGTTATGGCGGATCCACACATGCCCGGCGGCCTGGCCGCCGGCCGTGCCGCCGGGCATGCCGCCGGGCATGCATTTTTTACCTGCGGCACGCAAGCAAGCGTAAATGCAAGGCGGTCTGTAAGCCGGCGGCAAACCCGGCGGCATAAGCCGGCGGCATGTGTGGATGCGCCATTACACTCTCACAACTGGTGTTGTTTAGACTAGACAAATTTTCGTGTTTGAATTGTAGACTTTGTAATAACCCGTCCAGGATGTATATTCACTATGTACATATAACTTCGCTCAGTAGATCCAGAAATTACCCCTTATTAAATTTACCTATTTATAGGTAATAGTATTATATATATTACCTACTAGCTGGCCTGGCGAACATCGTACCGCCTAACAGTCGATTCTTTATATGTAAAATACTTATTCTGCTATTCGGGACACCGGTCTAGCTAGTAAGATAAAAAAAAAGAAAATTGATAAGACAACAAATACATTATGTCAAAAAATAAAAATTTACCTTCCCGGAACCCCTCCACTTACACTTGAAATTTATGCTATGGTATTAAAGTTCAAATTGACTTTATGTATTATTACGAATATTTTGTATGGGAATATAGAAAAGTGTTGTTTTTAGACTTTTTCACTCAATTTTTTTTTAATTTTACTCCGTAAGAACCATCTTTGTACTTCAAGGTATATTATAAAAAAATCAGACAAATCGGTCAAGCCGTTTTCATGTTATGTCGTGACAACGGAAAACGGGTTTCATTTTTATATATATAGATTATACTAATATATTTAATATTAGTACAGATATATCTATACATACTATTATAAAGGCCGGCAACGCACCCACTAAAAATGGGTGTCTATGGGCTGCGAAGACTGCCCTTTTTGGTCGTCCTGCAAGCTCGTTTGCCCACCTATTATATATAAAAAAAAAGAAAAAAAACTACGTCTGCATATACTGTAATATAGTATAAGTGATATTATGAGGAGAGAGATAGTTTACGGTAAATATAAGTAAAAAGGGCCATTATTATTTTGACCAACATTACAAAATTTAAGAAGAATTAAATATAAAAAAATACAACATAAAAATATAAGGTGAATAACGTCTAACAAAGGTCGTCATAATAGCTAGTCTTCAGCATAGTTTATGATTGTTTCTTCGTAATGATTAACTTCAAACGCAAATTGACGTTTTTATAAAAACGATCGCTGTTTATCTATAGTAGTAAAAATACTAATTAATGTAATATGACGCGAATATATCGCTTTACTAGTCATTAGAAAATTGTGTTGAACTTTAATGAATTATTAACTAAAATATACGTGTTAAAGTAAGCTGTTTCATGTTTTGTAATTAACGAATTACAATATATCGCCAAGGAACAAAGATGAGATGTGACAAGTTCATGACCTTTGCAGGTGAATGACCTTTTAAATTTTATACTTGTTCTGCTAAACCATTTTACACGCAGCGAAATATTGTAAATAATAGATATGTTACAAGCTATATAAAAATCAATCATGGCTTTTGATATATTTTTAACGTTATTAAACGTTATAAAGTTTTTTTTTATAAATTACAAGTTCCATTAATATAGATCTAAAAAAAAAAAATTTTTAGTTTTTAGTCTATTGAATATTTAAAAATCATTGTTTTCCCACGAAAACAAATGTCAGAAATGTCTGAATGTCTTTAAAAATCAGATTACGATTAAAAATGCAAACAGAATATTTTTAATTTCATTAATATAAAAAAATTAAAAAGGACAGCCAATGTATACTACTATTTCGAAGGAATGACCTAAAACCTCATTCGACTTGATAATTTAAAGGAATCATTATAAATAAATCAAATTAGTCCCGAAGGCTATCGACAAAGTAAACTCTCAATTAATTTCGACAAACAGGGGAAAGTCCCATCAAGCGTACTGTTTTCATTAGTAATAGGGTTGTCAACATCAAATATTACAAATTACTTAACTCTCGATTTGAGGATAATGGAATATTTAAACTGTTCCAAATTGCTTTTTTTTTAATGTAATGGGAGGCAAACGGGCAGGAGGCTCACCTGATGTTAAGTGATACCACCGCCCATGGACACTCACAATGCCAGAAGGCTAGCAAAAGCGTTGCCGGCCTTTCAAGAATTGGTACGCTCTTTTCTTGAAGGACCCTAAGTCGAATTGGTTCGGAAATACTTCAGTGGGCAGCTGGTTCCACATAGAGGTGGTGCGCGGCAAAATCTGCCTTAGAAAACGCTCTGTTGTTGAACGACGGACGTCGAAGTGATACGGATCGTATTTTGTATTTTGCCTTGACGTCCGATGATGAAACTCAGCTGCAGGTATTAGACCGAACAACTCCTCCGAACACTCTCCATGGTAAATGCGGTAGAATATGCAGAGAGATCCCACATCTCTACGCAACGCCAAGAGATCAAGCCGCACGGAAAGTGACTTTAAAGTGAAGATAAGAGATATTGCGAGAGAAGTTTTCCAGTTAAAGTTAAAGTTCAAATTTAAATTTTTTGTTTAATTTTATTGAATATTCTTATTATTTGGGTTCCGCGGTTTTACTTACGTAAATTAGGTCGTGATTTTATAGCCTTCCTTGATATCTTGACTCCCCAACAAATAGTTTTTCAATTCCAACAGTTAAGCAAATTAATCTTTGAGGTTCTAGGTACTAAGATATGCTTATTTGAATGCCCATACTAGATAATTCGTGTTATTCGCATGTACAAAGCGTATCGCGTAATTAATTATTCATCAAAGACTAATTCCAAGTACAGAGTTCAAAGACCTACCTTATTTATCTATTTCGTGTTAATGTTAACTGTGTATAGGTTACGTAACTTTCAATAGTTAACAAGAAATTGTGGATAGATACGAAATATGAATATTTTGGTCCATGTGACAACCCTACATGACATATGGACGACTATTTGAAACTGTTTATCCGTAGCAACGGGTGTGTAAATAGTGCGGCGTGCGTGACCCTGATAACGTCACAGAAATAGATCGTATTGTATGCATATATCGAATTACCACCAGAGGCCCTAGCATTTATTATTATGTAACACAGTTGATTATATATTAAAATAATTGCTATCTTATTTCGTCATGTATTAAACAATGTAACAAAACCCAGTGGCGCTACAACCATTTAGGTCTGGTTCTCATATTTCTGTATCTGTTTCGTGATTTATTTTTCTTAATAGCCAGTAGTTGTCCGTTCTGTTTTTTCAGCGTGGCGCTCTCATTCTTGGGAAGGATCGTATCACATGCTGTACCAATGGAAATTTGTTTTCTATGAAGGCAATAAGCATTTGTTCCTATGGTAAATGCAAACATTGTTAGGAAATCTGCATGACTCAAACCCAAAAATCAATAACATAAAAAAAATAAACCTCCACAAAATATAAAAAGTGTAGAATGTTTAAATTAAGACTAAAATACCATCTCCTGAGTGATCCCAGTTCTCTACGTAAATGAAAGTTCGAGGATGAATTAGCGAAGTAGACTTGAAGCTCTTCAATTACCCACGACGTGATAAATTGTATCTTTAGTATATAAGTTCTCATGTAGTGACTATTGTCTGTTATGAGAATGTATTTCAAACTAAATAACCGAAGAAACATTTTGAGTTAAAAAAAAATGTTTATTAAAGAATTTAAGATACAGGTATCACTTATTCCACGTCATTAAATTTGAATCGGTTGACACCCCTACTAATCGGCAAATAAGCCAGAGGGTGTAGGCCGAGAAAAAAAGCCGGCGTTAAAAACTCTCGGAACTCTTTTAAAATAGCAAATCATCAAACAACACTTATTTTAAAACAAATATCGCTAATTAATTAAAAGTAGCCTGTCTAACTCTAGCACTAGTCCCAGGCCCTTTTATCAACTAGATAATCGTTAACTTTATAGTAAGCCTTTTTAAACAGCTTTTCTTTAATATATTTCTTAAATTTATTAAAAGGCAGAGATAAAAGAGCCTCTGGGATTTTATTAAAGAAGAGTATCCCTTTTCCCAAATTAAAAAAGGAATAACTAACTTTAGATAGTCTAGTACGGGGAAATTGCAGCCTGCGTTTGTTCCGAGTATTAACATTGTGCGTATGTTCTATTCTAGTAAACTTATCACTATTTTTGTATACATACATAATATTTTCATAAATATATTGCGAGGGAAAGGTTATTCAAAAGGACAAAGGACTTCTAATGTTGTATAATAATAATACATATTATAATAACGAGAAAAGAAAGTATGTATACAAACATACATATGTATTTACTAGCGGACGAGTGGGCGAACATGACAACGCTCACCTACTTATGTCGTCGAATCAAGGGTACCCCACGGGGGGGGGGCTTTGAATTGCCGTCGGATGCTATAATTATTACAAACAAAACATAGTATTGTCTCCATTTTTGTTGTTATTAAAGAAGTCTTTGAAATTACTCCAAACGAGTATCATTACATAGCTAAGTAAAGTGTTTATATTCGTTTTAGTTAAAACAATTTTTAATATAGAATAAATTTAAAATCTCGTGTTACATTGAAATTTAATGTAACTATTTAATTATTTTTGGTTGTAGCATGATAACACCTGTATGTAAGCTATTTTTAGCAACGTTCGAAATCTGTGATCTATCGAGAAGTACATTTATTACGTTATACAAAATTTCTTAGTGCTCTCACTAATTTGGTTGTCTAACGTACGAATTTTGTAAATTAAGATTAATTTAAATTTCCGAAACGCGTTATTCAACATAAAAATGCGTCTAAAACCTTTACAAGGTTACATAAATCACATTTTTTTGTTATAAAATGCGTATTGCGGCTTCCATGATAATTTTAAAGCATAAAAACTTATTAATACTAAAATATGTAACGTAATTATGTCTTTTGTATTTATTGTTTAGTGAGGTCGTAAGTTCGAACCCTGGCTTTGCACAATGATGCATATACCAAGGGTCTATGTGCGTAATTAACACTGGCTTGTTGAAGGAAAACATCGTGAGAAAATCCCTACCCAAAACGTCGACGGCGTGTCAGGCACAGAAGGCCTGTCTAATAGAAAAAAAAAATATTGGTTGTTTGTAAAGTAGGTTTACGATCGAGATGTTTACGTGATAACGTCTTATTGGTGATATAAGTTTTTGGGAAGTAAGGAATTAATGAAGATAACAATTTTTTCAAATTTTAAATTACATCTATCGTTTTATTCACACTTTTGATGATAAATTTCGGGTGTAAAATGACTAGTTTACTTATTCGACTATGATATACATTTTTCTTACAAAACTTAACCGCACGAGAAAATCTCCATTCGTTTGTATGCCGCTAGAGTGAGATGAGACGGGAGATCGGTCCGTCTCTCTCTCGTTATACCTGCGATCGCGCTCGTGAGGTTTTGGTGTGACACAAGTTTCTGAACATGTCACCCGACTATGTATGCCGCTAGAGTGAGATGAGACGGGAGATCGGTCCGTCTCTCTCTCGTTATACCTGCGATCGCGCTCGTGAGGTTTTGGTGTGACACAAGTTTCTGAACATGTCACCCGACTAAAACGATTTTAAAGACGTTATCACGTCAAAAAAACAAATGATCACGAAACAGATACCGATATCTAAGGCTAGGCCTTAAAACTACTGAAGAGCCACTCAATCAGATACTAAAAAATGTTTCAGATGCTGGTACAGGCGCTGTACGACTTCACACCGCAAGAGGCTGGCGAGCTGGAGTTCAGACGGGGCGATGTCATCACTGTACTTGACCGCTCAGACCAGCACTGGTGGCAGGTAAGAACTTATGCCCCTTAACCCTATAATAATAAACTATGCAAGTGTATTTTAAGTTTTCCGAAATAAACCCGATATAGTAAATTATCTGACGACTCATTGGTCTAGTGGTTAGTACCCCTGACTGCGAATCCACGGGTCCCGGGTTCGATCCCCGGCTGAGACTAACATCGATGTGATGAGCATTTAGTGTTGTGCTTAGGTCTTGGGCGTTTAAATATGTATTAATATGTCTATCTATCTATAATATGTATGTATATCCGTTGCCTAGTACCCATAACACAAGCTTCACCAGCTTAGCATGGGACTAGGTCAATTGGTGTGAATTGTCTTAAAAAAAAAATAACTCCATTTGAGATAACAAATAAAATATTGAAAATTGTACCAACCTGGCACATAATACATTTGTCTCAGCAAAAGCATTTTATTTGATTTTTTTTTAATTTCAGGGCGAGATTGCCCACCGGCGCGGTCTTTTCCCAGCGTCGTACGTGACGGCATATCACTCATAGCTTCCAGAGCAACGCACGCTCCGCCTCCCTATACCCATTATGCTCGCGCCACCTTCGCTCTAAACATTTGAAATTGCAGATCCCGCAAACGATAGTAAAATCGCACGACATACATGGTCCATACAAACAAATACAATCGCGGTTGACTGCGGTTTTAAATTTTATCGCTTGCGGGAAAATTGCATCATCCTTCACACTAAAAGTGCATGCCGTCTTTTTCTAGCATTACCTGCTAGAAAGAGACGTGTATAATATCCTATTACGGAAATATCCACCAACGAAGCGTCACTGCAGCTTTTATATTTTAACGGATTTTAAATGTAATTTCTATATCTAATTATGCGATATAAGTTTATTATTGACATTTTAAACGATTATTAAAGGAAATAATTTTGGTAGTTTCAATTGTGACGCTTCGATAGTACAAGGTAGCTTGTATGTCCTTTCATAATTCTTTATGCAGAGACAAGCAACTGATTGTAATTTATTAACCGGAAATTGCTAGTTCTGGAGTGCATAATTTCACTCCCTAAAATTTAAACGATTTGTATAAATATACAAATGAATAACTAGCAAGGTTAAATAATACTAAAAGTTACCTAAAGTATATTTTGTTTAGTTTTATTTAAAGCACTTATCGGAGTATATTGCATTTGAATTAAAAGCTCTAAATCTATTTGATAAAGTATATATTTTAACAAGTTTTTATCATCAAACACAGGCAGATACGTTCGATCAGTTGCTTGTACCCATCACATCTTGCTAATATAAACCCCATTGAATCAATCTTTATATTTACACAATGGTCCTTCGAGCCGGATTGCACGATATGAGAAAAATCGATAGGCCAAGTGAAAATAAAAAGATTGATTACCCATACATGTCAATACATTATCATCAACATTCTTATCATCTAAATCACCAAGCGAGTCTTCGAGGCGGAGGACGTTGTGGAAATATATAAAAATGGCGTTGAAACCCAATTCTGGGGCTGTGTGATTGGCGAATGACAACGTGGACACTAGAAATACACACGGACGTAAATTTTAATATTGCTATTAGCTTATTTGTATTAAAAATGTATATTAAAGAAGATACAATAAGGCCTCAGGATTTGTGTGTATCTCTAGTGCTATGGCATGTGCGTTAGATTAATGTTATGGGAAAGTAACTCGCTCCTACAAAGATTGAAGCGTTTTAATTGGACGTCGAGCCAAATTCTTCAATATTTATCATAATATTGTACATTTAAGTCTATTTATAGTCAGACACGAACATTTGACTTTGTCTCTTTTCAACAGAGCGTTAACTCAATTTGAGAGAAAGAGACGGTTAGTAGAAATTAATAAATAAAAATAGTGAGCGAGGATAATGAAAGACATGGTAAAGGTTAAAGTGATATCCATTTTGATGAATATTTAAGTTTTTGGCTATGGAAGGAATTTTAAGAAAATTTTCAATTATAAGTTCTGTCATATGGTAGGAGCGAGATAATTGGATTTTATTATCAGAGCTTGTAAATAGCTGCGGTTTATATTATCAAGTTGTCCTATTTGATGTTTTATGGTGCTTCATCTCATAGTTTCGCAATTTATCGGCGTTAATAAATTAATTAATATCAAAATTTTCTGGTAGTACAAAATTTTTTTACGAATTTATCTCGTCACATCTAGGACCGACCGAACTTTCGGTTAGATTCGACAGTCATTAGTAATAATGCGTCCGCTTACGTGCCAGAATATTATTTTAGTTTTTGAAATATATATGCTTAGTAATAGTGCGTGGGATCAAAGTTTTGAATTGTTCCGCTGAATTCATTGTGATTATCCCCTTGGCGATATGGGCCTTTGGAAAGAAGGTATCGATATATTTGTAGAGCGCTGTCTCTGTCGCACATTTGGTTCGTCAGTATGTGTGAGAGGGACAGTGCTCTATAAGAGTATGTTTCTAAATGTTGAGTATGACCATTATCCCCTTATAGCGTAATGCTCATGGAATATTTACCACTCTACATTAGTTAGGTATGTTCGCGGTTTTTACTTTGATAAAGATATACAAATAATAATCCAGTTTAGTATTAGGAAACGGTTTTCTGTCTGAAGCTTCCCTTAGTGTAGGCCGCGGCGGGTTTGTTTCGCACAAATTTGTCCATATTATTCGTGTGCCCGGTTTTATACGAGTGAACTTTTTGATGTACAGCGAGCGTTTTAGACAAGTTTTTATATTGCATCGCGCTTATAGCTTTCGATGTACGACGATTTCGTTACCCGTAAGTGTTATCTATAAGTAATATCAATTAATATTTCAAATTTTAACCTAAATATAAATTTTAACTAAGAGGTAGTCGTAGAGACTACAGCAATGAATACGGCGTGTGTGACGTGGCACTCGTGCTACTGTACTTAGTTAGCGTATGTAGTCAAGACTTTGAAAATTAATAACTTTGAGAGCTCGTTAATTCAATGTAGATATTTTATTTTTGTTATCGTAATGTACCCGAAATTAATATTTATCGAGATTGATAGAATTTTAGAGATGGATCACCACGGCGTAAATGTTAGATTTTTCTAAATAAATTGATGTAATCCTAAATGTTCTTAGGCATTTAACTATTTGTAACATACTCTATGAAAGGGGTGTGAAACATCGTAAAACGCTAAACAATATTATATAATATTGTGCTTCTCGCTGTAGACGTAAGATGACATGTTTTAATAAATCGGAAGTGCTCTAATCTATGATAATCAAATATTTAAATAATTAAGTTATAATTCTCCAATATTGTGGAAGATGTATAATATTTTTTACTAATAAATTTAATATTGTACTTTGAGTTTCATTTACAACATCAACGCCCTTACTCTGCAACTTCCATTGGCATTTATTTATTTACACTTCGTTACCTTATACAAAAACCAACGGGCGACCTTATCGCTAACAAGCGATTTCTTCCAGGCAACACTAATATGGAACAATAAAAAAAGAAACACCTACAGAGGGTTGATGACCGACAGAGGAGTGTTTGTGAACTCTATTTTTGTGTGCAATTTCTATGTAGTTCTCTCCAAATCCGTAGAACCTGAATATGTCGCCTGATGATCTGGTAGTACAAAAACTGTAAAGTTCGGATGACTATTGGCTAGTTACAGAGTACAGACCTTTCGCTTACCAAGATTTATTTTAAATTATCTTTATAATGTGCGCGTTTTGTGTGCCTTTTAACTTTGTAATATTGCCGCTTAACAGTAAGAACAATAACCATAAACGCGTTTCATATCTCGTTGAAGTAGTAATATTTATTAATTTCACTTAAACCGCAGATTAAACACTTTAGTATCCTGTCCTGTAAGTTATAATACCAGTGGCACTACAACCTTTTTAGGTCTGGGCCTCAGATTTCTGTATCTGTTTCATGATCATTTGTCAATCTAATAGGCGTGCAATTGATCACACTCCAATGCCTGACACACGCCGTCGTGTGTCGAGTTCGAGCTAATGTTAAATGCGCAAATAGACAGAAAGTTCATTAGTGCACAGCCGAGGATCGAACCTACGACCTCAGGGATGAGAGTCGCACGTTAAAGCTACTAGGCCAACTGCTCTAAGTAATAATACTCTTTTAACAATAAATATTTTATTAATATATCACATTCCATAAAATCTACAAACAATTCGGCTAAAACCCTATACCTAATATAAATAACCTTTGTATACATATTTATTTAAAGCGATTTTCTGCGTAATATTGCACTAAATTCTTTGAACATTTAACTTACAAATAGGAAATACTAGAGTTTAAAAATTGAGACAATAAAGAAGATATCCCCGATTCTATATTTTGATTACAAGTAAAATAAAACAAAGATCAACGAGAAAAATCTATGACGTCAATTCATACATTTTCTAAGTGTCTAATAGTTCTTAAATATCTAAATTCATGCCAAAATTCGTTTATATCATACCAAAACTCTTGCTCAGAAGCATTACCGTAATTTAATATTAAAAACCTTCATAGTTCCCACTAAATATAGCAAAGACCAGTATAAATAAACCAGTATTCGTAAGAAACTGAACACAAGAATAAAATCGATTTAAAAGTGTTAAAATGTATGTCCCCCTATAGCAAGCATGATGTTTTCAAAAGCGATCCAGTTGATAAGCGCCCAAGGCCCAAGTCGCATCCATAGAGGCAAGAACCCTTTGTATAGCGACAATATGCCCTCGTTCCGGACCGACTGCTGCAAACAATCGATCATGCCGCGGTAAAGGGTCCCCCTAGAACAAAAACGTTTACTTACGTTCTATATTTGAAATCCCAATTGCATTTGTTACGAGTCGTTTATATAAAGATATATCTACCCGTAGAAATTGCAAATCAAAACAGGAAAGTAAAAAATGCCGCTAAATATTTTTATAATAATTTGGACTTGACAATTAATCAAAATAGTATTCACAATATAATTGAACCTTCGATAAAATTATGGGATATAATCAAATTTAATTAAGTAATAGGATATATTACATTCGATGTAAACAGTATGTCTGTTAAAGACAGACACAGACACATCCATAAAGTTTTTTCTATTGGTAGATTAATAATTTAAATAAATCAAGTCAGACTATTATCTAAACATTCTTGGTGAACTTATAACTTATGGCTTAAGAGCGGGCCTAAAGCTATAGTATAAGATCCCGCTATACAACGACCTTCACCGAGATGCTTATTTAATGAAACTTATTTTATATTTAATATAATATGTCAATAAATATAATCCATATGGGTTGTCTAGCAAATTTCAGTCCAGAGTATGTTTAATTAATATTTAAAAAAAAAAAGTTTTTTATAATTTGCATGTAGTAAATTTTTTGAACTTTTTTCAATCAATATTTTTAATCAGGGTAGTATTATATATGTATCACTATAACCTTCTTTTATACTAAAGATGTATATATACTTTAGTGTCACATAAAAAATATACACATAAATAATTAATTGATTAAAAACAACCTAACGTTTTCATATTCTATGGGCTTCATACTTTCGATTGGTATAGAATTTATCTAATAATCATACCGGTGAAATGTTTAAAAAAAATTATTTTTTTTAATATTAATTAAAATACTCTGGACTGAAATTTGCTAGGCAACCCATATGGATTATATTTATTGACATATTAAATTAAATATAAAATAAGTTTCATTAAATAATCTCGGTGAAGGTCGTTGTATAGCGGGATCTTAGACCACTAGCTAAGTTAATGATTTCACAGGCGCGTCTCCCTCAGCCCGTTTTAGTGACAAACGCAACCACCGCGGCGCAACGGTCGCGCATTTATAGTACAAACTCGAGGGCAATTTGAACGGGGCGTGTATATGCAATACAATAAGAGTGCGAAAGATTAACCTGTGGAAAGAGTAGCCCCATACCAAAGGGAACACCGCGTATCCAAATCTGAGTAGCCGGGCCTAAGTGTATTTATTTGTAATTGTCAGAGCTTACGCTACATACATTTTGAGGATATGTGAAATAAGTGTAAATACAAAAGTTTTACATCTTTTTATTACCTACAACTTTGCTATTTGACTTTTTTCCATAGGACTTTTAGTTTTGCCGGAAATCGAGATAAACCGTTTCTCACCCTTAAAAACTCACCCCCTTCCCCTTCCCGATCTCAGATCGCCCGTAAATACCTTTTCCTTTCATTTTTATAATATTCTCCTCCTTTTCAAATGGGTTTCATCCTACTATTATTGTTTTTCACTTTTTATTATTTTTAATGGCTTCTACCCTGGTCTAAGGTGTCTAGTGAAACAAACGTTATGCCTGAAGTTCGCGTGAGATGAGACGTACGATACAGTGTTTCGCGAAACAAATATGAAGTAAACGCCAAATGCATATTATTTAAATAATTTGTAAAATATACAATATTTCATAAAATAGCTAGTAACATAAAATAGCTCGGCCAAACTAATGTGCTGCAATTTAATAATTTTTTGACTCCATAACACTCGACATGCAACATGATAGAATGAAAACGAAATTAGACAAATGAAGGAGGCAACTTTATGATTTTTTGTGTCTAGGAAAAACACAATACAATATGTTTTTTTAATTAGAGTCAATCAATTAAATTATAGCGAAGGATCAATACATATTTATTGTCTTCAATTCAAACATAACATACTTCATTTAAAATCAAATCTACGATGAGTAATTTTTGTTATAGCCCGCACTAAAGTAACCGTTAGGTCTAAAGTCTAAACTCTAAACGAACCAGTTGGAATGCGTCTAAATCACAGTATCTGTATATAAAATTTTAGAAACTGTATAATTACAGAGGGAACGCGAAATCGAGTTTCAAAGTCTAGTTTTTATTTGCAAAACATTTAAGGCGTAAAATAAGATGCTTTTTTTACAATCTTTCCAAAAAAATAGCGACGAATTTTTTAATGAATGTAGATTTCACTATTCGCCTAATTATTTCATAAGCTCTGGAGTATTTGAAACGAAAGGGAAAGGTGTTACATTGAATGCGCGTGTCGACTTTGACCCCGATATTTGACCTCGTTTGCTACTTACCTACTTAAACTTGCATTGATTCCGTGTCTGACGCATTCCTTGATGTTAGTGCCATTATTATCCGAACTATGACGTTTGTGTATAACTTACGTGCCGCTGGTTATACAAATTTATATTAAAAAAAAAACAATATTTTAAAACATAAAATATTACTCTACATAAATGCGTAAATTCTTAGATTAATACGAAAATGAGGGTTCTTATTCGTCGCAGAGTCCTTATTTTTTTTAAAGCTAATAGTAATAAAGACAATTCAGAAATGAGTAGCGCAAAGACTCGTTACATATCTGACTCTTACCCTAATTGTCTCAGATTAAACTAAGTAAAATTACGTCTAATTCCTTCAAACCCGCCGCGAGACGTTGACTAAAAATAATATATATACATATTCGCGTAGGTATTCAATTTTTTTAAAGTATTCCCTATCTTTTTTGTATTTTAGCGGCTGTTGAAAGTAAAAAACTTAATTTCAAATAAGCCGTTTAAATTTTTACAACTATCCTTCAGCAAATTATCATAATATTTCCAGAAAAAATAGTTTTTTGGTTAATGTTGTATCATAAGTGGTATTAAATATATATATATACCTATACCAAATTTAGGTCTGCGTTGATGAATTGGGATAAACTATACATATAAATACAGTGCGACTTTGAGATAAAAAATACGATATTTTTAATAATGTCGATTAATGACGCATTTCCGTAAGCATTTCTCGGTTGTCCTTGTTTTATGGTAGATATTAATTTATTTCGCGAATTGTAGAATGTTTCATTGAATATTGACGTATAATTTCACTTACGTCACACTAAACTGTTTAGTACCAATATTCCTGTTAACAATATATTTGCCGACAGCCCTCATTACTTTACAGTAACATCATATTGAATATTTAATTTGGTTTTTTTAATCAACTATTTTACTTCATTTTCTGTTTATATATTTAGGTATAGTTTACAGTTGTTGTGGAAGTCTTGTTAATTTTTTTAATTATATTCTTGAATATTATAATTATATTAACATGAAATGGCAAGTATATCAATAAAATAGATAAATTAATGTTTTTGGTCACTTTTTCACTTTAATTATATGTATAATTAATTTTATATGTAGTCAATTTATAATAAACTTGACAAGGAAATATGTATAATTTTAGATAAATATAATTATATGTATATGTTTAGATTAAATTTTCGTAATTTTACTCGACCAGTTCGTTGGAAATATTTCACTGTAATGGTCTATTAATGCTATAAAAGTAATGATTTTTTGGTCCACATTACTTGATTCCTACGTATTCTAAACAAATATACTAATTGCGGTCTTTCAACTAAAATTAAAAAAAATACGTTTCGTTTTAGAAAAGTTTACCATCTACAGTATTTTCTGTAGGTAAGATCATAAATAAGTACGTTTGGAATAAAATGGTAAACAATTATAAAGGTAACTTTAATGATCTAGGTTTATACGTATTTATTTGTCATGTACAAAGTACATCGCTTTCAATCGCATAGCAACTTTGCCCTCTTGAATTATTTACTTTCTAGGTAAAGGTCGATCGATATGTACGTTATTGTATGTTAAACTACACTGTTTAAGCGCTTAGTTATATATATCTAATAATATTTATATATATAAACAAATTCACCTAGATCCGATGCGACAAAAGTTATCTTTCCTATACTTTATCTACCTAGAGAGCGGTGTACCTCAATGCAATTTAACGGAAAACTCTGAGTATGGCTGTTAGTTTTTAATAATAAGAGGAGTTTTAGCTATTTTAGGCCAAAATATAATTATCTAGTATGATTTTTGAGTCACGTAAACGATTATATACCTTCCATCTGGACCCACGGGCTGGTTCATAAGTCGTGTTTTAATCACATCAGCTGGTGTACCCATGACTGCGGCAACAAAACCAGCGGTGAATGCAGCTGCGCCATGAACCAACGGTGTATCAGCTAGTCCGAACTCCCGAATCAGGTACTGTTTTGTGAAGTCATAAGCAGCCAAATCACCCATGTTTACTAAAGCTGCTCTCTGAACGTTTGGTACGGCACCTGAAAACATTAACTTATTTGTTATTTATTAATTACTAGCAGTATCGGCCAAGCGTTGCTGTGGCTAAGGTTTTTGTTATATTACATAGTATTAAACTATTCAAGGGAAACGGTAGGAGAACACCAGTTATGTGAAACGTTGGTACTTTCAACACAGCGCCATCTGTTAGAAATGTGACTATCAAATAATAAACAAATATTTTGCAATAAAATAATATTGCGGGTATAAATTGAGACGTAAGCTATCCTATCTTTTAAGTTGGATCAAACTGCACACGGTGTGCAAATTTAATTTAAAATCGGTTAAGTAGTTTAAGTTTAAGTTTATCACGTGCCACGTTATTTATATAAATTAAGATTTTAACACTTAAAATATCAAGATGTATTTTTATTAGTAAGCTAGCTTAAGTATTCAGAATTGGGTATAAACGATACCAAAGTCGTGGGTTTGATCCCTGGCTGTGACACCAATGGTTTATTTATTTTTGCTGAATACTCAATAAACTAGTTCTGTTTTGTGGGTAGTAATTTCGGGGGCGAATGTTTCTTTCTTTCTTTTTTTGATTTATCTAACTGGAGGCAAACGGACAGGAGGCTCAACTTATGTTAAGTGCTACCGCCGCCATTATTGCCAGAGAGCTAGCAAATGCGTTGTTGGCTTTTTAAGAATTGGTACGCTCTTTTCTTGAAGGACCCTAAGTCGAATTGGTTCGGAAATAAAATTTCCACGCTGGATTTAATAAAAAAAGTAGCATTATGCATAGTTAGTACTGTGTCTGAACAAGCAAATTGCTATAATAGAAGAATCGCACCCACAAGTTAACATACCTCTCCAAAACCCCTTCAGACCCCCTTGAGCATACAGCATCACGTAAACCTGGCGACAGTTAGAGAACCGTGCCGGCTTCCCTTGCAGCAGTCTTCTACCTTCCGCCTGCATCTGAACTTTCACCAGATCGGTTGGAGATGCGATGAGTTGCGCCAGGGACCCAGCCGCCAGCCCGCCTGAACTTCGAGACAATAAATATTTTAGTTACATTGGACCTAAAAATCTAATTTTTCTGTGAATTCAAGTTATTTAATTATTGAGGTATCTAATGAAAGTTCAGCTTTTTACTGTTCACTACATTTAGAATGATACGACAGATATTTAAGGCTAGTTCCAACCAGATTTTTATGGTCGGCAGTGCTAATAACATTAACTCATAAAATTATTTTATTATTGATAGTAGAAAAAACACGTAAATAAATTCATATGTTTGGTCCTTTAGTAAAGTAACCTTTTTGCGGTATTAGATTTATTGATTCAACTTTGAAATTATATATTTCATAATGAATTTTTTATTTTACTAATACATTCAAAATCTGTTATAACGACATCGAAGACACTACTTGGTCGTAAAAACCAATAGTCGTAACAGCCGATGACGTGATTAAGAACCTAATACAGAATTCAGCCGGAACCTTTGATTTTGTGAATATAACCGGTATGTTGTTCTAAACGATGTCGTAAACGGTTATGACTGTATTAATAAAGATTGTGTGTTATCTATGGAAACACTGAATACATTTTCGAAATCAATTCACAAATAGAAAGCTACAAATGATAAAGCGATAAGGAAAAGGTCTGGGCATGGATAACGTAATTTAAATATCATTATTTAATAGCCCGAAATAAATTCTGAAATTTAAATGTTATTATCGAAATGTATGTAAGACCCAATTATTTCTAGTTTATTACTTAGACGAAATGACATTAAACTACAATTTGCATTTAAAGCCATAGAAAAGAAGCAATCAAGAGGGGAATCGCTCTCACACAGCACACACTTCAACCTTCGCAAGTGGGGGCAACGACCTCGACGACTACATGTTATCTGATATTGATAAAATATACTTACGAAATCCCTTTGAAACTGCTTATATTACTTTTTTCCTATCCTTTTTCTATTGGGGCGGACAAATTTCGATAGATAGGTCCCGGTTTAACCATTGCGATCTTTAATCTTTTAGATTCTAAGCCGAAATTCTTGACTCTTCTGACTCCTATTTTAAAAACTCCTTGGATTTTGCCATACGGGAGTAAGACTCCCTCTAAGCCTTGTTTCTAAATCTTATCTGATGTATGTTTCTGCATTTATATCATTGACTATTCTAAAACAAGATCAGCCTATACTAAGACTAGACTACCTTAAGTGCAGAAATGTTACAGCCTAAGGGTGTTGAATTTACGCATGTGTGTGTAATTTAAAAAGAATAACAATACATATATAACAATGACCTATATGTTGATTTCAACAATATAATGGTCAAAATCAGGAAAAAATTCAAACCTCGTAAAATAACTTGTGTACACATTTTTACCGACAACAACAACCTTTATATACTTTAACCTCACTCCTTAACTACACTTAATATTATTACTATTTAAGTTTATTTTACGATTTAAAACTTAAATCCTTATTTCTCTTTTTTAAAGCCGATTAAGAGGAGATTCGTTGTTTTTGAATAGCTTTTTTACTATCAATTTTTTCACTAAAAAAAGTCTCACCCACAGACGCTGCCCCAAGCGATACTTTTCCCTTTTCATCCTTGAAATAGCTTCTGAAGTATTCATAGAATATCAGTCTACTCCCGGAGTATATCGCGTGTCGCTGAAACATCGGCATCAGACCCGTCCATAACTTCAGCACTCCCTCTTGCTTTGCTATCCCAACTGCTGTTTTTATCATGCCATGATTTTCTAACTGCAAAAAATTATTTCAAATGCATTTATCCCACGTTACCTCGTCACATACTTATTTTACAGACACGATCAAGAACGGAGGAATTATGAAATTAAGAATTAAATAAATAACTTTCAAAACAAAAAGATACAAAACAAGCGAATAGTAACACAATATGGGAATTCTGTTACTAAGAAAGCTTAGAAAATTACCAAACAAATATATCTTATTTATTATTTCATTTAAATATTAAATGTATACTAGCCGTGAAAAAAAATAGGGCATCCGATCTCTGACTATGCACCACTTCTTCCTTCTCTAAGTTTATTCTTAAACTAAACGAGACCGGTGTGTAATTTGCATTGAAGAAAAATTAAAGCCTATGATCGACGGGCGAGTAAGACCGTGGTTTTAAATACCGACGAACCTGGGTCGCGGCTCGTTGGTGCTGATCGATTAGCAAGCAAAACAGTCGCAAACATGTCTTGTTCTCTTTCCGACACGCGGTTTTGCATGGCGAGCCGAGTAAAAAATATAGCACGACGACGAGCCGCGAGCCAGGCTCGGCGGTATTTAAAACCGTGGTTTTGCAATGATACACCGGCGAGCTTTACCGACGAGCCATAAAACCGCGGTCTTACTCGTCCGTCGATCAGGCCCTTAAGAGACCAGACTTATACTGGGTAATAGCGCCACCCAACGGATATGTACTGTCGTTACTTGTTTATAAACATGTAATGAACAGATGCAACATTAAAGATACTGTGTGGGGCCTGGGTATCTGGAAGCTATATCCATGCTCCCTTCCGTCGGTAAAGGAATATGCGCTGGTTCAGCTGTCGCGTGTCGTGTCAGTATAAATTGATCAGACTTGCACTTATTCTCAACGGTGGTGTATCCTACTCCAAGCACTGGATCCTTAGTAATGGTAGAAAAAAGGAAATGTAGTAGTACGGTGTGCGGTTCGATATCCGTGCACACGCCACAGCGGAACTATGCACGTATCCTTGCGCCATAACGCAGGAACACCACAGACCATTTCCGGTTGGTGTGTCAATTACTGATATATACTAATAGATACGAAGTATTTATAACTATTTTCCCACTTTTATAATACACCAATACTATTCTGTATAGTTACTTTTGATTCTACTTCTATAAATATTTTATGTTGTAACTCTGTTTATTTATCAAAAAAACCTTTTCTCATTACTGCTACTTGTATATCGATACTTATTTTTAAAGTTAAAAAAACGTTTAGTTACCTGATAACCGTGTTTTGTTGCGGCCACTTCAGATTGTATTTGCAGCCTTGTTTTGGTTAAATCAAATGGATAAGTTGCTGAAGAAAAGAAAAAATATTATGTTATCATTTAAAAAATTATTAAAACGACATTGTTTATAAATACGCGACTGTTACACATTAAAATACATAATCAAAATGAAATACACTATACGGGTTAAAAGTTCACTACCATACTGAAGATAAACAGGTCACATAATTCGAGACGTTAGAACAAAATAGGCAACCCCTTACTGACCTACAATTTAAACGGTAAAATCAAAAGAGCAAGACAATGTTACCGCTGCTCAGTAACATAATAAAAATAAATAAAATACATATGTTTATTATGAAATATAAGATACAGGTATCACTTATTTGCACGTCATTAAATTTGAATCGGTAGACACCCCTACTAATCGATCGGCAAAGAATACAGAGGGTGTAGGCCGAGAGAAAAAGCCGGCGTAAAAAACTCTCGGTACTCTTTTAAAATAGCAAATCATCATACAAAATGACCATGCCAAACAACGCATATTTTAAAACAACTATCACAAATTAATTAGAAGTAACCTGTCTAGCAATAGGCCCTTTTATCAACTAGATAATCGTTAACTTTATGGTAAGCCTTTTTACACAGCTTTTCTTTAATACATTTCTTAAATTAGTTAAAAGGCAGAGATTAAAGAGCCTCTGGGATTTTATTAAAGAAAAGCATCCCTTTTCAGCAAATTAAAAAATAACTAACTTTAGATAGTCTAGTACGGGGAAATTGCAGCCTGCGTTTGCATTTAGCTATAAGCATTTTATTGCAGCTGTTATCGCTCACCTGCTTCAGCCGCCCATGCTCCCAAAACCGCAACAAAGTAGCGAGCAGCAATGGAATCCGTGGTGTTTGAGGCGGGGTGATCATGGGCATTACGAAGGACCGGCATTATTATCTTTTACACTCTATGGCCATACTATCTAAAAACAATCAAGGTTTTAATGTCAAACATCGCGAGCGTGTAAGATTCGTTTGGAAAGGTACAAAGGGCGGGTTACACGAACTTTAAATGTCAAGTAGACTAATTATGAGTTATAGAAACCATTAGGGAGCGTTCAAGTATTACGTAACGCAATTTTTGGAGCTTATTGACACCCCCCCCATGTAACTCGCCGTAACGGTTTTCAGTACTCAAGTTCAGTACTGTACCCAAGTATAGTAAAACGTTTCGTGACCAGCTAGTGACTCTTTAGTTACTATTATGTGGTGTAAGTCGAAAAAAATATTAACAATAACGCGTAATTTTATCACCGCCCCGCATCGTAACGTTTTACAAAAGGACCCCCCCCCCCTCCTCCAAAATACGTTACGTAATACTTGAACGCTCCCTTAGCCAACAGTGTCAATTACTAGTTCTTAAACTTGACGATTATTATTCTATACCACACTTTAGCAGAAGACAGAGGTCTTAAGAGGGACTTTATAATAATGAAAGATGTCTTAATGACATATCACAGTAGGAGATTGGCGGAGAAAGTCCTAGGCAAGTATAGAATGGTAAAAGATGTATGACACTTAAAAACAAAAAAATAATGAAAAAAATTCTTCAATCGTGGGCATTGATGGCCGACACAAGAGTCATTAGAACCCACGGTAACTTTGAAGGTTTTAACTTCTATTTTAAGCTGAGCATAGCACTAAGGTAATTAGCACAATATTACACCAACACACAGTTTTGTTTTTATACTACCGCTAAAATTCCTCGGGAACGCTATAGCAAGAATGATCTATTCGAATGAAAAGCTGGAATGAATATTCAGAGTATTTAAAGGCTAAAACATGTTCGTGTCAATTAAGTTCATCCGTCGATATCATATATCATTGTCATAGTGTATTCAATAGAACATCCTTCGAATATACAATGTACTTATATAAAATTGACATACTGTTTTTTATTCAAATGTATGATTTAGGAAGGTGTACCTGATGTAAATAAAACTGTACGAGCCAAGGCTGTGAATTTACCTCAGTCAGGCTTTCTTAGTTTTATAAGCTTGGTTAACTAAATCATGGTAGTTACGCCCCGGGAGTTTACTTAAACAGAAAAAAGAGAAAATTATGAAGCAGAAACTAGGAAAGCTAATTATAAAATATCGGATTACCTAGAAGAGAAGGAAGCTTAGAATTAAAAACAATTTTCTCCAGCTATTTAATTTAATTGTAACTAATATAAGCATTGTAAATAACTTAAGACGATAAAAGAAAAAGAAAACTAGCCCGAGGTTCTTGCCTTTCTCCTTGTGTGCTGGTCGCGATTCCGAACAGGCGGTTGAGTTGGCAATTCAATTGATCATGTGATTCAACTAAATAAATGAATTTGAAATTGAAAAATTGAAAAGAGTATAGCCAGACGTAGGCACTCTCTTCAAACTTCACTCTACATTTTATTATTTCGCTTATTGTTGTGAGTGGTTAATATGGAGTAAAATTAAAATCCTCTATTATTTAAAGCACCCCGATGACTCAGGAACCGTATATTTAACTATTGCTAAGTTGTGTATAATGTTGTCATGTTTTAAATGTGAGGCGGAATTCGAAGAATGTCAGCTGGGTCTGTGAAAAGTGAATAGCGTTTTTTGTTTAGAATGTATCGTGTAATTTTTATGTAAACTAATCAGGTCATTATCTGTAACCAGTATTCATCTGGTGTTTAACTATTCCTTTTAACATTCGATTAAAAGCGTAAAAATTGAGGATGGATGGGATGTCGTTGATCCCTTGGAAGATGGGACGGGCTTTGGTATGGGATGCTACTTATGTGGACACGTTCTCACGTCCCTCGGACAAGCAAAAAAGCTGGGGGGCCGCAGAGCAGGTGGAAAATAAGAAATGGTTCAAATATAAGAGTCTTTCCTTCAACTTCGATTTTGTTCCCTTTGGAGTAGAGACTCTTGGGCCGTGGGGTTCAAGTGCACAGGCGCTAATTAAAGATTTATGTTAGCGCCTGGTTGATAGTACCTACCGGTGACCCCAAAACAGGTGCTTTGTTCGCTCAACGAATGGTATCGCAATACAGCAAGGAAATGCTGCCAGCATTATATACTACCATTATACACTGCCACAGGAACTAAACTTAATAAATTTGTTTTAAGTTTCTATTTTAATTATTACTGTATAACGTAAGTTATGTTTTTTTGATAAATACAAATTAGAATATGGTTAACTTAGGTTATTTATAATTAGAAAAACACATCTTTTCACGGACATTTTATTAGGATTGATCCGTGTATTAAAATTGAATGTGATAGTAAAATGATAGCCCGTACTATTTTTAATATCACATATACGGTTATCCGTTAAAAAGAGCATTGATATGACGTCAAGCGATAAGTGTAGGTCATTGGAGCTACACTTTATCATTTAGCGGATAATGTTTAACATTATAATACACCCTTTATCAAACAATGTTATTTTACACATTTCAGCTTATATGTTCCTAATTTAGGAAGAGTTCTTATTCAAAACTGCTAAATCCATATCATAATAAAACAACTTTCAAGTAAAACTTAAATCCAATAAAAGAAAGGCACGTCGTAGTAGTTCGCAAAGATAAAAGGATTTTCTCACTAATACAGTGTAAAATAATTCGTTGGTGCAACCTAGAGCTATATAGTTTTAAAATATGTTACGTAAATTTTCATGGAACGTTTTCAGCTTGGAAGATGATTATTTATACAACCTTCACACAAATTCAATGCCTCCACATTTATTTAGTTTATTATACTACCTACATGGTAACAGAACGGTCATTACGGTCTAAGCTACTCGTATATTCAAGTCTTAAAATACTCATCTCATCGGAAACACAGTATGAGAGATTGACTGATGTGTTGGTTATCATATGTAATGTAACTACATATAACAAAATTATTAATAACCGAATTATACTGTAATATTTTAATATTTTAAAGGTACTTACGTATTTACGCCACGGCGGCAAAAATTCTAGTAACGTTAACGCACCGGAAACAGTTAATTAAAATAAAATATTAATATACTAAACTAACCTAACCAAACAATCAAGGTCCCCGAATACACCTATATAATCAGTATCATCAAATTCGGGCGACGGATTACTAAATAGTTACCAGATACGTAAGGACCATTTTAAATAATTAATTGCTTTTGGAAGTAATAATTGTCAAAATAAAATAATTAAAATATAGTGCATGCCAACATTAAATATATTGGTAGATAATAATAATTCGTAGATATAAATAACAATAATCCAGTGGCGCTACAACCCTAAATAGGTCTTGGTATCAAATTGCATCCGATGCATCCTTTGAACATTTGTATTTCGTAAGACAAGTAGGTGATCAGCCTTCTGTCTGACACATGTCGATGTCGATTGGATTTGAAAAATGCCGCTTTCCTCACAACGTTTTCCCACATCAGGAATGAGCTTCGCACGATAAAGGCCCACAATGCTGTTATAGGTATTTACTTAGTGAGAAAATGCTTCCTTCATTGATTGCTTTAATATTAGCAAACTCTGTAAGTTTGTGATGTAATTATATTACTTAAGTAAATTAGCTTTAAAAGCAAGCTTTTTCCCTAAACAGAAGTAAGACAATTATTTATTTATAATAGTATGTAACTGTCAGTTGCATAGTCCCAAGTTATTGTGAGAAATAAATAATAAAAAAAATAACTTAAGTAAATATTTTATACTCATACGTAAAATTGCAGATAATACTTACATATACAATATACATATTCAATCACTCATTTGGACGGTAAATGAGACTTTATCTATTCTTTTAAATATTGATATTTGCAAAATTACCTGCATCATGAGCACTCCCCACATACACACCTTCACGTACCCTCACTTTTACACCATCACACAACACAGTCAAATTAGTTATTACTTAGTAATGTATAGAATAATTTTTACTGCTGTTTTTCCTTTTACAAAAAGGATAAATAAATATTTGAACGTTTCTGTAGGTATTATGTATTCCATCTTTGGCTATATTTAAAGTGTAATTGTTTGTTATTATATAATATTTTAGTTTGCTGTAGGATTAAGAAATAAATAACTTTCTTATGACGAAACTAATAAGGCGAGTTAAATGGTAAGGCTATTTAAAAAAGACAAAAGTGTTTTGGTTAGTTATGGCTTATTGTTAGTGAATACCTTGTAATTGACGTAATCTTTGACATGGATTCCTCGATAGAATACTTGCGGTTAAATACTTTAAAAAAAATAGAATATTTTTTTAAAAGTAATTCGCTTGATTAAGCGAATTTCTTTATAGAAAATTTTACGTGACTAAAACACATACACGTAATACAGATTTGTATTTTTCTGATGGTATATTATATGATAGATAGAGTATCTTGCACTGAAGCATTAATAATCAATGCATATATATTATATACATTTAATATTTTTTTATACATATTTAGACTTGAACATAAAAAAATTGAGTATATGCAAATATGAAAAAAACTATTTATTTTTGTTCGAATTTTGATAACTTCTCAATTGAATACTCTAAATAACGTTTTGAATTTCAAAACCCGAATGTTATATAATATATTATAATAAATCAGCTACCAAAGATTAAAAGAATCTCTTGAATAATAAATCATTTAAATACAATAAAATATACATGAATAAGAATAAGAATTGACAATCACTTTATTTCCACACTTGGCTCGGGTACTAGATGATGTGAAATTTTGGATGCCGGCCAGTCGTTTGTGTCATGGACAGAACTAGTTCACAGGACTTGAGATTTTTCAATAATCTTTTATCTTATCACATTGACTACGGCTTTTAATTTTTCATCACACTTAGTTTATCACGAGTTGACACAAGGGCACAGGCACTTTCTCTGCTGTTACCGCAACCCGCCTCAGGCGATTGTTGGTGGAGCCATTTTAGTGGGTATGCACAATTGCACAGTCGTGAGTCCCACATAACCCTCCCGCACTAAGAGCAGTCGCACCGCGGTAGGGTATGCGCAATGCATTTTCCCCAGTAAAAAAAAGGGGGCTTAGGCAGATCTAGAATTTTTTGAACACAAACTTGTGTAGGACGTTTTTTGCATCTGTAAATATCTACTAATAAAAGTTATTTCGTAGGACGGCACAAATACATGCTTGATGAGATATATTTCCGATAGAAATACATATTCGTATTATTTAAGGGATAAATACAAAATACTTTGAACAACAATTAACCAATCACAGTAAAGTATAATAAGTTCCTTTTTCAAATGTACATTCCATGTTAGTAGTTATGGACAGCATTACACGGCATTTCATTTCATTGATTAAAACTATACGTTCTGCATTTTTTTTATTATCATTCTACTGGCAGTAAAAAAGGCAATGAAAAGTCTGTGTTGTGAAGTTAGAACTAGATTCTTTGCATTAAAGACAGAGTAAAAACGTGTGCTAATAAGGATTTGTGACCTAGTTAGATAAGGAAACACATTTTTGTTCTAATTTATCGACGATAAGAAAAAATATTTTTAAAATATGATGTTATTAAAGATTATTTTTAGGTAGCTAACAACTTACATAATGATTAATGTTCTGAATGTGTTACCCACTGAAATATAAATATCAGTGTCTATGCCCACAAATTATGTTACATATTATATTTTCTAGTATATTCTATATACATATAAATCTTCGGAAATTTATAAGCGTGGACTTTACTCACGTATGAATTACTCATTAATTGCAAGAAATTGTTATGAAATACATTGGTACGAAGTCCGGCGACTGATAAAATGATTATATGATAGTCCGTAGTCGTATGCTGAGATTTAAAAGACGTCAGATTTGCTTCCGTGATTTTTTTTAATGGTCTGTGGCGACACCAAAGTATTTTGACATTAGTTGTACAATGTACCTATGAATGTACAAATGTATTAGTAACAAATTGCAGTTATTAAAACATATACCCCGGTCCAATTGCAACGTTTTAATTTAAGTATTCGTCTTTTCTTTCATCACTAACTTTGGAGAAAGAGAAGAAGATAGCGCCCTATTTGTTTCTAATTTTCTCTGATTTTCTATTTTTATATATAGAACATTAAATGGTTACCATGGTAACAAAATATGACTATCTTCAGTCAAGTTAGTCCACGATTTGTAATAATGTAAAATTTGTATCGATAATATTGTAACATAGCTTATTAAATATTAATTAAGTATTATGTAATTCTATAATAAACTGGAACCAAATTCTCTCTTTTTATTATGAATCGTACTTTAAATTGCCTTTAAAAATTAATCAGAAATAAGGATTTGTTAACAACTGAATTTAGTATATGCCAAAAATAGACGTTAGCGTTCTATTGGCTATAATAACTAACGATACTCAGAGTCGTTAATTAAGTTTAGTTGTTAGTGTACAAAATGTTAAAAAATAGTTTAAAATATTTTTTAATATAAATTAAACACATTATAACGCAACGAAGGTCTCAGATTACACACCGATTACAAATGAATTATAAAACTTACCTAAATTTTCAAGCATCACAGGTGATGCCTTGCAAACGACTGATAACACTATTCATAACTCTTGGTTATATGCGAATGATATTTGATATACGAGACTACGAATCATGAATCGAACGAATAATAATAAAATCAATAGACACATTCATTCAACGTAATTAAACGACAAGGTTAAAGGCATTTTTAAAATACTTGGTTATACGAAAGATTTATAATGAATTTGATGTCTCCTAGGCTGTTTTGGAAAAGGTTTTATCACATATATGAACAACAAACCTATTAATGATTATTTAAGCTTAGATTGAAATATGTACATGGTTGTATGGAGTGTACCCATAACCCAGCTCCCCCGGTTATGTATCCTACTTTTCTTGGATATGGATTCAATAGGTTAGAGGTAAGGACAGCACCACCAAAAATATATTTTTTTAAGGTCCTTAGAGGTTGGGGTATGTAATGCGGAAATGTTGGAGAGACTGGGTTTGCGAGTGCCAAATAATCACACTCGGCGTGGTAAGCGGTCGCAATTGCAGGACTGATATATTTTGTTGCTGGCTGAATTCACAAGGATTGCATTATTTATAATTCGTTATAAAAAGGTTTAGGTTTTATGTTTTCTTGTTTTGTTTAGATGTATGTAATATCATGTTCTTAGTTTAAATTTTGTATTAATAAGTTTCTTATTGTATACAAAAAATGTTTTTTTTATGTATATAATAAATATATGTGATAGGAGGCCAACGGGCAGGAGGCTCACCTGATGCTAAGTGATACTGCCGCCCATGGACACATTGCCAGAAGTCTCGCAAGCTCTTTTCTTGAAGGACCCTAAGTCAAATTGGTTCGGAAATACTTCAGTGGGCAGCTGGTTCCACATAGCCGTAGTGCGCGGCAAAAACTGCCTTAGAAAACGCTCCTTTGTGGATCGACGGACGTCGAGGTGATACGGATGGTATTTTGTATTCTGCCTTGACGTCCGGTAATGAAACTCAGCTGCAGGTGTTAGACCGAACAACTCCTCTAAGCACAGATTGATTCGGAAGCTAAAAGGCATTTTATCGCCCTAATATGCCTTCAATTAGTCGGGTTCGACTTCTCTTCTTGGTTGTAACGGCGCAACAACTCATTACGTGGCCCTCACTTGGGTCTCTTATCTATTTTTAAGACAAATAGGCCATAACTGTAACCTTTATCATGTGTTAGACCGGGGGTGGTTGAACGCAAGGGTATGGCAAGGAAGAATCCAGAACTCGGGAATTCAGTATTTAGGTTAAAAGTTAAAATAATAGTTTAAAAAAACTAAAAAACACACTTTTAAAGCACATCAAACTAAAAAGTGAAAAGCGTGTTTTTTAGTTTTTTTAAACTATTACTTATTTTTTAGTTAAATTTTTTTAATTTTTTTTCGGATTATTGCATTGTCATCGATCTTTGACAGGTGCGCAAAATTTGAATAAAATCTGTCCGTTTAAAGTGGGTCAAAATCGAGTCCGAAGAAGTCGGTTACATACATACATACATACATACATAAAATTAAGAAGCCTTTTACACGTGTTTGTGTTCCAACATACAATTTCGTAATACAGTAAGATCAGGTCAGATAAAAATAATTTGATGACCTCAAGTACGGTTGAAAAACGTGTTCTTAAAAATAATTTGAATGAAAAAGATACGTTTACTTAGAAGAGCTCAATACATTGCGATGATTACGAAACAGGTCTTGGTTTTAATAAATCTAGCGTGACCAACCCTCAGAAGTTTTATGAATGGGTTCATTTGCCTGTTATTAATGAGGGTGACCCTTCTGTCTGCGTATAAAGTAGGCCAAAGGTGGAGCCTGGTCACAATGCATTATGCATAATTCATTACTGAAACACGTGGCCAAGAAACACCGAAGCGCGGTGCGGTTTACGTGAAGTAAATCCTGTTCTCATTAAGAACATTTAAGTTAACAAAATACAATGCAAATTGCGGTAGTACATGTGTTATGTTGTAGGGTAAATAAGAAAGGAACAGAAAAGTGGAGCAATAAAGTATTCAACTGGTACCCAAGGTACAATACACGCAAAAGAGGAAGAAAATTTAGAAGGTGGGTAGATTAGATCAGTGATTCCCAAAGTGGTCTATATCGACCCCTAGGGGTCTATAACAATCAGCAAGGGGTCTACGTCAGCGAAAAAAAATTTGGGGGTCCATGAAATGAAAATGGGTGTCCGCGATAGTGGATCTCAACACATACTAGTACCTATTTACTTACATCATACTATCTTATAATATCAAAACATATACATTACAAACAAACAGATACAAAATTTTATTTTGAGTAGTTTTAATTTAAATTCAATTAATAAATATATAAATTAAGATGTGTTTTTACTTTAAGTTTTTAACACTAAACTTCACTCACAATCAATATCAGGTAAGTAGGGGGTCTACCCAACACGTAAAAACATGCCAAGGGGAGTTTGGGGAACTCTGGATTAGATTAAGAAAACAGTAGGTATATGGCAGAGAGTGTCACACAGGATTGCCGGGATTGTGGCCTTTGCCAAAAAAGGGCAAAATGATCTAGGAATAATTATATAAAAGATAGAAGATAAATGTATTTAAATGTAACGTATCTGACATAAAACGCTTTTATTATTATATTATTATTGGCTAAAAAATCTTCAAATAGTATTAGTACTATTTCAGTGTTTCCGAGACTCGTAACATAATAGTACAATACATATTTAGTAATTACCAAAACAACAACCGTCTAACGCGACGTATCTTCAACTCACGTGACTGTAAACACAGCTGATTACATCAATAACATGCATATTATGTCACTGTCAAACCTGCCTCGTAAGATAGGGAGGGAATGACCCAAATTCGCGGTTACCGCGCGAGCGAAAGGCGGCGTCCGTTTCACATCGCTACCAACTTGTGACTATTCTATTCAAGCAAATATCTGACGAAAGAAAGCCCAATTATCTATAACGTAGTATATAGTATAGTACACGGGCGTATACTATGCGGTGACGTCATTCATTCATCCTCACCAGAGTACCATTGATCGATCAATGGATTAATGTTGCGTCGAGAAGCGTGGGAGTCACTATTTTGTATGACATTGGATAAATAAAATAACAATAGAAAAAAGGTATTTAATACATTGAAAGTTTTATTACAACGCAGATAACTAAATTTATTTAAATATCGCAAAAAAATTATTTTTACATAATTGAAGATATGGACATTTTTTATTTTAAAATGTTCACTGTGCTAACTTCAGGGTGTCGGTTTTTTTGTGACGGTGTGCGCGCGGATAGTATAATTTACTCTCATAATTTTTCCCTAACGCGCCAAAAGAAGTAGGTACCTATAACTTCAAAAATAGAATTATTAAATTCGAATAATACTCGAACTACACTGTTTATATAAATTTTGTATATTGTAAGACAGAAGAGTTATGAAGCTATAAGCAAATAAAATTGTAAAAGTATGTCTCCGAGACACTTCCAGCACTCCTTGTCCCGTGCCAGTTCCCGTCAATTGCAGGCCTTTAGTTGCAGCAGGGCCTCCCCCACTCTGACGAACCAACGGTACCTGGTGGTCGGAGACATTTATGGGGTCTCAGTGCCAGCGGAGTGAGAGTGTAATAATAAAATTTATAATACTCATACTTAAAAAGTTAAATCTTATAGTTAAAAATAAAAAAAACTTTAATGTAATAGATAACTAAGGGAAGGAAATATATACAAAAATACACATTTTTGTATGTTAAATTTTAGTTAAATGGAATAGGTGTAAATTCCATTATATTTCTTTAAAAACTTAGCCCAAGCTGCAACCGCATGTGTGTACAAATAGATTAATATTCCTTTTTTTAAATCAGCTAATAAATGATTATAAATAGTACAATATACTAATTGCAATTGGATTATAGAATGAGAATATTTATACCGCCTAGAAATGAGCTATCCATCAAACACCATATCCAACTACGCTAGTAAAGATTTATTGTACGAAGCTGTATTTATAAAAACACTACCATAATCTTCAAGGTCAACGTTTGGGGGCGTGGAATGCATCATTCATAAAGAGTTATTTATTCAAACTTATAAATAGCGTTTGACTTTGGGTGCCAAAAATAATTACTCGTACAGATGGTCTTCGAAAACTTCGTTTTTACACTGTGTAACAGATTTAAATATTATATTGAATTAACAAAAGGTTTAACGTTACGGTCAGTCTCAACAGCTCTCAGGAAACAATCCTGATGAACCTGAGTACATTCAATAATAAAATATTTTATATTTAAATAATAAACTACGATATTTTATTTTGAATGCCACTAGAATATGTGAATCCTCGAATAAAACACTCGCAAATGTAAAAGTCGTATTAAATCGAAACATTTTTTTATTTCAACTTATAATCAAACGGGTTGTCTATGTATAATTCTTATTTAGGTGATTCTAAACGACGCTGGTACAATGTTTCACTCATTCAACAATTAAATTCTGACAATTCATTGTCTTCCTTACTCATACAGGGCTAGACAGAGTGAGAAGATGTATAGCGTGAGAAACAGCGGGAGTGCAATTATCAACACGTGTATTAAATAAAATTGTCGATTTTTATTTCGTACATAGTTAACATATTTAATAAAACACATAATCGGTGTTTATATTATTATTTATAGAAACACAATAAAACAATCTTATCGCGAAATAGGCGTAAGTATATTGATATCTAATTTAACAACAACACAGAAGAAGAGTTATACTCTAATGAATTTAGAATAACATAGTTTAATGTTCTTTTCCCATAGAAATTATCGTATTTGGATGGTAACAAATATGTACGAAAAAGAAGTAACTACATAGATGTACTGTATATACCTATTATACCTATACCTATTATAGTTTGTAAGTGAATAGATAGTAGTGGAACTATTATTTATTTATTAAAAATGGTCTGCCAACAAGCATTACAGAAAAAATATTAGTAAAAGTTCAATAGAAACTAACTACAACTTTGAACTAAAAATACTGCTTGATAAATAATACTTATAAAATTAGCGTTTATTTTGCACTATCAAGAATATTAGAAGTTTACACAAGGGGCAACAAGATGGCGCTGCTTTACATGAAACGCTAGAACGATAAAAATATCTGCCGATTGCCACGAACGATGGCGCGTCACTTCTTAGAATGTGAGCCATAGTCTACTAACATCTAGTTGCCTTTTGTAATTTCCTATTTGTGTTTAAACATCCTATCATGTACGAACAAAAATTCCAATAAGCCATTTGCAAGTATTTGTTGGTTGTTTGAGGTGGACAGATAAATACGTCCTAAAAACAACATAAAAAATATGATGTTGAAACATAATAGTTCATAAGAAATATGTTCAAATAAAAACCACAATTTCCATAATTTAATGTAACTAACTGGTACGAGAACTAACACGACTATACGACAGTTCCAATTTTATAACTTTAGTGTTCAAAATGTATATCTTTGAGGCTCTTTTAAACATATTATAGGTATACGGCAATATTGCGATGTTTAATATTATTTTTTTAAATAAATTGATACCTATTTATTTTAAAAATAATATTATAAGACCTCCGTAGTTAGATATTTACATTAAAAATTAACTAGTAAATCTATTAAGACCTTTAGTACAGTTTTATAAAAGTCTTCCTTAGATCCAAGCTAAAGCTTAAAAAGTGTTATAATTCTTCACATACCTGATTCATCTGAATGACCTTTTACATACTTTACCCAAATAACTTAATGGTTTGTTGATATACGACTCTGATAATGAAAGTAATTCACTTGAACATGCCTTAAACATAAGAGAAAGGATTACTACTGTTAGTTCAGTATACTATAATGACGATATCTGTGAACACGTTATGATTATCAAGAGTCAACTCACTAACCTTGAGGCAAAAAGGAGAAACAATCCCACTGCAAGGTTTTTTCTTGTATTTGTATGGTTATATCATAGTATTTCAATGTTTTTTTTACTTTCTTAATATAAAAATCACACTTTAACCGCTGAACATGAACAATGAATTTTGATACAATAATATAATTTAGAAAATAAGTACACTACTTATTTGAATCAAATGTTTTGAAATACTAATGTAGGTTTACAAATTCAATGGCTTATTCCATTTCTATGAATTTTGTTAATGCATTTATAACATTTTTAGTTAGTTCAACATAAACATTAAACATTTCTCGACTTAAGCAATATTTATACATTTTGATACGAAAATCCGCATAACAATTAGGTATACATATGCGCGATAATATTTATAAACAATATTTTTAGTAACAATTTATCTGTGCATCATAAAACAATACAATACAAGCGTAAATTTACAAAAACTGTAATTATTTTTTGCGAACATCCCTAACGTATTGTGCATTTCAGTTTTTGTTCCGCGCCCCTAACGTTATAAAAAAGGGACCATCCCTTGCCTCGGGTTCTTCCCTTAGTCTATAAAGCTGGAAATACTTGCTCAAAAATGGAACCGATAAATAAAAAAAATGGTCACAATAATGCCAGGCTTCGTCGGTTGGCATCAATAAAAAAGACGTAGAAATATGTTAATCCATCTAACGAGAACTAAGGGTTTTAAAACATACCTCAATTAATTATAAAACCTTTGGCATTGCAATTCAGTACCTACTGGTCAAACGGTATACTCTATCGTCTATACCTAATGTATATTAATGCTAGTTAGTCTATGCCCAGAAGCGATCTTTGGACACCCATTAAAAAATAAGAAATGCAATTTAGAGATATTCTGTTAAATAAATGAATAATTTAATAAATACCACCCACGGATGTTGTTAACCCACTGCAGTATAAAGAATAAATTAATTTAATTATTGATAATTCCAACGCTGCATGAATCGTATGGTTTAGTTTTAAATTAGAATAGGTATATGATGTTTGTTACCATGACGACGCAAAAGCTAAACGAATTTGCATCAAATTTGAAACGGACATGGAATGCATAGCTATTTTTTTACTGAGAAATTTATGTGTCATCATTTTCCGTTATTCCTATATTATTAAATAAATAAAGTTCTTTGTTGTGAATTTTTTTCGTTCGTAGAATTATTCATTTAATAAACCATAATATTATAAATCGTATCTTGTAGAAATAAACATCGTAATGTTTAGTTTAATCATCTATGATCTAATGGTTTCTTGTAAATTAGAGATTTTTTAATAATTAAATAATAATCTATATGTATATATTTAATATCTTACAATTATGCTTATTGGTAAGTGACATGCATTTCGATTCCTTGATTGCAATATTGGATTAATAGATATATAAATCGGGACAATATTTCCAATGTTGTTCCAATTTCCGTAATTTGTAGTACCTAACATCAACGTACTATAACAGTCATCAATTTATCATATGAGTGTCATTGTTTATAAATATTTAATCCACTTATAATTATTGTATATTCGTATTGTTTCAATATGAACAAAGCTATTGGGACAAAACCGCAAATCAAAATAGAAATATCGGAGTTAATACGTCCGGCTTTGTGGCTTTGGTTTCAATAAAACTAAAATCTCAAATTAAAAAGAGGGAGTATATAGCACGTGGCGATCTATCAAAACAACAAAGCCGATTGGTGTTACGTTCCACCCCGGTGATATGTACGCCGTATTACCTAAATGCCTTATGTACACCGCTAGTAACTACTTCATGACTACTCCGAGCTCAGTGTGTACTGCAATGCAACGGAAAATATGCGTGTTTACCAAAGTCGTTTCGGTAGAACGGTATCGTTGCGTCACGTTTAAGGAAATTGATAGTGCGGCGAGGTCGACGTGACTAACATAATTGCAATTTTACGAGCATTTTTATATATCAAATAACAATAGTGTTTTGTAAAACAGTGATATTTTGTGATTGTAATGTACCTAATCCCAGATTTATCCGATATTCCCTATGGAGGCCACGCGATTGCGCGGTGCCACGACTCGAAGCGTGTCCGATATAACCTTGTTATGTTGAGTAAGTATGTTTTTTGTTTCAATCGCTTAAACATTCAAGAGTATTTTTGGTGTTACGCATATTTTATTTACTCTAATAGAAGGACATAAACTTAAGATTGACGGTTTTCTGCAGAAGTTTGTAGAAATAGGGCAGGATTTAGTGAAATAATTTTAGGTAATATTATCGAACGTCATAGCGAGACTCAACAAGATGGCGGCGAGTGGGGAGAGGGCGCCCAGTATGCCAGGTGCTGCCGCCGCGTCGAGTTCGGCGCTATAGCTAACTAAATAGGTACGCAGAGTGTTGTACATTTTAGAACGTTCACAATGGCTACCGCGAAAGACACGTCTGCTTTCTTGCGTGAAGCAGATGCTAAAGATTTTGATAGTGTTTTAAAGTTATATCCACAAGCGATTAAACTAAAGGCCGACCAGAAAACAAAGAGGCCCGAGGAGCTGATAAAATTGGACAACTGGTAAGTACGACGTCTTTCTAAGGAGAAAATGCGGCCGTGGCGTGTCAATGAACTTGTATTGTGTGTGTATCCGTGCAAACTGATTTGATAGCTACCTCCCTCGCGGACTGCATCTCTAGTCCGCGGACGGCTCATTAAAATCACTGCGTCACGTGGGATCGATGTCAAATTGACACTATCGTTTTTCCTGAAGCCAGTGTGTGGGAAAATATCACGGCGCTTAGGCGTTATAAAATGGTGGCTGTCCTTTATGTATCGTCGCTCGTTAATTGCAGTTATTTTGTTCATACTGTAGCGTTCAACCGATAACTCGCTTGATCCTTGATTAAATAACATACTGTAACTCTAGTATTTGTATAACATTATTTTATACACATGGATCAAGTTTTAAAGCAGATGCTTTGTTGAAGAGCGCGTACATCCGTTCAAAATGGTGACTTGCCATTTAGCTTGAATTTTGTTCAATATATTTTCTTTATAACTTAATTATTAGATTAGTCATCTATTGATCTAAGAACAAATATAAAACTCACCTTTTAAACAATTGCCTATTTTAATACGGTAATTCAAAATACATTAGTATTAATATAGGAATACATTATCCTTACAATGAAACACAATAAATAAATTAATTTAATTAAAATGAAGAATTAGGTTCCTTTATTTGTATAAATTATAATTTTGAATATTAGTATAATTTGGCATAGTGGTTTTATTACCTTAGTGAATCTGTTTTATGATTTACAAGAACATTAAATAATGTATTAAAATCAAGAATATACAGGGAAACAATAATAGTTGTGTTAAAATAATATTTATTTTCTCTTAGTTTAATTTAGGTATTTAATTGCCAATAATAAAACAGAAACTTATTTTTTAGTAACAATTTTTTTTATTCAATCTGAAGAACAGATTTTTCCTTAATAAAGAATAACTTTATATCAACTTTTAAAATACATTAAATAATTCTTGATTAAAATTGCTTTTGTCAAACATTTGTATTTTATTAAATGCGTTTTTTTTAAATATCGCTTTACGGCAAGGCTAAAGTAAATTCAAAAAAATATAGAGTAAAATGAAAATGCAATAGTTACAACAAAATAAACCCGTTTAATATTGACATCATCGGATAATGCATACTTTATTTAATATTCATGTCATTATTACACAGACAATAATTGTCTTAAATAATCATAGAGACTCATTATCAAGTCTTCGCGATAGGAGTTTCGTATTGCCAAACTTTATTATGTAATGATTTAAAAAAAAGATTTTTTTTTTAAAATACTATTTACATTCATTTGAATTAAAATTTCGAAAGATTCGCTGACAAAACTTGAAGTTCTGATGTTATTTTGTTTTCAGGTACCAAAACGAATTGCCCAAGAAGATCAAATCCAGGGGCAAAGACGCGCACATGGTACATGAGGAATTGGTACAGCTGATGAAATGGAAACAAGCCGTGAGTATCGTTTGCTGTTTTTAAAATGCATGGATTTATAACAGGGTCGACACGGCCTAAGACTATTTTTTATTTTTGTTACCAAGAATCAAACCAAGCACAACCAGGCTCAACTTTAATCTTTAGTGCACTCGTGTGTTAATAATATTTTACCGCATTCGAAGTTTAGTGACGCACTCACTGCATTTAATTCATTAAGATTTAAGGCAGGTCGTGGCTTCAGTAAGTCCTATACAATGCAATTTCTTCATTGATAATTTCTCTTTATGCAAACCGATCATCAGCGTTCCCCGTCCGACTCTGTCCTTTTGTTTGTCAAGGTATGCCTTTAGCTTACAATAGGTAATTCTTGATATTAAAGGTAGAAAC
This sequence comes from Pieris melete, assembly GCA_963693345.1. Lineage (NCBI taxonomy): Eukaryota > Metazoa > Arthropoda > Insecta > Lepidoptera > Pieridae > Pieris > Pieris melete. The sequence goes on along the minus strand of CAVNZK010000040.1, from coordinate 2,762,680 downwards.
TATACACGTACACTTATGAAAGTAGGTTGTTAAAAATTAAGATCTCTCGATCTATAAGATCTGGCAAAAGGCAAAAAGGAAACAATAAACTGCCACCATGCTTCATTTGACATTTTTAACTAAATCTTTATATTTTACAAAATCTGTTAAAAATAAAGAAACTGAAAAATTTCTGGTCACTTTCCTAATAGTCTCTTAATTAAAATAAAACAATATTTTAATACAAAATACAGTTTGTTAACACATTAAAGTGTATTTCAGCATAATTGAGCCATTCCGGCTTGAATGAAGTATATTAAAACATTGGATGAGACAAAAACGTGTTATCTAATAATTTGAATGTAATATTTGGTCATAAACATTATGCAAAACGTTTTCCGATAAAAATCCTCATAAACATTCATTGTTCAGCAATGTTTAGACAAATTTGGATTTTATGTTTATGAGTAGACGACTCACTTTCAATTAACGATTAAAATAAATTAGATGCAGTTAAAAAAATCTATAAAGTACCTATTTAAAAACGTTATTTACGAGATTTTAGTATAATTAAAATTGAAATCTTGCATTCGTCGATTTCTATGACAAAACTTATCCCAATAGTTGTAAGTCTGTTTTTATTATATTATATAGATGTTTGTAGGCTTAAACAAATACTTTTCCCATGTATCACATCTATATGTCTTATATATCTATAAATCTTTTGTGCGCGTGTTTGTAATTCAAGTCAAACGGCTACAGCTGGAGTGATTTTGATGAAATTTTTTTGTGTGTTCTTCTCGAGAATAGTTTTGATTTACAGTTAGATCATTTTTTTTTTGTTTTTATGTCTTGTACAAGACAACGGCAGTCAGTTCCGCTAATTTATTATATATTTGTTTAATGGGACAGAAACAATTCTGCGTATATTTAGTTAGTTCTGAAACAAGCTGTTCAAAGTTCATACCTAGCCTTTTGCCTAACCCACAACTATTTGTTCTACCGAAATCAAATTGTGTATTATGTTTCACTGCCGCTCTGTTTCTAAACGTTCATAAATGTTTCTATAAGATTTCTTTAAGATCGTCATTAACAGCCGTTTTATTTTTATAAAATTAACGACTCGTAGCAGGTAGGATATATAACGTAAGCCATAGTGCGCAGGCTATTGATACCACTTAAATCAAGTCTTCAATCTTTGCGTACAATCGAGCGATTACAATTTTAATGATAGTGTAATTTTACGGGGGCAATACTAAATTATAGGAAACTAACTGACTACCAAGAATTATCTAGGTGAAGGAAAACTTACATCTAAAGCATTATATAGGTATGGAACCAACATGGAACATTTTGCTATGCTACCCCGGAGACTGTTAGATTTTCCGGATGGAAAACTTTTTAGGGTTTTCTGTGAATGATTCTCTATACAAACCTATGAGTTCAAGTCATAAGTTTTAAATTAACAAATAAAAATAGGGGTTGATCAGAGAGGGGTGAAAATTAGGGGTTGGATGTATTTTTATATGTTGTATCGTAAAAAATTAAAAAAAGAAATTTTATCCAAAAAAAATTGGGGTAGACACCCTTTATCGCTTACGGGTTTGAAACATACTAGCCGATTCTCAGACTTACTGAATATACATAAAAACTTTATAAGAATCGGTCGAGCCATTTCGGAGGAGTATGGGAACGAACATTGTGACACGAGAATTTTATATATATTAGATACTTAAACGTTTATTAAGTGTTATACATCTCTTTACAGCGGGGAAGGTTCTACCCACAACTATCATACCTCATAAAAGTGAACACGCCGCGAGCCGTGATGGCGGAGACGAAGAAAGCCTTCAAGAAGTTGCCGAACATAGAATCTGCGATGACGGCTTTAAGTAATCTTAAAGGGGTCGGTACGGCCACAGCCTCCGCACTCTTGGCTGCTGCCAGTCCCGAGATAGCGCCATTCATGGCCGACGAATGCGTACAAGCCATTCCTGAAATGGAAGGAAGTGATTACACTGCCAAGGAATACCTCAATTTTGTTAAACATATTAGAAACGTCTGTGATAGGTTAAATAAGGTCAGTATATTTTTACATATTATTCAGGCTATTGAGTATTGTTCTTAGTAATGTCTTTTATTGACGTAACTTTTATACATAGAAAAACACTTTTTTAACGAAAATAGAGGACACCGTGAGCCATTTCTGCCAAAACCCTCCATCTTTTAGTCGATACCAACTCCGGGGAAATAAATACAGATAACACAACTATTTCTACAGCTGTGATACTTTTTGACATTCAACACCTTTTGTCTTCAGTCACCGTGACCACGCACGCTGTTAAGCACGCGAAACGTCGGTTAAATTTAAAATTATGTAAAATAATTGTAAATTTATAATAAAACATAACTTCAAATCCGTTAAAAAAGTGTTTTTCTAAGTATTGTTCTTTTAATGTACTTCAGTTATACTGATGTCGGGTCAAGGAAAGAAGATATGTTTCATATCACCGTCTTTAGTCGTGTGCACTTAGAGGGAATAAGATTCAGTTCAAAATCATTACGCTTTTGCTATACGGGATACTTCTTTATTGTCGGCGGAGAATCTTACACTTTCCAGAAAATTGTTCAACCATCCGTGGACGGAAGGTGGTATAAGATAATTGCTAATAAAGAAAGTAAAGGGAATTCAATCAATAGGTTACTTAGGTAATTAGGTTGAAAAGCAGAGATAAAGCTTTCTAATATCCGTTATTCCAAATAGACATATAACATGTAATACAATCTTAAAAAAATATTTTATACAGGATCAAAACGGTTGTGGCAAGAAATGGTCACCGCACATGGTAGAACTCACGTTATGGATACACCACATAGTATCAGACTTACAACCAGAACTACTCGGCAAGCCCCCAAAGGTCGCACCCACGAATGGGGGATCACCTTTGCCCAGCGACGAGAGTAATCTAGAACCGCCGACAAATGGTAATGGTTAGTATTCATTCCCATATATATACAAATAATAAAGGTACATACGAAAATTATTGGAGATACAATAGCTGCACAGAACTCGTATATTTGTTTTAATAGGTTTCAATAATTTATACACATACTTAAATTTTTTAATGAGGATGATTATTTTATTTTGTGGTTGCTTGTTTAATTTTTTCCCTTGCTAGCTTGCTTTTGTTCTAATATAATTGATGTGCATGTGTGTAAACTTTGTGATGACATATCTCACTGTATAATTTTATGCATACACGTTGTTTAAGAACTTATAAATAAATAAAAAATATCGTCAGTATTCTGTAGTTTTTAGAAAAATCAGAGTTAAGTTTTATACCATTTATTAATCGCGGCATGCTTTATACTTGCAGTACGCTTGCGGTTCGTAAATTAATTTTTACACGGTAATAATAGTCACACACTATGAAAATGTTGCAAACTATTCCTAAGAGAAAAGTGCCGTGTGATTCGACCTATATATAATCGATATATCGCAGAAACGTTACGCTGCCAGAATTGCCCATCATAATTCATACTTGGACACGTTTTCAATTGTTTTTTCCATTATCCAGGTAAATTACCATCAGAGTGCGCAGAAGACACAACATCTTGCACAGAAGACTCAATGGACGCAAAAGGCGCGTCTCCATCGAATCCAGCTACGCCAGCTTCCCCCTCCGACAACTCTGACTCAGCGTTGAGCACGCCCCGAGCTAAACGGTATGTAACCTTATTTGGGTTAAATGGGTTTTGCATGAACTTGATTGTAGGAAGAAACCCTTTAAATTTTGATGTGGTGGAATTGGCTACATAATTAATTAACACCAAAAAATTTATTGTATTCTGAAGACTTCGCTGTAGTCATAACAGGAACCGATTAAATAAATCAGTGGTGCTACAACCTCTTTAGGTCTTGGCCTCAGTTTTTTGAATCTGTTTCATGATCATTTTTAAATCTAATAGGCAAGAAGGTGATCAGCCTCCAGTGCCTGACACACGCCATCGTCTTTTTGGGTCTAAGTCATGTCGGTTTTCTTCACCGTTCTAGCAAATGTTAAATGCGCACATAGAAAGAAAGTCCATTGGTGCACAGCCGGGGATCGAACCTACGACCTCAGGTATGAGAGTCGCACGCTGAAGCCACTAGGCCAACACTGCTCTATCTATGCTCTAACAGGAACCGATTAATATAATTAAAAAATATATTTTAATTAAAACTTTTTTATGTACATGAATTCATTACATAAGTGGATGAGTGCTTTGTGATAAACGAGTGATTGCCATATCAAATTATATTTGATATCTGTATTAGAATATAAACGTTGACATATTAACAAATAATTTGATTCTATACGGTCACCATACACGGACACCATAGCAAGAAAGTTAATAAGGGAGCGTTCAAGTATTACGTAACGAATTTTGGGAGGGGGGAGATCCTCTTGTAAAACGTTACGATGTAGGGTGGGGATTAAATTACGGGGGGGGGGGGGTTCAATAATCTCCAAATATTGCGTGACGTAATACTCGAACGCTCCCTAAGCACCATAGTATTTCAGAAGATGATACCTACAAGTTACTAGGTACTAGAAATTCTATTCATATAATCACTACTTCTCTTAGTTATTATCGAAACAAGGCCATACTTTAAATGTTCACCATTGTTTCGCTGGGTGAAAGTTGATGAGTGTTGCCAATGAATATTTAGTAGCATTTGTACACAGGTGTGTAACCAATTTAGAACGATAGAAAAACCGGTGACGCAATAATCTATTAGGTCTGGTCTTCAGATATTTGTTTCGTGATCATTTGTTTTTTTCTAATAGGCAAGTAGGTGATCAGTCTTCTGTGCTTGACACGCGTCGTCGACTTTTTGAGTCAAAGGCATTCCCAGTTTCCTCGCGATATTTTCCTTCACCGTACGAGCGAGTATTAATAAAATATGCATAGAAACGACATTGGTGCACAGCCGGAGCCGTACACTTAAGCCTATTCTTTTATTTAGGAATTATATAACACAAAAAAGTTTAATCCTTTTAAACCGTGTGACAAAGGTACTTTCTGTGAAATAGTTTACTAATTACGCTGTGTCACTTTTAGCCTATAATTTATAATACAGTTTAAATCAAACGTAAAGTAAGTTACCGGGGTCAAATAAAATTTTAATAGGAACGAACGTAAGTTGTTTCAATGGGGCAAAAATATCAGGGAATCACACGTGGTCTTAATGTTTTTTTAATTTGAGACAATGTCTTTTGTGTTTGCGTCGAAAAGGTTTTCTTGGAATACCAAGTTGGGTAACAATTAAACAATAACTCAACCCTACTTACCTTTTTATGGGTATTACCAATAAGTCTGTGTAAATTAGAATATTGGACTTCCTTGTATCTTACATATTTTATACTAGAAAGTATGGCATGGTATTATGGCTCAAATAATTTAATGATTTTGAAACGTACTCACGTAAATAATATGTATTTTAGATTTGCTGAATCTTGAAATATATTTATTATTTATATATGTCAACGATCGTATAATATAAATATATTTATAACTAATTTGTATAATTAAACATTAGGTCGTTTAATCTCGATCTTGTCTCCATGAGGTATTTAAACCACTAAACGACCTATTATTTTACAGGCAAATAGAAGAAGCGAGTTCAGAAGAGAATTCGCTGGGTGACGCGTGTGACGTCGCGCCGCCCGTCAAGAAGCTCCGAGAAGCCACGCACTGACAGCGCCCCCACCGAACCCGCGCGCCTATATAAATAGCTTAGACTTAATATTGTACCTAGGTAATTTATTTTGAAATTCCGTTTAATTTTAACTTAGATTAAGTTTAAGATTACCGATGAATTTTTGTAAGTTTTATAGGGTACCAATCGGATTAATCGTTTAACAGATGCGTTATGGACGGGCGCTCTTCAGCCCTGGTATGAGGTGACAATATCACTGTTGTTTATTGGAACCCATTGATATACAAAAAACCCAAGATGCACAGTCTCGAATAAAAGTAACGCTCGAAAGTGTCCCGAAACACTATTTTTGTCCCTTTCTATAACAGTATATGTTACAAGCATATATTATTGCAAAATCAACCTTACGCGAATTGTTTAAAGTTGTTATTACAACGCAGTGTATACGTACTTAAAGCAATAAAATTTTACGACCGACCGTGGTCGGTAGGACAAGGTATTGAGTGGAGTCGAACATGACTTTTTTATTTACAACTATTTAACATAATTTTACATTTATCTGATTTTTCGGGTGCTTTACAGCGTGCGTGGTCACGGCTACTGAAGACAAAAGGTGTTGGATGTTAAATAGTTGTAAATTTATAATAATACATAACTTTAATCAGGTTAAAAAGTTTTTTCTTTAAATTAAAAAATAATTTGTTAGTAAATATGTTTGTCAAAAACTACACACAAAAAAGTTCAAAAGTACATAAATTTATTTATAAAAAATCATCAAATAACATCGTCTCCACTTATTAGACGCGAGACTATTTGAAATGAGCGCACAATTTAGAATGTTGCGCTCATTTTTTGAGGACGTTGTTTAGACGTTGAGTGTGCATCTTGGGTTTTTTGTATATCAATGTTGGAACCTGAATTTTTAGATCTTTTGTAGCAACGATGTGTTTGAAGCTAACCAACATCGTGATATAGCGGTGGTACATTGTCATCTCATACTATGGGTACAATATTGTGAGTGTACGAGCGACTCGTGGGGCCTAGTTTAAGGTTTCGTTTATAATTTTACGTTCGCATCGCTGACATTCCAATAAGTGTAACGATAGGCGGCGAGGGTTAGTGGGGGGAGGGGTTAGCCGCAACAGGACCAGATGCCTTGACGACACTCACTACATTGCCTTATAATACAGTCTGCCCGCAGAGTTTATATGCAACAAGATAATACAAAGGACGTGTTACCCGGGCACCGGGCACACGGGCCCATGATGTAGTTTTATTGAACAAATATAAGATATTAATTTTATAATGTCGCATTTTTATTTCTCCTAAACCCTACTCAGAAAATCAAAGAACAATATATATCTAAATCACGAAGTTAAAAGCTTTCCATGCAGTCATGGATTCATAAATATTAAACAATTACATAAAAGCTAATATTTCACACAGAATTTACTTCAGCATTTAAAATCGTTTTTAGGAACGCTTCGTACATGGATAGGTACAATAGATTTACATAAATAATTGATTTATTTTTACATATATGAACACAGCATCATAATCATTTAATTATGAATTTAAAAGGATTGTTTGAAAAGCGCATAGAGCTGCAGTATTGCTTCAGATTGATTAAATTTTTCTGTAGATGTAGAATCTATTATGTAATTGATCTGGAATTTATAAAAAACTTATGCACTGTAATTGTTATAATTTAACTATTTCAAATTTCTTGGTATGTGTCACTATCGAAATATTCTTGAAAAGGTCAAAATCAAACAACATTTTATAAAATTTTATCTTATATTAATTAAAATACATATTTAATATACCATAAGGCACTCCCCATGCGTTGTGCACTATAGCGGTAACACGACTCCGTGTTGCTCCTTTTGTGCATTTTTAGGACTACCCACTTCGTGAACATGAGGGTAGTTACTTTTTTATTTATTAACCATTTGTTGTTTTAAGAATTCAAAAAATTCCCGTTATTTATATGCATTAGAAGGTAATCTGCGGCCCCATCGCTAACCAGTGATCCCTTCCAGGCAACTTTAGTCAAAAAGAGGTGTACGAAGGGATCTGTGCAAAAATAGTTACATGCTTTCTAATTCTGAGTTTCAACATCCTGCTGCATTTGTGGGTAGAGTGTTGCTATTCTGTTTCCAGCGGTAAGACGACCAGCGAAGTCTGGTCTCCGTGGCGGTCTGGGTGCACCCAGAAGAGCGTCCAGAGCATTTCTTGGTGCCCAGACATCGCCATTACCATTACCAGCCCCTACGGGAGATAATGGCGAATCTGTGGTAGCGCGTATTACCGTTGCTCTTGACGAATCACCTGTAATATTTGTGATGTTAGAAATGCATAAACTAAGTCACTACATTATATTTTTTTATTTATTTATTTAGTTATTAAGCTTATGACATCACACAGTACTAAAATTACAAATTATTTTACAAAAAATCTCACATCTAAAATGTGTGACAATTAATGTAAGAAAAAGTTTTACAAAAAAAAATTAAATAGAAATTAAAAATTACACTTAAAACACATACGATAGTAAAAGCACACAATAAAATAAAATTACGGAAATTTGTTGGCAGAGAAAAAAGAAAAATCATCATCAAAACAGCGAAATTAGGTTTGAGAAAGGCACCCCACAATGCTTTCTCTAAAACCGATCAGCCCACTACCGAATATATCCAGCTCTGGATACGCTGTGTTCAATTTGTTGAAATCGCGAAGAAACGAGGGGTGCCTGAACTCCTAGGTTGGTTTTGGCAGAAGGAATTTGAAAGATATTGTTGATTTTAAACCTAGGGAATGAGTAAGGGACGACAAATTTCCTGTAAGAGGTCTCTGCTCTGTATATATCTGGAGTTAGTAATAAAAGGAACCTTGACAGGTAGGTATCTTTAGCTTAAAAGGGCCCCAAATCTAACATACTATTTGATAGTATGAAAAATAAATTTTAATGACTCTTATCAGTATAAAACATGGATTATGCTATTATAATATATAAATTTTTACACGTCAGTCACGTGACACAAAACGGTCACAGATTAGTCGAAACGACGATGACGTTGCATGCTTGCAAATCATGCCTTACGAGTTTAATTTCGTCGGAGACTATTTATGATCGAAATATGTGTATTTGTGTAATTAAAAAATGGTGCGTGTACTTATGTACGCGCGTAAGAAGTTATACTTCTTTGGCTTTCTTTATTTTTTTATATATTAAATAATAATCAATATTAAGCGTTAATAATTTAACAATATTTAATTAATAATGATTAATTAATATTAATAATAATTATTATTATATTATTATTTCAATTAAATAACTAGGTATGTTTCATAACCTTTTAACTAAGTATAAATAGGTCTTTGTGAAAAAGCATTGCTAAATTTCTTTGAAAAAATAATTAAAACTGCTTTATTTGTTTAAAAGGTACTACAAGTAGATTGTCTTATTCCCATAACGCTCGCGCACGCTCGGCGCCCATACTGAATTTTGTGTCACGGTGCGCGCGCATCGTAAAATTTCACTCTCATCAATTTTTCATAACGCGCCTAAAGAAGTATAACTTCAAAAAACTTGAAGTTTGTTTACGTGATTGCAAGCATTGTACGTCATAGAGACGCCATCTTGCCTCGACAAGCGTTTTGACAGATGCTTGAAATTATTATTATTTAAACGCTTTAATCGAAATAACAAAATCAATTTCTATAGTCAGCAATAAATAATCTGAAACGGTTTTAAAAATAGCCTATAATGAAACACATTTTTACCTTCATTACTATGGTTGTGCGACTTGCACTCAAGTAAGGTCCGCAAAAGAGCTCGATGTGGGCTAGAGTTAGAATGTGCCCGTACTAATGCCTCTAGTTCGCCCCATACTTGTCGCCATTGTTCCTCGCGACGTCCGCTTGATTTACCTCTAAAATTTGAATAAGGTTAAGGTTGACTTTCAAATCAAATTATTATTTATTAACACTTCGTTACATTTACGTAATAAAAATTTAACATAATTAAATGAAAAGGAGGGCAACTGGCGGCCTAATCGCTATCGAGCGATGTCTTTCAGGCAACCACTGTGAAAAAAATATTAAATAAGATAAGGTAAGCAAGATGTGCAATAATAAATATAGTTGATAAGACAAAACTAAACAGGAACAAAATAAACTACACTAAAAAAAGGGTATCTGAAAAATAAAAAATTCACGATAATTTGATTATTATTTTTAGACATAGGCCCTCCTAGACTAAATCTTATGCCTCACGCTCAAAATGCGCATCACCTACAATATTAACAAAATATAAAACCTTTTATAATATTCAATTTAAAACTAATTTAATCATATAGGTAACACAATGTACACTTATTATCGTCAAAAAAAACTGTATATGAAATGCTTCTAGCTTTACAGTAAATGTAAGCCAGTTCTCAAATCAAGGGCGTAGAACGGAAGAGAAGAGCTGGCAATACACTCTCCGCCACTCTTTAATCGCCATGGGTTTTATACACAACGTTTGTAAGGAGCTGCAACCATTACACCATGTTTCACATGAAATTTTACGTAATAAATAATGTAAATTAAAAACAAAGACTTGTCCTCTAGCAGGAGGCATGGTGAAATAGGAGCACGCACTTACATTCTCGTGGGAACAACTCGTAAACACATAAAGTCAAAGTCAAAGAATTTATTTCAATTAGACCATCTAAAATGGCACTTTTGAATGTCAAAAAAAAAATTATATATATATATATATATATATAGAAGACTCTAGTTGCCCCTTCCAAAAGGTAGTTTCGTGTGGAGAAGAATGGGCAAGAAACTCCACATAGTCGAAATAACAACCATCACCGCATACACGAATTCAAGTACGACCAATGAAATATAAAAGGCTATGAAGTATATTGCTAGATTATTAACAAAATAAATATTTATTATATAAAATATTTATTATATAAAATATTTATTATTTATTAACCTTTTAATAATTAGGGTTAGGCGCTAACTACTTTAGTATGTTAAATTGAATACGTTTTTCTAAGTATACTATAATCTAATCTGTTTAAGGTAATAAATCTTTATTTATAAAATAATAATTTAAAGTGTTTTCAACAAAACTGTCTTCTAAACCTAGCACTTATGATCTATATGACTTATTTTTAACAACACATACTAAGCGCTAAGGGCGACTTCCATATGTCAAAAACGTTATATATTATAAATCTAATTATATGTTACTGTATCTGACCTCAAATTAGTTGGTAATTGCGCGGAAGGGAACTCATGTCTCGTCTCCATTCCCAATAATGAGAGAAGGACCCCACGACACGATTCGACTTCGTCTTCCGTTAACGATTCTTGAACGACTAGTCGTGTTAGGGGTTCCATTACCTGAAAAAAAAACATTTAAATTCACTATAAAGCCTAATATTTTACTTTGAAGTATTTCTTTAACAAATTAAAAGAAAATTTGACGAATAAGATATTGTAGTATAAACACAGATTTCAATAGCAGTTAGCAATTATAAAAAACAAATAATATATATATATATATATATACATATAATAATACAATTAATTTAAACATTGTGCCAACAGTTACTATTATAGGTTTAAAAAATATCTGGTTCAAGTTTATATTAATTTAATTTCAAATAAAATACTATGCCTTGATTAAAGGGTGAATTTGATCAAAATTTAAGCTACATGGGCATAATATTAAAATAATGATTATTTTAAATAAAATACTCACAGATCCCAAGTTAAATATAAGCGTAGAAGAAATAGTGAGCGGCCAGTACGTCGTGTGCCGTTGGAGCTTCGTACGTGCACGCGTATTCGAACCGTTCCCTCTTAACGGGTGAATTTTGTTCTGTTGCATTAGGGCTCCGAATTCCTTTATTCTGAAAAATATGTCAATATTTGTTTTAGAGCTCCGATTTTTTTTTTTATAAGTAAACAAATAATTTAATGGTTTTGTAGCATGTTACATATCCATTGCACTCCCTTTGCCCCGCATATCAAATACCTGTACCCCTCTTACGCAACACCGTTATAAAAGGAAATGGACAACAGAGATCTCAGAAGCTTTTGATCGGATACCTCATATCAGACTGGTCAATTCTCAACTAGTTAAGTTTATAATATAGATTATTTGTCGTGCGTAATATCAACACCTCTTTACTATACATATTTTATTATCAATTATATTTCATTTTAATTGTTTCTGTCTGTGCTTTTGGAAGGTGTTAGGCTGGCTTAGTTAGCCAGGACTTTACATACAAGGGACCTATTGAGCGTCTAAGTGCGGAAACCATAACCATAACCCTGTTGTGGAAGTACTAAGAAGACACTACTTTTTAGTTCCTTTTTTTTTATTATGGCTCTGGAACGATTGGTGCATTAGCCAGGGTCAAGTATAGGATTTTTAGAATTCGTTATTTTTGCCTTAAAAATTCGACCATGTCCTCCATGTACGGTTTAGGCACTCGCCCGGTACCGCACAACCCTTCCAAAAGCCGAGAACAAATTTTAAATTAAATTACACCTCGCCCTCGAACCGGGAATCGAACCCGGTACCCCTCACCTAGCTGCCACTTAATAAGACCGCTAGGCTATGAGGCCCCCTTTTAGTTCCTTTATATCTATTTTTATACTATTGGGTGTGTGCGCACTCTTGAATAGATTTTTCTTTACTAATGTTGCCTGGATGATATCGCTTGTTAGTAAGGCCGTCTTCGTAATCATTTGAGTAATAAATTAATGAATATACCTATAATCCGTGACTCTCCCACCAGCCCCCTCTGACAAAGCGGGTGGGTCTTCATATGGAGTCCTTCCACCCAATGCCCCAATCCATAGTTCCCCACCCTGCGCTGCTAAAACATGGGATGCTGATCTGCAGCCTGCTTTTCTTCTGAAAAGCATATTTTGATATTCAATTTTAAATAATAAAATCAGTGGCGTAGCGCCTTGATTTTTGATTCATCAAGAGACCCCTAAGGAAGAATGGGCCCACTTCTTTTCTCAGTAGTTCCATCGAATGCGACGATGTGTAGAAAGGAACGGAAATTACTTAGAAAAACAATAAAAGTATTGGCAACTTTCTACATTAAGCCGTTTTTCATTTTCTAAACATTTTCAGTGTTACCTAGGTAAATGTGGAAATTATTATTAATTTAATTTTACTACCAGTAGGCGTACTATGTGATAAAAAAACAAATAACTTTTAAAATCCTACGACATACTGAGTATGATAAACTGTTATTTTATGACAAAATTATTAATTTCTTAAGCAAATTGCGTCTATTCTATATCGCCAGATATATAATAATACACAATACAATACAATTAACTTCATTCATCTTTAGTAGTTTAATTATTAAGAGTTACAGAGTACACACATTGTCTTCAAATCACATAGAATCTGGCTAATGAAAGAAGATAACGAAAAAGAGGGACAAGTTCAAAAAATTATAGTATGGTATCCCTAAAAGTTTGATATATTTTGTAGATTAAATTTACTGTATTTATATGATACATAATTAAATACTATACGTATTTAGTCTTTTACTATTGATACTTAAAATAACTCAAATTGCTTGGAAAACGACATATTCTATCAAATAAAAAAAAGTTTTGCCTATTATACCTGTTAACTATTCGGAAAAAAATATATAATATAAAAATAAGTCGGGTTTTCCTTCCTGACGCTTAACTCCAGAACGGACGAACCGATTTCCACGGTTTTGCATTCGTTGGTTTATAGCAAAGAAAATTCAGGAAAAATTTCAACAGAAAAGCGGGATCACCAAACGAAATGTTACATAAAACGAAGTCATCTGGTGGCGAAACGGAGTTCGCCGAGTTTGCTAGTATATAATAGAAATAAAAATGAGTAATTCCATAAAGTATCAAGACAATAAATCATACTAAACTAAGAAATTCAATGACATTCTGTGTTGCCATCCGAAAGTTTTCAAATTTATCTTCTTTCATTAGCCAAACTCTACGCGATATGTACCAATAGTCGTGTGCTGCAAAAAATATTTGTATATCTAAATACGTATAGTATCACTCATTCGCTTTCATACGTAACACTAAATTTATAACTATTATTGGTATTTTTTATTATCATTTTTTCATATCACATTTTTAAACTAATTTTAACATGTACCACGAAATAATTGTTTTCTAGTTACCCACAACACAGGGCCTCCCTAGTGTGGGGACTAGCGATTTATGATTTCTGTCATTAATAAAGTTTTTGATATTATTATTATTATCTTACGTGGGCACTTCCAAAGTGACCGATCGGCCATTAAGTAAGAAGTTCACGAGACAGGCGGATGGACGCGAGGCGACATCTGCTGGAGTCACCCTCCACAAAGGCCCATTGCAGCCCCCGGCCCCCCCTTCCGCACCCCGTGGCGTCCACCAACGTAGCACCACCTATATTGCAATATTCGAAAATATTGATTTTGCTATGGTTTTTTTAAAGTTCAAAAATAATCCCATGGCGCTACAACCCTAAACGGTTCTTGGCCTTAATTTGCTTCCGTCTGATACGGATTTTATAAAAGTGCATCAATATATTATCAATCTGAACATTGATAGTTATGCTTATAAGTTGAATTTCATAAGTTAATTATAATTTAAAGGAAATATTTTCCTTTTAGCGACATTCAAATATACCAGAAGACATAACGCGTGATATAATGTTGACCCAGGGCCAGTTACAACCACAACACACACACATTACACTCAAAATTTACCTTTTTTTTTTAATTGTTATTTTTCTTTCATTTTTTAAATTTTTATTATTTTGTGTGGGTGTGAGTGTGTAGGTGTGTTTCGATAGTAATAAATTTTATCTCTATGTATAAAGATCTAAAGTTTTCTTCCATGAACTTTAAAAAAAATGTAAATTATAATAATTTTAAGGTTAGTTCTTTAAAATTGTGATGAAAAAATAAATTAAGAACGTTTAAAAATCAGAGATCAGTGTTGGCCTAGTGGCTCCAAACCCCTGAGGTCGAGGTTCGATTCCAGGCTATGCACCAACGAATTTTCTCTCTATGTGTGCAACACTCGTTTCTTATGAAGGAAAACATCGTGAGGAAACCGGAAACTTCAAAAGTCGATGTCACGTGTCAAACATAAGGCTGATCAGGGAGCGTTGAATTACGTCAGGCAATTATGGAGATTGTCGATCCCCCCCCGTGTAACGCGCCGTAACGTTTTTCTGTACCCAAGTATAGTAAAACGTTTCGTGAACACCTAGTGACTCTTTTTAACTATAAGTTACCATAATGTGGTGTAAAGTACTGGAAAATCGAAAATAATATTAACAATAACGCGTAATTCAATCCCCGCGTTTTACAAAAGGACCCCCCCCCCCAACATTCGTTACGTAATACTTGAACGCTCCCTCACCTATTATGAAAATAAAATTATCAAATACTCGTTTAGGGTCTACTAGATTTTTATCATTCTAGTTAAAGCGTGTTGCTTATAACAGTAAAATTATTTTTTTCAAACCATACGTTTAATGTCTTACCGACTCGGTCGCTTCAGCAGCTGTTTGTGAAGCCCGAAGCCCTGCATGGGCCTCCGCTGAATGTACTATCTCCACATCGTAATTTGCACTAGAACTAGCATTTTGCTCTTCCTGTAATTTAGCATTTAGACTATCAATTTCATCAGAAGCAAAACTTCACTTAGAGGAAGATCTTGAATTGTAGGAAAGTAAGAGAAACTTGTGAAGGTTATACTGGAAGGCAATCAGAGGGGCAGTGCCTTGTACTAAATTTAACTAGTGGTTATTTGTAAATAAATATTAATTTTATTCATATATTACACATATGTTGTTTTGCCATGTATATGATTTCTAGTAAACATTTCTTTAGTTAAATAAAAATAACTATCTACTATACTAAAGAACAGGGGTTGATCGTAGAGGGGTGTATGTATTTTTAATGCCAAATAATTAAAAAAATAATTTTTTTTTTTGGGTGTACACCAAGGGGTGTCACTTAGGAGTTTGAAAGATAGATAGTAGCCGATTCTCAGACTTACTGAATATGCATAAAAAATTTCATAAGAATCGATTGAGCCGTTTCGGAGCAGTATAGGAACGAACATTGTGACACGAGAATTTCATATATACGACGATATAAAATAAAATATTAAGGAAACAGGACTACAATTCAATTTATTCTTCTCCACATATAACTCAGCAGTACTGGCTTTCGCACGCTTCTCTCTCATCTTTATCTCTGAGGTCGTAGGTTCAATTCCCGGCTGTTGACCGGCCCCATTGGACTTTGTAAGTGCGTATTTGTATATGTAACACTCACTCGTACGAAAACGGGCAAGTAGGTGATCAGCCTTCTGCGCCTGACACACCCCGTCGACTTTTTAGGTCTAAGACATGTCGGTTTCCTCACGATGTTTTCCTTCACCGTTCGAACAAATGTTAAATGCGCACATAAAAAGAAAGTCCATTGGTGCACAGCCGGGGTTCGAACCTACGACCTCAGGTATGAGAGTCGCACGCAAGCCACTGCTCACTGCTGCTTTTTCATTTTATAATTAGTATTAATTAATTAATTTGATTTGATCATATAATCAAATCGAGTTTTAGTGTGAAAATCAAACTCACTTTCATAGGAATACCAGTGACCGTGGTAATAGCGAGTCTATAGTGTGGAAGTACCAGTTTTCCTAATAAATTGGCTAACGTGCTCGCTCTACACACGATTACTTCAACGCCCATTATACCGCCACCCATCTGGAATTATTAAATCATATCTTATATAAAATACAAAAAGTAAATTCTCGACATAAGCAAGATTTTAAAAAAATAGAGGTACCTCTGTAAGCGGCTGATTATTGACTCTTGTCTCAGCTTTTTCAGGTGTAACATTAATTATAACTAAGTGGCAATAATGTACTACCAAAGACCTGTAAATAGAAACATTATATATTTTTATGGAGAGTAAAAAACACATATTTATTTATATGTTTATCACAGTACAGATTAAAGGTCGATGAAGTTTAGATCGCCAAGGAGTTTTTTTCTGTAGTCTATGGCAAATAACACGATTGTCGGGACGGTTTTTATTATTTATTTTATTAAAGTATTCACTTTTTCTGGATTATTTTTGACATTCATAAATTATTGTTTTTTCATCTCAATTTTAGAAAAGCAATGATCTTTATTGCTTTATTGTATGATATATATTATGTCAGGACATTTTAATAATTTTAGATAAAAATTAATGATAACTGTCATAATTAAATGGTACCTTTTAAAAAAACATTAAATACTATTTTCTCCTGAATATATGGTATGTACATACCTAAAGGATATAGTATTTAAAGTTAGATAATTTTTATTTATTTTTACCTATTTGCTAACTTACTGTGTGCTTGTAGATGCATCAGTAGTGGTAGGTGGTTGAGCAGCCGATGCCTTCTTATTTTGTTGTACAAGGGTATTCATGGCAATTTCTGCTAAACTTCTTATAGAATCATCATCCCTTGCACTTGTTATACATATTATGCGACCACTATAATTGTTATATAATTAATTAATAGATTAACATGACAAGTCATATAGGCTAAGAAATATAAGGGCTATTATAAATCCTATTAGTTATAATGAGTAGCAATTATTTTCACTCTGATGGGTTTCACTTAGGTGTCTAAATAAGACAAGCAAGTATCCATTTTCCAAGCACAGTTCTGTCTCTTCAAATTTTATATTGAGGTCAATATAAACACAAATTCACAAAAATAAACGAATAAGTGTTATATTTTAAACTTGTAAGGACTGAGTTATTTTTTATGAATAAGTGAAAATACCACAAAATCATATAAATGATATTACTTTACAGATAAATTCACAATCAAGCGACTTAGTTTAGTGTGACAAATGTAGTTCCTTTAACATATTTTTTATCCTTTAAAATATAGATAACTGTTACCGATTCTGAAAGAGTCTTTCAGTGGATGGTCGTGAGGATTGTATAGGTGAGGCCTCAGCCAGCGACTCAATAGCTGCACATAACCCCACCACATCGCCACCAGCACCTCTTCTCACTGGTCCCACTAAGCATAGACCATTTAAAATCTACAAAAAGTTAATAATGGAAGTGACAATTATGGGAATTTTACTATAGAACCAAATAAACTCAATTTATTGAAATAATCACATAAATCTCTATGCAAAAGAGATTAATACTTTCTCACATTATTTGTTTAACAATATAGTTGAAATATACCACTTCCTTGTTTCTTATGCATTTCTCTAACTTTGTAGACATACTTACATGAGTTAAATTTTGCTGAGCTAGTGCCCAAGTATTAAGGATGTGAGCGGCTGCATCGCTTACAATGAATCTCACCTGGAAGTAATAAATATTATTATTAAAAGACTTAAAGTTGAATGTATATAAAACAAATATACAAGCGACAAACCAATTTTCCTTCGGGAAATAAATCCCACACGATTCGACAGTATTCCACGGAAGCTTCAACGCTGCAAGTCCACAAAGATTTGCAAATTGCCGGTAAGGGTACATATCCAGCGCCCCGGCTTTTAGAGACATCGAAGTCTATAGGGAAATCAGATGAAATCCCAAAATATGGAGTATGATCTAGCACAAATATTGTTTTATGATTTGTAGGTAACATTTTAAATTTTACTTGTAAAATGCTCTACATAATAAAAGTCTGCGAGGTTTAAATACAATTTGACGTTTCATTAAATTAATTTTGTGCGGTGTTTTAGAAAATTTTATAATTTTGTAAACAAAGCGGCAAGAACATTTAGTAATTTAGATAGTTGACGTATCTTCAAATGTCATGTATTTTTTTTCCATTTCTTGGACTGCACGGTTTGTGCATCAGCCATAAACACGTCTCTATAGTTCAGGCACTTTGTTAAAAATCCTTGACCCATGTATTATTTTGATAGAAGAGAACCAAAAGATGAAGCCCACGGCAGTCTTGAGACAAAGTCACTTTTCGATAGACGTGACTCTCTAATGCCGAAATTGTATGAGAATGATATTAGCTCAATTTGCTTTGTCACATGACCATTTTCATACGTAAAGTGGTTTGGCGTTAGTGAATCACGCCAGTCGAAAAATGATTTTGTCTTTGATTGATTTGGATTGATTGTAGTGTTGTAATATTCAGTGTTTTCTGTTCAATATCGTCAAAACTCACACGTACCGTGATTAATGAATGATGAATATCAACAGTATTACCTAGAAATATTTTTATAATTTATGGCTAAAACCTACTTTACTTAAAAATATATCTTAAGCCTAAGCCCAAAGGTTTCCATTATTAATTTACTTCCTGATTTAACAAAGTATTATTGTAATGCATGTATGCATTCCAACAACAATGAAGAAATACATAAATGAGCTAATAATTTATAGAGAGGTAAGATGATATGAATCAGTGAGACTAGGCAAGAAAGGGGCGAGAGCATCTCAGTACTCACTCCATAATATGTTATATAGGATATCTTGCCGAGTATGTTCAGATGACATAATCTCCAATTAACTTTAAATTTTAATGTCATCGATTAATTAATATGAATACTTTCATTATGATAACATTCACTTTACGGTGAACACAGAATTAGTGACCAATTTATGTTCCACAGTCAATAAAGATCAATTTATGTCGTATTTTTTAATATTTGAAATAATAAACACGTATACTCAAATAATTATGATTTAATCTTATTTTAGCAAGCTCTTTGTTTAAAATTTGTATTTAAATATGAACAACCGATAACAGAAACCGTTAATTTGCCCTATCTATATTTTGGCACAACACTACAGTGAATGTGAGAGAATGATAAAATGGTGCATTCGTCGATCAAACCGGGCCACACATTTGAAGCTGGAAATTAAATTAGACATCCACCATTTTGTTTATTTTCACGAAACCACTTCTATGTGTATTGTACGACTGTCGAATTTTTTTATTCATTGTGAGCTAACGTGAACAAGTTAATCTAGCAATGATTATTAAATTAGGAATGTGCTATTAGCATACTGCCATCGAGCCCTTGTGTTGAAAATTGCAGACATCGGCCGCGCCGCTAGTAAACACTCTTTGAAAATTAACATCTTGCCTTCAAAGAAAAATAAAAATTCGGATGCGCAAAGTGCTCGTGTCGATGAGAAAGGCCCATTGAAGTACGTTCATCGAATTTTTCATAAGTCTAAAGGGAACGATCCCCGAGTGTTAAAGGTAGGTGAAGTCGCAATTTATGTGCGCGAAAACTACCTATGGCCTGTTTAACATAGTGAGGATTTTATTTAGGCAATACCGAAGAGTTGTGGGCGAGAGTCCCCGTTGGCGCGCCCGGCTAACATGAATCACACGTCTGCACCCGACAGGCAGCAGCACGACCCTAATGTGAAGGTTGAAGAGATGGAAACACAAGAAGGTCAGTCACCTATAATTAATTTTCTCACAAACAGAAATTCTCTTGACATTACCAACACTGGGTTACCTTGATCAAATCATATGATTGTCAGTGTTTATAGTTCTGTCCTGTGGATTATATTTTGTTTAATTTTTTAGATGGTGAGAAATAATGTGGATACAATCACTTTTCTTATTGATTATTTCAAACCTTTACATAACCTCAATATAATATTGGTCAGATATTTAAATGACATAGTTTTAGTGTTTTACTCTACTAAGAAGAGTGTGTTAGTGGGTGGTGTAATATTCAGTATTATACCTAAACTAAAAAAGTGCAAGGTGTTGTAGTCTATAATTAGAATCCTTTGTTTAGTGGTATATTTTTATTATAATACATTTATTGCATTTGATTACACTAACTTAGATGATAAAAATTCGTAGACATTTTGATTGCCTGGATTCTTTGAAAGGATTATTGGATAAGGTGTTAGCTGTAGGAGCTGGATAGTATACATTACTAAATTTTTACATAATGGTATCATGACATGAAGATTTTGTAGTTTGTTAATGCTAGTACATACCTACAGCTATAGGTGTTAAAAATTATTTAATTAATAGGGTTAATATTTTAAAATTTTATTTACTTTGCAAAAGCTCAATCTCCATACTAACTTCTAATAAAATCCATACTAATTTCACAAGTTTTAAGTTTTATAAGCTTTTACTTATAGATTGATTTGACAAAAGTGAAGAATTTTGTAATTTTAACAAGATTGATGACTCATATAAAATTAGATTAAATATTGCAGTGTTTTCTGCAACTATTGATTTTACCAATACCTTACTAGAATTGCATACATTCATTAGTTTTATAAATTTAAATACATTTACATTATTTTAATTACATGATATTGATAGAGAGGAAGAACTTGGGTTTTTAATGTATAGTAAGATTCCAACAAAGAAATTCTTTATATATAATTATACATTGTTTTTTAATCTTGAAGTTTAATTTTAGTTTTATCTATAGTTCCTATATTACTGAAAACATGAATAGATATTGAAGGATTCTTTTTTTTTTATTTTATTGATGGCCATGTATGTTGTTATTACTGTCATATGAATCTTGCCAAAATCCATGTGTCACTATTAGTGATTGCTTAGTGAAATAAGTAAATATTTAATATTTATTTTGCTTTAAGATTTCATCATGGTTCTTAAACATTTTATTATAAATTACAGTGGAGACTGTAGAAACTGCTACTGAAAAGACTTGGGAAAAAACTTGGGAAGACGATTTAATGAGAGGCCGTATTACCCCCAATGGAGGTGTGGTGATGTCTGATGTAATGAAGAATCAAGAGACTTCTGAAATGCCTGTAAATATGAAACTTTATGTTTATTTAACCATTTCCTAGCTAAATATGTAGATTGTAACCTTTGCATGGCAACAGCGCTGTTTTATATTGATAGCAACAGCTCCCACAAAGTTTTTGACTTAAGAAATTTAAAAAAATGTACATGATTTTTAATAAAGCTGACAGTCAAGTCAAGACTAAAATAAACATATTTTATGTAAAATTAATTAAAACTGTAAAGGTGTAGTTTTTTCTTCTCTGACCAGTGTTTGTTTATGATCATGATGGTAATCTATATATCTAATCAATATTACACAATCATAATAGTTTTAAATAATAATATAAATAATTTTGTTTTTTATTTAGCAACTGGCATGTGTTGATGCTGAAATGGAAGATGACGAAGCA
This sequence comes from Pieris melete, assembly GCA_963693345.1. Classification (NCBI taxonomy): domain Eukaryota; kingdom Metazoa; phylum Arthropoda; class Insecta; order Lepidoptera; family Pieridae; genus Pieris; species Pieris melete. The sequence continues at coordinate 2,740,759 of CAVNZK010000040.1, read as the reverse complement.
AGATCAGAAGCAACATTTCGCTTCACAGTACATAACTTTAAAACTATCAAGGATTCAGTGTTATCGCCACCCTGCTATGTTCGTAATCTGCCATGGAAGATAATGGTAATGCCAAGACAGGCTCCATCGCCTGATAAACAACAACAGAAGTCCCTTGGATTCTTCTTGCAGTGTAATGGAGAGAGTGAGTCATCTAGCTGGTCTTGCTTTGCTATGGCTGAGTTAAGGCTCATCTCTCACAAACCTGACACTGAACCTTTTCATAGAAAGATCCAGCATTTATTTTATAGGTTAGTTATACATTTATTTTATATATTGCTGTATGATAATACCAAATACTAAAAACAGGGAAATTAAATGAATAAGTAGTTTAAAATACAGTTGCATTATTTCATAGGAATCTTTGAAAGCATGCATGGTCAAAAGCAAGCATAATTACATTTTGGGCTTTAAAAAATGAAACATTTATTAAGCTAATTTTATAAAATATAGGCATTTATATTAATTACCAAATAGTTTAGTTTCAATAAAGTGCTGAAAGCTGTTCATACCTTTTACATGTGAAGCTCAAATGAACAAAAGCCAAAACATTATTAACATAATCTATGGTGAGTTGGTGAAACAAACAAATGCTAATAACTTTTATACCAGAAAGAAAAGTAATGATATAGACACCAGTATTTATCTTTCTTCAGTATCATATAATTAAATAATTAATGCAGCAACAAATATTTCAGTAAAGAGAATGATTGGGGATTCTCACACTTCATGTCCTGGACTGATGTCTTAGATGGCGATAAAGGCTATATAAAGGATGATACAATTACTTTAGAGGTCCATGTCAGTGCTGAGGCACCACATGGTGTCTCTTGGGACTCTAAGAAACACACTGGATATGTTGGTAAGATCTAGTATTTTAAAATTAATAATACATTTTTCTTAAAATAAGTTAATGTATTAACTGATGAACTTAATTTAAAAAGATTTCTGTATAAAAACATGTAACTTGACACTTAAAATTTATTTTAAATTGAACATTAATGTACTGAATGAGGGTGTTTTCTACAGTCTACTTAGTTAAAACCTACGAATTTTGAAATTGTACCATAAAAGATTTTGTGTTTCAATATTTTGAAAAAAGGATAATGGATTTTTTGTATTATCTGATCTGACATTAGATAAATAATCTGTTGAGAGCAAATTCGTTTTCAAAGGATATTTATTAGGGTATTGAACATGAAAAAAATATTTCTTGGGTAGAATCATAATATAATGAGCAATAACTAATTTCAGGATTGAAAAATCAAGGTGCGACCTGCTATATGAACTCACTGTTACAAACGCTTTACTTTACTAACCAATTGCGAAAAGCTGTTTACAAAATGCCAACAGAGTCTGATGATAGTACTAGGTATCTATTATAAATTGGTTCTTTATGTATTTAAAAAACATAATGCATGTAATTATTTAGAAGATTTTCAAGAATTTGTACTTGTTACAAACAAGCTTTAGTATTGAAGAATTTAAGCGATAGCCCCAATTGTTAATGCGATGCAATGTTATGCACTTTACACAGCCCTACGTATTATTACGGACTGCTGTCAAACCAATATGTCATGGGTAAGATTTCTTAAAAAAAAATGAAACCCTTCTCTATATTGTATTTAGTTAGTTTTTAAGTGTTTTTTTTTTTTTAATAATTTGGGTAAGATCAGCTTTTTGAGTCTTCCAGTATGATACAATATGTTTAGAGCTCTAGAAAGAAAAAATAAACAAGTATTTGTAGGATTAGCATTTCAGGAAGTTTTTATAATTTTCAGGTCTGTTGCATTAGCCCTCCAGCGGGTTTTCTATGAGCTGCAATTCTCCGATAAACCAGTTGGAACCAAGAAGCTGACAAAGAGCTTTGGCTGGGAGACACTTGATTCTTTTATGCAGCATGATGTACAGGAATTCTTGAGGGTAATTTAACAGTTTATTATTTCCAATTTTTAGATAATCTTTGAAGTTCTCCTCTATAATGTTACTCTATAGAGAGGCGGTGTTTACTTGTTGTTATGTAAAATCATTTCCAATACTTGTCTGAGTAATCCGTTTAGAACCGTTTTTCGAGTAGTAGAATATATAATTTTTTTTTAATAATTATTTTCTATTTCGTGACGTCCACAAGTGCCGAATTCGCGCTTTGACCAGTGTACTGAGTGCAAACGCATCAGAACGTTTTGGCCATTGTCAGCTGTGACCCCAATTAGATTGCGTAAATTGTAAACAGCTAAGTCTTATTACACAATATAAAAGTAAATAAAATGAATACTTAAATCAGTGATTCACCAAGTAGCCTAATTATAATAATACCTTGACAACCGAAAAAGAGAAGAGCATGAATTATGAACAAACTTAGAAATAATGTCCAAGGTCCACAGAAGAAGATGAATACACAATAAACTTTCACCAATACACAGATGAGGAAGGTTAATAGAGAAATGGTGTGGATACTGTAAAATCAAAGAAGGAAAGAGAGTGAATGTAACGTAATAAAAGAAAAATCCAATCAGAGTATAAAATAGAGATTGCCTATGGGAAATTCATCAAATATAATTTTTTAATATTATTTATACATACTCTGAAAAAATCAGAATGTGTGAGGATTTTGTATGTTTATTCCATTTTAAGATTAATTATATATATGACTAGCTGACCTGGCAAACATTGTTTTGCCATGTATATTATTTCTAGGCCAATTTTTTTTAGTTCAATAAAAATAGCTATCTACAATAATAAAAATAGGGCTTGATCGTAGAGGGGTGAAAGCTAGGGGTTATATTTATTTTTGTATGCTGTATTATAAAAAAATAAAAACAAAAAAAAAATTCTAAAGAATAAAATAAAAAATTGGGGTGGAGACCCCTTATCACTTCGGGAGTTGAAAGATAAATTGTTCATATAAAATTTGATAAAAATCGGTCAAACCGTTTCGGAGGAGTATGGTTACTAACATTGTGACACGAGAATTTTATATATAAGATTATTTTATAGGCAGATTGGACACATCTTAATTCACATAAACTTGACATTTGTGTTAATCTTTTTAGAAATCAATATTTCTTAAAGTAAACATAATTTCAGGTATTACTTGACAAGCTGGAAAGCAAAATGAAGGGTACATGCGTAGAGGGCACAGTGCCAAGATTGTTTGAGGGTAAAATGAGCTCGTACATTAAATGCAAGAATGTCAATGTGTCCAGTACAAGAGTTGAGACCTTCTATGACATTCAGTTGAATATCAAGGGGAAGAAGAACAGTAAGTTTGAGTATTTTTTTAGAATATAAATATCATCTGTTTTTGGTGCCCAGGGGATGGATTTCATAGAACTTATCATGGTTTAGCCAAAAATTATATTGTTTTTATTTGTAATATTAAGATGTCCCACATTTTATTGGAATGTTATACCTTCGTAAAAGGACAAAAGGCCTTTATGATACTATTAAGGTTAATACTAATGTAATACATACACAGACACACAGTCACGTACACACACTAACACACATGCACATACCCCATGTGGTTTCCTTCTATAAATTTTTTTAAATGTTGCAACCTATTTAATAATAATTGTTTATTCTCCCTAAATTGTTCTCTACTTTTTAAGACCTTCTTTCCGAATCTTCTGTCTGATCCGAAGTCATGGAGGCCTGATGACTTGTAACACAGGTTACCTTTAGCGTGCATCAACATTTTCCCTCCCTCAATAGAAGAAAGACAATTATTTATTTATAATAAGAAATATCTGTAATGATATATATTATATTATTAATATTTTAAAATGTTGCTTTAATTTACCAACATAATGTTTCAAGGTAAACGCCAATATGTATGGTATAGAAATTACAATTATCTTAAACTTGCAGTTTACGAATCATTCAAAGATTACATAAACACGGAGACCCTGGATGGTGAGAATAAGTATGATGCTGGAGAGCATGGGCTTCAAGAGGCAGAGAAGGGGGTGATATTCGCGACTTTCCCCCCCGTGCTGCATTTACACCTCATGAGGTTCCAATATGACCCCATCACTGACAGCTCAGTCAAGTTCAACGACAGGTATGTGTCAAATTGATTTCAATGAAACCTTAAGATTTGTACAATGGTAAATGTAATTTTTGTATTATTTTTTATTTATCGAGTAAAAAAAGTATAGTTTACGACTTGGACAGGTGTCTATGGATTACAGTAGGGGACCGTTCAAGTAGTACTTAAGCAGATTTACTGCAATTAACCCCCCCTCTTGTCGGCAAAATCTAGCAAAGCTTTCAAAAATAATAAGTACATAAACATAATACGATTTTTGTAGGAATCCTCTAAAATGCATTTTGTTTTTAAGCATAGGCAATGTATGGGTAATATGTGTAAAAAAGTAAATAATTACTATTAACGAAATCAACAAATAAGAAATCAAAGAAAACCCCTATAGTACTTATGTAATAGAACGACCCCATAACTGTATAATCCAAGATATTTTATTCTATACTATACATTACATGTTGACAATCTAAAAGTAAGGTGTGGCTTTTGTGGAACATATGTTATTTGTCTGAGTCAGCTTGAAAATTTTATATGCGTTTAATTTCAGTTTAGTTAAATTAAATGAGTTGTCCTTTGGCAGTATTTAAACCAGTATTACATTATAGGTTTGAATTCTACGACCACATTAACTTAGATGCATACCTACAAGAGAAGCCCGAAACACCAGCTGATTACACCCTACACGCAGTATTGGTACATTCAGGAGACAATCACGGGGGACACTATGTTGTCTTTATCAATCCCAAAGGAGATGGCAAGGTATACAATTTATTCATGCAATATAAACATTTCAAAGCATTACTATGAATTAATTGCACAAAACGTCATGATCGTAGAACAATGACGGCTTTGAAAAAAATCCAAAATCCACTTTTTATCATATTTTGATATTACTTTGACTAAATATACATAAAAAAAAAATCCATGTGTTTTAAATTTCAAATTAATAACATACAGTCGGTAAAGTGATAGATTTGACAGACGCTCATAACAACAGTTTTAAGAAATTTTAGGGAAATCATGCGAACAAAATATCATGTCCTGATCGTAGAATAATGTCGGATTTGAAAAAAATTCAATCTGTTTTAAATTTCAAATTAAAGTAATGTGACGGATTTGATAAACACATGTGATTTTTCTAGAAAACGGTGTAAATGAATGTAATTATTTTTATTTTGTTTCAAAACAAACCCTTTTGTTTGCTTGTATGCCAATTTTCAACATTTAATAAATCGTTTGTTAATACAAATTTGTTTTTAGTGGTGCAAATTCGACGACGACGTGGTATCTCGATGCACGAAGCAAGAAGCAATCGAATACAATTACGGTGGTCATGATGAGGACATGGCCCTAACCGTAAGACACTGCACTAATGCCTACATGTTGGTGTATATTCGGTGAGTGTGATGTTGTTTTGAAAGTTTTTTGAAGAGTATTGTTTTCCTTCTATGAAAAATTGATTAGATTTGATTTATGTAGCATATTGTATGAGAAATGCTAAAAGACATTCACAAATTAACACGGGTAAAACTGTTTTACTGAAAATTTGGAAGTAAAAAGTGACCCTTATACAAAAAAAAAATGCTGTCCTGTCAATCTTGTTAATTAACTGGTTTTGACACTGTCATTTTATTACAGTGATTCACAGTTAAAGACAGTGCTCCAAGAAGTTACACAGGCTGATATTCCTACTGAACTCAGCGAAAGATTAGCCGAAGAAAAGAGAATTGAAACTGTAAGTATTTGTGTAATAATTATTAAAGAAAAAACAAACTTTTATAAGTCTTGGCTTCATTTTTGCATATATTTCATGAATCATTATCGGTAATTATATCAGCCTAATGTGGCTGACAAACGACTTGACACTATACTCTACGTTTAAATTTAACAGATTCGCCGTAAAGAGCGCAATGAGGCCCATCTCTATATGAACGTGAATGTGGTTCTGGAAGATGAGTTCGATGGTCACCAAGGAAACGACCTCTATGATCCCGAAAGGGCTCACTTCAGGGTGTTCCGAGTAAGGAAGCAGGCGACCGTCGCAGAACTTATGGAGACTTTGGCGGAGAACTTCCGCTACCCACAAAAACATTTGCGCCCTTGGCCATTTAGCGCCCGTTCTAACCAGGTGAGGGGGGGGGGGGATAGGTGACAAATAATCAAATTTTAATGTTTAAAGAAAATACTTTTTAACCGGATTGAAGTTATGTATTATTATTTTATTAGCCATTTCTGCCAAAACCCTCCATATTTTAGTCGATACCAACTCCGGGGAAATAAATAGAGATAACACAACTATTTCTACAGCTGTGATACTTTTTGACATTCAACACCTTTTGTCTTCAGTCACCGTGACCACGCATGCTGCAAAGCACGCGAAATGTCGGAAAAATTTAAAATTATGTTAAATAATTGTAAATTTATAATAAAACATAACTTAAATCCGGTTAAAAAGTGTTTTCTTTAAATACACCAGTCATTATAGACATTCGAAATCGAAAATTTGATAATAATTCCAAAAGTTTTCAAACTTCGGTCAAGTGAATGGTACATTGGGACGACAATAAATCTCATTTTGCAACCTTGTCCGCAGTCCGGAACATTGTTAAAATTGCAATTAAATTAATTTTATGTCTGTATGGTCGTGAAAAAAATTCCAAAAGTTCTGCAAACTTGGGGAAGTTTTCGATATAATATTTCATATCATGTATAAAATTTGCAACCAACCTAAGTGTACGGAACATTTTTTGTTATTTATTTTATTTTCGATATATCTGTCAAATTTGCAGAACTTTTGGAACGTTTTCCTTCAGTTTAATAAAGAACAACATTAATTAAATAATGTTCCGTACACTTAAATTGGTTGCAAATTTGACACGGGATGTAAAATAATATATTTAACACCACTCCAACTTTGCAGAACTTTTGGAATTTTGGTCTCAAGAACTGAGCAAATTATCATTTATTGCATTTTTAACAATGTTCCGGACCGCAGAGCAGGTTACAAAATTTTATAGTTTGTTTTAATACCACTCCCGACCTTACATCAAAATTTGAAAACTTTTGGAATTATAATGAATTAATTGTCTTGACTGACTGGACTAAAATGTGTATAGGTTATGTCAATAAAAGACAATACTAAATTTTAATGTTGTTATATAATAATGGAGTGAACTTCTAGAATGAGTTTGAGTTGGATGAAGTCTGCGAAACGTAGTATCTGTTACTTATGGTTTATATAAATTTGAGGTTTTTAATAAGTAAAAAATTCAGTCAAATATTTATGATTAAAAATCCCTTTCTAAATACTTCTAAAACTATTAATTTATTTATAAAAGCTTGCCAAGGCTCGGTACACTGATACATTGGTACAAGTAAAATAAAATGTATAATGTGACAAGCAATTGTAGGCAAAAATAATATACACGAATAGATAATAAAAATTAAAATAGTTAACTTAAACAATAAAAACATACCTGTCTCATGTTCATAAAATATTATTTGCTTATCTCCAGCATATAAAAAAATTTGAAAACTACCAAAAAATACCAAAGGTACACCTGATATAGTCAATTACTTGAACTTGACCAGATTTATATGTGTATATATCTAATATATAAAATTCTCGTGTTGCGGTGTTTGTAGTTAAACTCCTCCGAAACGGCTTGACCGATTCTCATGAAATTTTGTGGGCATATTAGGTATGTCTGAGAATCTGACATCTATTTTTCATTTTTTTATCTCTTAATTATTTTTTTAATTTTAAGATAATTTTTTTAAATTTATTATGATACAGCATTAAAAATACATACAACCCTTAATTTTCACCCCTCTACGATCAACCCCTATTTTTTATTATAAATGATATACATGGCAAAACGACATTTGCCGGCTCAGCTAGTATACATAAAATAAACCAAATTCGCTTATTACTGAAACATCTACTCTTACAGACGTGTAGACCGACATGCCTGGACGTAATCAACGACCAAAACAAGACAATAGCAGATATCTCGGAGAACATTAATCCATGGAATATCTTCCTCGAAATGCTCGCTCCGGATTCTGGATTCGCCACATTACCCCCCTTCGATAAGGACAATGACGTAGTGTTGTTCTTCAAGTATTACGACCCGAAGCAGAAGCGCATCCATTATTGCGGACATCATTACTTGCCTATCGCAAGCAAACCCGCTGATCTCATACCAATACTCAATAAGAGAGCAGGTAAGACAAAAGTATTATGTAGCGTGTGTGATTTCGAAAGTAAATGGTAATATGACGTCACTATAGTCAACCCTTTTTTTTTATGTCTCTGGCACGATTTGTGCATTAGCCAGCGTATAGGATTTTTTATAATTCGTGCTTGTCTTTAGAAATTCGACCGTGTCCTCCATGTACGGTTAAAGCACTCGCCCGGTACCGCCCAAGCCTCCCAAAGGCCGAGAACAAATTTAAATTAAAGTAAAACTTGCCCTCGAACCGGGAATCGAACCCGGTACCCCTCACCTAGCTGCCACTTAATAAGACCGCTAGGTTATGAGGCCCCTGTCGACGCATTTAACTGAGTCGTCGAGCTATAAATGTCACTGACAATAGGAATGTGCACGCAATGCAACCCGTTATCGATACTTAGCTGCGCACACGGGGTCGATGCGTCATCGTGACTCTATCGTGATCTATACAGTTTCTCTATGGTTACGTCGAAACAAACATTTTATTTTACAAATTAAAACTTTTATTTTCAGATAGCGAAAATTATTCCTATTAACAAAATTTCGTATATCGATCGCACCTATCCCATTATCGATATGTTAAGACCTGTAAGTGTGAGCGAGACAGACAGATAAATATGATTTATGACCCGAAGCCTCAGTTCATAATGCGTCGACTATAGTTACCTACATTAAATATTTAATATAGCATTAACGCCGTAAAAAATTCATTGATTTTTAAAAACACAATCCTTTCCTAACTGGTGACCCTAAATCGACAAGAATGCACAACAAATGAAAAAAATTTACACACGAAACAAAAAACAAATATAATTAGGAAAACCAAAGTTACATGATGGAAATACAAATAATTAACTAACTACTTTAGGCACTAACAAATAATAGAACTTTTTTTAGTTCACTCAACGGACAAAAAATACTTAAGTGACACTGAATCATATGAGATCTGAGTCCCTGAACTGTAAATATATGAGTTCATAGTCACATTGCCCTAATGGGGCTCGGGGACGGGCCATTTTTTCACAAAAATGTATGCAAGGGTGTGGCTGGTAGCGTCAGCCAGAATTTACGGCTAGACTATGCGATACTTGGTAATATTTTTAGTATTTATAGTGCCAAATATTTTTATTGTCCGATGAATGTTTAGTGTCCCAGCCGAATGGCCGAAAGGATCGCTTTGGAATCGAAAATACTGCAATATTTCTCAGCCATATTATTGCTATCTTCCTTTGCAGCCTAAATGCGTCCCTTTTTCATGCTACGTGAAGTTTGCCACGATTCGTTCGACTAGCACTATGTTCGTTTTTGTTTGTTTCTGTTTTTTTTTTCAGTTAATTTGAAACCGATTCAAGTTGGAATTAGGGGGAAATATCCTCTCGAGTGCTGTTTTAGATATCATTATGAATTTATTTATTTACAGGTTTCCCTCCAGACACACCCCTAGTTTTGTATGAAGAAATTAAACCTGACTTTGTGGAGAAAATCAACAATTACAACGACCCTCTCGAAAAGGTATTATTTATCAGTTTTTCCCTGTCAGACCCTTTTTAGACGTAAGGTACAAATAATTAGAGTTTTAAATTTAATTCAGTGCGTGTTTTGAGTACAGTTCTGATAACGAGAGTAAAATATTTATTATTTATTGTAATTCAATTATTAGTACATTAATTATGAATTAGTTTTTTTAAATAATAATCTACAAGCTGCTAGATGGTTGAGGTATGGTATTGCATTTATTTTAAATAAGTATTTTAATTAAATGTGGTTGCAGCATTAAGTAGTCAGTAGAATCATTAAAATCACTTTAGAAAGGCGAATTACCCTTAAAATTCTTAATGAATTATATACCTTAAATTAAACCTATTTTTTGTGGGATTAGGAGATAGTCATTGTGGAGTTGTAGGTTCGAATTCCAAAAAACAATTGGTTGGTAGGCTCAGAAGGCACGAATGTGTCCGGCCCATGGCCCATCGGGGTCACGGTAACAAGTTACACATGGCTCAATTACGTAGTAGGTTCGATTAAAAAACAAAATTGTTTCGCGTTCGTACAAATGTCTCTGCCCCATCGTGGGGCGGGGCCATGTGGTAATAAGCGCCACGAGCGGGTCGGGCTCGCCCTACCCGCTCGGGTTGAGTCGTGTGCACGCGGCCAGGTATTGGACGAGCTGATGGACGGCGACATCATCGTGTTCGAGCGAGCGGACAGCCGCCACGAGGAGCTGGAGCTGCCCACCTGCCAGGACTACTTCAAGTACATCTTCTACAAGGTGGAGGTGCAGTTCGTGGACAAGACGGTGCCCAACGATCCCGGGTGAGTGACGTCATCGTCGACTATCTATATCTATAATATGTAGATATATACCCATAACGTGATATATAATCTTTTGTAACCGTATTTGATGAAACGTGGACTGTAAGTTGGTATATATCTGATTTAAATTATCTTTATATGACTTTGTATTGGTTTTCGAAAATGTTATAAACAAACACACATAATGTAGTGCACGTGCTAGATTATCTAAATCAAATCAAAATTAATGCAAAGAATTGTGCACGCATTTACTTTATAGTGAGAACAAAACACAAAATAAGATCTACTAAAATGATGTGTATAAATTTCAGATTCACTATGGAGCTGTCGATGCAAATGCGGTATGACCAAATGGCCCGCGCTGTGGGACAACGTCTCAACGTTGATCCCTACCTAATACAGTTCTTCAAGTGCCAAAAGTAATTATTTCTAATAATTTTAATTATTAATTTGCAGCTGTTTAACCGAATTGAATTTTGAGCCAAAATTAAATATAATTTTAACCGAATTGTCTGATTGAACAACTGCTATATACAAAATACCAGGTGTAATTCCCACGTCGAAGAATTTTCTGTTAGGGAGCGTTCAAGTATTACGTAACGAATTTTAGAGGAGGGATGTAAAAGATGCGGGGCGGGGATTGAATTATTAATATTATTGTTAATATTATTTTCGACTTTCCAGTACTTAACACCACATAATGGTAACTTTTAGGTGTAAAGAGGCACTAGATGGCCACGAAACGTTTTACTATACTTGGTTACAGCACTGTACTAGGGTACAAAAATACGTTACGGCGCGTTACACGGGGGGCGGGGGGAAGGGTCAATAATCTCCAAAAATTGAGTGACGTAATACTTGGACGCTTCCTTAAACATTTTATATAGACTGTATTTTTCTTAAATTATTTTCAGTTACAAGGACACACCCGGTCTGCCCTTGCGGTACTCGTACGACGGAATATTGAAGGACTTGCTTGTCTACTGCAAACCAAAGTGCCCTAAGAAATTGTTCTACCAGATTTTATCTATTAAAGTGAACGAATTGGATAATAAGAAACAATTTAAATGTTTATGGGTAAGTAGTTTTAAACGTTTGTTTTTACGCTTGCCTTGGGGCATCTGACTGACTGGGCTTTACTAACCTGGAATAAATATTTTGTTAGAAATCAAACCGTACCACCGTACCTCTAATCACCGAGTACGTTGGCTATCAATTTTTGAAATACATTTATACAAACTTTTAGAACCGAAGAAAATTCTGTAAGGAATTCTGTCTAAAGTAGTTTACTTTATGTCCTTGTTCACCAATTATATAAATATTTAAAAAAAATAACAGGCTTTAAGAAGGAGATTGCGTTGTATTGTATGTTCGCAAATCAATGTACGGCAGAAATCTATCTGTATATAAAAATAATATTTTTGTTTCAGATTGGTCCTAATTATAAAGAAGATAAAGAATTAATTTTATATCCCAATAAAGGCGGCAAAGTCTCGGATATATTAGAAGAAGCAGCTAAGGTCGTAGAAATGTCACCGGAAGGATCTGGAAGGTATACAAATTGAATATAAAATTGTATTGTATTGTATATGTGTAAAAACTTAGCAAAATATTATAGAGAAAGGATAATTTTTCTGTGTAAATAATAAATTTAAATACTTCTGTAGCAATTATATTTATTTCTTTAAGGGTCTGTTTCACAATGTATGGATAAGTTCCAAATTAGCTATTTATTACTTATTGGTAGGATATACACTATTGTTGTATTGCATGACGGTCAGATAGCGCTATTCGTCACATAAATCGTTATGTGTCGGATGAAGTGTCAAATAGCACAAAATATCTTCCAAATAATTTATGTGTTTGCATAGCTATTTGGTACTTTATCCATACATTGTGAAACTATGCTACATTATCCCTGAATTACATAGGCTTTATGTATTTCCAAACACTTTAAAAATTAAAAATAAATTTTGAGATTAAGTTGATTTTCTAGTATATCTTACTCAAAACGCACATAAGTATTGTCTTCGATCTCCGGAGAAACATTGTTTGTTTATATGTTTGTTGTGTATATATTTGTTTTGGAAAAGGCTGAACAGCTCTGTTAAATGATTTCGGATTACGCGGAAGCATTTTTTGTTTGCCTGTACAACAAATTGTATTTTAAATCTTTGATGGAAACTATATTTCTATATATGAAAATTGGATTGTTCTGTGGTTTAGTCCACAGTGTCTAATAGACACATTTGGTCAATATTGAAGATGATTTCTTTGTCCTAATAGATTACGAATCGTCGAAGTGTCGTGTCACAAGGTGTTGCCAGGGCCGGACCCTGAGCTAACATTGGACCAAGTGACAATGTCCCCTCCCAGACTTTACCGGATAGAAGAGATCCCACAGGATGAGCTGGATTTACAGGTATAAATTTGTATATTCATACATACAATTAGAAAACTATGGATAAGGGAGCGTTCAAGTATACACGAAATTTTTAGAGATTATTGACCCCCCCCCATGTAACGCGCCGTAACGTTTTTCTGTACCCAAGTATAGTAAAACGTTTCGTGACCATCTAGTGACTTTTTATACATAAAAAGGACCCCCCCCCCCAAATTCGTTACGAAATACTACTAAAAACTAAGCAGCTTTAGAAATATACCTATTAATGTTTGTTTCATGTAATTAATATAAATTCTATTCCAGGATGATGAAATGCTGGTCCCATGCGCGCATTTCTACAAGCAGGTGTACGCTACGTTTGGGATTCCGTTCTACACGCGCATCAAGCACCACGAGCCCTTCCAAGCTGTCAAAGACCGCATGCAGAAGAAGCTGGACATACCTGACAAGGAGTGGGAGAAGGTAGAACTCTTTCTAGACGATGCAGCAGAGATATCTGCTTATATAAAATAAGTGGTGTAGATACAATTTAAAATTGATTAATTACCGCGATTATTATGAAAATATTACCTTCAGATTCGAAGTCTAGGCTTAGGAACTGTTCAAGTATTACGTAAGCAGATTTTCTGCAATTTATCCCCACCCCTCCTCTTGTCAGAAAAAGTATATACCTAAACATATTCATTTTTTGTAGGAATCCTCGAAAATGCATTTCGCTTTCAAGCATAGACAATGTGTGGGTAAGATGTGTAAAAAAGTAAATAATTACTGTTGACGTAATCATCAAATATGAAAAAGAAAATACCCTATATAGTTGTATTTTTAATAAGAGGAAGTTAACTGACGTTTACGGGGTTATCAGTTTTTAATGAAATAAAAATAGTGACAAAGTGAATGATTGAAAAAATTCCTGAATTAATGATCGGTGATGGCACTAGTCACCACGCCTCGCTTTGTAATAAGCCGTCAAAAAACTGATTGTAGTTACATACTACTAGTACCTAACTTATATCAGAGCACTTTTATACAATTTTAAAATAGAAATAATATTATTTTATAGTTTGAAATGATTAACTATTCACACTCATTGTTCATTCATCTGATTGAACAAGAACTGAACGTATCACTATTACTTTAAATATGGCAACATTATTTTACAAAGTGACATTAGCATCAGTTGGCTTCGTCTAATTAAAAATACGACTATAGTGCTTACGTAATAGTTGAACGGTTAGGCATTTATTTCATTTAAACCATCACATCAAAACCATCTAACAAATAATAATATAATATAAATTTCTCTATATACGCGTTTAAGAAATAAATAAAAAAATGTGCGTGTACTAGTGTACACACGATAGAAGTGAAACTTCTTTATGACCTTATTTTTCGAAATTTATCTATATGCAACTTTACAGAAATTGGTTAAATAAAGTTAAATTAGATAAAGTTTAACAAAAAGCTTTTAATATCACAGACTTGAATACAAATAATACAATTATTTCATTTTACCTTATTACCACTAAGATTATTACAGAATTTCATAAATTGTAATATAATTTTTAGTATGATTGTTATAGTTATTATAAATTTTTGTTATTAATGGTTTAGAATCTCTTCGAATCAACCGTGGTAGGGACGAGAAAAAGACGCGCGTAACGGTCAAATGTGACCCGTAACCGAAACATGTGACGCGTAACCGAAAAATGTTACACTAAATTTTTTCCAACCTCGATAAAGAAGTTTCACTTCAAAATTAATTATTGTAGGAAACATTACAATCGGTTCTATAGCGATTTATCTATGTCAGCAAAGAGGTTATGATAACTATCAAAGTAAGACATAGTTTAAAAAAGGGGGTAACACTCTTATTTATAAAAAAAACTTATTATACTGTGTTCTAACGGAAGTCTATTTCTGTCAAAGTACATTTCCACTGCGACGAAAAGAGACAGGTATAATCTTAATTGTCTTTTTCAGTTCAACTTCGCAATCATTGTGAACGCAAGAGCTAATTACATAAGCGAAGGAGCTGTAGTGAATATATTCGACTTCAGGCCAAGTAGTAATGCAAGTGAGTATCACACACTTTTCTACTTCCGTTTGACCACTATTTTATTTGCGCCAAGTTTATTTAGATTATATATGCTTTTATGCTTTTATTATTTGTATATAGAATTCAGATTGGTTTTTCTTAAAGATTTTTGACTTTTGATCTTGAAATCCATCCCAATTATACTCTGATTTTTAATTTTAGAATTCCGACAGCTATTATTTTTTGACATGTCAGAGATGACAAACCTTTTGGCCAGGCACATTTTTCAATTTCAATAAAAAAATACGAGTCTGAACATCCTGAGTCTATTCATTCATTTTATTTGTTAGTGATTATATCCATTTTATCATAAGTGGTTTTACGGCGAGTGATAATTACGTCTCTTATCATCACTAAAAGTAAAAAACGCAAAAGTAAATATAACATTTTATTGTTTTTAAAAGTTTACTAAACCTGGAATTAGTAGGCAGTGATGCCAGCTAAACAATAAAATAAAGTAATTAAAGATAATTCGATATATTCGTGATATTGAAATATTTGTTATATTACGTCACTTGACTAAGTAAATATTTAGATCGAACATTAAAAATACGTCGCATTTTATTGTTATTGCCTTCAAATCGGTCAAATTTGTCCCTTTTTCGGTGGATAACTTTTTTAGCAGCAACACTTATAAAATGTCAGAAGTCTACGGAATTGAAATCAGAGTATAGTATATATAAGTAGAGACTATTGTTGGCCCATAAACAGCGTCTCTATAAATGCATCTTGGCGATATAAATGTGGTCCTAATTAAGTTGTACCAGCCTTCCCAACCCTACTTAGAACTAATACTCAAACATAATAAAGACCTGTCGCTTCCAGACTCCTCAGGACGGCCGTGGCTCGGCCTCGAGCACATCAATAAGACGCCAAAACGTTCGCGGGTCAACTACCTCGAGAAAGCCATTAAGATCTACAATTGATTTAATGACCATACTCTTATCTCTCACGAGGAATATATCCATAGAGTCTAGAATTTTGAATCCCGAGCGTATACGTACATGTACGTGCACGCATTCGCATTGCCTTTACACAGAGGACATTTTATTTATTTTGGTTTTATTTATTTAAAACGCGATTTTACTAATAACCGCTGTGCACCGATTTAATATGAATAGAAACAGCTTGCGATCAAATGAACACGATTTCTAAGTATCTATACTTTCAACTAGGAATTAGTGTAAGCTGTAGAAAAGTTATTTTATTCACAAATCCTCTTAGTGTTCGTTTGATCGCGAGCGTATGTGTTCGCTAACATTTCCATTGATATCGTAATGTGGCCTCTGAACTTAGATTCTAATTTTGCTGTTCGTTTAATAAAGCGCTTTCAGGCAAACTCGGGCAATAGAGTTTTAATAAATTTGTCTGTTTTATAAGATAATATTGTTTACGAAATGAATGTATATCTATTGTAGGTGATTATTAACAAATTTTCTAACATCGTAATGACTTTATCATTTGTTTCTGGTTTTGTCGAATTGTCGTGTATAAAATTTGTTTTAGCCATTGTGTAAGCAAAAGGAGTCTAATCTATAAACAGCGGGGGTATATTACGTCAATTTAACCAGTATTTCATAAATTAGACTCATGAGAAAAATAAAAGGCGTAATGTATGAAGGATCTTAGACTATCGAATGATACGTTGACGGGAGTCAAAGCCGAGACTAAACGTGTAAAACAGGTTTTTCATAAATGTTACGCGTATTACTGTCGTTTTAATGTAGAGTATTCGACGCACCCCAGATATGTTACGTTTATGACGAAATTATGTATATATGTGATGTAATAAATTATGAAAAATACAATAAGTTTTCGTAAACATGCCTTAGACGTTTTCGAAATGATACTTATACCCTTTCGTTTATTTTACGATTAATGGCGCTCCATGCGCTTATATTAACAAGGTTTGGTATAGAAATAGATGTAGATAACTTGCCCAATATGGGAAAATGGGATTATTATCATTTTAAACGTTTTTAGCATTTGACAGTCTGTACACTTGACAGCTTGAACACTTTTCAACGTTTCTCTGAATATAATCCTATATTTGTTTAATCTGGTTTATTTTCACGTTACCTTTAAAGTTAGTTACATGGCGTAGCCGGAGTCCTAGGTTCGATTTCCATTAAACAAGAATCGCTTTGGTTGGTACTGGACGGCTGCAACTTATCTTAATAAATATGAATGAAATATACCGATGTCTGCCGTGTCTCATTGGTAGGCAACTTGTACTAAGACATAAAATATTTAAGTTATTCGCTCAAGTTCATACAAATGTTATCACTTAATAAATTTTACATACACAAAAGTGTGTATACATATTCCATTCCTAAAATCCTTATGACCACTTTGCTGAATGTGTGACTGATTTTATAGACATGTTGAAATGCATAGAGAAGGTAGCTGAAAGGTGATGTATTGGTTATATTCCACGTTTATGAAACAAAGATTTGAGTCTAGGATTTTATATTACTTTATTTTTTTTTTTTTTTTATAAAATAGGGGGGCAAACGAGCTGCGGGACGACCAAAAAGGGCAGTCTACGCAGCCCATAGACACCCATTTTTAGTGGGTGCGTTGCCGGCCTTTGAGGGAGGAGTAGTCTCTCTTTTTTTTTTTTTTTAAAGTACAATACGAAAAAGTGCGACGGGTTTAGATCTCGAAATGGATGATAAAAATTAAAAATTACAGCTGGTATGCATTGCTTATAAATGACCTAAAAACTAATTATTCTATTATACTATCAATAAGATTATATCTCTGTAAAAAAATTATTATTTAGTTACTACTGGCAAAAAACTAGGAGTTGTTTGTTTTGCAAAATCTGTGTTGCTGCTAACAGACGCTCCTTATCACATCTTGATCAAATTTAACATTTAGAGCTAGTTCAGACATGGCGGAATCCGTGCGGATGCAAATCGCGCGGTTCTAAACGCAAGTGTTCAGACAGACGCGGATGTAAATGCGGAGTGCCGTAATCCGCATAGAGTGACAGCGTTCTAGTCCAATCATGGAAGTCGAAGAAGCAATATGTGTGTACTTGTTGCTCCGTAAAAAAGAAAGAAAGAAGAAACGGCAGTATTGGGTGCATCCAATATTACGTGATCGGCTCACCCATGGTCAGTTTCTGACTTTATATCCAAAATTAAGAAGTTTTGAACCAAAATTCTTTAATTATTTGAGAATGTCGATAAATTCATTTGATGAATTATTAGAAATGATCAGTGAACAAATTGCATCTAATGATACCCATATGAGGTCAAGCGTGGCCCCAGAAGAAAAACTCGTGATTACATTAAGGTAAGATATTTATTTTATACATCAGAATATATGTTTTGTACTATAGAAGACTGTGAGTCGTCAGTGCTATTGCATGATAAAGGCGATGGAGACTCTCCTGGTACGATTGTAGAATATCCTGTAAAATATCCTTGTGGGTTTGAATATTGTTGGTTTTGCCAAAATACTTCATTAGGCGTGTTCTGCTGGCTCGTGATATGAATAGGCGCTGGTAATTTCTGCCATTTCTGTATTACCTGGAGTAATTCAATTTTAGTAGCCAAACGCTTATTTTCTGGAACTTTTTTTAACTCTTTATACAATGACATACAAAAAAGCTTATCATCATCATCTTGCTTTGACATACTTTCTTGTAATTGTCTCTGTATTTTATCCCTTGATTCAATGCTATTTTCTAATATGTCAGCCAATCGCTCTTCTGAAGTAATTTTAGTCTTCTTCCTTTTATTGGGTACTGGTTGTATTTCACGTGCATTAACAAAATTATCTTGGTTTTGGTCAATGTTTTGAATTCCTTCATTTTTGGCTTCATGTATGTTTGATGTCGTTTCTTTGTTTTCTACTGTCTTCTGAAGAAAAGAAAGCCGGTCAAAATACATGTATTTTGAACCTTTACATGCACCAGAACCAGAAGGAATTGATTTGCCTTTCTTGAATTCCTTATTATAAGCATCCCGTATATTCTTCCACTTTTTTTGTAAAGTTACACCTGGAACAGAAATCAGTATTTTTAACAAAATTGTAGACTTATAAATACAGGAGCGGTCAAATATTTGAAGACACTCAAAAATTTGAAAAATTTAAAATAAAATAATTGACACTCATTATTTTAAACTAGCTGGTGCCCGCGACTTATAATTAATAAATGAAAAGTTTGCAACTTTGTTAACAAAACGATACAGATCAAGATTATATTGTTTCAGATATCTGGGTACTGGTTGTTCCTTTGGAGAACTGCATTACAACTTTCGTCTTGGCAAATCTACAATTACAGGAATTGTCCGTGAAGTATGTGAAGCTCTGTGGGAAAAAGTCGCAAAAAATGTCATGCCTGAACCCAGCGAAGATATATGGAAGAAAATAGCTACAGATTTTGAAAAATATGCAAATTTCCCCAATTGCATTGGCGCCATAGATGGCAAGCATATAAGGATTACAAAACCCAATGATTCTGGATCTTTGTATTATAATTACAAAACTTTTTTTTCCATAGTGCTGTTGGCACTTTGTGATAGTAACTATTGTTTTTCTTTCATAGATATTGGATCATATGGAAAAAGTAGTGATTCTGCAATTTTTAAAAATTCGGTATTTTATAAAAGATTAATAGAAAAGTCATTACACATACCAAAACCTAAACCAATATCTAACACAGATCCTACGCCATTGCCATACGTCATAGTTGGCGATGAAGCGTTTGGTTTATCCGAAACTGTAATGCGACCCTATGCAGGTAGAGGGCTATCATACGAAAAAAATATATTTAATTACAGGTTATCAAGAGCTCGACGTTATATTGAATGCACTTTTGGAATTCTGGCAAACAAGTGGCGCATTTTTCATAGGCCTATAAACGTTAATATAGACTTTGCCGAAGACATAATAAAGGCCTGTTGTGTGCTACACAATTTTGTTAGAACTAGAGATGGTATACAGTTTGAAGATACTTTATATACTGGGCCAATGAGTAATCTTAATACATTACATGCAGGAAGGGGTACACCGTCATCATTAAATATTAGAGACAAATATGCTAATTACTTTGTAAATGAGGGTCGTGTAGAATGGCAAGACACAAAAATATAAAAACTTGAGAGGTGTCAAGGGACACCCGGATAGAACGAAGTTGACCTCACTGGAGGCGAGTACTAGAGGCGAGTAGCGAGGCGTGGTGTTTGCGTGCGTGAGAATCGTGAGATTTTTCCCGCGCCCGATACTTACCTCCAATCACAATAACAACATTTTTATATAGTTTAGTTATTTGGGGTGGACTGTCAATTACAAAATATGTAAACTACCCTGATAAATGTAAAATTAAATACATACTGACCAAAAAGAACCTTTTTTTCCAAAGAATCCTCATTTTCTCCAAAAATATCCACCAGCTCCTGCCAAGCTCCGTTTCTAATAATTTTATTGGAATATTCTGCACATTGGATGTCCCACAAAGCAGGTCTCTTTTCCACCTCATCGATGAATAGCTCGGTGTCGAAGCGATCCATTGTCACCGTGCGATACGCGCGGCTTCCGCAGAGCAACTGAACGCGCTCCTAGTACGTCAAGTAAATAGATCCGAGCGGCAACCGCGCGAATTCATTTTCTAGCGGTTGAGTGGCGGTAGCCGCGCGGTTTGTCAATCCGCGCGGACAGGTATGAACGAATTTATAGGCGCTAATGTAAATAAGATCCGCGCGGTCTAACCGCGCGATTTGCATCCGCACGGATTCCGCCATGTCTGAACTAGCTCTTACTCACTTGCTCAAAATTACAAATTCGAAAACAAACCAAGAGAGTAAAATTTTCATATATTGTTATTCATACGATATCACGACTCGCTTGTAGTCCAGTCAGTCAAGACAATTAATTCACTATAATTCCAAAAGTTTTCAAATTTTGATGTAAGGTCGGGACTGGTATTAAAACAAACTATAAAATTTTGTAACCTGCTCTGCGGTCCGGAACATTGTTAAAAATGCAATAAATGATAATTTGCTCAGTTCTTGAGACCAAAATTCCAAAAGTTCTGCAAAGTTGGAGTGGTGTTAAATATATTATTTTACATCACGTGTCAAATTTGCAACCAATTTAAGTGTACGGAACATTTTTTGATATTAAAAGTTAATGTTTTTCTTTATTAAACTGAAGGAAAAGTTCCAAAACTTCTGCAAATTTGACAGATATATCGAAAATAAAATAAATAACAAAAAATGTTCCGTACACTTAGGTTGGTTGCAAATTTTATACATGATATGAAATATTATATCGAAAACTTCCCCAAGTTTGCAGAACTTTTGGAATTTTTTTCACGACCATACAGCAAAAATTAATTTAATTGCAATTTTAACAATGTTCCGGACTGCGGACAAGGTTGCAAAATGAGATTTATTGTCGTCCCAATGTACCATTCACTTGACCGAAGTTTGAAAACTTTTGGAAAATTTATCAAATTTTCGATTTCGAATGTCTATAATGACTGGTCTATTGACCTTGTCACATCTTACGTACCTTTATATTTAAATCCAAAAGATATTCAATTTAAAAATTTGCTATGTGAGGTTTAAATGACCTACATCTATTAAGGTAAGGTATTTTGTCACAATGCCACACAGGACCAGAGCCCGCTGAATGGCGGGTCGTTAGCTATAATCCGATTCGGGAATCAGGGCATCGGACTATCCTATACCCGGGCCATTCGGAGCATTCTGCATTCCCGCGCTCGCCCCGCAATTCGGGTTCGGGAATTTGAATGCAAATTGAAAATGCCATTAGATCAGCAAACATCAGTTCCGAACGATGCCATTGTAAGCAGAAATCATTAAACACTGACTAACATGTTTCAATTTGAGTCCGGAATTGCTCATTAAACGATTACTTGGATTTAAACGATTACATTGTTGTATTTTACCGTAATTGGCACTTAAATATATGTAGTGGAATTTGCTTTATAGGTTAACATTTTGTTGATTGTAAGTCACATAATACACTGTTTATTAAAGGGGCTTATAGGTGTCGCCTCTATTGTTATTTAGGTAACCGTAGAAAATAAACGGTTCAAAGTATATATTATTTTATATTCTAGTCCCATATTTGGCTACGGGGGAGACGAAAAAATGCATGTTTTATTGATATTTTTTCTTTGGACGAGTAGGGTTGGCATATATTTTTATTTATTTATTTATTTATTATCACTTCGTTGCATATACATTAATATAGTACAATTGACATAATTAAATAAAAAGGAGAGCAACTGGCGGCCTTATCGCTTTCAAGCGATCTCTTCCAGGCAACCACTGTGAGAAAACAAAAAGTATTAATTTCATAAGATAGGCAAGAAGTGCAAAAATACAAGTATTACATTTAGTTGGAAACAAGGAACAAAAAACAAACTAAACTAATAAAGAATACATGAAAAAATAATAATACTAATAATAAAGTGCACATGAATCATTTCTAATTTCTTAAATTAATATCAGTCTCAGTAGGTACCTATTATTAAAGTTAGGGATACGAAGTGGACAGGTAATGTTTGTAAAGAAGAAATTTAAAGGAAGATAGAGAAGGAGCTAAGCGAATAGGGACTGGAAGTGAATTCCATAGCCTAACTGCAGAGACCTTAAAGGAATCGCCAAGAAAGGAGGAGTTATGACATGGAATTTCAAGGATATAGTTTTCGGAAGAGCGTAGGCTATAGTTATGGGATCCCAAAAATTTGAAATCATTTTTAAGATAGGAAGGAGTTTTAGGGTTGAACAGGATGGAATATAAGAGATGGAGAACATGAGCATCACGTCGCTGACGAATGGGTAACCACCCCAGCCGCTTACGGAACTCAGAGATATGATCGTACTTTCTTAGACCGAATATAAATCGGATACAGAAATTTTGGAGACGATCCAGTTTATTTAGCAACTCCTCATTTAGATCGGAAGAGCAAGAATCGGCGTAGTCCAGTAATGGCAGGAGGAGAGATTTAGCCAGTGAGGTTTTAGTACTAAAGGGAAGAAAATTACTAAGACGCCGAAGGATACTGGAGGCACCGTACAATTTGCGGCTAACTTCTTTAACATGCTGCTCCCAGGATAAATTTTGATCAATTAAAACCCCCAAATTTTTTACTGTACGGCTAATATTCAAAGTCACACCGTCGATATGTACAGGGGGTATTCTGGCCCAATCAATTCTCGACGTGAAATAAGGGCTGCCAATAATTATTACTTTACTCTTGTTGGGATTGATTAGTAGACCAAAGTTTTTACTCCAGTCAACTATCTTTGCCAGCTCATAATTAGTAGATTGTATGGCTTGTGGGAGATCATCGAGACTTGATTGGACGTAGATTTGAAGATCATCGGCGTATAAATGAAAATTGGTTGAAAGACGGAAAGTTAAGGAGTTAATATAAATAGCAAAAAGAAGAGGAGAAAGTACGCCACCTTGCGGAACGCCAGATTCAATCAAACTCCACTGAGACATGCAATCGCTTGTCTTAATGCACTGGCGGCGCCCATTAAGATAGTTAGAGATCCAGTTAACTGCAAGAGGAGAAATATTGATAGACCTAAGCAACCCCTCTAGAATTTCGAAATTAATTGTATTAAAAGCATTGCTGAAATCTAGCAACGTGAGAATTGTGAGTTGTTTGTGGTCCATGCCTACGCGAATATCATCGGTAACTCTGACCAGAGCAGTAGTTGTGCTATGTCCGGGTCGAAACCCAGACTGAAGTGGATTAAGTATGCAGTTTCTGATTAGGAAATCATTTAATTGCTCATGTATAAGGCGTTCAAGTACCTTAGATAGAAAAGGCAGAATCGAGATGGGTCGAAAATCAGAAAAAGTACTAGGATTAGCCTTTTTGGGGATAGGGATGATAAGTCCATCCTTCCAGCAAGAAGGAAATTCACCTGATGAAATAGAAAAATTAAAAATATGTGTGATCACAGGAAGTATAAGAGAGACAATAGGAATGATCATAGCGCGACCAATCAGGTCAGAACCAACAGCATTGGAATGAATAGATGAAATACTCGATTCAACATTCTGGCTAGAGAATTCAGTGAAAGAGAAAGATGGAAAACTAGGACGAGGGAGAGATGATATATACTCAAGAGTTGAGGCCAGATCGATATTACTTAAAGAAGAATGAGAAGTAAAATGGGCGTTTAGGCTGTTTACTTCGATATCGGGAGGCATGGAAGGACGTGGTGGCTTACCGACACCCAGAGATTTTAAAAATTTCCATACTTTCGAGGGATCCCCATTTGACACTGAGTCGTGAATGTGTCGTCTCTGCGCATCCCGACAACGCGTGTTGCAACGGTTTCGCAAGATTTTGTAATATACACGCTCCTCGTCCGTTTTGGCTGTTCTCAATTTGGCTTTGGCGCGGTTTTTTTGTTTGATCAAAGATTTAATTTCATCATTGAGCCAAGGAGCAGGTAAATGCTTCAGTTTAACGGGCCTCAAGGGGGCATGTATATCAAAAAGATTGGTAATGTAGGCATTTAGTAATTCAATTTTACCATTGATGGTGGGACACTCATAAATCGAGTTAAAGTCGATTTTGGCCGCGTCTATAAGCAGACGCTCGGTGTCAATCGCAGCGAAATTGCGTCTAAGGACTACAGTGGGTTTTAGTTTAGGAGGTTTAAGATTGAGAGATAAATAAAGAAGGTCGTGATGAGAAAAAGCGACAGCTGGAAGTTGGCCATGGTTAGTAACTAGGTCGGGAGAAGAGGTAAATATAAGATCCAATAGGGAAGGAGTGGAGCCTGGGACTTTATGCGTGGCGCGAAGTGGCAGGTTATGAAGATTATAAGAGTCGGTGATGGAGAGCAACCTTTTCGATCGGCAGTCGTCTTTTATTAAGCAAGTGTTGAAATCACCCATAATTACTATGTTTTTATAGAGAGGCACAAACCTTTCAAGAGTATTATCAAAACCTGCGAAGTAGTCGACTAAAAGAGAAGGAGAGTAGAACACTCCAAGGAGAATTTTAGCTTTACTGAGCATGATCTCGATCAGAAGATGCTCGCATGCATTAGGTGGTGGTGGTTGAGGAGACATATTGATAATAGTGTAAGGGATGTGCGATCGTAGGTAAATAGCGACGCCACCTCCACGCATTCCAACTCGATCATTTCTTATTAGGTTAAAACCAGGGATAGAATAGCTAAGAGAGGAGAGGGTTGGACACAGCCAAGTCTCTGATATCAGGATAGCGTGAATTTCATTGGATACAAATGTTGTCAACAAGTCTAAATGGTGAGCAGGAACGCTTTGAGCATTAATATGGATGACATTTAAGTGTCTCGATTGGTCTTTGAATAAAGCTGTGAGGATATTAAGAGGAGGAGGATTTAATTTATAATATGCAAGATTCCTCACAATGTTTTCAGTCGCCGTTCTAGCGATTGTTGTAACTATCGGGGATCGGTCGGCACAATAATCACCATAAATAAATTCTTACATTAATTCTAGTGTTCATGAAATAATTTCTACTAGGAAATAAATACAGCTGTGACAAATAGGGTTTTATATTAACACAGTCTTAAATTCTCAAACGTTGTGAAAAGATATAATTTTCTTCATCTCGTATCCGAGCTATATTTTTTACGGCATCGTAAACATTTTTATATTCATTGCCTCGGCCACATTCGAATTTTGCGTGTAATTTCGTAATGCCGAGATGGAAAATCGTTCTAAGGGTGTAGATGTATTATTGTTTGTTCTATATTTTGGTGTCTGTGAATGTACATTGACTACGGCTGTTATTAAAGATTATACTTCGCCGAAACCTGTTTATCGTAGATTTTATATAGGAAGTGCAGGAGTGAATGCAAAATCCACCGATAAAATGTTTGATTTGCTTGATGGGAGGCGAAGGAACAGTATGTCGGCAGAAAGCGGGTTATATAATGGTTGATGATAAATTAAATCATAATAGAAATGTAATACATATTAGAGTTAGGTTTTGATTGATGTATTTTAAAGTTATGAAATAATCGTAGCTCTCGAGTTATTTATATACATATACTATTGTTTTAAACCGATAACTTAGAGTCGCGAAGTTTCTTTACCTTAGATTTAAACTCCGATTGTCATGCCTAAATTTTGCAACACGTTAACATTAGTGTGCGATAATGGAATATCATAGACAATTATAAACGTAATTAATGTAAATATAAAAGCAGTGTTGGCCTAGTGGCTTCAACTTTTGACTCTTATCCCGCGGTCGTAGGTTCATTCTCTGGCTGGAGGCTAATGGACTTTCTATGTTTTTAACTTTGACGCAAATGAGCTTGCTTGTACGGTGAAGGAAAACATCGTGAGGAAACTGGCATGACTCAAATCCAAAAATCGACCTCATGTGCCAAAGACAGAAGGCTGATTACCTACTAATTGTTAATGAAATAATAATGATCAAAGAAACGAATTCAATTTGCATTCAAACCCATTAAAGCCGGAATTACATTAAGAAATTAGTTGCAGGAAAATTTCCCCAAAAAATCGCGCAGGCCACGAAACTCAGTTGCATTACGAAAATTTTACATTACGAGTACACGTTAAAACTGTTGTCACGTTGTAAAACGAATGTCACGAAATTAATTTCATGCCATTAATTTCGTAATATAATTCCGGCTTTAGGTTTGTAGCACTCCTGGAGTAATAATAGATATTGTAAAACTTATTAAGATTAAATATGTTATTGTAAGCACATTTCAAACATTATTATCGAGAATATTTTTGAAGTTATACTTCTTTTGGCACG
Organism: Pieris melete; assembly: GCA_963693345.1. Taxonomy (NCBI): domain Eukaryota; kingdom Metazoa; phylum Arthropoda; class Insecta; order Lepidoptera; family Pieridae; genus Pieris; species Pieris melete. The sequence continues at coordinate 2,713,834 of CAVNZK010000040.1, read as the reverse complement.
TTATGAAAAATTGATGAGAGTGAAATTTTACGATGCGCGCGCACCGTGACATAAAATTAACAGAATGAAGTTGCCCACGAAAGATGCTACGGCATTGGACATAATTTAAAAACAACATTCGAATAATAATTGAATTCATGTTACACGTAATGTAAGAGAATAATAATAAATATTTATTTATGTAATTTTTCAAATGTAAACTGAACTTTATTGACTATAATGACTCCTTTTCCAGTCTTTGATTATTTAATTGTAATTAATTATTTGCATGCAACCAAAAACTATTTTTAATAATGCCAAAGAAGTATAACTTCTTACGCGCGTAGATACATACGTACACGCACCCTTTTTTTAATTACTAAGCCAGCTTATCTAAAGATATGTTTAAGGCTCACAAATATGGGACTGGGACACTTGGTGCTTACTTCAGCCAAGGAAAGGTAATTGTGTCCAGAATATACACAGGTAATGTTAATTTTCGTTCATATTAATTACTGTATCAAATGTTGACCAATAAGAATCGAATTGAACGCGTCACCATTTCGGCATTCACTCTTCACTCTCACCACATTTATTTATCATCATTTATGATTTCATGAAGGTTATATTACATGAAGTGTTCGACCAAAACCAAAGACAAACCATGAAATGCTTCCACGATATAGGTACTTACAATTTTAATTTACGTTATGTTAATAAACATAAATTTTGACAGATTTTATTACAATCGACAATTGGAAAAATGCCTACCATTTGTGTACAGTGGATGCAATGCAAATGAAAATAATTTCGAAACAAAATTAGATTGTGAACTGCGTTGTACAGGTAATGTTTGTAACGATTTGAAGTTAATGGTACTTGTTCTAGGTCTAGTGGCTTCAAAGTGCGACTTTCATCCCGGTTGTAGGTTCGAACCCCGGTCGTGTAACTATGGACCCTTCTATCTGCACAACACTGGCTCGTACGGAGAAGAAAATCATCGTGAGGTAACGTGCCTTAGATACAAAAAAGGTTGAAAGCGTGTGTCAGGCACGGAACGCCTACTACTTATTAGAGAAACAAATGATCACAAAACAGATACATAAATAGGTAATAGCGATAATGGCTTTTTTGTTAAGATGGTTTGGTTTACTCAACAATACGATAAAAAAAAATATCTATAAAAGAGACGAAATAGCTCAGTGGCTCTACAACCTTTTTAGGTCTGGGCTTTTTAGATCATTTGTTAATCTAATAGGCAAGATGGTGATAAGCCTCCTGTGACTGACACGACGTCGACGTTTTTGGTCTAAAGCAAGCCGGTTTCCTCACGAAGTTTTCCTTCACCCTTCTAGCGAATCTTAAATGCGCACATAGAATGAAAGTCCATTGGTGCATAGCTGGGGATCGAACCTTCGACCTCAGGGATGAGAGTCGCACGCTGAAGCCACTAGACCACCACTGCTCTAAGAAGGCAAATATAAGAGGGCTCCAAATAGAGGGACAAATATTGAGGAGTGAACAAGAATTAAGAAAATTATCTGTGAATCACGGGTTCTATATTAAAGTCTAAATTAAAATACAGTTTTACCAGTTGCCATTGCATACACCTGTAGGTACATGCGACTCGTAACAATTAAAAGTCAACTTTATCAATTATTGCTACGCCGGATCAAACGCTGGATTAACCCCTTGTGTGCTATGCACTAAGCTCTAGAAGCGTAGAAATTTAGTATTTGTTATATATTGAAATATGAATTGAGATGAAGATTGATAATACTTTTTAATCAGGTATTACTTCGACTATGAACTCACGTGGAGTTGATCAAGGGCTTTTTTGCCAGTACCAACCTGATGTGGGAGCATGCCTAGCCTTTGAAACGAAGTAAGTTATCACTTTCCTATAATATTATCCGTATATTAATTTAGAAAAAAGGGTGCGTGTACTTATGTACGCGCGTAAGAAGTTATACTTCTTTGGCATTATTAAAAATAGTTTTTGATTGCATGCAAATAATTAATTACAATTAAATAATCAAAGACTGGAAAAGGAGTCATTATAGTCAATGAAGTTTAGTTTACATTTGAAAAATTAAATAAATAAGTATTTATTATTATTCTCTTACATTAAGTGTAACATAAATTCTATTATTATTCGAATGTTGTTTTTAAATTATGTCCAATGCCGTAGCATCTTCCGTGGGCAACTTTTTTCTGTTAATTTTGTGTCACGGTGCGCGCGCATCGTAAAATTTCACTCTCATCAATTTTTCATAACGCATCTAAAGAAGTATAACTTCAAAAATATAAGTACCGTGTAGTAACCATTTGGCCGTGCTTTACTATTACAATATAAAGCGTGTAAAAATATCGTCCAAAACCTGATATCTAAAAGTGAAAGTCGACAACATAAGGCACAGTAAGTGCCTAATCTACTAAGAATTGTTTTATGCAACATACGTAGATCAGAACAAGATCTCTCTCAACATTACTTATACGCTAATTTAGTACTTTTAATCACTGCACTGTTAATCACGAAGGTCAGTGATTCGAATTTAAATTTGAAGCTAAACTTATGTTGACGCACACATAGTAAATTTACATAACAAGTCATTCCACATGTAATATATTATTAAATCAATCCATATCTAGTTAAAGTATATTTTGATTGCAGATATTATTTCGACATCAATCTAAACACGTGTTCTAAGTTTGTGTATGGAGGCTGTGCGGGAAACACAAATAGATTCGAAACAAAATTCGATTGTATGGCAACATGTGAACGACAAAATTAGTGACGGGAATTATTTTTAAAATTAATGTTTCTATTTACGCGAATATAGTAGATTTTAAGTGGATTAAAGAGGGTTTAATTATCACAATTTTACTGTTCATAAGATTTGGAAAGTTTAGAAAGTAGACCTGTTGCGCTCTAATATGGTCGCTGGTATATAGATATATTTAATCTTAAAATACCGGCATCGCACTCGCGAGCCCTCTGGCATTGTGTCCTTAGGCGGCGGTATCACTTAACATCAGATGAATCTCCTGCCCGTTTGCCCCCTGTTCTATAAAAAAAATTACCACATTACATGATTTGACCGCCCTAGAGGATTTTCTGCTATCCATCACTGATTCTAAAATGATTTCATTGAAGCCCTTTGTAGTGAGTTGCGGAACTTTTAATTGGCAATAATATAACGCTAAATTAAACGTATTGCTGAATTTCCTCTATACGAATTTAATTATGTATGAAGCCATAATAGATTGTAAAAGTAAGGAAGAATTATTAATTCCCCAGGCGTATGGTAAGACAGTAAAGCAAGTAATTACTGCGATCCTCAGTCTTAATCCTTGCCAGGACGATGAAAAACTCTGCTAATTAATAAAGGAACCCCTGGATTAATTAGTGAAGATTCCAGTTCTCTTATTATATGGATTACGTTAGTTAGCGCTTTTATCCTACGGGAGTATCGTTAAAAGTTTCTTGTTTTATTTCGGAGCAATATTCATTACTCATTTAAAAGATGAAAAATATCTTTCATAGAACGGAGTTTGGAAATGTAAAGAAAATATTCTGTTGAAATCGCACATTAATGTTTTTTTGCAAGGCTCTGGAGTATCTTTTGAACTTCCTAACACGAGCTTAAAGCTACTAGGATATAATAAACTAGGTATTGAGTACAGCGTCGTTCAGATGTAAATTCAAGTTGTTCATTTTGAAAATTAAAGGTAGTAATAAATCGCGAATCTAGTCGTTTAAAAACAATACTATATGGTCGATATATTCCTATATATTATATTTGGCACAGAAGATTGAAGCCTAATCTACGTCTGAAAAAGTAAATTACACGCAGAAATATGTTTGCCTAATTCTTCGGTTAAATTTCACACAACGTTTCTATATTTTAAAATCAAAGAAAGACACATGCTGTAAAGAATATAATAAAAAATGCTAATAAAGTTTTTGCGTCGGCCATTTTGCAATGTCAGTAATTGGAGACTAATTTATCGGTTGTACGAGCGAGATTTATTGTTGAAGGATATAACCCATTTTTAACCGAGCAAACAAATCGATATTGCAATCTATTTGACATAGTGTTATGTAGTTCTCATATCATGTTAGTTATCACTATGCGGAATACATTTATGCAAATATATCGTATGTTTCGGAAAAATAGCTGTTTGATATAAATATTAATTTTATGAATCAAAATGACACATAATTTAGAAGTTTGTTTTATTGTTAATAGTTTATTAAAATAATAATAATGCAGTGGCGATTTGGTGTCTTGGCCTCAGGTGTTGAGGTTTGGATTTGAGACACGCTGGTTTCCTTACGATGTTTTCCTTCACGTACGAGCAAGAATAAGATACACACAGATAGTAAGTGCATAGCCTATATCGAACCTACGACCATAGGTTTGAGTGTCGCAAGCTGAAGCCACTAGGCCAACACTGCCTTTTAAAAGTAGTAATAAAATAATTTAAACAAGGGTTTTGTACTAAATCATCATGAGTCAACCCTAAGATATTATAAAGAACCTTCTAGATAGATAAAACCTTACCAGATAATCTGAAGACACATCTTTTTTAGAAGAGTACTTCGTTAAATATAAAGCAATTAAAGGCTCATAAAGGGATGATGTCCAAATTAAGCATTCTGATAAACGAGCTAGGTCTGGATATCCATAGTTGCTCCCCTCACACTATAAAATCGATTTTTGTTTAGTTTTTTGTAATTTGAATTTTTTTTTATTGGTAGTTGTTTTTTTGTAACGTTTGTTTTGTTTAATAATTGTTATGAATCATATTTGTATGATCTCTACATGTATGTCATCTTTGCCTTTAAGTGCTTGTCATATTAAAAATTGAATTTTGTATTTGTTTTTACCAATGTATCAGCGTGCCGAGCGTTAGCAAGCTTTTTATCAATAAATAAATAATAAGCTTATATATTATAGAAATAAGTAATGTTCATCCATTTTTTTAAACTTTTATTAAATAAATAAAAATTAATGAAATAAAATAAATGAAGATTCATAAAAATTACAAAAATATAGACGTACCTCACCTAACCAATTTCAACGGCAGTAAATGCGTTACCAAAATATACATTTGTATAAAAATATGTAAATTTAACTTTTAAATATCAATAATAAGGTATAATATTCAATATCATTTATATTTGGACCCCCCAATCGCTTGCAAAGTAAAAAAGTGTTTTAAAGCGCTAAAAATCTTTGTATAATACTTCACGGAGCAAACTGACGTGTCGGACCTAAATTTCTTGCACCTTATTTTTCTGCCGTCTGAAACAACATTTTGTATTTAAAAAATATAATGAGCATTACTCCTCGCTGTGTGCGAGAAGCTCCATTTACTCGATGATTGGAAGTGGTCTATACCAGGCTAGCACCAAATCAATTGAAAGGTAATTATTAAAAATACACTTTGTAGACAAGCATATTACAAATTAGAGGATTATATTCAAGATAAAAATGGTTGGAAACATGCTGGTCCTGCTCCATAGGACAATTAAACTAGACAAAATCAACTGGTTGCTAATATAGTTATATAAAAAAATAAATCAGTGGCACTACAACCTCTTTAGGTCTTGGCCTCAGATATCTGAATCTGTTTCATGATCATTGTTAAATCTAATAAGCAAGTAGGTGATCAGCCGCCAGTGCCTGACACACGCCGTTGACTTTTTTTACGATTAAATACAAAAAAAACACTCGACAAAAAAAAAGTTCAAGTTGGCATTTAATATTAAGGACACAAATAAAAGTGTGTATCATTCCTGTGTTCACTTCAATACCAAGCCATATCACCAAACTCAGTCAACATAATATCGGTAGCTAAGTCCCAAATTCTAATAAAATAATCCTAATAATAAACTACTGACATAAGATTATATGCTGGATAAAAATTCTGATATAAAAATGATACTTTCAATTGTGGGATGGCGATTAGCAGAAAACAAAAATGCAATGCTTTTGTAGTCCTGTATAATACAAAAATTAAAAACAATTGAACATTGACTCAAGCAATCAGCGGAAAAAATGCCTGAACCGTACACATTAATAAATAAAAGATTTGATTGATCTTACACAACCTCATTCGTTTACCATTTGGCAGACCTCACCACTCTTTTTCGTTTATTATCAAGTTTTTTTTGTGAAAACATGTCTATATAATATAAATTCAACTAATTAATAATAATTGTTCATATGTCGCTGTATGTCGAAATAATTTTGAAACCCTGTATTATGTCCCAATAACCCAGTAATAGGAATGGTCATTCATGGGATATTTACTTGTCCTTACCATCTCGTAGCGCATCTCCTCGTTGATTCGCTCGCAGAGATCTGCCGGTATGTCGGTCTCCGCTACGTCTTGTAAAACGTACTTTAATTGTGATGTTCTGGAATAATTTATTTTTATTATTTAAAAAAAAAATATAGTTATTGGAAAGGAGTATGCTTAACGTTAAAAAATCAGACAGATTAAAAAACTGGGACATAAGGGACAAGACAAAAGTCATAGACAAAAATAAAAAGACTTAAGTGGACACAGGATAACAGGAAAAGACAAATGGAGTAAAATTGTGACACGATGGCACCGTAGGGAAGGCAAAAGGAGTAGAGGGAGACCACAAAGAGATGGGAAGACGACATTGAGTGGCAGGAGTGATGTGGAAGAGAGTGGCCCAAGAAAGATATGAATAGAAAAGGTGGCAAACAGATCTGCAGAAATCAAGCAAGATCTAAATATTAGAATAGTTTTTTTTCAACCTTCTAATATATAGTTTAATATATTACATCTGATATATATTTATGTGTGTACCTCAGTCGATCTTAATAAAAGGATATAATATTATTATTATTATTTATAAGTAAATTTCGACGTCACAACAAGGGCGTGTTAAGGTTAGTAAAACTTTACCCCAAAGTAAATTTTCATGAGTTTTGTTCTTGAATTAAAATTTGATCATAATCACATAACGGGATTGCATGATTTTTTTAACGGTATAATATAAAATAAGGGACAAAAAGTAATCGCATTTAAGCCATAGGAGGGTAATCCACCCTATGACCTCTTGGTTCACCCTTGGTCCTTTGTCCTTGTTATATGAGTAAATATAATCGACATATGAATATAATTAGAAGTGGTCTTATTAACACATATTCATTCATTAATTCGCACATTCAAAGAAATTGTACTTTGCCTGATTAAAGAGCTATTTGAAAAAAAAGTATTCAAAATTAAATCTTCGAAGAGCGACATTGCAATACTTTCAAATCAATATTTAAAAATCAACATTATTATACAATGATTTTTAATAACACATTTTTTTATATCTTCTGTAGGTTAGTAAATACACTAAAAAGGAAGAGTAGAATTGTCTATTTTTATTTATAAACCTGATTTAGATTTTTTTTATTATAGTAAGTTAATTAAATATTAAATCACATGAGGGATTTTAATCCTTTTAAATTATTTACGTAACTCAGTCATGTATCGTAAACCTTCTGATTATAATAATAATTTCCAGCAAATAGATATATTCAATGAACAAAAACAAAAAATAACTGAAAATTGTTTAAAAAATAATTTAAAAACCTCTGGTATCTTTCAATAATAATATTTGTTTTTGTTTTAAATCTGTGAAAATTGTAAAATGTGCTTTATGTTTAAGTTTTAATGTGTATTCCGTTTGGATATTGTTTAGTGAGTAGCTGTAGGAATACTGCTGAGCAAATAAATAAATAAACAAGAGATGCGGGTATGGGCTTACGGTATTTGGAATTAAATGAGCACCTATAATTTATATATAAGAAAACAATAAGTAGTTCATCAATTAAAATTCTTATATTAAGGCACACTCCGTATGATATACTAACTACTGCAGTGCGGCCATAGTAAAGCAGAGGTCACACCGTGTAACGGGCGGCTATTCATTTTGGCGGCACAAAATATTGTTGCGGCCAACACGCGCGCATGCAATTTATACTCGCCGGGTTACAACGCTACATTGGCTTACGTTTTATTAATTAAACATATGCTGGGAGTTTTAAACCTTCTGTTTAATCCTCTTTAGATTGAAGTTGTTAAATTTAAATGTGGTGTAATAAACGCGAATGTATTATCAAACGTTCAGTTTAATACAATACTTTATCTGCCTTTTGAACAGGATATGCTTTAGTTCCTTAATTATCCATATCCTTCGTCATAAAAAACAGATGAAGTAAAAGTCTTTAGAAATGAATTAAAAAGAAGCAACAAATTTCGAAAAAAAATGTACAAATGGCGCCAAAACCCAGCTGATTATCGCAATGTGCTGCGCATGCGCTGCCAAAAAATTGCAATATTATGTCATATGTTTGACGCATCTCGTATATTATATAGTCTTTTTGCAAAAATATCATGGATCCTCATTGGTGACAGTAGTAGCACATTATTCTGTATCGTAATAAAACAAATGAATTGATAGACTTCAAACATAATTATGTGTAAAATAAATAAGTTGTTGTAAATATACGACATATTCAGACTTCAAATATTATTATTACCTTATCTACACTAATATCATAAAGAGGAAAACTTTAAAATAATGTTCCGTAAGATATTAGGGTTTTTCGGACACAAGGTGTAAAAAATCAACCAAAAAAGTTACTTATTTTGCGTACCCTGCCTAAACTATTAAAGATAGAACCATAAAATGTTCTAAGTAATTGTAGATCTTATAAATATCTACAAAAAAGTCCGGGACACACTATACCTATCTATGTCGAGTGAGGCACAATAATCATAAATGATATTATGACATGGCAAAACGGCGTTTGCCGGATCAGCTAGTAGATATATATATTTCTGGGTATTGTTTTTGTATACTGCTTTGTGATCCGTATAAAAACAAAAGGATATTCAGAACTTACTGTATATAAATAAGCATATAGGCACTTGTAGCTCGCCGGGCTAAGTACGGTGCGTCTTCTCTGCCGCCATAATTATATTCTATTGCTTCTTGCTTCGTACAACGAGAGACCACGTCATCGTCAAACTTACACCACTGTAAAAATAATTATCTTTTAGTTGTGTAAGGAGAATATTCTCCCTAATTGTCTTTGGGTTACACGAGTACATATTTAAATAAAACTTTTACTTAATAAAAACAAAAGACAATATTATTTTATATTGGAAAAATCACAGAACCTTCCCATCGCCTTTAGGATTAATGAAAACTACGTAGTGTCCACCATGATTGTCTCCCGAGTGGACTAATACGGCATGCAATGTGTAGTGCGCAGGAGTGGCTGGAATTTCTTTCAGGTACGCGTTTAAATTCAATGCTTCGTAGAATTCAAACCTGAAAATTAATGAACCTTATGAGGAAACTTACTTTATGGAATAAATGGTTTCGAAGGGTTTTGTTATTTGAATTTTTTATAAACAAAAAATATAAAGTGACTGTTCAATCACAAAACGTACAAATTGAATTACATATCGGAAAATTTTAGCATTTTATAGATACAAATCTTTTACTTCCAAGATTCATGATAAGTCTTACTTCGAAAGCAATTTTGCACTTATTATTAATTAAAAGCAGTAACAAAGCTTAAAAGTTTATTTGTTGGAAACATAAACAAAGATAAGTTTTTCTTCACACTAACAAATTTACAATTTATTAACAAATACAAATCTAATATATAAAATTCTCGTGTCGCGGTGTTTGTGGTTAAACTCCTCCGAAACGGCTTGACCGATTCTCAAGAAATTTTGTGTGCATATTGGGTATGTCTGAGAATCGGACGACATCTATTTTTCATCCCCCTAAATGTTACGGGTAGTCCACCCCTAAATATATTTTTTTATTTTTGGATATTTTTTTCTGTTTTTATTTTTTTATGATACAGCATTAAAAAAAACATACAAACCCTAACTTTCAACCCTCTACGATCAACCCCTATTTTTTTATTATAAATGATATACATGGCAAAACGACGTTTGCCCGGTAAGCTAGTAATATATAAATTTAGTATTACATAAAGCATATAAGGATTTGGAAGCTACTTTACTAGCTTTGTCAAGACTTTTACAGAACGCAAACATTTCGGTTAAATTTTATTATATTAATAATAATAATCGGCAAAAGTTGGACTTTTCATACAAATATTTTCAACTGACGAAAGACAATATATTCTAACATATTTTAACGCCAGAAATGTAAATATACGATGCTTTGTGTCCAAATAAATTCAATCTGCAGAGACTGTTAACAGAGATTGAATCGAGTAATAAGAGCACTCAGGAAAAACTTCAAAGATTTCTATTCCAATTTTCTAAGAGCGAAATAAATTGTAATTTGATCCTACTCTCTCTCTTTAATCGGCAGCTCATGTCTGAGAGCCATGGTCAGCAACAAAGCATCTTCTGCTTACTAGCTGACTATCTGTTTCCACCAGTTTCTGTCCAGCGCCCAGCGACAGTGTATAGTTTTGAGGACGATGAATCTTTCACTTCATCGGTCCATCTGGTTGGTGAACGGCCACGTGATCTTTTGCTTTCAGTGTTACCAAACACGATCAGTTTCTCCAAGTTCTCATTGCCGCTGCGTATTGTATGGCCGAAATAAGATACGATTCGCAGTAGGCATATGGTAGACAGACGAGTCCGTACGCGGAGTTGGGTCAGGATCGATGTATTGGTGCGCTTCGCAGTCAACGCTATTGTGAGCATTCACCGCCAGCACCACATATCGATCAATATAGGAATATATATTTATATCAAGGCATCGATTTTTTGCCTTTCTCGAGCCAAGATAGACCATGTTTCTACTCCATACAGGAAAATAGAGAACACTACAGCCCGTATGAGTTTTATTTCGGGTTTGATACCAATTCCTCTTTTCTTCAAGATGTTGCCTAAACGAGGCATCTTTAGCCATGCCGATTCGCCTTTTTATCTCGGGGACAGGGCTGCCGTCGAAGGTACACATGGAAGGTTTCTGGCTCGATCTACTAACATCAGTTTAGTTTTTGCTCTATTCACTGCGAGATCTATGTTCCTACTGACTAGCTCGAGTCTTTGGATCAATTCTTCCACATCTTCCATGGATGTTGCCAAAAGAACTGTGTCGCCGGCATACCGTAAGTTTGCTATTCTCTTTCCGCCCATTGGAAAACCCTTCTCTCAATTGTCCATTGTCTTCCGGATATCGTACTCTCAACCCTCAACCCTGTCTCACACCTTTTCACACACACACATATTGAAGTATTCAGTGCCCATCCTGATGATAGAATGGTTTTTGATGTACAAATTCTGTATTAAAGCTACGAACAGGAACTCCCATTTAGAACTTTCCATAGTTTATCCCATTGTACATAGTCAAAGGCATTTGTATAGTCAACGAAGCATAAGATCAGGGGGGTGTTGAATTCTTTACTCTTTTCGATGATTTGGCGAATGTTAAGGATCTGCTCCTCAGGTATCTGTCGGCTAAGTTAGTAACTTGTTCCTACAACCTCTAGGTGTTATAAAATTACGAGTTACGATGTTCTATAAAAATACCTCATAGAATTAAAATCAAATATGGAACATCCGGGTTCGACACTTAAATTAACAAAGTGGTTATTGACAGGTGGAAGTACCTGTCATTAAACTTAACAGAAGTGTCGCTCTGCGGGTCGTATTGAAATCTCATCAAGTGCAAGTGAAGTATGGGAGGAAATTCGTCAAACAGAACGCCTTTGTCAGCCTCCTGGAGGCCATGTTCCCCTGCATCGTACTTGTTGTCGCCATCTAGCAGTTCTGTGCTGATGTAGTCTTTGAATGATTCGTAAACTGTAAACATATTTTTAAATCATTCTCAAACAAGATATTGTTTGTAGTAGGTACCTATAACCATAATGTTCCACTTTCTTCATTTGTTTACTTGATAATTTAAAATTTTAAAAATAGAATTTATTAACATTTACTCGTACGGTAAGGGAAAACATCGCGAGGAAACCGGCATGCCCAAAAAGTTGATGGAGTGTGTCAGGCACTGAAGGCACCGACTTTACAATTACAAAAAAAATGATACTTTATTTAAAATATATTAAAAAAGCCGTATATTTGCATTTTTACATAATTCATTTTACTGTAAAATTTAAATTTAAAATAAACTCACTGTCTTTTTTTCCCTTGACACTGAGCTGAATATCATAAAAAGTCTCGACACAAGCACTAGTGCAGTTCACATTCCTGCACTTGATGAATGATGTCATTTTGCCTTCGAAAAATTTCGGAATAGTGCCTTCAACTGCAGTACACTTCATCTTGTTCTCTAGTTTGTCAATAAGTACCTTTAACAAAATGTTTTAAATTAGCCTTATTATAAAATGCGTAATAAGTTATGGGCATACCATGGCCTGAACGGACGAGTATATTAAAAGGATATAAGCTTAATCGTGATAATTTAATATCTTTATAATATTATATACTGTATATGTAAACTATATAGTGCAACAGTACTTTTATAAAAATGCATACGTCATGTGAATTTTATATTTATAGAACGGGGGGGCAAACGCGCAGGAGGCTCACCTGATGTTAAGTGATACCGCCGCCCAAGGACACTCTTAATGCCAGAGGGCTCGCGAGTGCGTTGACGGCCTATTAAGAATTGGTAAGCTCTTTTTTCGAAGGACCGTAAGTGGAATTGGTTCGGTAATACTTCAGTGGGCAGCTGGTTATTATTCCTTACCTGCATATGAATATATGTATTAGATGCGGGTAGGACGATTATTAAATAAGTGAAGGTAGGTTTAGTCTTGTTTATTTTAGTGTAAAGGGCATTATAATGTTCTTTTTATTTAATTTGATTATAATAAATACTGTTTAGTTAATGTTGTCGAGTTAATTTAACTAAATATATACGACCATTTTAGGTTAATTTTCGGTATCAGTAATCGTAAGACCACGCTTCATGACCAAGTTTTTATTATGTTCAGTTGCTTTCTTTAAAAATAAAACCAAATTCCCTTCTAATATAGTTCAGCCTATATATGTATATTGTGTATATGTGTAATCTGCAAGTTAATATCAGATTCACACTGTCAACTGAGCGTCGCCATTGTCAAACTTACCCGTAGAAATTCCTGAACGTCATGTTGCATAAATGAATCCAAAGTCTCCCAGCCGAAACTTTTAGTCAGTTTCTTGGTAGCGACAGGTTTGTCTGAGAACTGTAGATCGTAGAAAACTCGTTGTAGCGCAAAAGCGACGGATCTTGAACTATCGTCGCCAACAGTCGGTATTTTGTAGACGGCTTTTCGTAACACATTTGTGAAGAATAAAGTTTGTAAAAGGGAATTCATGTAGCATGTCGCCCCTTGGTTTTTGAGACCTGTAAATGTGAGTATGAGAAGTGAATATGTATTCAAGTTTATTTTGTAGGTACATTTCTTTCTTCAAGAGTCTACCGGTACAGAGTCATACTAAATACATGAACTATTTACACTTTTTATCGCTGTATTCCATTTATAGCCAGATAAAAAGGTTTCATCTCAATCAAAAATCATTTATTTATATAGGTAACGCAATGTACACTTATGAACGTCAAAAAGAAATACGTACCTATTAAATGCTTCTAATTTTAAATTTACTGCCAGTTCTTAAATCAAAGGCTCTACGCCTTTGATTTGACGGAATAGAAGAACTGACAAAAAAACTCTCCGCCAATCTTTTTAATCGCCAAGTTTTCTGTTTTACACAATGTTTGTAAGGTGCTGCAACTATTATACCATGACATCTTAAGAAATTAATAGTTAATTAATAATAATAAAATAAATTAAAAACAAAGATTTGTCCTCTATCATCAGGAGACATGGTGAAATAGGAGCACGCACTTACATTCTCGAGGGAACAATACGCAATATAGCTTTTAAATGTACAAAATAATTGTTTTGAGATTGTTAGTAGAATTTAAACAACTTTTCACATTTGTTCGCGTTAATACTTTTCGTAAAAGACCCATAAAATGGCGCATTTAACCATCTAACGCATCGGCAACTTTAGATATTTTTAAAAATAGTATATACCCTGACACCCAAATCATCAGTGATCAATAGGAAATGTTTACACAACATGGACTCTTTACCAACATAACCGGTGTGTTTCTTTGAGTCCCACGACACTCCATGTGGTGCTTCAGCTATCACATGCGCCTCAATGGTGATGGAGTCGTCTTTGACAAAGCCCTTCTCTTCATCCATAAGGTCTTTCCAGGATATGAAGTGAGCGAAACCCCAATCATCCTCTTTACTAAAAGTATTAAATTAAATTTTTTTCATACCATTATTGGAAATTAATTTCGTCATGCTTACGTAATTCCGACTCCTATTTATATACTCAAAGTAGTGTTTGCCTTGTACGGCTCTCAACCCTGAGGTAGTGAGTTCAAACCCCGATTGTTCCCAATGGCTTTTTTATGTCCGCTATTAACAATCGTACAGTAACTGTAAGAACGGCAGTTCTGTGCTTGACAGAAGACTAGACGCTTGTTTTTAAAATAAAAATAATTAACAAAATATATAGTTACTCACTAAAGACACCGCGCACTGACTCCAAGTCATTCTCAACCGCTGTCTTCGCCGTATTCTGGGTATCTACTGGCCCGAGAAGAACTCTAACGAGCAACTTTGGGAATGATGCCGAAAAACCCCGATTAGCCAGCAAATCAAGCGACGCAATTAAAAATGGATAGGCCATACACTCCGAAGGCGCTTGATTGAAACCCGCAAGGAAAGCGGAAAGGTGGCAGTTCTAAGCAAATCTGGCGTTCAGTTGCAGATGCGGCTCAAGACCAAACGCGACGGAGACTCACTATGGACGCCCCATCAAGGGGTTATAGGACATCAAGTCAAGTTAATCATATTAAGGGTTATAACGTCGACGAAAAAATTACGTAATTACCGAGATGCGAAAACAATGCGAAATCGTAAGATAAGAGAGAAGGGTTTATCAATGTTTATATGACTGAAAACTGATCTATAAATATGTAAAAATAAATAAAAGTTATGTTACTGTTAGATCCTCAAACATCATTCTTGATTGACGTGGGTATCATATTAAAATGAGTTCACGTAATACTTACCAATGGTACATGTGATGTAGCTTCCTACATAGATGCTCTTCATCCGGCTTATACGTCAACAACTTAAGCTCCCCCAGCCCGTAGCATGACCAACCAGGTATACTGCAGTCCCCATTGCACTGCAGAAAGATTCCAAGTGCTTTTTGCTGTTGTCTTTCTGGAGTGCTTGTATTGCGGACAAGGACCAGTATCCTCCATGGTAGACATCGTACGAAGCAAGGCGGGGACAGTACTTGTTCTTTGAGCTGGCTTAAGTTTTTGACTGTAAAACGGAAGGTGGCTTCGGAGCGAGCGATGTCAATATCTTCAGTCGATGCCTCCTGCAATTCGTACGTTTCGAATTAACTCCTAATAAATCATATTAATCATAAATAAGTTTATTATTTGAAATTTTTTATTGCCTATAAATCAAAGAGAAATTTGCATAAATATGGCAGTTATGTAAAAAATCAAAAATTATAATCATTTATTAAACACGTAAATTAAAAGAAAAATGCATTACAGTATGTCTAATATCAATTTTGTATTGTTATGTTTTACAAAATAATCAAATTGGTTTTTATGCGATAAGGGTAATTTAAAAATATTTTACCGTATGGGCATGCTCTGTATGAGCAGTTTCTGGACAGGCGCTTTCAAGCATTTTACCTCAGTGGCTAGGAAACTAAAACAGCTAAAACAACTAACTAAAACTAAAACATAATAGCAAATACAAAAAGGACAGTGACAATTTAAATTCACATTATTTGACGATGTAAATGTTTGTTGTATAAAAATGTAAATACAAGAATTTTGATTTGTTTTGAACGATGATATATGCTGTCATTGTTTGGTGTAGTTGTCAATTTCAGTTATTCTAAATTCAAAGAGTTCAAACTGATCTGACTGAAAAAGGATTAATGTAATGCCAATGTAATCATAATAACAAAAATTTATAGTTGGGGGGCCTCATAGCCTAGCGGCCTTATTAAGTGGCAGCTAGGTGAGGGGTACCGGGTTCGATTCCCGGTTCGAGGGCAAGTTTTAATTTAATTTAAATTTGTTCTCGGCCTTTGGGAGGGTTGTGCGGTACCGGGCGAGTGCTTAAACCGTACATGGAGGACACGGTCGAAGTTCTAAGGCAAGCACGAATTATAAAAAATCTTATACTTGACGCTGGCTAATGCACAGACCGTGCCAGAGACATAAAAAAAATAGTAATTCTTTACTCTATATTTTAATATTAAATTGATTTCACCACAATACGAGAATATATGATTGATTGAGATTCCGCAGCGTTCGCAGTAAAAAAGATACGCGATCTTACGGATGAGAACACAGCAAAGCTTGTTTATTTCAGCTATTTTCATAGTATTATGTCATATGGTGTTATTTTGTGGGGTAATGCAGCTGACATTAAATCGATATTTGTAGTGCAAAAGCGGGCTATAAGAGCGATCTGTGGGTTGTCCCCACGGGAGTCGGTCCGAAGCAAATTTAAGGAATTACATATTTTGACTCTGGCAAGTCAATACATTTATGAGAATATTTTGTATGTGCGGAAAAATATAGATATCTTTAAAAAGAATAGTAGCTTCCATAATTATAGTACTCGTAATAAAGACAAAATTAGCGCACCAACCAGAAGGCTGCATAAAACGAGTAATTCTTTCAAAGGCAATTGTATACGTTTTTTCAACAAAATCCCTAGTGAGATACAAGCGTTGTCAATAAATAAATTTAAATCGTTCATTAAAGTAAAACTGCTTGCTAAGGCTTATTATAATATAAATGAATATTTAAACGATCCTAGTGCTTGGATATGAGTTGCTCCAGTATATATTATAGGTAACACGACTGAATCTCTCAGCTGCATTTCCAGACTCTGGGGCGATCGTCAACATCTACGACTGTTTTAATGTAAAGTGGGAACAAACCGTGATCCATGTGGTTTCCAATCATTTCAGTATTATTATTATTTTCTTATGTAGCCAAGTTCACATTTCAAGGATCGTCATGCTCGCTTAAATGTCATTGCTTGTGGCGGCGTCCATGCGTCGGGTTGTCTCTCTCCCTAAAATATGGCGAGGGGGCCGATGGCTGACCATGCGTCATACTCGTGAACGGGTGCTACTTGTGGTGACTGGTCGTACTTGAATTCGTGTATGCGGTGATGTTAATTATTTCGACTATGTGTTTGCGTGTTGTTCCCACGAGAATGTAAGTGCGTGCTCCTATTTCACCATGCCTCCTGCTGATAGGGGACAAGTCTTTGTTTTTATTTATGTTATTATTATTAATTACTTAAAATGTCATGTGGAACATGGTGTAATGGTTGCAGCTCCTTACAAACGTTGTGTAAAAAAAAAAAATGGCGATTAAAAAAGTGGCGGAGAGTTTATTGCCAGTTCTTCTCTTCCGTTCTACGCCCTTGATTTGAGAACTGGCAGTAAATGTAAAATTAGAAGCATTAATATTTATTTCTTTAATGACGAATCACAAGTGTACATTGTGTTACCTACGTGAATAATGATGAATTTTTGAATTTGAATTTGAATTTGAATTTGAATTTGAATTTGAATTTGAATTTGAATTTGAATTTGAATTTGAATTTGAATTTGAATTTGAATTTGAATTTGAATTTGAATTTGAATTTGAATTTGAATTTGAATTTGATTTTGAATTTGAATTTGAAATCCTTTACAGAAAAAAACATATAAAATAATTATTTATATCCACGTTATATTTTTATCGAATTTTCACCCTCAAATTGTATTTAATTGTGAACATTCAGACACATATTTCATAGGCTACTGAAATGTGTATATTAAAAGGTAATAATTATTTAAAAAGTAAAATCGTTGACAATTTGTAACGTTTCTTTCGATCCACAGATGGCGCTAGATGTCGATCTTGTTGTGTGCTGCCGATAATGCAGAACTATTCTTGTGGTTTGGCGGGAAACACTGCGTCTGTAAAATAAAACGACGTTGCAACGATTTGACGTGTTTTAAGAAAAAAAAATCGTTATTTTTGTCGAACGTCACAGAACGATTATCTGTTTGAGTGAAACCATGAAATATGATTTCAAAACAACTTTATAACATTAATTATATATCTCAATAAAACACGTATTTTCAGGGCGAAGTTAATAGGTTCTTAATGACATCTAGGAATATTTATAAAACACTATTTTTACGCTTTTGGCATAAAAGTGTAAATACTATAGTAACAATGCATACATATCCTCAATATAAAACGTGGACTAAAGATTAAGAAGTACTGTATTCGTTACTATGGTTACTATTATTCTTATATGCATAACACCGTTACCATGGTAACAAATATGGTGCTAACTTTCCGCCGAGTATCTTTTATCTAACATTGATTAAACCACTATCAAACAGGGCATAATTTAAAAAATATAATATCTTTTGGACGCAAATTTAATAATATAAATAAGTAAATATTATATTAAAAGTAGCTGTGTTTTCTGCTCTACGCAAACTTAATAACCGGGTACAGTTGCCCGGATATTAATTAAATCCGGAGTCATCTTGCGAGGACATTATTCAATGTTTGGAGATTGACAGGCTAACTGGGTCCTTAATTAAAATTTGAACTCAAATAATTTTATTTGAATGATACGGAGCAAATTGAGCAATCTTGGTAAACTTAATTAGTGTTATTGAGTGATCTTTTATATCTTAGTTCTAAAGTTTATTTTAACGTTTATACCAAACCTTATGCGCTGTGATATATGTATGTCTCAATTAGACATATGAGACAACAGCAATTATTAAAACAACGTAATTTTTTTTTGTACAAGGATTGATAATTAAATAAATTTCATTAATAAAAATTTTCGTCATATTGACGAACGGGATATACTTAAAGAAATATTTTGACAAAAATATTGTAAAAAAAGGCAACATTTTTAATTAAAGTTAAAAAAAGACGCACATTCAAAGAGGCTAAAGCTATTCGTATAGTCGCTTTGCTTGGTTAAGTATTTTTAGTAGTAAAACTTATATAACGTACCTGCATACTTACGAGCTGCAGAGTTGGCTAAGGTAATTGTTAAAGGTATCTCAAGTCACAATCTCCGCTTGAGCGCTGTCAAATATGTCAAGATTTGCAAGCTCTACGTTTGACTGACGTTCTAGAATACAGACCTCTTACCCTAATCTCAATTCTTAAAAGGCCGGCAACGCACTCGCAGGCCTTGTATTGACAGTGTGCATGGGCGGCGGTAACACTTAACATCAAGTGAGCCTAGTTGGCCGCCTGTTCTATAAAAAATGCTGTCAGCCACAAAAGGCTGATTTAGAAAAAAAAAAATCAAAACTTTATCTAACCACAGAATAATTATTTATATATTATAGCAGCTAGCAGCTTTGCGTATTTGCAGAGACCAGCTGATTATCTGTGTCCGCAAAACGTCTACAATTTAATATTGTCATTTGAGTAATGCAACCAAAGATAAGAGAGGATAACTCGCCTAAGTGCATTAAACTTTCGACGTTGTCGTTAAAATTTCAAGTACCAACTGTAGAGGATTTAACGAACGACTAATTGACTAACTCGTGTGGTTCGAGATAAGATTAAGTGGCCTGTGACTAGAGTTACAGTTAATCCTTAACTAATCTTAAACCTAATGTTCCGTCTCTGATGGAACTCTATTAGTGGCCATAACTATAGTATATTGCAGCCTATACTATAATAAGCTTTATCTATTTCTCATTCCATATACTTTAAAAAAAAGTGCGTGCGTACCTACACATGTCAGAATTGAAACTTCTTTGGCGAACTATTTTTTAAGTCTTGTTCATATTTATACAAATCTAAAAATTTCCGAAACTTAGAGGGAGGGAAAAGGAAGATATGTTAGGAACTTAAATTAAGTGTCGAAAATTAATAGAAATAATAAATTTAATTTTTTAAATTTATTTTTTCGTGACCTTTTAATTTACAATTCGAAAATTATTTTTTATAAAATATGAAATACTAATATTTTATAAATTCTCTTTACGAAATTTTAATTTTAAAAATAGAATTTCTATAAGGTAATTCGCCCTTCTCACTCTCTCAATCGGTCTCAATCGCTGTCTCCCTTTTCTTCGACAAAAACGCTGCACATCTTCGTGACGTTCCGTAAAAATTTTACGTTCGAATATTTTTTGTATATGAAATCACTAGCCTAATTTGATCAAGGTACTCTAAGTATGTTCGTAACTAGGTTAAGTGTAACACAATCCGATACTAATGGTCTGTGAGTAGCGGATTGCGTTACAAAGTCGACACTATTCTCGGCGATAACTCAATCACGGATTTTTCTCTTCTATATCCTGCTACGTGACTAGGTGATGGCAATCGTAGGGACTATATACACTTAATCGCTAGTTTTTAAAATTTTGATTAAGAAAGCACAAAAATAACTGTTAGGTTCTATAGGTTTTTGACCTGGCTATGTAAATTAGAAATATTGTAACCAGGAGTTCTTGATTTATATTTCCCGCGAATTGTTTGGCACAGAAAACTTGACACCTACCGTAAAAACCCATAAATATGTCTGTTATGTAGTCTATTGAATGTTTAAACAACGTATAAAATTATATTTTATACGTTGTTGTTGGTGTACGTCATATAAAATGAAGTGTTAGTTAATTCGTAAAAAGGTTTAATTATGACACACTTCAAACTAAAGCGAGTACTTTTACGTAAATTTTGATTATACTATTATGAGAAAAGAGAGATAGGTGTTTTAGTTGATATAATGTTATAGAACTTTTTAAATTATTATGAATAGGTCAGTGGGCTTAGTGTCAGTAGTGACAGACATTAAATTTTCAAGTCTTTATTTACATCACTAATAAGTTATTTATTGACAATATTAAACAGTACTAGCGCAAAAGCGTAGTTCCCAAATCCAACTACGAAAGTATTTTAACTACACAAGCAAAGCAAACATTTTCTTTTGAAGGTACATTGTAAGCATTGAAATAACTAAATTTTACAACAGAATAACAAATTGTTGTTAGTTGTACTTTACTTAATAAAACCTACACCTCGTCCGTATATTTGCGATTAAGTTATACGAATCCCAACAAGCTTTCGCTGCTATTTTCCTTTCCCATTGTCGACGAAGAGTCCTTAGTTATGTTCATTGTGAGCTCACAAAAGCGTTGCCGTGTTTGCACCTGACTTTCATTGTTCGGTCCAGTAAACAAACTATGAAAAACGGTAAATGACGAACAAATCAGTTTTATTAATTGGGACTAAAATGCAGACATGTGTCAACAACACTTGTTTTTATTCGATTCATCTTTTGCCTTTGTTAAGAATTTTCACTATCAAGTCATTTAGATAGATTAATTTATTATTACTGCTTCTATGTTAAGTTCCAATATTGCGTAGCAAAATAAGCAAAAGAAGAATTTAAATTTATACAAAAAGTAGTGCAAGAGAATTTAATATGCGATATTTGAATATTTTATAACATTTTAAAAATGGAAAGCTGTAAAATGTAAAGAGCTTTACCCGAAATAAAACGTTTAAAAGCCCCATAAAGTAGTAAAATAAATCCGAATCTATGCGTATTAATTTATGAGTAGAGCGCGGGCAGAGATTATGCAGATTCACATTAAAATTTATAGCTCTGCCTCTCTGAACGTCTCTGATAATATATAATTAAACACAGTGAACACATTATTTGAATGTAATATTTATTAATTACTTTACAAATTAAAATATTTTGATTCAAATATGCACTCTATGAATAATTTCAAATATAAAATAATATGTTTCTCAGTAATATATTTATTCGAGGTTAAAATCGAATAATCTCCTGGTCGGTATATAATGTTTTTTCGATATTTTCATAGAATTATAATTACTGAATGAAAACCTCAGTACATACAACTGTATTTATTTAAAGCATATCGCATAATAAAATCTACAGATTAACTTCCAATCTAACGTTCTAGTATATTTCATAAATACGGTGCATATTACGTAATATTTACAACCAAAAACATTTAAACATTACATTTCCAAAAAAAGAGAAGAATAAAAACTTTACTTTAACTTCATAATTATTTATTAAAATATATTCGCCTAATGTAGATAATTACCGTAATTTTGAATTTACATTATAATTAAATAATTTTATTATCTATATAATAAATGTATAATACACAAGTGTAGAGTATTTATAATATTCTTAATCTACATAGTAATTATAACAATAATTCTGAATTTAGGTCTGTCATTTAGTTCATTATTATTCCATGTTATTTAAGTATGACTAAATATATTATAATTATGGGAACAACGGGAACAAAGGGAACGTAGTGACAAGGATACGAAAAGGTTTGCCGATGTAAAAAGGATGAATGAAAACCCGCTTACGATTACGATATATAAGGCAACCGTGTGTATCCCTTGTCGTACAATCCTGGACCAAGACGTAATAGAAAAGGGATGAGTCAAAAGTAATGTTTAATGTTTAAAGAACTTTATTTCTCATTACAAAATTTTTTTTTTATTTACATGAGATATTTAATATTAAGTATATATACGAACGAGATACACGTCGCCATCAGCTAGCCCAATTCTAGTCTAATGGGCCCATTCTGATGTGTGTCTTTAATGCCCTTTTGAACTGGTCAATCACGCTAATGTTGTACCAAGTTGTAAAAGTACCTACCCATAATCGAAGAGTTGGTTAGTGAATGTCATGAAAGTGGATGAAGCGAGAGAGTCAGGACTGTAGCAAGCGGGGTACCTTCATCATTAGGGAAAAAGCGTGAATATATAAATACATAAATAAAATTATAATATAATTGGCTTCAGTTTGTTTCGCAATTTTTGCTGAACTATGGCAAATGTTAATTATTATACTGTACTTGGTTCCGATGAGACTTGACATACATTGTAAAGTAATCCTATGTCACTGTTAGGCTGGGTGTACATACTACAGGAGTTAAGGATATAAACAAGGTTGCAGGTTTTCAATCTAATAAAAAAACCTAGGGGTGCAAATATGATAACAATAAAATAGGTCAGTAGAATCGCTAGTTCAATCACAGACAACTGACATGACACTTCCTTTGAACAATGTAAACACAAATGAAACGCGTTTTGTCTTTTGTTTTACTTTGACTTTTTTGTACTTTTTTCAATCATTAGTATAAAATATTTCTAAGCTTTTGAAAATTATACTCCTTTACATTTTCTGTAGAACATTTCCTAATCTCAAGTTGAAGATAAGGCAGTAGTAATACCGGTTTTGTGTTTCTTGTTATTTTATGTGTGTGCATAAGGAAAATATGAGTTATACGATCAATTGCAACTAGGGGTTAGCTGCAAAAAATTGGTCTACGGGAGGTCCTTCAGCTCAACCCCTGCAGAGTTAAAATTTATTTTGCGATTTTATAATAAAATTGACATTTTTTACTAATTCGTAGTAAAATTCGAAAAAATCTTCACCTGTATCTTTTTCATAATATCCACTAGATTGGTATTGGTTGTTTATTGGGTGTATTGAAGAATATTATCTTCTATCTAGTTTTACGATATAAAATTTACTCAAATCATAACTTTTTGTTTACTTCGGACCGCACTGTGAAAAAAAGCTACTCTACCGAAAAGTGACCCTGTATTACAAGTTTTGGTGCATTGAATGGGGATTTTGAAAAGATATTACACATGGCCATGAGTGGCTCTAATTTCTTTCTTAGAACAATTTTTGCAGTTTTTGCAGCCGATAATCCCATCTAACCCTTATTTGCGTTTGATCCACGACTTTTTGGCCACCCTGTATAGTTGATAATTAGTCCTATATAAAAGCCTGTCATGTGTACCGAGTTTTAGGCTCGCAACATCACAAGGCCATTATGCTGACTCCTCATTCTAATAGTTCCCTTATAAAGAACTTTGAAACGAGCCTCTGTGTGACGTCACGGCGCTAATTAGAAGCGAAGTACAAAGCACCACCTTCACATCGCACGATACATTTTTACAGAAAATTCTGTCGCTTCCTGTGTTTTGTTACGTAAGTACTCTGTAAGGGACACAATGGGTTGAATCGTATACAATAACAAATTCAGTATTAATATTATTTCTATCTCGTTAGAAATTAATTATTTAAGATAAAATCATTAAAAGGAATTATTACTCATGCTACGATAATAGCAGTTTCTTTTCTATTTTTATTTAAGTATTTTCGAATGAATATGACTTTGGGTCCTTTAAGAAGCGTACCGACCGGTGAAACGGCCGGCTACGCACTCGATTTTTAGGTATTTCGACACAAAAATAAATAAATAATATATATATATGTAAGTTTCATTTATAAGATACTGGGTGACCCGGCGAACTTCGTACCGCCGAACAGACAATGAATGTCATGTAACAGATTAGCTGATATTATATTTATGATTTTATGAAAGTAATACAGTAAATACAAAATAAATATTAGTAAGATTCTTAACACAAAATTAAATATTTTTTTGATATATTTTCCTCAGTTACACAAAATAAGTCTCGGAACGCACTCATAAATATTTGACATCCAATATACGTATATATATAGTCAATCCTTTTTCAATACTCAGAGTATTCAATTATTTATAAATCTATAATATGCCATTATCCGAATATTGTGGATGTATCTTGTCGATTCGAAAGCTTTGTTTTAATACGTACACGATCGATCGTACGATCTTTAATTTGAGTTACCGTATCGACGCGATGAACATGAAACGTTTGACAGGGACGAAACCAATTAACATTTTGTATTGGAGTTTTTTTTCTTTCACTTTGTTTTTTCGACAATTTTTCAATGTTTTTAATAGTTACTCCGCTTTTTAGGACAAATACAATTAATAAAAGGATCTCCGCCATTAGTTGTGAAATAGGCTGCCCGACTCCATACAATTGTCTAGCTTCTTTTAAAACTCTTCTGCATAAATATTTCTCAACCTTATTCTATACTGATGAAACTCACTTGTGTAATTATTGTATTTCCTTTTCTTTTGTATTGCATCGCCATTCTGTCATGTTCGCTTGTTTTATTTATATTTTTTTGTACTACTTTAGATTAAGGTTCTATAATTTTTTTTATAACATTTGGTTATGCTCTTCTTGCACTTTACTCATCATATTTCTTTTCTTTTTTTTAGTTTTTCTTAGGGTTGCCTGGAAGAGATCGCTTGTTAGCGATAAGGCCGCCCTCTGTATCACCTATAATTTTTATATATTGTTTTATTTGTTTTTTTTAATGCAACAAGGTGTGAATAAATAAAAAATAAATAAATAAAAAACCATGAATATCGGTTGTTGTGTGTTCGAACATACCCGACTTTGTTTTGTACGTATAGTATGAAGATTAGTACTTTGTTATAGCAAAGCAATATTCTGGAAAACTAATTTAGTTCGTGTGTATCACTCACTTACTTTATAACTTTGTACAATATGAGCTGCCTTTGAAACTGCACTCTGTTTTGTAGATTTTAATTTCCGGATTTTTCTTTAAAGTGGTATCCGTATAAATTACTGAGACCTAACTATGGGAAAAGCCGAACTTATAAAAAGATGTAGGTTTACTTACAAAATATAGATATTATTTTTTACATTTAACCTTGTCGATCATAGAATACATTGATAAATTAATAATCTACCCACCATAAGCAATAAAACGTCTTGATAAATATTATATAATTAATTAAACAAGAACTGGCTTCTCAATTTTATTTACTAACCAAAATGCACAACCTGGAATTCTGAATTAACATTTAATATAGCATCTGTCATGTTAAGATCAGAATATAAAATTGATACCTATCAATTTTTAAATTTATGATTTCACAAGGAAGCTAATTCTAGTATGTTCAAGAACAATTTATAAATTAAGGGATAAATATACGAATAACGGCCGATGCCAATTTTAATTATAAATACCCAACAAACGATTAATACTTTGGGAAAGGATCTTTAATATCATAAATTTAATGACGTGGAATAAGTGATACATGTATCTTATGTTCCATAATAAACATATTTTTTTTTCATAAGGCGCATGCGCAGGCTTCGCGGGATTTCACAAAAACAACGTTTGGAAATGAATTCCTCCACACGCCTCGCTCTGAATAAATTATTCTTAGTTTTCTGTTTAAATTAAAGTAAAGTACCGTTTATAATTCATTTTTGGTCAAGAACCTATTAGATTTTTTCAGAACCAGAGTGTTCATAGGTTTAGCAGTATTTGCGCTGGGTGGGATTTAAACATTCATGACAAAACGCTGCGCACTACAATATGATTTTTTAAATATTTCTTTGTAAATGTTTTGTGTGCGTGTTAATAATTTTTTCTTTCTTTCTTACATATTTTGTGGTAGTGCCCCTCTTTCCAGAATAACGCTGACGCTACCGTAAAGTGGTCAAAACGTTATATAAATAATGCGATTATTTCATTATTGTCTTTTGTTTTTTGTTGGGACCAGCGTTTCCGTATGATCAAGACTATAATCATCGGCTTTCACTTGTAGATTTTTCAGTACTAGATAATCCTTAAAATCAGGGGTGATAATTGTACTATGCAAATAAAGATTGAGCATGAACTAAACCAGTATTTATTTGATAAAGAATTTCAAACTTTAACTTTTCTTTAGTGTGCTCTAGTAACTAGTAGAACTTAATGTAAAGTATTTTTAAGATTATTTAACATAAAATGAACTTTGACGACTCATTGGTCTAGTGGTTAGTACCCCTGACTGCGAATCCATGGGTCCCGGGTTCGATCCCCGGCTGGGACGAACATCGATGTGATGAGCATTTGGTGTTTTGCTTAGGTCTTGGGTGTTTAAATATGTATTTATATACCTATCTATCAATAATATGTATGTATATCCGTTGCCTAGTACCCATAACACAAGCTTCACTAGCTTAGCCATGGGACTAGGTCAATTGGTGTAAATTGTCTTTAAAAAAAAAAATTAACTTGGCATTTCAATCTTGACTTGTGAATCTAACAACTGACGCAAAACAAAAGGCCCTTTAAACAAAATATTATCGCGAGAACTTAAAGTATATGTATTTAGATTTTTATATAAACAAAACTGACATTTCATACAAAACACATTGTCTGAGAATATATTAAGTAGGAACTTAATCTATTCTAGACGATCAGAAGAGTATTTACAGAACAAATCAATCGAAGAAGACCTTCCATTGGTCCTTCGCGTCCAAGAACCCAAAAGCTAAAAGAATCAATTGTGGTAGCACGCAATGACCTGACAAAATTAATGATACAAAATGAATTATGTTAATAATTTAGGTTTGCCTTATACGCAGTGTTTGTTTGCACACAATTTATTATAAGTAATTAAAATTAGTTTTAAAAATAGAAGTGGGTCGTTACTGAAGAGATTTATTAATCTCTTTCCAATGAACATAAGTGGTCGTCGCGTAATGGTTCTATTCAGTAGTTTTTCGCAGAATCACCGCTCAACGATTTTTCTCCTTTAAAGTTTTTTGGTTTTATTTGAGTGGATTCGCCTCGTCGGTTACTCTGTTCTAGAGAGTCTAACTATTGGGTTACAAGCGATTCTGCTGAGTTATGCTCGCCATAAATTCTAGAAATTCCGACACAGTAATTGTCTTCAAATTGCAAACGAGATTTACGTTAAATTATGTATCTTCTTTTTCTTTACGAATGTCAATTGACTTTGTTTATTTTTGCGTGAGAAGGGTTTTAGAAAAAAAATATACTCATTCTTGTAACTAAACAATTGTGTAAGTAGTTAGATAGTAAAAAATTAAAACAAAATTGTGAGAAGAATAAAGGATTACATACACGGGTTGTTTTCTAAAGGAATTACGGCAATTAACGATATAAGTGAAAAAAAAACCAATAGTGACATTTTAATTGTAAACACTCACTCAAATACTTATTTTGACCAAAAAAACAAGCTATAGGTATAAAATTTACATGTAGTTGATATTATCTTTAATACAATTGCTAGGTCGCCTTCATTATACGCCATTGCTTGTTTATATAACATGACTTACACTGTGGCATTTTTAATTTGATGTTTACAGAATATTGGAACAAAATTAAATACAAGTAAAAAATATCAAGATGGCTACGTCTTAGAGATTTGCATTTAAAAGTGTTTCGTAACAAATATTGTCTATAATGTTGAGAAGTGTTAGCGAACCTTCCCTTGGAACGATTGGTACTGGGTTAGTGCTGATGATGTTGAACTATTTTACTGCTATCCTTAGATTAAATATTTTTTTGGTATGTGTTACTTTTGCGTTTAGTTCGTTCTGTACTAATGTTTGATATTTATTAATAACAAATTGTGGTCACTGAGCTTAGACCTATGTACAGTGCACCAGGCTCATGAACCGATCCCAAGTTACCAAACAGAATAATAATAGTTTATCACCATAAACATGGACAAAAAATACGTATACCAGGCTCCTGATATAGTGAGAACTGTATTTCAGGAGCCCGTGACTGTGGGCATATCACTTATATCAAAGATGGGACCGCAAGTATATACTATATAGCGTACCACAGGATTAAACAATTATGCGATACTGCATAATATGAAATAAAATTCAAGTTCATGGCGGAAACGATGTTTCTAGTACATAAGTCAAAAGTCTCTTCTTTTGTATACATACTCCTCTATCAAGGAGTTTTGTAGTTTTAAGGGAAATACACAGGATACAGATATAAAGACAGAACACTATTAACTGATTTGGTTAGTTCATAATGTTTAAATTTTAGTACAATTGCGACTACTGCAACACACGCGAGTAGAATAAATTTGCCTAAAAATAAAATAAGGACATGGAGAGGGCAATTTCTATGGGAAAGACGATTGGGAGGTATTACTAAAGCTGTCATGTTGCTGTCCTGGAACTTAAAATGGCAAGTACGTACGGGACTAATACACATTATATGAGATTGAGACATTGCTTAAGACAGGGCCGGACAGATCAGAACTATGTCATTTCCAATATATACCGACAGCCGATGTCAATAATGAGTTTTTTATGTTAAGAGAATTACATCGCACTTGCATACAAAAACATCGGGCTCAATATTGCTGTCACTGTTAGACGATACAACGTACGGTCGCAGATCTAAGTTTTGAAGGAGGATACGAAACCGATATTTCACTCAGATCGTCATAGTCGTAGAATAGTGACGGATCTGATAAATAGTAAACGTTACAGGGCAGCCATTTCAAAATAATATAATCATGTTAGTTTTTGTCGTAACTGTTTTCATTTAGATTCTGTTATTATGAACATTGGCTTACAAGCAAACAAAAGGCTTTGTTTTGAAACAAAATAAAAATAATAACATTAAATTAGACAGTTTTCTAGAAAATCACGTTTCTATCAAATTCGTCACATTACTTTAATTTGAAATTTAAAATAGATTGAATTTTTTTCAAATCCGACATTGTTCTACGATCATGACGAGATTTTCGCACGATTTCCTTAAAATTTCTTAAAACTGTTGTTATATGTAGCTGTTATTTGGTCATAATAATTTTCCAGACTCTGGTGTTGCTAGTGGTAATATACAAATATATAATACATTTTCTTATCGCCTTCTATTTGGATGAAACCTGGCATTATTTGGATTATTTAATAATGTGTGGAGAAATTATATTTTTTATCGACGTAATATTGCATTGTCTGCATTCGTTTTGGCCCGTGTTACGACTTTATATACGCGTTTATCGGAGGAACTATGCGTTACTTGCTTATGATGTGATAACTATTATTCCCTTTTCTACATTGTGTAAGTAGCTTTTCATTTATTTATCTAGTTCTCTAGTTATAAAATCAATTGTTAAATAAGGGTCAGATAATTTTTTGAAGCCACTTCAAGCTTCTAAAGCAGTGGTTCCCAACCCTTTTTGTGCCAGGCCCCACCATAACCTTTCTAAAATTCTTATTCCCGCCCTATGTAACATACATAATTTTTAATATAATTATTTTTAATTATTTACTTAAGAAACTCTTACTATCTCTCTTGTTAAATTATCAGGTTATAAAACACAGTAAGTATTTTTTCAAAACATATAATGAAAAACTGAAATTGAAATTTCAAATAATTTTAAGAAATTTTCGAATAGCCTCCCTTAACAATCAAATTGCCCCCCTGTGGGGCGTGGCCCAACATGGGATACACTGCTCTAAAGGGTCATTAGGATCCGATCAATTTTATCTAAGGGGCCCAAGCATATTTGCAAGGATATTGAGGCCATATAATATAACTTAAATATAATCTGCGTCCATCTGGGAATAGAACTTGATTCCCTAACTATCGCAGTCCGTTTACAAAACGAGGTTCTTTCCCTTGACAACATTCGTCAATAAAAAATACTGTTTACCTAAGTTTTCAATTACTAATTTTCAGCAAAAAATACGAATGGTTATGAAAATATATTGCTATGCAATCGATGGATAGAAATATGTCGCATTTATAGAATATTTGTTTATTTCAAGAACTTGAATGACTCTGTGAGTATTTGTTTTTTAAGACTATATTAAACATTTTTTACATACTGTATAAGCATAAAAATAGATAATTTTGTTAATACACGTATACTACGGGGTTGTATTGGCTTCTGTCGTAGAAGTTTCTACGCTAATTTCATTGTGTAAACTATTGTCTATTTTAAGGGCTAGTTGATCTAGTTCTTAGGGTAGGAAATTAAATACTCCAATGATGAATTGATCCACTATAATTCACACATTGATTTTACGTAAACTGTATAACTTCAAACTTGAACTAAGGAATTGCCCGTGCGCATGTGTCCTCTTTTATCATCTATTCCCCACTCCGACTCGACCTTCCCGTAACAATATATTAATACCTCAATTCGTAACATTTCGTAAACAACCAAACGAGTCAAATGAGTAATTATTGCACATGCGCACTTGTAGCAAAAGAATATGTTACATAAAAATGTTTAGAATTTAGTTAAATAAATATTAAAAGCTCACTTTTTACTATGTTTATAAGACCGTACCGTTTATACAAGCCTATATAACAATTGCTATATATTGCGTTTTTAGCAGTTCGGATTTCATTGTGTTAAATAAACCATTACGCAAACACTTTATATAATTATTATCTATATTGTTAGTAGATCGAAGTAGAACCATAGTATTTATTATATTACAGATGGGCAGTTCACGAAAGAAATTGTATTTCATAGAACATGCGCTAATAGTAGCATTGGTTTTACACGGTGGCACCTGTATTTGGTATTATCTACACTTGACATCTGCGAGTTCGTTTCCTTCTAATATATTAAAATTTTCATCCGAAATGAACGCTCAAAAGCTGCAATTTAACAGGTAAATCACTCAAATTCAGTTGAAATATTGGAGTATTTTTTAGAAAGTTCGAAAATATTTTTATCGCTTGTACTTCATCTTAGGAATCCTTAATATTATGTTAAATGTTGCGAATGCGGTACCATAATATAATCTTATTATTATTAAAATTATTTTTACAGCTACTTAAGTTGTTGGTACTATTGTACGTGTCGCTTGTCCAATTGTATTTTTGGAGATTCATTTCCTTTGGTAAGTATAAAATATGTATTATTTTTGCATCTACATACAGGCTTTAATATACTTTCGACTATGTATTTGCGTGTTGTTCCCACGGGAATGTAAGTGCGTGCTCCTATTTCACCGTGCCTCCTGCATAGGACAAATCTGTGTTTTTAATTTATTTTATTATGATTAATTAACTATTGATTACTTAAGGTGTCATATGGAACAAAGTGTAATGGTTACAGCTCCTTACAAACATTGTGTAAAACAAAAGACTTGGCGATTGAAAAGAGTGGCGGAGAGTTTATTGCCAGTTCTTCTTTTCTGTTCTACGCCCTTGATTTGAGAACTGGTAGTAAATGTAAAATTAGAAGCATTTAATATATATTTCTTTTTTGACGTTCATAAGTGTACATATTGTGATACGATAAAATTCATTTCACTATAAATTGGAAAAAAAAATTGATTGAACGGTGGATGATACATACACAATATTAAATATTTAGTCTCTTCGCTTACATAGATTAGAGATAGACTTCCATTTCAGCATAGCTCGGAAAAATGGCTGACATCCTTTCTAATGCTTTTCGGATATGTGTTCATACGTTATCGATTTATTGGTAGTCTGGCCTGGGAATTAGTTTTGGAGAAATATCGATGGTCTATTTTTGTTGATCAGGTATATTTCCATTAATATATGTATCGTAGAATAATTATAAAGATTTTTGTGTCAATAAAAAATGCGTAATGTGAGGGTCAACATTTTTTATCGACGAAGTACAAAAAGCTTTTAATTAATATATACTTAAATATTTTAACATAAATTGATATTACAAAAAATAATAACTAACCTTAAAATATAATAACTAAAATATGTGTACATATAGAATTTTCAGTTTTTTAAAAGCTCCTAACCTCCGCGTCACCCATAATATTCAATCTGATGTTCTAGGACATTAATCAACCCTCAGTTTCAGTATTTTTTATTGTATCAATTAGATTGTATTAAGAGATACCGGACCGTGTTGTTATTCTTAGACCATGGGGCTTACAGTTATTAATACCTATAGTTTTGGGTTAACTAGTCGAAATCTATTTTTTTTATTTCAAGTAATTTTCAAGTAATTCTTTATAATTCACGCTGGTCTATAATTATCTGAATTTATTGTACTTCTTAATTCTATATATAAAAGTATATCTCAAGGCTAGGCTTGAGCCTTTGAAGGACCTTTGTTAGAGAGATAGAGAATATATTACTCTATTGTTTTAGTACCATCAAATGATCCGTTACCTCAAATTTCGTGGAGCGCCTGAGGGCCTAATAGAACAGTCTAAACAATACAAAGAACAGTTGTGGCAGATGAAGGAAGGGGTACTTACGTCGGATCACTTACAAACACTACCCTTTCCTTTTCAAATGGAACTTATCTTTGACATAAATGTCGGTCTTTTTCATGACTCCTTGCTCTTGAGAAATACTGGTAAGTTAAAGAGTTAATATAAATTATTTATTTAAGTACAAAGAATAATTAATAAGAACGGCAGCAAGCGGCCTTATAGGTTTCGAATTATCTTTTCATCACTGTAAGGAAAATAAATAAGTTAAGCGCATGAATTAAGGCGGAAACATACTACCAAAACGCGACGCTACACTACGCCATCCGACGCATGTCAGTACTTATCAATACCATATATTTAATATGGTCAGATACACAAAGACAACACGCCATGTGATCACACGCGGTAACATCCAATCGATTTGGATCGGCGTGTTGTGGATGTTGTGATGATGACGCCATGCGTCAGTCTTTCGAGTTTTTGACACGAATTTCAATTTATATACTTAGATATTTTTGGATTAATTTGGCGAAATGAACGACGAATAATTAATTAATTGAGTTTGTGAAACAATATTCTGCTTTATATGACATGAGATTACCTCAATACAAGGACCATACTCTAATATTAATAATACTCATAATATTCATCTGACTCGTTATTCATAAAATCCATAGGACAGTAAGTTTTTGTAAGACAGTAATTTTGACAGTAATTTTACCTTCACTATTGTCAGCTAAATGACTTCTGAATTTGCAAGCGTGTCGTGTTGTCGCGTGTTGGTAATGTGCACGATGGACATCGGGTGTCGACACGACACGTCGCGTCGCGTTTTAGTAGTATGTTTCCGCCTTTACTAGCTATTGTCTGAGCAATTTTGCGTTGTCATTTGTCGACGTCAGGAAGCGACTTAATTTATAACTTAACCTATATTACTTAATACTACTAATGTATACTTTATCTACTATAATTAATAAATCGAGGGAAATAAGTAAATAAAATGAATTGCACAATTGCAAAACACATTGCTCAATCCCACACAACTCAGCAAGTAAATTGTTAATGATTATTCATAAAATATATAAGTCTTTGTTAGTGCATAATATTCGTCGTATATTTGGTTCATTTTGGCTATATTTTTTTTTATTTGTAAATATTATTCATTTTTTCTGGTGATTATCAAGTAACTTTTAATTAAATACTTGGGACAGTTGTCTTTTTGTATTCTCGTAAGAAAAAAATCCCATTAGAATATAAATTATACACGAATTTAGAATGAAATGTTTCTGTTTTCATTCTTTGACGGATTACCAATCAATTTCTTCCAACCCGAAACAATTTTTATTTGCAAACGGTTCTAGCATTAACAGGTATACCACACTAAAACTCGCGGTCTTCATTCGCGGTTTAACATTGTCCTTATTATTTCACAATTACTTCTCTAGATGAAGCCTTCATGCGTCACATGTCGTTACTAATGAGACATGAGTTATATTTGAGCGGTCAATATATCTGGAGTCAAGGTGTGGTGAAGAACGGCATGATTTGTGTAAAAAGAGGCGTCATCGAAATGTTATCTGATGAAGATGACGAAAGCCCTATGATAGCATTTAAAGAGGGCACTGTAAGTTTAAAAGTGTTATGTTTTGTATTTTTATGTAGATTTTTTTTTCGTAGGAATCGTATCGAGGTAATCACGAAGTACTGATTTGTCCATAAGCCATCAAAAAGACATGAAAATAAAACAAACGACGCACGCTTACCATAAAACTTCATTCAAATAATTATTATAGAAACAAATTTATCATGTTACAAACAAT
The DNA here is from genome assembly GCA_963693345.1 of Pieris melete. Taxonomy (NCBI): domain Eukaryota; kingdom Metazoa; phylum Arthropoda; class Insecta; order Lepidoptera; family Pieridae; genus Pieris; species Pieris melete. Next base: position 2,678,971 of record CAVNZK010000040.1, on the reverse strand, counting down.
ATAAGAAGTGCGCCATGTTAAAATTAATAAAGCAATTAACTTTAAACCTTAAAATTGATTAAATACATTTAAAAAACTTTAGATTTGCATATATCAATATTTTTTATGTAATATTCTTGTATTATATATAAAACATGATCGTGACATATATAGGGTGGCCAAAAAGTCGTGGATCAAACACAAATAGGGGATAGATGAGGTCATCAGCGGCAAAAAATTGTTCTACGGGAGGTCTCTAAGGTCAACCCCTGCAGAGTTATGATATATTTTGGTTTTTATATGATAATTGACTTTTTTTTAATAATTCTTCTTAAAATTCGAAAATATCTACATCCAGTAAGTATCTTTCTCATAATATCCACTAGATTGGTACTGATGAGTTCTTGCGTTAGACATACTATTTATAGTTGTTTATTGAGTGTATTGAAGATAATATTAAGTTATACGATGTAACATTTTTTCAAATCATAAATTTTTCTTTACTTTGGACCCCACTGTGAAAAAAAGTTACTCCACCGAAAAGTGACCCTATACTACAAGACCCTATACTGAAAGATATTAGAGCTACTTATGGCCATGTGTAATACCTTTTCAGAACCCCTATTAAATGCGCCAAAATTTGTAATACAGGGTCACTTTTCGGTACAGTAATTTTTTTTCACAGTGGGGTCCGAAATAAACAAAAAGTTATTAATTGAAAAAATGTTACATCGTATAACTTAATATTATCTTCAATACACTCAATAAACAACTATAAATAGTATGTCTAACGCAAGAACTCATCAGTACCAATCTAGTGGATATTATGAGAAAGATACTGGATGTAGATATTATCGAATTTTAAGAAGAATTATTAAAAAAAGGTCAATTTTCATATAAAAACCAAAATATATCATAACTCTGCAGGGGTTGACCTTAGAGACCTCCCGTAGAACAATTTTTTGCCGCTGATGACCTCATCTATCCCCTAATTGCGTTTGATCCACGACTTTTTGGCCTCCCTGTAGATAAAATTTGGCAGCCGTAAATGAATCCAGTGTAAATTTAATTAGAATTTTTATGTGGAATATTTTTATAGGTATTGGGAGAAATAAGCCTTTTTTATTCAATACCATCAAAAGTTTCAGTGAAAGCCGCTACGTACGTTGAACTGCAGGTACGGTACACTTAATTTGAAAAGCAAAAAGTTTTATGAATATGCAATCAATACTGATATCTGTGGCTTAGTGGTGAATGCGTATAGCAGGTTTTGCTGGCTCGATTCCCGAAAAGATTCTTTCGGACGATCCTATTTGTATGTCGAAATGGTCAATGAAACAGACACAGAAATGGTTAGCCCCAAGACTACTACCAGTGCCCCATGGCCCCATTTGGTAGTGCAGAAAGTAAAATTTATTGCACTGTTAAGAATATGTTTAGTTGTAAATATAGAATACAATTTGATTGTCTTATAAAAAAACGATTGTATTGCTAAGGAAAATAGAAAAAAACAGGACTATCTAATATATAAAATTCTCGTGTCACAGTTTTCGTTGCCATGCTCCTCCGAAACGGCTTGACCGATTATTTTGATGAAATTTTTTGTGCTTATCCGGTATCTATGAGAAACGGCCAACGTCTATTTTTCATCCCCCTAAATGTTAGGGGTAGTCCACCCCTAAAAGTTTTTTTTTATTTTTTAGACAAAATTTTTAATTTCTATTTTTTTATGATACAACATACAAAAATACATACAATCCTCAATTTTCACCCTTCTACGATCAACCCCTATTTTTTACTATAAATGATATACATGGCAAAACGACGTTTGCCCGGTCAGCTAGTTTATTATAAAAATAACTTTAGAATAGTATTTTTTGTATAAATTATATTTAATTACAATTGAGTTTCAAATATATTTATTATATTTCGGTTTAGCAGATATATTCTTCCAGGTACTGCATCGAACAGATTTTTTACGAGCAATGACAGATAATTCTTTCATACTTCAGAAAATTCGCGAAAGTGTTGAATTACGACTAAATACTTCCAAATCACGTCAGGTACATACACAAATTAATCTACAAGTGGTCGGTTGTGATTTATTATATTTTGAAAACAAATATTGCCTACGTTACTGAGAATGTAGCATTCTAATGGTGATAAAAACTGAAATCGGTCAGGCGGTATTTTGAGTTAATGGCTTTCTGTATTTAAATATGAAGATGTGGAAAATCCACTAAATTATATGGATGTAAATTCATCATAAATTAATTTAATTATTCAATTATTTATTTATTGAAATTATAACAATTCTTCTCGATAATGTAAATGGGAAGTCACAGGCTTCTGAAATACAGTTCTCACTTCATCAGGAGCTTGGGATATGTGTTTGTTAAGTAACGTATCGATGGCCCCAACGAATAAACGTGCAATCGAAAAACAACAACTTTTCAGGAAGCAACAAAACAGTATGGAATCGCTTTACTTTAATTACATAATAAATAGATATATATAATGAATTATCAAATTAAAGGTAAAAAAAATATCTTTTAGCTCATATATTTTTTATAAAAAAAATATTAACAGTTTTCTCAATATTCAAGAAAAAACATGTTATTTTATTATTGTAGTGAATAATATGTGACTTTTTAACAGTATTGTATCACTGCACGTTTATTCGTGTCATAAATGAAGCATAATCAAGTATAGTGAAATGTTACACGGTTATTCTACGGCAATATTTTTTTTTCTCAGCCGTGCTCTGGCCGTCTACAAGCTTATTCTTGTATATTTTGTTGCTTTTTCATGTTCGTAAAGATAGAGGCCCGTTTATTAGCGTAATCAAGATCAATTCATTATTTATGTAATACATTTTTATTAGTGAATGGTATAATAATGTAAATTAGCTTATGATTTTATTTATCCAATTCAGAACAAATTAAGTACCTATTAGGTATATTATTTAAAAAAAAACAAGAAAAATTAAACTGAGAACAAGAAATAAGTAAGTACTAATCTACACTAATATTATAAAGAGGAAAACTTTGTTTGTTTGTTTGTTTGTTTGATTGATTGTAACGAATAGGCTCATAAACTACTGGACCGATTTTAAAAATTCTTTCACCATTCGAAAGCTACATTATCCACGAGTAATATAGGCTATATTTAATTTTGAACATAAATAGGGTTCCGTAAGATATTAGGGTTTTTCGGACACAAGGTGTAAAAAATCAACCAAAAAACTTACTTATTTTGCGTACACTGCCTAAACTATTAAAGATAGAACCTTAAAATGTTCTAAGTAATTGTAGATCTTATAAATATCTACAAAAAAGTCCGCGATACACTATACCTTTCTATGTCGAGTGAGGCACAATAACCATAAATGATATAATGACATGGCAAAACGGCGTTTGCCGGATCAGCTAGTCTCTTATAAAGAAAAAAGCTTTTACCGGATTAAAGCACGCGAAACGTATAAATTTAAAATTATGTCAAATAATCAAAGACAATACTAAGTACTAATCTCCTCGTCACTATCGTTGGTAACCGAGGTGGATCCTAATGGCACCAAATTTCTGTATAAACACTGGTATTGGTTTGATATGGCTCCTGAGTCGTAGTCTTGTTAAATCCCTTTATAAAGGGAGTGGTATAAAAAGAATTCCAGTGTATGCGAGTTTTAGGTTTTCAGCATTTTCTAAAGGTTCTCCTCGTCGCCTTCTTGAATTAGTCCTCGTGATAGTTTGAATCTCTTGTAATTCGTCTTCAAAACTGTATATATCTAAAGTATATTGTATCAGGATGATTATAATAAAAAACTACTTCTTTTATTTGCTCCAATAAATTCTATCCCCATTTTTATCTTTCAACCAATTCTTCCCCTTTATTAACTCTTTAAAATCTATGAAATCAGCTTGTGTCATTTGTCTTATCTGGTACTTGTCTCTGGTAACTTTTGCATTCTCTTTCAAGGAATACATTAGGTCAGGTGTGTATAGTCTGCTTTTTCTTGGAACGCTCAATAGCAGCATGCATAGAATCACCCTCCGATTGGCTATGACCTTTCTCCAAAAACCTATGAGTAATTTTTATGTTAAATTTCTTCGCCGCTAAAGAAAACATGGCGAATACGAAACGATTACGATTTTTCCCTGCACATGAATCAGAATAAAAGGATATATTTTTATTCCTAATTCGACGTGTACCTGGATAAATGACCAAAGACAACTTGCTATTTCTATCGCACCCCTTTTCGCAATCTGACAGTGCCAGACATAGCAGTAGGTACCTTTCTTCTCGATGATATTATAGATCGTGAAATTGTATACAGGATACTTCCGTTTATAATGAAATGTGCCTACTTCACTTTGAGGGATATTCAACACTTTTTCCAGATCAAAACATGCTACAACACTGTCATCTGAACAAAAAGTTTCTTTTTCTTGTTCCTTTAATTGCCTGACTAATTGCTTTTCTTTCAAGTGCTTTTCATAATCAGCTTGTAATTGTTCGTTCCTAACATCATCAGAAGTTTGGTAAATTGAACATTTCTCACATAAATCTTTTTTAGGTTTGTGGAAGGATAGGTTACACTTTGTATTAAAGATTATTTCATATTGGCGTTTAGTTGCTTTGCATGTTTAATTGTACTGGTTGTTTGTATCTATCCATTCCAAATATAGTCGGTGCATTTTAGAGATATTCAAAGTTTCACATAGATATTGCTTTTGGCTATCTTTCGAGTATAGTGTGATTCAACTCTTTCAAATAAATTTATATGGTCGATTATACTTTTCTCAGTCTCTTCTGACATTCTTCTTGGCCTCTTCTTATGAGTTCCTTTGTAGTCTTTTAAATAGTTGTCATCTCCCAATTTATCAATAGCTGTGTACTTGCTCTGTGATGGATAATGTATTTAAAAACATAATTTTACAAACTTTAATCATGGAATTAGTATCATCGAGTAGTTGATATGTTAATGTTTGAGTACGATTATTTTTACGTTCAACTGTAATCTTTTTGACCTTAACATGTCGGTTAATAAAATCTCACTGTCTTTCATGGTCCCCGATAGCCCAAAAACTCAGAAAAAATTTACTTCTCATATTTTGATGTATCTTTTCGTAACATTTCAATTTGCAGTTGCATGGAGGTCCAATAGATTTTTCTGCGTTTTGTTTGTTAGTTCTAGCACTTTCATAACTTTTACTAGAATTTTTAAGAATTTTGTTTTTCTTATCTTTCCATAAATTAGTATCTATTTTTCTATTTTTCGTAAGCTGTTCAATGGGAGTTACGGCTCTTTCCTCCGATCCTGTAGTTACAACATCCTGTGATATATTTTGTGTTTAAATACTATGTAAAACACCATCTAAATCGGAAATACTTCTTAGATCGTAAGCCTTATTAATATATAAAACATTCGGCGTGGCTCACATACCCCGCCCCCGCTTCATCCCTTGTCTATACTAACGCGCTATTGCAATAGACACGATCGAAAAAGTATCCGTATATTAAGCGGTTACTAACAATAACTTGAAATTCATGAGCGAAGAATATTAGTGCTTGAACCTTTACAAAAGTAGAAGAAAGGAGAGAAATTAGTAAAAGATAATGGAATAACTGTAATTATTATATTCAGTGTGCAATGATGCATTACTAGTAAAAGTTGCTTCCATTTTTACACGAATAATCGTGTAAGAGTAATTGCCGAAAGGAGAGGATAGGCACGAGCGGCAGATTGATTTAACACGTTTATTCTGGTGTACACTAAGAAACAAATAATATGTAATAGGCGCATGTTTTGTTATTCATGATGATATGAAGATATATTTTTTCCCTACAATAAACGAATATTGTGCTATAAAAGCCTTATTTTAAGTCTAAAATATTTAAAAAAAATTATATAGGTGTATGATAGGCCAATAAAACGAAGAAAACGAAAAAAAAATTTTTAGGTAAGAGCTCTTGCACGTTTATTCGTTGGGGCCATCGGTATGTTTGGAAATAAATAAACAATTATTATTATACGTTAGCAAAACACATTTTTCTCTAATACGAGTATAACTGCATTCCACTCAAACCCATATTAAATCAGTAAAAGCTATTATGCCTAGTACACTTCAAACACTTCACTCACACTTCACTTAAAACATTAAATATATTCGTAAACTCAAAGTTGGTGTAGTAAGTTTTAAGTTTTTGTAGGCCGCCATCTTGAAACACGACGAAAACGATTCCCGCCTGATTCGTACGCGATACCGACCTATGAAGATACTTAAGGATCATTTGTGGGACGTCGGAGAGGAGGACTCGATGTTTATCGATGATTCTCATATGTATTACAGAGGTTTGTTATTATGAAGTTATAAAAATTCAATTGATATTCTATAATGATAATAAATTGCACTAAATAAGCCGCCTCTTATTTTTTTATGGTTTATCAGAAAATACTAGAATTTTTGTGGAACACACGTATGACTTTCGTGATTAATCCGACGAGTTCGACTAACGCCCACGCGATTGTGCCGCCGGTACCAGCGCTCTGACCGTCATTTACCATACTGGTACAAATGACCCACTATTTTGTGTCACTATCTCTCGGCCTAGTGCTTTTGCAATGAGTTTTCGTTGAGTGAAGCACAACGCAAGTTTTATAATCGTTTTGAAATCCGCTGTTTAAGTGACGCCCCTAGTATTCAGTTAATTAAGTCGTGGGTACTGATAACAATAACTAGGTAATAATAAAAGCCCGGTCAATTTAGACATTCGAAGTTACATAAAGTCCCAACAATCTGAATTTCTGTGAAATTGTTCAAAACATTATTATAAACAATGTCTATAAGTTCCCCATCATTCCCGTGTAAGGAAAAAAATTTATTCAAGGGCAAAGGTCAAAAAAATGAGTTTTTCGCGATTTTCAACTAAACGGTAAGTTTTATCATATATAACACAGGAATGTTATATGTAGCCATTATTTGTTTTATGTACCAACCAAAAAGTCATAGAGGAGACGAAAATGGTAGTCATGATAAAAAAATCTCAAAATGATGACGACATATAGCAGATAGGAAAAGGTGGTGAACATTCTCAGTTCCAAAATAATGGAGCATAAACTAATTATACTCGTAATTACTAGTGGCGTCAATTTGAAGGTTTAAGTTTTCATAAAATTCAGTAAAATGCAAAAATTAAAACACAAACAAAATTACTATAAATTAATTATTTTACCTACTAAAAATATTTAATTTCAACCTTTTATTCAATTACTTTTAGATGAGAACAATAAAAAGCACAGGAAATTCACAACTGATTATTTAGAGCTTTACAAAGTAACGGGAAATGTCACCACTGTAGACTCCCCCCGACTTTGTCTCAGAGCAAGCTTTCCATGGATATTGGAGCCGGATACAGATTTCGTAATTATCTTTTGTTTATTTACATCCATTAGCGCTCTGTTTACTTCATTTATCGTATTTTTGCATCTGTGGAAATTTTTAATCCGTAATAATAAGTCTACTGTAAATTAATAGGTCTAAGACGAGCCTATCAGCAGTGTTTATTTAATTGTGCACAAAATAAAAACAGGGTTTGAACCATGACCTTAAGAGTGAAGTTATAAAGTACATCTAGTAACTAAACAAAAATCCCACGCAATATCTTATTTTTATTTTTACACAACGTGAATGTAGACTTCTTACTGTTAATTAAAAAATCTACAATTATTATTACTTCATTCTTTTTCTTTTTTTGCGTCTGAGGCGTAAACTAGCTAAAGTTAGTCTAAGTTTAAGGAATTAAATATTATGACACTATCTGGTCAATATATTCTTGAAGCCTTGTTGTATGTCCAAAAAAATAAAAACGATTTTAAAACAAAAGGTGACTTTCACCAGTATAATACGCGAAATAGAACTAATTTGAGTGTACGACCAACCAGGCTCCAAAAGATAAACCACTCCTTATATGGAAATTGTATTCGTTTTTACAACAAACTCCCAAGCGAAATTAGAGAATTATCACTAAATAAATTCAAAGCCCTCGTTAAACGAAAATTAATCAACAAAGCTTTTTATAAATTTGAGGACTACTTAAATGATCCTAATCCTTGGGATTGATTTGCTCCAGTTCAAACAATTTGTATGACAATACTTGGCGATTAAAAAGAGTGGCGGAAATTTTCTTGCCAGTTCTTCTTACCCGCTCTACGCCCTTGACTTGCGAACTGGTAGTAAATGTAAATTTACGATTAATTTAACTTGACGATTCAAAAGTGTACTTGAATAAATATATTTTGAGTTTGAGTTTGAGTTTAGCTGTTATGGTTTCTGGCAGAATGACCAATGCTGTGGAAGACGTCTGCTCAGCATAATGCTAAGCCAGGACCAGTTACAACCACAACACACACATTACACACTTAAAGTGTGCCTTATTCATAAAAAATGTTCTTTTCTTTATTTTTTTTGACTATTATTATTTTGTGTGTTTCTGTGTATGTGTTTCGTTAGTAATAAATATTATGTTTATGTCTTTGATATATTGTTCTGAGTAGTATAATTAATAATTATTCAAAGTCCAATTTTTATAGGTATATAAGCAGTATACAAAATCGTTCATTACATCACATATTACATATACTTCAAGTTAATTGTGTTAGAGTTATGATTTTAAAATTTGCTATGTCCAGGTGAATAGTTTAAAAGAACAAACGCAGGCTGCAATTTCCCCGTACTAGACTATCTAAAGTTAGTAACTCTTTTTAGGGAAAAGGGATACTCTTCTTTAATACAATCCCAGAGGCTCTTTTATCTCTGCCTCTTAATAAATTTAAGAAATATATTAAAGAAAAGCTGTATAAAAGTAAAGAAAAAGTAAGCCTTTACTATAAAGTTAACGATTATCTAGTTGATAAAAGGGCTTGGGACTAGTGCTAGACAGGCTACTTCTAATTAATTTGCGATATTTGTTTTAAAATAAGCGTTGTTTGATGATTTGCTATTTTAAAAGAGTACCGAGAGTTTTTTACGCCGGCTTTTTCTCTCAGCCTACACCCTCTGTTTTTCTGTCTGTCTCTTGTGGAGTAAGTGATACCTGTATCTTATGTTCCATAATAAACATATTTTATTTATTTCTTTTATTTTTACTATTGAAATATGTACGTACTTTGATGTATTTAATTTGCCAGTTTCTACATTGCCGCTTTAACAAGGCCTTTGTTTTTTTAGACGCATATGTTCGACATAACACATTTCGCTATGGTCCTATACGTTTGCTTCATGTCTCCACACTTAGCCTTGAATTCAGTACAACACGATTGGGAGAGAGTACTGAGTACAATCGTGATTGCGGGATTGTTACTAAACATCTATATACAACTGACGACTGCTATTGTTGAGAAGGTACACTTGAAATGTAGAAGTATTTTTTGCTAGAACAGAATACTCTATCGTAATAGATCACATATAGACCCGCATTTGAATAGTTATATCATCTTTATTTTTTGTTCAAGTTTAAAATAGGCGTTGATCGTAGAGGGTGGATGAAAATTAGAGGTGGTATGTATTTTTGTATGTTGTATCATAAAAAAATAAAAACAAAAAATTTGGCTTAAAAATAAAAATAAATTGTTTGGGGTGGACACCCCTTATCACTTAGAGGTATGAAAGATAGATAGTAGCTGATTTTCAGACTTACTGAATATGCATAAAAAAATTCATAAGAATCGGTCAAGCTGTTTCGGAGGAGTATGGGAACGAACATTGGGACACGATATAAAATTCATATATTAGATTTTATTTAGTCCTTGAAGCATAACGTAGTAGCACTTACTCGACAATTTTCTATCCTAATACTCTGAGATCAAAGACTATGAAATTATTATTAAATTTGGAATACTTTACATAATTTTTGAAAGATAACTTTTCATGTAAAAATATTCTGTGACTGAATAGACTGTTATTAGACTTGGCAGAGAACTTTTCTTTGATTGCATTATGCAGTTCTATATCATAACTGCGATCCGCTCCATTATAATGTACATTACACATATGTACGAGTATATTCATGTTTACAACCTCTTCTTCATACTTCAAGACAGCAATTAGGATGAATATTGTATAAATTTTTAGTTGACCCAATATTATGCATCCAACAAACAGCCTTATTATAATAGTAGTCTGTATTTGTTACAATTTTTTTACATACAAACTCTTGAAAAATTTGTCCAAGTTTTGCAGTTAAATAATTAAGAATTAAATAATTAAATTAAATAAAGTAAAGTAAGAAACTTATCATTTTTAGTTTATTATTTTACTGACATTTATTGAGTCATCAAATATTAAATACTAAATTGTGTAGTTTATAATACAATATTCAACGTCCATCGAATGGCCTAACCACTAAATGAGCTAAAACCACGTTTAAATATCAAATGTTATGGAAACACAAATGAGTGGTACAAATATAAAAAATACCCGTAGAAACTATTCTTTAATAGATATTTACTTACATACAGAGCAGTGTTGGCCACTTGGCCAGTTGGAGGTCGTAGGTTCGATCCCCGGCAGTGCACCAATGGACTTTCTTTCTATGTGCGCATTTAACATTCGCTCGAACGGTGAAGGAAAACATCGTGAGGAAACCGGCTTGCCTTAGACCCAAAAAGTCGACGGCGAGTGTCAGACACAGGAGACTGATCACCTACTTGCCGATTAGATTTACATATGATCATGAAACAGATACAGAAATCTGAGGCCCAGACCTAAAAAAAGGTTGTAGCGCCACTAATTTTTTTACTTACATACATATTTGTGTACAAAGGTACTTATTATGTAAAAATAAAACTTTAGCTACATAATCTTTTATCTTACAGAAGGTAAGAAAGGAAACTGTCAGGGAGATAGCTGAGCAGAAAATGGCCACCGTTGGTTTTTATCTAGACGTACTCTCAGTTTTCCCGGTGTATATATTCACCGACACATTGGACCCTAGCGGAGAAACTATTAGTAATCAGTTGGCTGTTATGTTCCCGATGCTACAAGTATGGCATATTTGGGATTACTTCAGGATATGGGAAAGGAAATTTAATAGTAACGCGAAGGTTTCATATTTATATCACAAGTAGCTTTTAGTTTTGTAGATGTAACAATGCACCAGAGAATTTGAAGCATGTTTTCATAGTAATAATATATTTCTTATATAAAGAACCTAACCTTAGATCTCTGTGACGTTTTTGGTCTGTCTTGACTGATACGTCGATTTTCGCAGACGAGAGAAGAGAAAATCGGCATTATTTCTCGCGACCTTTTCTGCACCAAGTTTAGAAAGTACAATCAAATTTGGGCCCATAAAAAGCAAATTATGTCTGTGCCGGAGTTCGAACTCACTTAACCACCAAGCTCACACATATATCGTCCGGTTTTCGTCTAGAAAAAATAATGAAAAAGAGTCAAATGGAAATAGTTTATACTTGTTCGATACCATGACTCTTAATTAAAATAAATGTTACCGTTATTTATTTGAAATATGACGAGAGAGTGTTAATGATAAAATATTTAATAGCTAATTTAGCCTTCTACGTTTCCGAATTTGCTTAAAATGAGTTCGTATTATAAATATTTATTTATTTATTTCTTAACATTTATTCTTCTGTTTAATTACTTAACTTATACCTACTAATCTTATTTTTTTCTACTAAGTATTATTATTATTACATTATTTTTCTTTTTTTGCGACTGAGGCGTAAACTACATAGCTGCTGTGGTCTCTGGCAGAATGACCAGCGCTGTAGAACATTCTGCATAATGCTGAGCCAGGGCCAATTACAACCACAGCACACACGCATTACACAATTAAGACGTACATTGTTCTTTAAAAGAAAAAACAATTGTTTACCTTCTTTTTTATATATTTTTGATTATTGTTACTTTTTGTGTCACTGTTGTGTGTTTTGTTAGTAATAAATGTTATGTCTATGTGTAAGTTATTAGTTTTTTAATTGAATATATATTTATTGTTACAGATACTCTGCTTACTAAAATATTCATTACTATTTGTTATATTTAGTTATTGGTCAGGTTGTTTACTATACCTAACGGCATGTCCAAGGAAATTGTGTGATGAGGTGTGTTTTATTTCTTATAACGCGATATTTCATAATAGGGCAAAGGAGAACATTTTTCCGTGTTTTCCTGTAAAGTCGGTGATCAGGTCTCTGTTACTACTTACTACTACTTACTCCACAGGTAATGATTACATAGAAGACAAACACGCGTGGCAATAGTTCTGGTTATATTGTTATAATTAGTTTTGTTATCTTTGAAGTGTTGTGAATATGTGTGTAGTGGTGAATGTGGTAAATCACAGAACTGATTTTAATTTATTTTTACTTAAATCACGTACTTCATGACGTCGTGGTTTATGACATTTTCCTTTCAAAAATTTTAATGTAGAGGGAGGGTAAAACTTGCTGAGTTTCTTGTACTCGGAACAAGGCCTCCTGGTAGTTTTGCGAACGAATGTGGCGTAGTCTTGCTTTTTCGCGAATTTTGTAAACGTTTTTGACATTCATAAGCATGCCCTAAGACGCATCTAAACTGAATAAACGTATTTTGATTGATTGATTGATCTGTTAGCCAGTAATTAATATTTTACTGGATATACACTTATGTTAGTCAATATTAGAAACCAATCAATAAAAGTATCTTGGCTTGTAAAAGTTATAATTGTAGAATTCATGGCTCGTACAACTAATATACTGGGAAACAAAGGTGTTTGTGACTAATAAAGCTAAACACGAAAAGCCTCAAGTGTCGTCGTTTTCCTTTGGCACCGCTGTATTTACTGGCATCGGAATGTCCGAAATTGCTCCGGGGATTGGTGATTTATTTTTGGTAAATAAAATTTTTAAGCTTTTCAATATAATATATATAGCGAGCTAGTATACGTACTATCTTTTATGTAATTGTTTTTAAAGAAACCGCGGCCCAATCTCGGCAACACTGTAAAAACGTTTACCAAATCAAAAAAATCTAAATATGATAGGCAATAGTGGGTAGGTAGAAAATAATTTATGACAAATTTGAAGATTCGGTCTGTATAATAAATGCAATCCTTTTAAAATTATTATTCCAATCACCATCTTGGCATTGTTGGCCGTTTTTATTCGTGAGTATATAATATAAACCTCACTTTGTGGTGGAGGCTTATTAGGGACTCGCTACTGAACCCACTAAAATCCCACGCACTACGGTAACATCGTAAGCTAGTCCACATCAGGCCACACTATCAGCCGTTCAAGTCACGGCTCTCAGGCCTTAACGGCTCTTTATGATCTTGAATTGACTTCGGTATAGTAAGGACCATACTCCCATTGCATCGGTCCGATCACCCATGTTTGTAGAGCTGCCCTGCGATTCTGTAACTCACTTCACGAACTCACACAGCGGTTTTCGCATCGGCGGTCGCTCTCAAATCAGTCGTGAAGCAGTCATTTTATGATTTGGCATTCTGAAAAGGTGGGAGCTTGTAGTTTATTGTTTATCAGAATGCCAAATCATAAACTCAACCGCTGTGTGAGTTCGTGAAGTGAGTTACAGAATCGCAGGGCTGGTCCAATGCTTGTTAAGCAAGGCCAAAGCCAAGGAATGTTGACACACCCGTAACCTGGCCCTGTTAGCCTATTCTAACTTCCTTCAATTTTCTCATGTTCCTCGCAAAATAAAAGCAATAAAGACACATCACTCAAACATTTCTAATTATACTTATGCCCTTGAAGAACGAAATAGTATATCTTATATATTTATTTTATAGTTAATTAGCGATAAAAAACAACCCTCTTATACAAAGAAAACAATCTCTAAATGTAATTAAAACAAAACACTATCGTATTTCTAGCTTGTTAGCCCCTAATGAGTTGTTTCAGGTTGTAGTACTGCTCATCTTAGGTGCGCACTTGACTTGTTTCTATGTCGCTAACGTATGCAGCGTCTTCTTGCTTGGAACACAACGGAAATTGAAATTTAAGGTACGCCCGGAAATGCTTTGTGCCTTTAATGTCAGCGAACAGGAAATTTTTCTAGTTTGAATTAGGAATACGTTTATAAAATAAAATCTTTTGAAATTTATGGGCGTATACCAAGCGATACTGAGTTTTTAAATAAATAATTGTGATAATTAAACACGTTTAATACAATAAAGTGCTCTTAATATTTTACCCATTAAAATTATATGCAGACATTGAGTGACGTAAATTATATTAACTTTCGTAATGTCATTAAAAATTTCGTTTCACAGGACTCCATGAGAGAGCTCTTTTATTTTCTGTCTGTTAATCGCGTGAGTGGAAAAATTAAGGCTAGAGTGAAGAAATTTTTCGCAGTACAATGGTGAATATATAGTGTAATAAAAGTAAACAAGTTTATAAAATGTGTAAATATGAGAAAAAGAGAAATAATACCACATATAGCTCATATTTATAGTCTGTCAATGACTGTAGGTAGATCTGGAGATCATAGGTTCATATCTTGGCAAAACAAACATCCCTTACAAGAACCATTCGTCTCCCAAGACACAGGGGCTCACTATTGTTCTAGTGGGCTAGTATCCGTTATATCAATTTTGTCACAACCATATTTCTGTCATAAATTCAGATTAATGAAAAAAATAATGCATTATTGTATTATAATAAATAAACAGTTGCGACTGTGTTTCTACAGCTTCCTTTCAGGTGATATAATACCTCAAAGGAAGTAAAGTTAAAGGAAGGCTAAGTTAACGCATTGTAAGGAAAATTTCAGGTATTATAATAGTGCAGTTACCAAAGAAGAAATATTCAAAGATATGTCTACCAATATACAACATGAAATATCTTCTATAGAACTATTGGACACATTGCTTCTATGCCCTTTATTTCAGGTAATTTATTTAATTTTTACGCAGTGTGGATAAGTTTAGATATACAGATCTCAACAGTGATAGTTTTATTGATCCGTATAGAATCAATTCAGTAGATTTCTTTTTAATTTACCCAAACATTAAAATAGTACATGTGCTTCTACATTGCCCTATATTCGCATCGTCCAGGCACGACCTGAAGCAACAAATGCAGATGACTATAGACCGTAACAGCCTACAGTACATGTTAATAAAGCACAGACCATGCCTGGAACGGTTCTGCGAAAAAATGATTAAATATATAAAGGCGGCAAACGAAACTGAAAGAGCAGGTCTCGCGAGGAATTGCGCCCCGGCTAGCCCATGAATATTGTAAATAAAAATATTACCGAAGTAGCCGGGGCGGGGCGGGGCGTATTTCGCGAGACGCGTAACATTTGTGAACTAGTTTATTGTAATTAATATTATGTATCTTGTTTTTGGTAAAATTTGAGAGATAGAAAAAGTCCCTGGGCACAATGGCAGGGGAATAGAGTATTAATAATAATAATCAACATTAAAATAAAATGCACATTTCTAGATATTATACAATACAAGTCAAGCATCTATAGGGCATCGTTACATACTATAAAATAAAGTTGCCGGCCACTATATCTGACGTGCTAAACACAAAAAACCACCGAACGGTTTTTTTTATTTTCACCAAAGATCCCTTAGAAAGGTTAATTATATTCAAAGGCTTTAAGAGTTCAAATAAATATTAAAATTATCGTTTAAGAGATCCCAAAACTATAAGGAATTCTCGTTCATTTTGCAAGCGGAAGTTAGTAATATGAAATAACATATAATAAGAGAAATCTCTTTGATAACAGGAATGTAGTCGTGATTTCTTGCAAACTGTCGTTGCTAACACGAGAACAATAGTTTTACCAGACAACGAAATTGTGCAACATGCTGGTGATATCGGTCGGGATATGTACATTATACAAAAGGTAAAATTATATTATTTCAACTAATACTTAAAGTGCAGTTGTACGCTTTAAATGTACTTGAATTGGCCATATATTGGTACTCATACTGTGTGTGCAAGTGAGTTCATTAGTTCGCTCAGTAACGTTAAAGCTGCCCGTTGTAAAATAGTAAGTATATGTATTTTTTTATAATTGTTATGTAAGTGTTAATAAATGTTTGAAAAATATTAATAAACTTTGGTATGTAAAATACAGGAAATGTAATGTACCAATTATCTACCAGTGGCGCGAGAACATAGATCAGCCCTGCGATTCTGTAACTCACTGTTATTCCGTGAGTCCACTACGCACTAACAGCGCTCCCTTCGTCACTCACGTAATATTTGGAATCTCATGGTATTCTGTTAAGAAATTTTACATTACGTCTTGATAAGTGAAGGGAGTGAACCTAGTGAGTTGTTGTCTATTAATATCGTAACAATTGACTCATTTTATTTATAAAAAGAGTTAATTGTCAAAATTTTCATCATACATAAGCAAAATATTTTTAATAAAACAAAATGGTCGACGTTTTAAATAAAATGAAGAATATTAAAAAAAAGATAAACTGTGAAAATATCTCAAAAATGATTTATCTGATGGAAAATAATAGAATAGCGAGGAAAATTATTAAAACCCATCTGGCAATGGGGCCGCTTAAAGGTAAGTAGTGAGTTTATTTATTAGTCAATCGTAAGTTACGTATTTTGTTTATAACTTCCAATAATAATTAAGAGTTTATATTTCGTATTTACCCGACAACTGACCAGCCGTGGTGTATATGAGCGACAGAAACTTAAAAATATTAATTATGTTTCAGCACGAAACAAGGGATACCTAACATCTGGATATATTGTAAAAAATTTAAGAATATTATCTTAACAAAAAGATAAAAGATGATGTCATGCTAAAAGTGATTCTCTCAGCAAATGGGCTACGGATTCAAAGTAAACAGGATGGATACCAGGATTGGAACCAAGGTTAATACCAATGTTTTCATATAATATTTTGTTGAGTAATTATAAAAAGTGCAAGTGTTGGTACTTTTTAGATGCCATGAAACTACTATTGCAACCTTTTTAAGTGATTCAGAGGTCAAACACACTACAACAATATTACCTATGTTTTTACTAACACTCATAAAAACTGAATTCTATTAAAACTATTTTAGAAATATCATAGTAAATAAATAGGAATAAGTAGTGTCTAGTAAAACAGTTAACAAAGTTTGTTTGTTTGATGGCAAATTTGAAGTCAAATGTATTAGGTTAAATCGAAGCGACATTGTAAAGAATAATGAAATTGTTGGTTAAAAATGTCAAATAAAAAAATATTTTTAGGTTTCCTAACTTCAAATTCCATTCATGAAATATAAGAAGTATTAATTTTAACTGATCAAGTTGAATTTAATTTAATTGTTCAGATTTCAGAATACAAGTATAAATAATCATGTTAGGTATGTTGCATCAAATATATAAGCTTTCAATTGCTCAAATTCATACCATTTCAAGTGATCAACGTTAACTGTGCACGAAATTACTAAGCTTTGTTACCATAAAACTTTAAATAATATTTGGCTTAGTTATAATATTATCAAACATGTTTTTAAGATACTTTACTTAGAAACACAAAGATATCCCATAAAGTTTTTGTGTGTTTTATGCAAGTTTTTTTACTATTTTCCTTAACTTTACAATAATTAAATTGTTATGCAATATTATTGTGTCAGTACAGTGACCTACCACATCTCCCTATTTACAATTTTAACACATAACTATTGTATTACAGCCATCAGCGGTAGTTGTCAAGAATGAGGAAGAAAATGACCAATTATTGAAATGTTAAGAAGAGATATTAAACCGAGACCACAAATCTATTTTGAATGCAGTTTGGACAACTATGATTTTTATATAATAAATTGTATTACCGTGTTTAAGATAATTGTGTACTTCATAATAATATTTTTTTTGTATCTAATAATATTGTTATATTAATAAAATGATTAATTAAATCTACCACTTATTTAATGACTGCCTATAGAAAACGTAGTAACCGAGTTAAATACATAACTAAGCCAAAATGAAAAATTTATAAGCCATGTTACTTTATAGGTGAATAAAAGAACAATATACAAATAACTTACACATTTTATTTAATGATTATAGTAAACTTTTAACACAATACAAAATAACTTTCAGTAAAACAAACTTAAGTATAATAAAAACTAATTAAAACCCAGCCTCACATAGAGCTAATCAATAACATCTACTTTATTTTGTAGACAAATATATTAATTTTAATATATTTTCTAATTAGTTTGTAAAAAGTAATAGTTATGAACGATAAATTTAAAAAAGCTTAATAAGTACTTAAACCATCATGTATGTAATGATGGTATTTCATACTTGTGTAAAGCAGAATAATGTTTTTATCCAAAACCTTAATGTTATATCAATATATTTTATAAAAATATAGGAACTGAAATTGTACTGTGTTATCATTTATTATAAATTGAAGGATAAGTAGTAGAAATTCAATAATTTGAAAATGTCTGCACTATTGTCTTTTTATATCCAGGGGCCTTGTCGTATGATACAAATGTAATATTCTTCTTCTTCAAAGGCAGAATGTATTTTTCTATCAGAAATTTTGAACATTTGGTGATCTCTGAAATTATTAGATTTATAATTTTAGTATAGTAGAAAAATACAAATATAGGTATAACAAAATTTACCTATCTTAACTTATTTATCGTTTTCTGTTCGACTTATCTCTGCTGGAGACAAGACATGATCAAGACTGCATCGAAAAATTGGTTCTAGGATCAAAATGATATTTTTAATGCTAAAATAATCAAAATGTTTACCTTAGATCTTCTATTTACTAGACTCTTCGTTCATCTCAGCAGCATATGTTCTAGGTTTAGTCAATACCATATAATTTCTTGAGTATTGGAAAAAAGCGATAGTAACCAACGCCGAGAAACCAATTGGTCGTTTCGTGCCTACATTTTCTTCGCCATTTATAGATATTATATTAAGTATTTTTAATGGTTTACATCATTTATTTCTTGAAATAGAGGTTTAAACTTTAAAAGTGGAAACGGGCCTTCTGTAACAATAACAAAGTTCAATTTCACGAAGCTTAATGTTTATATATATAATTTTTTTCGTAAAATAATGCTGTATTGATAAATATTATTTTATAAACTTACCCCAAGATACATATAGATTGTCCTATGTAAGAATATTTTCACATAAAACAAGTTTTAACTTCGCTAAAAATGGCTAACTCACTCGTAAATGACGATTTCAGCGAGGGAAGAGCAACTTTTAATTTGACGTACAAAATGAACGTTTAAGTGAGATGAGATGTCAAATGGTATGTATCAGAATACCAAATACCAACAATTTTGGAGCGTAAGTGTAGCAGTGCCAAATTTTAGTTCCAAATGTGAACAATCTCACTTGAGCGGCGCTTTTGTCGCGGTTATTGTTTATCAGAATACCAAATTGTAACATGACACCGAAACGAACGATTTGACAGCAAAAATCAGCGCTGAGGGTGAGTGAAGTGAGTTACAGAATCGCAGGGCTGGGCCTCAAATTTCTGTGTCTGTTTCGTGACTTTGTTTTTTCTAATAGGCAGGTAGGTGATCAGACTGACACACGCCGTCGATTTTTTGGGTCTAAGGCATGACAGATTCCTCACAATTTTTTCTCCGCCGTACGAGAAAATATTAAATGCTTATATAAACCTACGAACTCAGAGATGAGAGTCGTTTGCTGAAAATACTGAGCTACCCTGCTCTGAATATAACGTTACATTTATGTTCCGATATATTTTTTACGTATTATAAAATAGTATATTTCTACATTTGGACAACATATATTGTATATATCATATAAATCGACAACTCCTGAGCACGTCAAGCACCTAACACGGCTGTAAAATCTACTCCCGATAACGAAAATGCGCTAAAGGTTTAAAAAGTGTTAAGTGCTGGATTTGGTATACTTTATTTTCTGTAAGCGCCACAAAACACCAATACCAAGTTTCAAAGCGCTTTTATTGAGCGCTAACTCATCCATAACTTCGCTAGCAGCATAAGCTCTAACTTAGCAATAGTGGGCATGGGTTCACACTGAATGCCAAGCAATTTGAAAATGCCCAAAAGCCCCACTGACTAGAGTGCCTTACCCCTGAACTCACATTGTTTTTAGGGTTATTGTAATAACCTCAATCAACAAGGGAAAGTGGTCAAATCAATCTCCCCTGGTTGCTTCTTTGGTAGTACTGAGATGTTATATGGACTGCCTAAGGTAATAAAAGTATTTTGCTAATTTTTGTTTATTATAGGTAACTTGTAAACTGGAGTTTACAAGTTAACGTGTTTCGTTTACATTATGAATTCTAATCAAGTATTGTAATGAGCTAAATGACTTTTTTAGTACCAGCAGGTTAACCATGTAACTTTATTAGCCATACCTCGATTCCGACTTCAATATTGAGTTGGCGTACTACGTTCCAAGCTACAACAGTGCTACGAATTTGTTTCTTTAGAGATATATTGGTTTTGTTAGATGACGTCATTAATATTCTTTGTTTGCGGCTGATAGTCTTTACATCTACACTAATATTATAATGATGGAAGATTTGATTGCTTGTTTGTTTAAATTGAACAGGAAAACAATTCGACCGACTTTAATTTTCACCATTAGAATCTACGAACTATAGAATATTTTCCAAAAAGTTCAAGTTCATCAATATCTACAAAAATCTCCACGATACCATATGTCTATCTTATATGTATTTAATAAAATAAACACTCAGCCGTGCGAAGTTAGCTACGCTATTATAAACTAAATGTTAAGTCAATCGTTACAAAAGCAGTTTTCGCGAACTACACAAAGTTACGTAATGCCAGGAGGTAGAATATAAATGCAAAGTGCTACAATGAATCAAGCTGGAAGTTTAATAAGCAAGTATTACAAGTGGTAATACCGCGAACTAATTCCAGGTGTATACAGTGCTGACAACGACAAATTGCATATTACTGCATTTGGAGTACACTGCACTGGTGCAATGTTGGAGCACCTTTCCTGACATCAGTCACCCCATTATAGCGGTATGATTCATGCATTTAATATTCGAGTACATGTCAGTGGAATGTATGTGGAATTTTACGATGTTCATATAGGTGATGCTGAATTTTATTATTGTACAATGCAGTATAGGGACATTGATGCTTTTAAGTCATTTATTTATGCATTCAAACACGCATTTAAAGCATAGACAACCAACTATGAACACATTACATACATTCACTAACAATCTTAACCAACATCTTTTGAAACTGTCCTTTTTTTTATAGAACAGGGGGCAAACGGGCAGGAGGCTCATCTGATGTTAGGTGATACCGCCGCCCATGGACACTCTACTGAAACAGAAAATATTCTTATTGTGCAACAATAGTTTAATTATAAAATGTATTATGTAGACATTATTATCAAGTATTGTTAACGTGTCAAAAGACTAGCTGCCCCCGACACGGGGAATCCTAGTGGTGGCTAGTGCAATTTCTTTTTACCTAAATATCCTTTGTATTGTGTATAATACAGTTTTTTTTTTCTTATTTCACATTAGTAAATCAAAAGACATGAGAACTTACGAAACTAAAACGGTTCTATATCCAGCTCACCAAAGGTGAATTATAAGAATAAAATAATTCATTGGCGCTACAACCGCTTTAGGTCTTGGCCTCACATTTCTGAATCTGTTTCATGATCATTTTTATATCCAATAGGCAAGTAGGTGATCAGCCGCCAGTGCCTGACACGCCGTCGACTTTTTGGGTCTAAGACATGTCGGTTTCCTCACGATGTTTTCATTCACTGTTCGAGCAAATGTTAAATGCGCACATAGAAAGAAAGTTCATTGGTGCACAGCCGGGGATCGAACCTACGACCTCAGGTATGAGAGTCACACGTTGTAGCCACTAGGCCAACACTGCTCTGAATTATAAGAATAGAATATTATGTACTTGAACATATTTTTTTTTGTAAGGTTATCTATAAGTTTGGACTTAATTAGTTCATAAATTAGCGGTTTTAGAATATTTAAAGTTTTTGGATTTATGCTCCTACATATTTCATAGATACTTTAAAACAGGATATGTATTTAGTTTTCTTCACATAAATAGAACCTAGTTGATCAAAGTCGAATTAAAGTGCGCAAAGAAAAGAAATACATTTTCGCATTTCTTATATTGTTCTGTACTGCATCGTTCATTTCTGAACTCAATTATCCAAAGCAATTATAGTTTCAACTATACTAAGATATTTCATATAACCGTGAAAAACAGAGCTTCGCCAAGCTGAAATTGCACTCTCATAATTGTAGTGAAAATTAACGTTTCCATTTAGACACTTCAAGATCCCACGATCCGCAAGCTGACGTCACTTTACGAGGAGGCCAAACCCCTTGTTGGTAGAATAGATGCCAAAACTAATAGAATTGCGGTGAGTTTTTTTACGTACAAATTTCAGTTTTGTCTATGGAAATTGTTGTGTCTGTAAAAATATCTGTAGACATCAGTAGAACTGGTGTAGCGGTTATACGAACTTAAATTCTATCTACTATATACATTCTATATTCTAAAACTATTCTATATACTTTGAATTTTTTCATATTAAGTATCAAGAACATTAATGACGAGCTATGGTAATGTAACAGTATTGTCAACATAAAAAAATAATTAGTCTCAAATTCTGCGACAGTTTTCTTCTCTTTCTTGACATAGGTACTCAAAGAATACACACTGCTCGATCCTGCAGTTATCTAGGTTTTTGATGAAATTAATTTTGAATAAAAGTTGAGGGAGTATGCTATGGCTATGGATTAGCAATAGGGCTGCCTATAGAAATTCGCCTATTTTTTATTTTTTATAATTAATATGCTGATATAATTTGCAACAATATGTTTTTAAATTAACTTAATATCATTTTAAAGGAAGTAATGTAAATAATTGAATAAAAAACGTAGGGGTTGCCTCGTGTAAACAGTAATTTTTGATAATCTAACATAAATCTAACTTTAATAAGTCCAAAATGTTTTATCAAAATGTATAATTATTGAAATGATAAAAGAAACTGTAATGTGTTTTTCTGTTTTTATTAGAGCTGTTTGAGCAAAGGTTAATTTATAATTTATTATTGGGGCGCACTGCGAAACTGAACTGTCAAATGACAAATTCAATAACGTCTTTCGGTTTTGACAGATTCCATATTTAAAGTTCACTGGCGCAAACTCTATGGATACCATAGAGTTGGCGATAAAGAATTATTTCCCGATTAAAATGGTATTTTTGGAATAATAAATATATGATATTAAAAATAATAAGTCATGAATACGAATACAATGTACATCAAAAGTTAGTACAAAAATAATGAGAGTACAGTGTTTTTTATCTTATGAATATTTTTATTACAAACAATAGCTGAATACTTAATACATACACATGTTATTATCAATTAGCAGACCGTATTCTTTCGAACAATGACTTCTTATAAAGTTCGAGTGGCGTTCCGTTTCAGCAAGAAATAAAAGAAAGTTTCGTCATATTGAGTGGCCGAGAAGAAAAGCGTCAGTTTCTCGACGCATTTGAAAAGTTGGGAATTATGAAGTTAGTATTGATACTTATGGGAAATTGTCGGAGGGGAACGTTTATACTTTATTGGAGTATTGCGATCGTAGTTAAGAGGTTTAGCAGATTAGCCCAGCTTACGTAGATCGATCGAAAGCGGTAAAATATATAATTTCATGAGAGATGTATTTCAAAGAAAGCGTCATGATGTAATTATATATAGAAAATTCGATTAGAACATCGATAGACTTTTTATCACAGTAAAATTGGAATGAAGTCATCTGTTGCAGGATTCAAATTTAAATTTCGTGACATAATATCTGCTTATAGTCAATCTCTGGTACATTAAATGCCGAATTTAAAAATACTGATTTTTCTAACCAGACTGTTCATTAATCTACACTTAATTTTTACCCTTTCATACATTAGGTTCCTAATAAAACAATTAAATAAATATTTTTTTATTGATTTATCAGCGCTGGATTCACCTATGTATAAATTCCAATGTGGGGCAAGGGACAAACATATTTTTGGTAACTTTAAAGACAAAACTATCTCTGATTTGTCCGGAGCTGCACTTTATGTCTAAGTTCAACGAACAACGCATTATGCGTTCATAAACCATGGCGCGGGTAGTTTTCGCTACTTTTACGTTTGGCAAATTGGTTTATATACTTTTAGATACGTTCGCTACATATTTTTCCCTGGAGTGATAACGCCGCATGGTGTATTTTTGAAGTTATGGTGTACACTGAGGTTTTTAGCAGCAATTTACTACACTCTATACATTCCTTATAGTATCGCAGTAAGTACTTTATCGTAGTAGTAAATTTAAGTTACTCAGTTTCAAGTAATCCTTTGCCTCAGCAACGCTTGACAAGTCCTTTCTTAAACTATTGTTTTATAATAAATAATAAAGCCTTGTTTTATTTCAATATCCTTAATTTACATTTCAAATGTTGTCAGTACTATTGTTAGTATTTACTTATAGATAAATGTTAGTAGTAAAATGTTAGTCGCCTGTGGATATGGACCCCTCTTGTGCAAAGCCCTCTTCCAACCCTTGGCGATTCCTTTAAGGTCTCTGCAGTTAAGCTGTTAACCTGTCCACATCCTATCCCTAACTTTAATAATAGGTACCTACTGAGACTGATCTTAATTTAGGAAATTGAAAATGATTCATGTGCACTTTTTTATTATTATTATTTTTTTTTTTCTTCATGTATTCTTTATTAGTTTAGTTTGTTTTTTGTTCGTTGTTTCCAACTAAATGTAATACATGTATTTTTGCACTTCTTGCCTATCTTATGTAATTAATACTTTTTGTTTTCTCACAGTGGTTGCCTGGAAGAGATCGCTCGAAAGCGATAAGGCCGCCAGTTGCTCTCCTTTTTATTTAATTATGATTGTACTATATTAATGTATATGCAGCAACGAAGTGTTAATAAATAAATAAATAAATAAAACCCTCTCCAGATTCCTCTATCTTTGCCAATAGTCTGCCATGTAGTCATAAACTACTGTTATTCATTTCTAATTATTTAGTGAAATATACATGACGCATTATAAATAATTAAATAAAAATATTGGATGTAAACATCCATACTGTTATTGCTTTAGATCACTGAAGAGTGTTATATGAATTTAATGCATCAAGAAATATTTATCAAATATGTTCTCAGTTTATTTTGCATCTCGCAGTGTTCTTCGATGTCCCGCTTTAGGCCAGACATATTATACGATAGGCGTGTCTCATTAACTCCAATTAAATTTGTTTTAAAATACTCACGTGACCAATTAAATTGATGTCATTCCTATATATTGTCATACGTCACGTATCGTTGACTATTTATATAGCTCTGGAGACATAGTCAAAGAATCTGGAACAAGTACTTGATTTTAAGTGTAATTAGGACTAAACAACAATCAGTATAATCCTACCGGTTAAATGAGATACCGATTCTCAAGTACAGGTTATATGTGACACTTTCATTTAAGGCTTACAATATGAAAGTGGCAGAGGTTAGAAAGGCTATTGTGATGATATTATTACTTCCAGACAAAACAAAATAAGTTCGGAGGTGGCTACAACTGGATGGATATATTTTTGTACCTGGATATAATTGTAATGTCCTATGTAGCGTATTACAATGATAGATCGGTACTCGTTACACACCCTCTTCTAACCGTCTCTCGATATTTGAAACATGGATTCATTTTAGATGTCCTAAGCGTTTTTCCTTTAGAAGAATTCGTAAGTTGTTTACGTTGAATATTAAAATACCATTATTATAGATTTACATAAATATTTTTAAACATTATTGATGAGTCTGGACCCCAAAACACTATACTTTCTAAGTAAATGAATATTAAATCTTTTGTATTTAAAAGAGAAAATTCTTTCTAAAAACCTATTAATTTATATTAATTGTAAAATTAATCACCACCCGGCATTAACCTGCCGACTAAAACATGTCTAAGCCCATTGTTGGTTTGTGGGTATAATAAGGCCATTTAAATACTCATAAAGCGAAAATATTTTTTTACGGAAATGTTTTATAACTCCGATGTTCAAACAAAAATAATAAATTAAAAATGGATTTCTTCTTTTCATAAAAGTTGAAAGAAATAGTATTTCTTGAATTTCAGTTCAGAATAATCAACGACAACTCTGACCTTGATATGTTTAGATTGAACAGAATGTTGTTGGTAAGTTTTAATTAAAATTTCTTTGTTCATTCTCTACTGTTTTACCTTTAAATTAATTGTCAAAATTCAAACACTTGTTATAATGATTTTTAAGCAAAATGTATATGATTTATGTGCCTGATTTGGTCTGATCACTTAAGAGAGCCCTAGTTGTTATCCATTATACAATGGTCGCAGAAAAAGTATGTCTGTATTCAATTAGAGGACCATTTATTGTTCGATTGTTTCAAACATTACTTAAAAACTAATTTCAATATCTTATGACATGATGTTTTGAAGTATTACACATCGCAACATAGACGTCAGATTTAAATACTTAAAACAATTTGTCATCACCCATTAACAATTTATATCCTAATATACAATCGTGCTAAAAGTGCATTAATTATTTCTCATTAGTTGCTTTTTACAGGTCACTCGAATAACAAGTACATTTTCATATTGGGAAAGTGATATAATGCGTGTGAACCAAGCTGTGATCTTACTAAAATTCTTACCTCTAGTGGTGGCGATAGTTAATTTTTCGACTTCACTCATATTCATGAGTTCATGCAGGACATATATCAAACCAAAATCGTATTTTATACGTGTTGACTGTTCGAAAGCGCTGATATTATCCCAAGCTATGCAGAATGAAGAGAAATGTTAGTACTCTTTGTTTACACATTAAATAGCAGATAATAGCAACCCGTAATACAAAAATAATTATAAATAGTATTTATTTTATCCCATTTATATATTTTTATATTTAATTCTAGTTTACTATAATTTTATATTCTTGAATTAAGTATATAATCATCTAGTTATTATCAAAACAAAATACGTACGTTCCACACTTAGAACTAATCACTTGTCTGAGTCTGTCAGATTAGCCATATTTATTTATATTTGATTTATATATACATATAAGTAGGATTATATCATACATTGGCCTGAGCGTTATTACCTAAACTAAAAAACGGAAAAATGCCCATACAGGCTGAGGTACGCTCACCAAAACAGCTCGAGCTGAGCTGTAAAGGCCCTTAAGGCCAACACCGAGATTCCATTAAAAAAAAACATTGGCCTGAAATTTTTGGATTTATTTGATCAATAAAGGACCTTCAAGGCCTATCAAGACAAACATATAAATTTAGTTGAGACTTATTATTCATCTTTATTATTTTAGCAATGATCTCTTATCGGCTTAAGAAAGACGAAACAAAGCAAAAATTTTGCATTAAAGTCATTAAAGTGCAATTTATTTTTCAGATGCCATCTCAGAGTACATTAGCATTTTCTACTGGGTTTTTGAAATATTTGTTGGTACGTGAACTTCAATTATATTGTTTTTGTATATGAACAACACTTGTGCTGTCTGAGGAAGAATTCATGTACGTTGTCTGGAAATTGTATGTTAAAATATCGGCTGTAGAAATATTTCATATTAATTTTTCAGAATCGTTTTATACTTTGATAAACGCGGCACAGATACTGTTTACGTTAAACGTTTGAATCTTCAAATACTATCTAAACACCTACGCATACAAAGTGCAACTGTCAGACTCTGGCACCAGCGGCGCATTTATCTATTTTGTTATCAATTAAACGAACACACAAAATATTAAAAAAAAAAATATTTTATCTATTTCCAAGACATGTATAAATATTAAGACAATACTTCGTGGAACCAGCTGCTATTCTAGATAGCAGCTAGGTATTTCCGAATCGCATCTTAAGGGCTAGCATCGCACTTGCAACCTCCTGGTATCTCGGGTGTCTATTGGCAGTGGTAAACACTTATACTCTTCGTGATCCGCCTGTTCGTTGCCTATGGAATTATAAAAAGCCTCATTAAGGATTAGCGTGATACTTAATAATTTCCAATTCATGTCACATGCACATACCTCAAGGTATTCGTCAATTTCAGGATGTGGATGCACTCCTGTTGGGATATTAAACGCTGTTGATGTTTGGCTGTCTATGGCACTACAGATAATAGGAGTATTATACTTTGCTTTTATGTTTGGTTACATTGCCTCTACCAGATCTGCAGCTGTTCATGGATTGCTGGACCATAACGTAAGCTGTAATAAAAATATAGACGAGAGAAACATTCCTTATGACTTATAGTCAAAAGACTTTCTATTGAGAAATCTTTAGATAATACGATGTTCAGCCTTAGGTTCGTGACTATTACGAATTTTAAACAAAAGTTTACGTGATTCTTTAATATAATTTAATAATTATTGATTTGGTAACTCTTTAAGACACGTGGTTTAACTATACACTATTTGATTGTCGTGCTACATTGCACCACAATAGAAAACCTTGGCGGGGAAAATAATGGTGCATTTATTTAGAAAAAAAATAAAAGAAGTGAGAAGTTTTAGTATGCGTGAAGGAGACCAATTATGCCGCAAATTACGTTTTAATAAAGTAACTTATTATATAATTATAATAAGTTAACACGGTACTAAATAGTAGGTAGGGAGTAGGTATTGCATATATTAATATGCAATCAAATAAATAATACACGTGACATAACTACAAACAGTTAATATTTTAATTAAAATAATGTATGAGGTTAGGTAAATGACAAAACCACATATAAAATAGAGTTAAAAATGGATTCTAAATATTTCTTTAAAGAATACAAACTCATTCATATCATGTATAACAC
The DNA here is from genome assembly GCA_963693345.1 of Pieris melete. Taxonomy (NCBI): domain Eukaryota; kingdom Metazoa; phylum Arthropoda; class Insecta; order Lepidoptera; family Pieridae; genus Pieris; species Pieris melete. The sequence continues at coordinate 2,650,068 of CAVNZK010000040.1, read as the reverse complement.
GATAGCATTGGAATGAGATTTAAGAAGATCAAAGCAAATTGCGGATTTTAAATATATGGCAAATTAGCGGTGCTCACGGGGAACCGGATATTAAAGGATTTTCCTTCCACGTGACATGAGAGATGAAAAAGAAAAATGGATGAGACAACGCTATTTTTACAGACATCAATACACGAGCTTTTGAATCAGAAATCATCGTGTATTAGACGACATTTTCCCCCTATTACATACTTGAGTCTCTATAAATGGTTAAGTATATACAAATATTTACCAAATTTCTACGAACAGTAATACAAACTAACAAATACTCGTATTAAATGTTATTTGTATGAAAAATCCAACTCGTTATTATTACATGTTGTAGTCATGATATTGAACTCGGGTGTAAATTATTAAAAATAAATATGAACTCATGACGAAACTTAAACTATGTGTCAAACTGTCCATTCTTGCTATGACCGCAAAAAAATAGGATATTTATAGAAATTTCTTTAAAATATGTATATGTGTATATATAACTTCTTAAGTAATAATTAAATACCATGTTAATTGTTGTTATAGATATAGTTACATTTATTTATAGGTAACTCTAAATACGTAAAAACCGGCACAGTCTGCTAGTTAACAATAAATCTGAAAGCTTACTAAACATTTAAATATTACCTAATGCTTAAAAGAACTTTATAACGACTGTTATAAACTCTACATTATATTAAACATTTCTTGTACTTTGTAAAATGTTGATACAACTTTTAATATCTCAGGTAAAAAATGTTGCGAACAAAACTTTCGTCATTAAAACGTTATGCGTCCGTACAACAATAATTATAGTTACTTTTAATGAGCTCAGTTCTCGTTACTTTAGGAAAATACGAGGGATTTGGAAAACTTTTTGTATCAAGAGAATGTCGATCCAATACTCACTGTGAAAACATTGAAGTATTTTGAATATGTTTGGAAAAGGACGCACGGGAGTAATCCACAGGTATGAAGATTTTAATTAAACGTACATTAAAGAGTTTTTTAGCAAGTCTATGGAACGTTTTAACTAATTTGATTTTAATGTAATGAATTTGTATGTTAAATACTGGAAAATTTTGCGATTTAAAGGGCTTTGTAGTTGTGTCGTGGGATTATACACTATTTGTATTATTTGATACAACCTGTATTGGAGATTAACATTAAAAAATTACCTCTTTTATGCGATGAAAGAATGGTTTGCAGTATGTTTATGAATAAGTTTAATGTGTCATAGTCGGTAATACATATGTATGGTAACTTATTTATTTTTGTTCAGTAGGATTTAGGTAATTGATTGCTATTAAAGCATATGAAACAATTTTTTTTTTAAATTAATTTCAATTTCCTCAGCTTGAAAAAGTTTTTGTAAGTTGACTTTTTTTGATTTTCTATTCTCACGTCGAATGCGGGATAAAAAAGACTAAAAGAGCCAAATAAAAGTGCTACTTAGAAAGCGAAATTAATCTACACAACACCGCAATACCTTCCATTTGGGTAACTAATTAAGGCTAATAAGAAGAAATTATTACCACAAATAAAAAAGGTCGACCCTAATTGGCTTTTTCATATCTCCGCCCACGACAAATGACGTTCATTACGACCCATGAAACCTTGTACATGTTTGTATGTTGTACCTAATATTATGGAGTAGGCAGTAGACATATTTCTGCACCAGCCTTGCGATTCTGTAACTCACTTTTCGAACTCACACAGCGGTTTTCGCATCGGCGGTCGCTCTCAAATTAGTCGTGAAGCAGTCATTTTATGATTAAGGCATAAGCTGTAAATGGGGTTGTAGCGCCACTATTAAAATAAAATAAAATATGTTTATTATGGAATATAGGATACAGGTATCACTTATTTCAAGTCATTAAGTTTGTATCGGTAGACATCCCTACTTATCGGCAAAGAAGACAGAGGGTGTAGGCCGAGAGAAAAAGCCGGCGTACAAAACTCTCGGTTTAAAATATCAAATCATCATATTGATGTTTTTACTACAATTATTTAGAGTGTTCATTGTTTACAAGCAAATAAGGTAAAGGCCATCGGTGAATCCCAAAAAAAAACAAAATATATTTAAATCACTACAATAATTGAAACTTAATTAAATATGACTATTTAATCGGCCCGATATGAGGTGTACGAGTAATAATCTACATTATAGACTTATTACTTATTAAGAATTTGACCGGTCCGATGTGAGGTATCCGATCAAACTCAAAGCTATCGATGTATGTTGTACGCTTCCTTTTATAATGGTGTTGCGTCAGAGGGGTATAAGTATTGGTTATGCGGGGCAAAGGGAGTGCAATGGATATGTATCAAGCAGATATGTTTCCATTGCATATCACATTAAGGCTACGTTTCTATTATATACCTTAATATATAGAAATTACGTGTCACGTTGTTTGTCCGCTATGGACTCCTAAACAACCGAACCGATATCAATCAAATTTGCACAGCGTGTGTAGTTTGATCCAACTTAAAAGATAGGATAGCTTACATCTCAATTTATACCCGCAATATTATTTTATTGCAAAATATTTGTTTATTATTTGATAGTCACAATTCTAACAGAAGGCGCTGTGTTGAAAGTACCAACGTTTCACATAAGCTACAATTTAATGGCATAACCACCAATTAAGCATGGTGGTCCCCATGACTAGTGTTCTCCTACCGTTTCCCTTGAATAGTTTACTACTATGTAATATAACAAAAACCTTAGCCACAGCAACGCTTGGCCGAGTCTACTGGTTAAGTATATATATCTAAGGTCACATTAAAACATTTGTAATTGTAGGAAATCTGTCGTGGTCTGAATTCCGCACTAATGGAAGACACACTCGTCTTCATGTACGAGAGGGCACTGAGAGAAGTGCCCTTGTTTGGGAAAGTAGAACGGTCTTTTATCAGGGTCATTACACAACACCTTCACGAGATGTACTTCCTAAAGGGCGACACTGTTGTACAATGCAAGGATATACAGACAAATATCTATATTATTTATAAAGGAAAGGTTGGTGATATTTTGTATTTTAATGTATTAAAGCAAAAATTCACTCAATATTACGAGTATTTAAATTATCCAATTATTCATTTTAAACTTTTCAAACATTTGCAATCTGAAAAAATATTTAGTAACAATAATAAATCCTTCTTTGCTAAGAAAGTGTTACATAAGATTAATTAATTACAAAAAACTGCACGATTTATTTTAAATCTTATAATCTTAGCCCCGCATTATAATTTTTTTTGTCTCTAATTGTAAATATTACTAAGCTAAACGCTTAAATATTAATTTTTAAATTATTATAGATGATTTAAACTCAGTTTCAAATGGATTTGTACACATTCTATTCTATAAAATAAATTGAGTAATAAAAAAATGTATCCAATTACCAGGTGGACGTTTTGAGTTCGTACAATGAAATGATCACGTGTATGGGAACTGGAGGAATGTTTGGCAATTTTACCGGAGTAAGTAAATATAATATGTAAATAGCAAGCAAAGTGTTGTTGTAACTTTTCATTTCAATACATCTCCACTTTTGACGTGATAACGTCTTTAAAATCGTTTTAGTCGGGTGACATGTTCAGAAACTTGTGTCACACCAAAACCTCACGAGCGCGATCGCAGGTATAACGAGAGAGAAACGGACCGATCTCCCGTCTCATCTCACTCTAGCGGCATACAAACGAATGGAGATTTTCTCGTGCGGTTAAGTTTTGTAAGAAAAATGTATGTCATAGTCGAATAAGTAAACTTGTCATTTTACACCCGAAATTTATCATCAAAAGTGTGAATAAAACGATAGATGTAATTTAAAATTTGAAAAATTTTTTATCTTCATTAATTCCTTACTTCCCAAAAACTTATATCACCAATAAGACGTTATCTCGTAAACATCTCGATCGTAAACCTACTTTACAAACAACCAATATTTTTTTGTTTCTTTTGATATTGATGAAGCCTGTATCGCTTTGTTAATTTTTTTTGCAATTGTATAGATTAAATAAAGAGAATCACCAGACTGTTCTTTCATGTGGCAGTTTAATGTGTCTAGAAAAGGTATAGAATCAGTAAAATTCAAGTATAAAGTGTCAGGATGCAGACGTATCTAAGTGAGCATTTAACATCGCACGGTGAACGAAAACGTCGTGCGGAAACCGGCATGCCTTAAAAAGTCGCCGGCGTGTGTCGGGCACAGAACCTATTTGCATATTAAGACAAAAACAAAATCCTCATGCAACATAGTAAATCTGAGGCGAAGGCCCTAGAGGTTGCTGTCCTGTTGTTTTTTTTTATTTCTAAAACAATAACTATTTACTCATAACTCTACTCTACCAACTACCATATCTATCGTAAAAAAATTCGATTACATAAACAATTAATAGAATAGTCGTAATCTCATATCTCGTAGCTGAAATGAATGAGTCCAGTCTGTATATAATTATATCAAAGTATTAATCTACTCTCTATTAGAGCTAATGAAACGTTTTTTATTTTCTCTATAGCAACCAATGTCTAGTTCAGAGGTGGCAATATACGCTAGCCGTAGCCTGGATCTATTGGTTATACCGTCGCAAACTTTTTTTAATTTAATAAAGTACTACCCGAAGATTCAAGGGCCATTGAGGCGGGCGTTTGAAGTGTCCAAGGATTACATTTTACCTATATCAATGGAGAATGAAGATGATGAGTCATCAGGTACTTGTGAAAATCAGAAATTGCTTTTTTAATTTTTATATAATTTAGGGAAATTAAATTTATTTAGTTAGCTAGATGATGAAGGGTTCTTTGTCAGCGTAGACTTAGCTCACAAAGTAGTATGTACTGAAACAGCAGAATAAGTCTGTATACGTTAAAAGCCAAAAAATGTTTTTCAGAGGATTCAGATTTTGAGAATCTGTCCCAGGAATCGGGTTTTGACTCTCGGAGTGGTTCTAGCAGATTTGACTTTCCTGGTATGTCAAAAATTTCAATTAATTATATTGCAACACGAAATTGTTAAATATAATGCAGTTTTTAAATGTTTAATCATTGGTTTTTTAAATAATTTAAAATTGTTAATTTCGTTTGCTTGTTTATTATTTGCTTTTGTTTACATAACAAGAAATACACACACATTTAAAATACTGTTTATCAAATTAAATTATATATCGGAAGTTTATTGATGTATGAAAATATTTTATAGTTTCGACCTCGGTTCGTAGTTCACAATCTACAAGCAATGTGAGCCAAGCCAAGTCAGCGGCGAGCGTTCAAACTTACCAGAGTTACATGGACGTCAATAACTTATTGAAACCCGGCTCGAGATTGTTTCAGGCTAGTACAACGACGATACGTTACTCGAAAGTAAAAACGAAAATTTGAAGGCTCTAGTGTCAAACATATGTGCTGAAGCCAGTTCCTTCCCATACACAAATTTCTATTATTATTAATTTTATAAGCACAACAAGTTCGCCGGGTCAGCTAGTAACTGAAAATAGCAATAAAAATATATTACAAAATTAATTACTATCTATTATCTACAAGTCAATATATTTGGCTCCACTCGTGCGTATTGCTGCCAAATTACATATGAATATTGAACATACATCAGAAAGCGCCAATACTTTATTTTCAATTGCTTCGTGAATCATTTCTTACGATTTCATTTTTCAATTAAGCTTTCTTAAAATATAAGAAAAAATCAATGCAAGCTTTTGTTCTTAATAATCAACTTCTAAACCACAGTAATGTAAAGTCAAAAGATATCTACTTATTTATGGGTGTATTTGCTGTTTTTGATAGTCGAAGGTCGAAAACAACCAACGATTGTGTAAAACGTATATATTAATAAATAACCAGTAAATAATGGTATTTTCATTGCATTATATTTATGACTAGTTCATATATCCTTCACATATACGAACTGAAGTTTTCTTGTATAACTCTGTAATTACATGGAGTGGATAGGTTGAAGTAGCTTGTCGTCGAACTTAATCGAATACAAGATGCTAAAATTCGTTATTATAAAATAATTATTTTCTTTATCCAATAACCATCAGATCAACCTTTGACTATCTGTTATATTTTCATAAATAAATATATTAAAATAATTTCAGGGTTTTGGTTATCTATCAAGTATAATGGCTACCTGTAATTACATACTAATTTTGTACGAAGTGATTACATTGAATGATTGCACCGTGATATTTTGGCTTCAGTCGTTGTCAGATATATTTTTCTATATCAAAATTTATTTGTCATTGAATCAGGTAATCGTAATTCATTTAATATTGCCTTAGTTCTTTAATAGCTTAATTGGTAACGCATAGTAAACTGACGCCCATTGGAACTTCCTGCATGCGATTTCCGGTGCTACAATAATTTCTCCATTACAGACTATACGCCTATTCGTGACTACAACAATGTAATGTGTGATATTGAATTTAAGAGTTTATGGATATGTTTAACCCTTATCCTAAGATTTTATTTTATCCCTTATCTTAATATATATAAATTACGTGCCACGTTGTTTGTCCGCTATGGACTCCTAAACTACCGAACCGATATCAATCAAATTTGCACACCGTGTGTAGTTTGATCCAACTTAAAAGATAGGATAGCTTACATCTCAATTTATACTCGTAATATTATTTTATTGCAAAATATTTGTTTAATTTTTGATAGTCACAATTCTAATAGATGGCGCTGTGTTGAAAGTACCAACGTTTCACATAATCTACAATTTAATGGCACCACCAAAAAAGCATGGTGGTCCCCTTACCTGTTGTCTCCTACCGTTTCCCTTGAATAGTTTGCTACTATGTAATATAACAAAAACCTTAGCCACAGCAACGCTTGGCCGGTTTGCTAGTAGTATATAAAAAGTAATAATATCATATTTTTAATCAAAATCTAGTTCACAATGGGCACGATTTCCCTGTGCACGGAATAAGAAAATCCTTTATATCTGAATTGATCGGTGTACTAGTCATAAATAAGTAAATTTAAATTTGTTTCTCCAGGGCTATGTGAACAGGCATGGTGAGCTCGTAATGAATTCTGTTAAATGTCGAAAGCGATATTACAAACATAAATTGTGGGTTTGGAGCGATCTGATCGCTAACTTGCCGCTCGAATTGTTTGGCTTCTGCTTTCCGTAAGCTTTGCCAACTATTTTTAAATTGTTTTAATTTAACACACATCTCAGGATCCCTTTTACGATCCAGTTAATGCATTTGTTGTGTATATGTCACCAGAATATAACAAAATCTAATAACAAAAAATTCGTTATAACTGATAAGTTTTTTGTTTGTTGTTTTTTGTTGTAATTGGTAAACTTACCGAACTCACGCGTAAAATTATAAGTAAGCGATAACCAAACGGTATGTGCGCTTACCTAGCCTAAGGCTGAATTTAGTGTCACGCCGACCGCACGCGCACCGTCGGCGCTGATGGTCGAGAAATATGAACTTCTAGGAAGCGTTTTTGAATGACGCGTAGCTATCAGCGCGCACGGTGGTCAGCGCCGATGGCTGCGCGGCCGTACGCGTCGCGCGTCGGCGCCGCGTAGCTGTCAGCGCTGACGATCGCTAGAGCGCCTCTGCTTTCAATGAGCGTTGTAGTGTCGAACGGACGTCATCAGCGTGTACAGTCATGGCAAATCGCGAAGTGGATACAGGTCGAGTAAGGCGGTCAGTACGATACTAAAACGAACCACACTGAGCGTCAGCGCTGACGAACTACGCGCTGATCTATGAGCGCTGACGGTGAGCGTGAGACTAAATTCAGCCTAACTGTTTAGAATCTTACGAATAGTTAGTTTATAAATCAACCACGAGACGTCGCAAATTGACAAATTTGCTAAAATGTGGGCATAAAATAATACAATTTATCTCTCCTTTAGAATCCTACAAAATTACTTGCAAATTTTGTTATCTTCCGGTGACATATATATTTATTTTTTGTTGGTAGACAAACCACCTAATTTTAAACAATGATTCTTTTTCTCTTGACATGTAATGCTCAAATTATATTTATTAACACAATAAAAATATGCAAAATAGTCTTTAAATTGACAAATGTTTATGGTAATATAAAAAGGTAATTTATCCAATTCCAATTAACAGTTAAAATAAACATCTTCAGTTAATTGTTTTTCACAAAAAAAAACCAGGTTCAAAGCAGTTTATTGATAATATAGCAATATTTTATTTTGAATTTAGCTAAGCAAAGCGAATATTTTTCAATAAATCATTATTTATTCAAATCCCCAGCCGTCCACTGCTAGCTATGCATTATCTACGAGTTAATAAATTGTTTCGGCTCAAATACCTAGTTGAGTTTTATCGGAAAACTTCAGCTGAACTAACAAACAATCTTACCACCCTACAGGTAAATAGTATCTTTATGTATTTAATGCGCGATGAAAGGATTTATGAGCATATGTTTGTCAAATATAATAGGATTTAATTTGGTTATTGAAAACGTAAATAGGTAGTTCGGTTATGAAACTATGAAAGTAAATTATAATAATTTTCTTAGGAAAAAAATTATCGCTAATCACACAAAAATCACTCTCACAACTCAAAACAACCACTAATTGACCTGGTCATCCTTATTATATATGAAAAAGCCCATTCTCATAAATATTCATATATTACTTAAACATTTATTTTAGATCGTTTTATATATTTTTTTTTAATTGTATAGTAAAACTAAATAATCAAACTCCATATACGAATTATAATATTTAATTGTGTGTGTGTGTGTGTAAAAATGTTGTTTTAAAAAAGTATTAATTTTTCAGACTGCCATGACAATATTCATAGTTGCACTTCTTATACACACGTTCACTTGTCTATGGTTATTGACGTTAATGGCAACTTCACCTATAAGTTTGATACGTACACTGAAAATGCATCTTCTTGATGAGTAAGATGCTTCTATTTAATTCTTACAAATCAGCAGCGCCTTCAATTATTACAGTTCTTGTCCTTAGACTTTTGTATTTTTTAATCATCATCATCAATAGATACCAGGGTTAATACAATGAAATACTGGTTTTATGAATTGACTAGGAATCGATAAATCAATAAACATGTTTAATTTAGCCCACAAGTCACATGTTCAAGGAACATAGTTGTATTTTATTTAGTATTAAGAAAAAAATATCAAATACAGATTCTGAAATCTGAGCACAAGACCAAGGTTTTGTTAAACATAAAGTTGAGCATATTATCTCATTTTAGTTATTTAGGATTGTCTCTTAATGCTTAAGAAAATAAATGTTTGTTAAAAGAACTACACGAGTTTTTTTTGTACAACGCGGTCATGGTCACAGATATGAAAATTTGATGACTATAGAAATGGTGTAATGTTATTTTAATTAACTATATTTTACGTGAAAAGAATGTAAATTGTAATTATATTCATGATTGAATTGATTTCAATTGATTGATTGATTGAAGTTTATAAATTGATTTTACTTCATAACTTTTATTTGATAATTTTTCAGAGACACGCCACAAAGGCGTTGGGATTATACCACGTCGTTCTATGTAGTTGTGTCTGAGTTAACATCAACTGGTGGAGACGAATTCGTTGTGAATGGGGCTATCTCTATGATAATATTAGCGATATGTTTCATTTCCGGAAAGATACTGGCTGCTATAGTTGTAGCTACGTCCATACAAATTGCGTATTCATCGAAGTACGCCTTGAACAAATATGAAAAGGCGACTACAGAACTTATTGATTACTTGACAAATCAAGGATTATCGAGTATGTTTAAAGTCTTTAAATTAATTTATAAAATGTAAATTTCGACCCAGATATTTTCCAAACAATTGTTAGACCCTGCTGAGAGAGATCCGCCTTGACGGTGATGCGAACTAATGATTCTTATTTGTTACGCGTCATTTTATTTGTTCACAATAAATACATACTATGTTTTTCATATTCTATGTCAATATGATTAATGTTGAACTATGATGATATATTAATGTTGTCAACATTACATTGAGGTAATTTAGCACTGCTGCGACCTTAAATCACATAGTTCTCTTACACTTGATACTTTGTTTTTCTATATTTGTGGGGACAAATATAAAAAATATTTCGAACTAAGGAATGTTGTATAAACCAAAACTTATGCTCTTGAGAGGAATTACATGTTGTCGTTATGATTATATTTCTTTCATAGCTTACCAAGTGAAGAAGTTTTGGACGTACGTTCGTCAACTTTGGGTGACGGAACGTGGGAGACAGGTATGATAATTAAGAAGTGATAAAGAATTCTTTTAATATGAATTTTCTCATGAAAATTTTAAATATTTCGTATGAAACTTTTTGTGGCATCGTAAATTACGAACAAATTTACTTACTTATTGTTTGTTTTTAATACTCAATAAAAGCATATTTGTTTTTTCCATGGGCCGACCTCATATCTGCGTACGTGTCAGCTATAGAGTGGTTTTGGTGCGAATTTGTTCTGTACCGGTTTCTGTGAAGTACTCTGAAAAATTGATAAAACTTAGGTTCTGATTATACACGGAGTGTTCTAGTATACACAACATACTATTCAATGTTACCAAAAAAAAATTATATACCCAAACGGTAGCAGTACAATCTAGCATTACTATTAACATATAAACTCAGTACCTTAATGGACCATTTAACCAAAATGAGAGTATATTTTTATTAGCTCCCCGTCCTCATATTGAAAACCCCATATGTGCTGCGCTGTGACCTTATGTCTGCAATGTTCGGCCATCACCTACGAAATTGCTATATTTTTGCTGACACAGGTGAACCGTTCCTACGTCAGCTTACTGTAGTATTGGATTACAAAGTTTATTTCCCAGGTAAGTAATTTTTGGCAAATGTTTGTGTGATAGTTTTGATACTAACGAAGTCTACACTTGATACTAAGTCTACCTCATATCAAATACGTATTACGTCTTCTTTATATAATTTAGGTAATTATTATATTATATTATATTATATTATATTATATTATATTATATTATATTATATTATATTATATTATATTATATTATATTATATTATATTATATTATATTATATTATATTATATTATATTATATTATATTATATTATATTATATTATATTATATTATATTATATTATATTATATTATATTATATTATTGAAGCCTGTCGCTTCTGTATGAACTTTGAGTAATTAGTGTATTTCCCAAGGAAGGTGGAGTTATAATTCGTTATGGTTTTAATTTACATTTACAAGTCATAATTTTGCTAACCACGATATTCACGCGGGTGAAGCTGGAATTTAAATATAGACAAAATTAATAGATAATAATTGTATCATTAATTATTATATAACAGGTAATTACATAGTAGTAGCGGGAGACAGTGAAGCACGCATGCATTGGGTGACCAGTGGAACAGTGGCGGTACTATCCGTGAAGGCTGATCTGACGGAGACCACACACGAGATGTTATGCGTAGGCGACGTATTTGGCATATTACAGGGGCTGAATAGAGGAATTACTCATTGTTTTTCATACCGCGCTGAAACTAAGGTAATTTCTCCTTGTGTTTCAGTACTAAAGCTTGCCGATATCCTTCATATACAAAGTGTCAACAAAAATGTAAACTTCGTAAAAAAATTGGCAGCCTTTGAGAATAGATTTGATTTTGATTTTCGTTTTACTATACGGTCTTTAAAAGATGTTTTTCCTCTAACGAACTATTGCTGTATCTATACACTTATTCCTTCCAATTTGATTGCTTTAACATGCTACTATCTCTGTCTATCACAGCTAAACTCAGTTTTTAATAAATTTCAATTTCAATTGGTTTTTGGTCAAGTCACATGCCGGTTTCCGAGCGATACATTATTCAACTCTAGACCTTTAAATAGGCATAGAATCTTTCAATTTATAATAAAATACTTATGATTTTTTCTTCATACACTTTCTATGAGGTGTTGGAAACCCCCTTGGGCATGGGGCTCCGTATGTTGACGTGGCCTAGACATTGCGGTTTCGTCACGATTACAATGAAAAGTTAGAACTCTCGAATGGCTGAATGCCCTTATTCACATCTATATATTGTGGATTTGTTTAGTTTTAATATTAAGATTAGATTTGTATATTATCGAAAAATATATTTTAGGTCGGAATACTCACATTGTGTTTGGACTCATGGGTCAATATTTTACCATTTTTTCCGGGCGCTCAAAGGATGATTACTGAACGATCAGAGGTTTTATTCACACAGATATAGGATACTATGCAAATAAAATAAATTGTACAAATTTTTTTCATTTATCCTATTATATATTACCCTATATATAAGAATACTTATTAATTGCACATTACTTAAAATTATTACCTATGACGTGGCAGGAATCATATAAGTGATATGTGAAGGCATATATCTATATCACAATTCTTTTATATGTGTGAGACATACAAACATTGCTAATCACATTTACGGTAAACATGTTAGCGACAATTTCATTGACATTTTACGGCAAGTAGATGATCAGCCATGTACCTACCAATACCATGTATCAATCTGAAACCATTAGTGGTTTGTCAGGAATCTACTTCTGTAGCTTTAGGTACTTCGTCACGTGCGTTGGCTACTACGCTATGAAGATGGCAAGAACTTCCCGCAAGTTCCTCCAATAAAAATAAGATAAGTACATTAGGCCCTACTTTCGGTAGGTAAAAACAACTTTTATAAGAAATTTATGAAATTTCTCAGCGAGTAAAATATTGCTAAGACTGAAATATTTCGCTACTCAAAAGTTCTTAATAAGTTCTTTTGAAACTTTTATTTTAAGAGTGATGAGCAAGCGAAAGGAATTAGAAAGAAGTATTGCTCTTGACAGAGTTATATTATAAACAGTTTTTTAAATTGTTGTGACAAATAATTAAAATAATAATAGAAATAACTTGCTTTCAAATGTTTAGTGATCGTAGTCACTCTCAGTTAATATAATAAATAATAAACCTAAGACGTGTCGGGCTTCTCATGGTGTCTTTCTCTCCGTTCAACCAAGTGATTTGCGTTGAAAACTAATTTGTAGGTCCACGCTCACCACGTTCACGTCGTTTCAAGTTAAAGTTGTTGCGTTTAACCACAAAGCTAACGCGCTCTTATGTAAACAGACATTTCGTGTCAAATTATGATTTCTATGCGCGCAACTAACATGGTAAGGTAGACATCGCGACGGAACCAGCATGATTTAAACAGCAAAATATTCAGCAACCTGAATATTTGTACAAAAAGCTTCTCTGGTGTAGTAATGCCAACAAGCACCAAGACAGGAGTTGTACTCAGGAGCTGGCCATTCCCCAGCATCGAACGGCTTCATTTCGTGTGAGTTTTAAATATAGTGCGACGTAGTGTTGGAATAATATCCCTCGTCCGCTGAAGAGTATTCAATTAAAATCGAATTTTAGTCGCAGTTAAAAGACACATCTACTTCCTCCCACAAACAAAAGTCCCACGAAAGTTAGTTTTTATCCACCCAAAAAAAAAACTATATATTTCTACTTATTTACAATTATTCTTATTTTTAACTTTTAATATAATTTTATTTATTATACACCGTTACACACGATTTTCATTACTCACACTTCTAACTTTAATATTATTATTTTCTACTTGATATTATTATTATTTATTTTATTTTATTAGAGGCGCTAACTAGCTGCTGTGGTCTCTGGCAGAATGACCAGCGCTGTGGAACTTTTTGCTCCTCAGCATAATGCTGAGCCAGGGCCAATTACAACCACAGTACACACACATTACACACTGGAAGCGAACCGAATGGCAAAAGGGAATTTTTATTTTTTATTTTTAAATTTTATTGTTTTTGACGTCTTATTTTATTTTTTTCTTTAAGTATTGTTATTTAGTGTGTTTATGTGTGTCTGTTTTCGTTTGTAATGAATGTTATGTCTATGTCTATTTACACCCAAATTGCCGACTTGTGTCCGGTGCAGACTAATCATCTTACATAAAGAAAATTATCTAAGAATACATATCGCGAACAAACACACAGAACAAATGGTTCTTTAGGCACTGAATTTTAATTATTATAAATATTATGAAATACAAGAAATAAAAGTCGAAATTCAATTTTTCCTTAAATTTCTTATAATATTGTCAAATAGCACAACAAATTGAAAAATTGAATCACTTTTAATTATAAATCCCATTATATCTCCTTCCTTTATTCCTTTTGTATTTCAAACAGGAACATTTAAGAACGTAATTAGTATTTTTTAAGTAATTAAGCATGAGGCTGGATGGCAAACAAAAAGAAGATAAGACTCTAATAAATTTTATATATTATTGTTACATATATTGCTGTAATAATATAGTTCCACGGAATCGTTAAAAGTAACAATAAAGTAGTTTGTTAAAGGTCATACAGTAAATTACTGTGCTAAAACACTAAGAAATTCCATACACCCCAAATACTTATAACCAAGTAAAATCAAGCTGTTAAAATATTAATAATACAGGCCGAAATAAAAATCACAATACCTATAAACTTTTGTTTTAAGCTTTACAGCTGATACTTATATACGAATATGAGAGATATGAGATATAAAAAGTTGTTGCAGGAAATAGTTTTTAGTTTAAATCGATATTGTCTTTTAATAAAAACATTATCGACGCCAACCTTCATTTTTAACTTTTTTACGCACTTATAACTATCACGGAGATCTGTCTTGCGATTCTGTAACTCACTTTTCAAACAATAAACTATACGCTCCCTCCTTAACAGAATGCAAAATTGTAAAATGACTGTTTCACGACTGATTTGAGCGGACCGCCGCTGTGAAAACCGCTGTGAGAGTTCGAAAAATGAGTTACAGAATCGCAAGGCTGCTTAGGAAATTATGTTTTAATAAATGATTCAACGAGGAACAAACTTAACGCTTGCACCGTCAATGGGTGCCAGTACAATGCTGTATGGGTCACTTTTTAGTTCATACGGCACTATTGGCTCAATTCTAAAATTGTGGACAATTTGAACCAATGCCGTTTTCAATTGCAGCATTCCATAACGTTTACCTGAAAGAAAAAAATATATAAATTTATGATTTTTGCAAGGAAAAATTTATTTTGCATCACAATGCTATAAAATATTTCTTCGAAAGTGTTAATAAATACTAAAGTGAAACATTGAAAATTGTAAATTATGGAACAATTAAACTAGTCTTGTTGGTACTAGACTTGAATTTCGTGATAAATTTTTAACTATTTATAGCTTATTAATACATTGGAGAATATTTAATCATGTTCATTACACGCTCATGAAATCATATACGTCATCCCCACGAAAAAAATATAAAGATGTACATTTATTCAATTTTCTTACAAAAATTGTCTCTGTTTTAACACCATACTTTATTTAACCTATTCAAGATACATATATTTACCTATACAAGACCGATGCCCTTCGCCGAAAGGTAGGAACGTATAATTTAATGCGTCAAATTCTGATGACGTTAAAAACCTTTCTGGACGCCATTCATTCGGTTCCGGAAAGAATCGCTCATCATGATGAAGAGCAGCCACATTTACCATAATTGGAATTCCCTTTTCCAGGACTATGTCATCTGTTAACTGGTAATCATTAACGGGAACTCTATCCAAGTGCTGTAATGGTACACATTTTCTTAACGTCTCTGAAATTTTTAAATTATTGGTTAATATCCAATTCTGAGGGTATCGTTAAATCTTGAAACGGTTTATAGTTGAACTATGAACTAAAACCAGTAATGCTTTGTTTTTTGATACCACACTTTCTTTTAACAAATACAAAAGCAATGAATTATTATTGCTAAACATCGTAGAACATTACATAATTTTTATTTATCCTAAATGAAACGCGATGCGATTAATAGTGTCAATTTTCAAACTGTATTGTGAAGTCTGCTTATATATTATTAATTACTGGTTACTATAATTACTAGCTCCTATTAACAATTTCTATTAATTTTTGTGTTACGCATAAATGTATTATTATTATTATTATAAACGTCTCTGTCAGCCACAGGTATAGAAGGTATTGAGAGAGTATTTTGAACTTTACTGAAGCACCAAAATACATTGTTGGAATATTATTCACATAGTAATTACATTATTGTGTCAAATCGACGTTTACGCATACATGAAAACTATTAATTAGTTTATAGTTTGTTACTACACTATAAATTTACAATAACGTATATAAACTCGAATTAATTATAATGTTCATACATTTCGACGTATAGAGTGCCTTAATGCTGA
Source organism: Pieris melete (assembly GCA_963693345.1). Classification (NCBI taxonomy): domain Eukaryota; kingdom Metazoa; phylum Arthropoda; class Insecta; order Lepidoptera; family Pieridae; genus Pieris; species Pieris melete. The sequence continues at coordinate 2,633,752 of CAVNZK010000040.1, read as the reverse complement.
GCAGCAAGATCACTTCTAAATGCTATGTTGCGTTTAAAGAAGTTTACTTCAATATGTATTCGTGGTATAACATTAATGTTTTCCTACCATTGATAACTGCAATCAGGTACTTCAGTTCGGATAATTCAGTGTAGTCGAGAACGTTCTTTCCAGATCTACGTACAACATCATTTATTTCATTATATAGCTTTTCCTGTAAAGAGCAGAGGAAACAATTTATTTTTTGTTGATAAAAAAGTGCAATTACCGAAAACGAAAACTCATTTAATTATCGCTTTAATATTACAAAATTTAACTTCAAAAATAACTAATCGAAGAAATATATTACGAATTGATAAACTCTTTCTTCGAACAGTTCTTTTGTTTTCTAATTGAAGATTAAATACAAAACTGTACAAATTCCAAACCAATAATTTATCTACGTTGTGTTATTCGTCTAATACAGCAGCGCTACAATCCTATACAGATATTCTCCTAAGATTTCATCAACTTTCAATCATTTTATTAGTGCACAAGAATCTCAACACACGATCTCAGGTTTGAAAGTCTCTCGCTCAAACTAGTAGGCTAACACTGCCTGTTTGATAAACTATTTAAGGATAGTAGCTTAAATAAAGGTCAAATTTCATATTGAATGTCTATGACATGCCAATCATGTTATTTGTCGTTGATGTCCAATCGTGTTCTTCCATTTTTATTACCTGTTCTTCCTTATGATATGCCAGCTCGAAAATTGTGTATGTAAGTGTGACAGTGGTGGTTTCAATAGATGCCATTATAAACGCAGCTGCTTGGGACAACATCAAGTTTTCACTTAAATCTGAAAAAGTGAAATATAAACTAACCGTTGTTATAATTTTTGTAATGTATTATATCTGTTGTCTATGTAACTTGACATTGCAGCGTCCTGCGTACAAAATCAAAAATTAAACTAGCCATGATGATCGCCAACCTTCGCAAGGAGATGGCACTATATGAAGAAGAAGACGTACAAAAATTTTCCAAATTTAAAACAAGTTGAATATATAAACATTTATCTCATTTGTAATTAAAAAGAATTATTTCCCATAATTGTTGTATAGTAATTATAAATTTAAAAATGAATTTTACGTAACCAACATGTCTTTAATTATCTTTTTATCATTTCCTGTTTTAAATTCTAAAAAATTAACCGATAAAATTCTTTAAAGGTTATTTTTTTTTGTGCGTAGCGAAAATTGATTAGACAGTTGTAATATTATATAAGGTATTCAAACACTGCTCTAAAAAATCCGCAAGGTTATTTCTCATAGTCCATGTTACATCGCGGCCACTATTTTCTAATAAGTTATAAACATATTATGTAATTACTTTTTTTAGTTTCTTGCCCCTTAACCTACGTGAATTTATTATTTATAGAATACATAGGCAAACTTTAAATTAACTAAAAATATTTCAGTTTATAGTACCAGTTTTAATTATACAATACATAATTAAAACTGAATTTTGTACAATTACCAAAAAACCATTTTCGATACATATTTTTTTTTCTAAGTAGGTGAACGAGTCTAATACACAGCAAATACTCGTAGGTTATGTTTCCGGCGTTGGTGATAATTGTCGGAAACGTACACACGTAAAAAGGCGTAATATATTTAATTTACAATCGTGAAGACTATTTTTATCTGGTATATATGTGTAGGTAAATAACTTACCATCATAGCCAATAGCTGCAAATTTATCCTTCAATTTAAGAAAGTAATCGAGAAGGTCAGTGTTGTTTTTCTCTCCGTTTGCTTGGCGTAGCTTCACAACTGACCAAAACATCTTTTTAAATATTTCTGTGGCAGGTCCAGAAAAAAACTTCATCCTAAAATGTATGCAAAATAATTATTAATATTACTTTTTTTTTGTGTAATAGGAGGCAAACGGGCAGGAGGCTCATCTGATTTTAAAGCAAATCGAAGTTGTATTTTTAACCTGATGTAACGGTCTTATTAAGTGGCAGCTAGGTGAGGGGTACCGGGTTCGATTCCCGGTTCGAGGGCAAGTTTTAATTTAATTTAAATTTGTTCTCGGCCTTTGGGAGGGTTGTGCGGTACCGGGCGAGTGATTAAACCGTACCTGGAGGACACGGTCGGATTTCTAAAGATAAGCACGAATTGTATAAAAAAATCCTATACTTGACGCTGGCTAATGCACAAATCGTGCCAGAGTCAATAAAAAAAAACCTGATGTAAATTATAACTACTATATTTACTCTATAGGTAGAACATTTCACAATCTCATAGATTTAACGTTGCAATCCAATGATAAAGGGACCGCGTGTAAGAAACAAAAAAAAATACCTCAACGCTTCTGCTAGACTCGGTATAAAGAAAATCGTCAAAATCTCCATCCCTCTAGAAAAATTGCATTTAGTAATGTGACTAGTGATGTCCCATAATGGTGATTTCTCTCCCTTCAACGTACTCAGGCGAATGCCGAAGACGCTAAACGCTAGAGTGTCTGTGACGTACATGGTCATAAGTTTCTAAAAAGTAGTGTTAATAAAAATATAGGTTCAATTTATAAGGATTATTTATATTTAGCAAGTAGCTAAAGATACGACGAAAAACCTCTTTGTTTAAATTTAGAATTTAAAAGTAAGGTACAACCATATACTAAATAATAATAAGACTAAATATAATTAATAATACCTATCTTATCTTAGTCGGAAAAAGTAGTATTATATATATATATTGCATATTTCGATATATGAAATAGAATGTTATCTGTGCAGTTCAACATAGAGGTCATGATAAGACCGCAAGGGTACCTACTTTATAACTTCAATATGCGATTGCGATTGTGATCCCTTTGGCGAATTTTGAACTCCAATAAGTATTGGGCATATGTATGGAGCATGAACCCTTATAGGACAACCGGGCTTCTGTTCCAATAATTATTAATACTAGGCTATGAAGGCCGTGTACTTAATTTGTCTTAAATATAAAAAAAGCTACTAATAATACGAATTAAATTATTATATTGTAAAATTACCTTTATATTAACCCGTTTCCCTTGTTCGACGAAGTCTTTTTGAATTTTTTCTTTCAAGTCCTGAGCATTGATGTTCATTAATGTTGTGACCGTTTTTAGACGAGCCGTTGTGAAGAGTGGAGAGTACGCCTGCTGCAGATCTTTTCTCAAACGACCCTGCGTAATCATGATTATTATTATTTTTGTTTTGCATTGAGGTGAATTGAGTGACCTGAAAGAATCATATAGCAAACGTAATTATAACAATGTCTGTTTCACCATACGAAATCAATAAATATAGTTTCCCCAAACCTAGGACCCTTTGTATATGGGAATGGCTACAGATTTGGCTATTACATTACACTTTTTTATTTTTTATTTTTTATTTTTATGTAATAGAAGGCAAACGGGCAGGAGGCTCACCTGATGTTAAGTGATACCGCCGCCCATGAACACTCACAATGCCAGAAGGCTCGCAAGTGCGTTGCCGACTTTTCAAGAATTGGTACGCTCTTTTCTTGAAGGACCCTAAGTCGAATTGGTTCGGAAATACTTCTGTGGGCAGCTGGTTCCACAAAGCGGTGGTGCGCGGCAAAAACCGCCTCAGAAAACGCTCTGTTGTGGAACGACAGACGTCGAGGTGATACGGATATATTACCGATATATTGTATTATTATATATTGTTTTGTATCTTAAACATGAACTTTGTATGTAGTTATAATTGGCTTTTAATTTAAACAAATTTCAAATATTAACCAGTTACAGTTTATTCCTTATTCTGAACTGAGACTCCAGTTTATATTGGACGTCAAATTGTTAAATTAATATCATCACTTGCTCTGTATAATTTATATTAAGTAATTAAAAAACCTGTATTGTAACAATTTCAAATTAAGAACTTTTGTCCATGTAACAAGCTACAAAGATGCAAGGAACGAAGAAGGTATCAAATAGCCACTTCTTACTTGTGTGTTAAAAAAAACCTAGGGTTGTATGCAAATCAAGTTACAGAGGCGGATTCAACTTTGCATCAAATGACAACACATAAACATAATTAAAAGTAATACTTAATAACCTTAAAAAATGAATATAATGACTAAAATATACTATTAAAATGAGTCCCTTTAGGCAAGGTTCCGAAGATACTGGCAGCGTTCCCCCTTTGAATAGCTAGAATAATTCTTTGTTCGAGGTAGCTGCCAGCTCTTCGGTCTCCTGTGATGTCGACTAACCTATTTGCTATATCCTTAAAAAGCCTTATAGCGCTAGGACCCAACGGAGCAAGGGTCTCGACACCAAATGGGCCAAAATAATATTCGGAGCCTAGATCCCTTTAATTTTATTTCAAAATAAATTATTAAACATTCGTATATTTAGCATTAAACAATACACATAAAATCAAATTATGAATATAATAATATTTATGAGTTTTTGTCAAAATGCTGAAAATCGCGATCGTATTCAATTATCATAATACGTGATAAAAAATCGTTATTAAGTTACGTTAATAGTTAAAAAGTTATTAAGTTACATTAAACAGTAGATATAACATAAAATATCTTAACAAACTGTAAAAATAAAATTATTTATAATTCCGCGAGTATCGCAAATTTAATCTATTGCTTACCTTACTGACAAATAAATTAAGCGATCCAATGGGATCACCAACAGTCCCAGAATAAGTAAATCTATGTTGAAAACAATCTGAATCAACAAGAACCTTCTTCGCAAGCTCCGGGGACTGTACCACCAAGCCTGGCTGAAGCCCCAAATATATTCCGACGCAGTCTTGAGGAAATTTCTTTTTCAAATCATAAAAGTACTCCCAAAAGCTCTTTCTCATGAAAAAGCTAAAATTTCCCACAATAAACCTAGGTTCTTCGTGCACTATGCCCCGGTCCTTCCAATAGTTATACCGCTTACGAATTGAGAAGTAAATGAAACTACATATAGCAATGACAAACAATGTAAAAAGGCACAAAGTCAACATTATGAGCGACTTGTCTTGATGAAATTTTGCCGTAATATAATGTTATTCTAGCTGATTTTAAAACCTGAAGTTGGAAGGTAATTAAATAGCGTACAAATATTTCTATCTCACTCTGTCTATTTTTAAGATTGAGATGTCAAGTCGACTGGTGGTTTCTTATCGATTTTTTTAAATTTAAATACGGGTATACAATATAATAATGTGCAATTTAAAGTGACACAACTAACTACATAATTGTTAATGGTTTCAAATCTAAAATTAACTTAAATTAGATTGATTAAACAAGATATTATTCAAATAAAAATATCATTTATGTAACTTATTGATCTTGAACGTCATAAAAAGATCGGATCTAAATAATGAAGATTAAGTGAAGTGTGTTTTAGACATCCCAATCTCGAATGAAGACAGAATATCAATTTAGCTAGTAGCACGGAATTGCCCGTGTAGTTATAATACGTAGTGCGTTTTCAATCCAATTTTAAAACGTAACATGCACCCTTCATGCAAATAATTTGATGCAATTATCGTATTTTAGTCAACAAACAACAACTCGATACAGGATCAAAGCAAAATACGTTTTTTCTAAATTAGAACGTTTAGCAATGATTTGATAACTTTTATAATTATCAATTAATAGCTCGATAATTTAGAGTTTAGAAGCTACAATTTTTAATTATAAATGTTGCTTTATAGTGTTCCTTCTGGGATTATTTTCACAAAAAATAAATTAGATTTATAGTTTCATACTTTCTTTTTTATTGTAGATTTAGAACTAATAATCACAAAGTGTGATTGGGCGGGGCACACAGCAAGAAAGTGCGACAACCGATGGAGCGAGAGAATGCTGCACTGGTTCCCGCGCGACGCGCGCCGGCGCTGGGCGGATGGTCGCCGGGGTCACCTGGCCGCGCCTGGCCCACGACAGACACGAGTGGAAACGGATGGAGGAGGCCTATGTCCAACGGTGGACAAACCAAAACTTGACAAGCAAATGATTATTCCTAAATTTGTTTTTTTTTTTTTTTTTTAAGGGACCCCTACATCCTAGCCCATCAGCCACGCAATCTGGCAGACGTGTGACCGAGTGGCCAAGCAGCAGGGGAGTGTCAGAATCTCCCCTTTCTTAAAAAGGGACATTATTGTCTTAAAGGGTTGGCGTCTCCCGCCGGGCCCGGGCGACAACTACTCCGAAATATCGTTATAATATTTATAGGTGAGTCGGGGCCCGCTCCCCTTCCTAAATGTTAAAGTGTATTTTACGTAATGTTAAAAGTTAATTTTTCAATTCAAAATCAATGAAAGTTCTAATCTATTATAGTTAAGTTTTGGAAATAAAGGCTATTATTATTATTATTATAATCACAAAGTGTGATTAAATAGCAAAGAAATCAAGTTATATTGTATGAAAAATAAATGTATTTTAAGACATCATTTATTTTATCATATATACGTAGTACGTGGCCTTATTTTAAAAGGTATTTTTTTTTAATTCTTAAGAAAAATTTACATGGTTTCTATGTCGTCCAAAATAGCAATCCCTGAGAAAGGTTAAGGTGAAACTAATTCTGTTTTTATGTAAATTGACTGAATAATAACGACTATGGTTAAAAGATCGCAATAAATCTTGAAATTAACGTAACTGAACTAAATGGCTAATTATTTGTATAATAAAAACTTAATAAGATAATAGAGAATAATAGCAATAATTGTTTTTTTTTATTTAAATTCACCACAGCCACAATATATTTTACTTGCACATTTTTTACATTTATAATGACGTAATTAGTTTTTGTTGTTGACTTATATAAAACCCAATTGCAATTTCAATGTCATGTGTTTAATTTCCAAAAAAAATTGTTGAGCTTACCGAGAAACAAACTTAACACTTGCACCATCAATGGGTGCCAGTACGATTGCTGTATGGGTCACTTTCTAGTTCATATGGCATTACTAAAATTGCGTACAATTTGGGCTAATGCTGTTTTCAATTGCAACATTCCATAACGTTTACCTGAAATAAAGGAACAAATATATAGAAATTTATACCTTGTTAAGTTCAAACAAAAATAATTTCAAATCATAATTACTTTGTGTCTTGATCAACACATCACACACACCAAGACTTGGATCCCCTTTTCCAAGACTATATAAAATAAAAATAAAAAAGCCTTTTATTTCTTACAAATAAGGAGGGGGATTGTAGTTTATTGTTTATCAGAATGCCAAATCGTAAAATGACTGCTTCACGACTGATTTGAGCGCGACCACCGATGCGAAAACCGCAGTGAGAGTTCGAAAACTGAGTTACAGAATCGCAAGGCAATCAAATTTTGCGTTCAAACTAATGGTTTTCTTTTTGTTCAATCAAAGACTTGCTTTGATTCAACATTCGATGCCTATAAAGAAGAACTATCAAGGAAAAAGATGACTGTCTTTCTATTATCATATATAGTGTATATAATACTTATGCACAACGGACCTAATGAGTGACTTAGTGCGGAAACTGAATCCACCAAGTGTATATAATAAGTGCACGTTTATTGATACACATACAGAAAGAAGTAGGAAGTTGAGACGCCCCATTAATTGTCCCTCATGAACATATTAGTAGCATTCTCAATTTGTGCCTGATGTGCATAGTGTGACCTCCACAGAACAGTCATCCACATAAAGTACGGGTAGAAGTTTGCTCGGAACCAACAGTGTCTATAGCATTTACAGTGCGTAGATAAAAAATTAATTTTAGCAAAGTAGCAGAAAATAAACCAATCGTCGTAATTTTTGTCTAATTCGCGTAATTTTCTTCATTCCCTTTATTGTATTTTAGTAAAACCAGTTTTCGATATTATTATTTTTAGTGAATTTTAAAGTTATTTTTTAAGTAGCTATAGTATATTATATTCGCACTTCCGCACAATTGTTTGTTTTTTTTTATATTTCTCGTCACGATACTAAAGGTTTTTAAAGCTTAATTATCGTTTTATGTGCATTTATTTAAAATATTTTTTCGTTTGTAATAACTCTAAATTACACACAACAAAAAATACCGTTTCATATTTTTTTCCAAATGCTAAAACAATGGATTTTGATCATTCAGATTCTAAAAGAATAATAATCACTTTATTTACATCACAAAACAAGTAGTAAAAAAAGTAAACAAAGGATGTACATGTTTTACTGCTAAGAACAGTATCTTCCAATAACCCAGCATCTGGTTTATTGATTTACAGCTAGATAGACCTACCATCAAGTGTTCAATAGGGCAATATAAACTATTTTAAAATACAACACTTTTACCGCCATTTTATATTTATAATTATGTTTTTATTATTTTAAATAACCTTTACGCCATAAGATAAAAATTATAATATATTTGCATAAAATAAAATTTGCAGGTAAAAATTAAGTTGCTTTTTGTGCCCCTAAAATCAGTTTTATTAAAGTATATTTCTTACCGTTAATTACTGCAGTGAGGTACTTCAATTCGGATAATTCAGTGTAGTCGAGAATGTCCTTTCCAGAGCGACGCACTGCGTCGCTTATTTCATTATTTAAAATTTCCTATAAAAATACATTTTATGTTCATGTTTAAATACAGAAAGCAATGGTACTTTGAAATTAATAAAATTGGTTCAGGGTTAGCAATTGGGCAAATTCAAGAAATCTTACAATTTCTTATTTCCTTCCATAGCTTATTACTAATTCCAAACTTTAAAAACATTTTATGAGAAGTATATTATTCTGTAGCGTATGCCGTCTGTGTTCTAGTAACAGCCAAAATTCTACTGGAGTCAGTGGTATAATTTTCTTTTTATTAGTAAAACATATTATGTACAACATTTTCAACAATCACCTAAAATCTCATGCCTTTAATTAACCTTGAAAAATCGTCACAATCATTATTGAGGCGTTTGTAATTGCTTAAAGTAGTTTTTTCTGGCCATCTGTACTGCAATGATGCATAAAGTAAAAAGACACAAAGTCAACATATTTAGCGACCACCCTTGTTAAAAGGCATCAGCTAAGTATTCTATAAAAAACAGTTTTTTCCAGATTAGGTAAGTATAATAAATCTTTTAGTAGGTCTTTTACTTATAAAATCAATAGTCTGTTTAAATATTCTTGTTTTCGGCTACATAAAGTTTTTTATTAGTATAATACATATTGATTAGGCGACTTCATAAAGTGCATTTTCATTTTATCGTTCATTCTATTACTTGAATCGAATGTGACAGAATTATTATTTTTTTAATGATATGGAATTTATTTTCATAGTATTGTCTTTGATTTACATAATCTTTACACATTTAAAGAAAATTTTTTTTAACCGGATTAAAGATTGTATTATTATGTAATTTATGTATTATTACAAATTTACAATTATTTAACATAATTTTAAATTTATCCGACGTTTCGCGTGCTTTACAGCGTGCGTGGTCACGGTGACTGAAGACAAAAAAGGTGTTGGATGGCAAAAAGTATCACAGCTGTAGAGAAAGTTGCATTTTCTGTATTTATTTCCCCGGAGTTGGTATCGACTAAAAGATGGAGGGTTTTGGTAAAAATGGCTCACGGTGTCCTCTGTTTTTAAAACAATCCGCGAAATCCGGTTAAAAAGTTTTTTCTTTAAATTTATTTTCAGTTTAAATATTTTATTTATTATATATTTATTATAAGTTATTAGGCAACGACCGGGCAAATTCATATTTTAGAGTATAATAGAAAAATGTGTAGGCGGGCCTAAGTTTGTTTTCGGACTTGGGCGCAAACAACAAACAAGCGCAAAAAACTTGTAAGCTTAAAGTTCGATTGTAATATAAATGTATAAACAATGAACGTTTTAACGAACGATAAATCTCATTTTCCGTCACTGCGTATGCATAAATAGACAAAAAGATTACTTTAGTTAAAGAAATTAGACTGATTTATGTTATATGAATAAGAGGGTGCTAATTGTACTCATTACTAAAAGAGGCGGAAATTATAACGTAGTAGTATATAATTAAAACATCTTCTTAAAGAGCTGTTCTACAAAAATACCGATAGAGGAAACGAATGCTAAGGCGCATTGTCTGGATTGTGATGAAGCCTCACGTAGCACCAATATTGATTTACGATCCTTACACCGGTATCAATCTTGTGTCAGCGGAATTATTTGCGCTCGCAATGGAGTGGGTAAATTGATTGAAATTATTCGACATTATATGAGTAGTAGACTCAATTGTGTCCTAGTTTTTAAATGAATTTACACATACGTAACTTTGCAGATAAATGACCGAGACACAACATAAACTTATTTCTGCTATTAATTTTCAAGTATTGCTTTGGTTAGGAACTTATTCAGACATATACTCACAAGGGTGAAGAAAAGTACGATTTTACTATATTTTATTTTCATATGTGATTGTGTGTTTATTTTTTTTTATACTTGAAACAATGTTGGGAGCCTCGCAGTAGCACCAATAAATTGTTTTATTTATTTATTAACACTTCGTTGCATATACATAAATATAGTACAATTGACTTAATTAAATAAAAAATAGCAACTGGCGGCCTTATCGCTTTCGAGCGATCACTTCCAGGCAACCAGTGTGAGAGAAAAAAAATATTTTGTCTATATCAAGTAAAGCCTAGTTCCAATTAATAATTTTGTTTTGGAAGGAAAACTAACCTAAAATTTAGGAGTCGAATTAAGATATTATGCAATAAGAGCTGTAATAAACTCTTGGTTTTTCAATTTTTCAAATGACTATTATAGTATGACAGCAAACATCTTGATAAAAAAAATAAAAACAATATAACCAGTTGCGCTACAACCTTTTTAGGACTGGGGCTTAGTTTTCTATATCTGTTTTATTATCATTTGTCAATCTAATAGGCAAGTAGGTAATGTGTCTGACTCACGCCGTCGACTTTTTGGTCTTAGGGAAGCCGGTTTCATCACAATGTTTTCCTTCACCGTTTGGGCGGATTTTAAATGCGCATGCAGAAAGTCCATTGGTGCACAGCCGGGTATCGAAGGATAATGATGATGTTCAACTCAACTTGATACTTAAAATTAAAAGTTTATAATATTTTTTACCGTATAACCATGTTGGATCTCGTTCCAGACAGACTACAGAACATTCAAACTACTCTAATCTCTTTTAAGCAAAGTGGCACTGTATAGCTAGTATAATATTAATAATAAATTTAGTACAAATCATAATTTTCCTTAAAAAATGTGTGCGTGTACTAGGTGTACACTGTACACACGTAAGAAGTGAAACTTCTTTATGACCTTATTTTTTGAAAAATGATCTACTATATGCAACTTAACGAAATTGGTGAAATAAAGTTAAACAAAAGGCTTTTATTATCATTGACATGAATTAAAATACAAATATTTCATTTTACCTTATTACTACTAAGATTATTACAGAATTTCATTAATTGTAATAGAATTATTACTATCATTGTTATCGTTATTATATATTATAATTTATAATTAATAGTTATATAAAATATAATAGTTAATATAATAGGTTGGGGAAAAAGTTTCTTCGCATTTTTTAAGAAAATTCAAAACATTTTTTAATATACTTTATTTACATTTAACTAAAGTATGTAGGTACCATTTTGTTCGATAACTTTTTGCCATTATTTAGGTAGGGACATGATCTCATTGCTATAGAAATTTTGGGGCTTCTGATCAAAATACCGCGATAATTGGTTTTGGCAGTCCTCTCGTGATGATAACCTGGCACTGCCTAAAGAATTCTGAAGAGACTGAAACAGGTGGAAATCTGAAGGTGCAAGGTCAGGATTATACGTCGGATGCATTATCACCTCCCAGCCAAGCTCTCTCAGTTTTTGCTGAGTGGCCAAAGATGTGTGAGGTCTAGCGTTATCATGCTGAAAAACCACACCCCTTCTGGTGATTAATTCCGGCCGCTTTCTCTCAACTTCTTGCTTTAATCTCATCAGTTGTTAGCAGTAGAGTTCAGAATCGATGGCCCTGCCTGGTGGTAACAGCTCATAATGAATAATGCCCTTCCAATCCCACCACACACACAGCATCACCTTGTTGCGAGTTATCCCGGGGTTCGCCACAGTCTGTGAAGCCTGACCGGCCTTTGACCACGACCTTTTTCGCACGTTCTTGTCGTACGTGATCCACTTTTCATCATCAGTTATCAGCTTCTTCAAAAATGGTTCGGTTTCATTAAGTCGTAATAAAGAATCAAAAATGAGTACACAGTTCATTAGGTTTCTTACAGTGAGCTCGTGAGGTACCCAAGTATTGAGCTTTTTTGTGTACCCAGTTTTTTCAAATGCGCCAAAACTGTTTTGTGGTCAATTCCCCGTTCTTCAGCTACGTCGTAACTACTGATATGCCGATCTTGCTCCACTTTTTCAAAAATTGCATCCATTTTATCTGTCATAGGGCGACCAGAGCGACTTGGATCTTTGACATCTAAATTTCCGGATTGAAAACGCTTAAACCAAATTTGTGCTACTCTCACAGACACTGCATTAGGTCCATAAACATCGCAAAAAAATTTCGCGGCTTGTGTTGCATTTTGACCTTTTTTGTAGTAAAATTTTAAAATGTATCGAATTTCTTCATTCGATTCACTCAACTTGACGGTACGAAAAATAAATAAAAAACAGTCATTATCCTAATTTGATTTTGGAATTATCTACTTTAAAATCTCAACTTTCCTTGATAAAAAAACCAGCCAGATACATATAGTATAGCCAAAGATATTTTATTACAAGTTCATACATACTATAATGCGAAAAGACTTTTTCCCCAACCTAATAAAATATAATTTAGTTAAATAACTATTTCTTTAAACACAGTAAATTTTGATACACTGCCTAGCATACAATTTACAAATTAATTGCTGCAAATTGCGATTAGCAAATTTCAAGTCGAAAATGTAATCCGTAGTCAAACTTCAAAGTCAAAAACATACTATATGTCATATTTTAACGCCGATAAAGAAGTTTTACTTCAAAAAGCAACATGGCGCGTAACGGAAAAATGTTACGCGTAACGCAAAAATGTTACACTAAATTTTTTTCCAACCCCGATAAAGAAGTTTCACTTCAATAATTGGTGTCATTGACTAACAAATCGCTTTTTGTTATATAACAAAACCAATTAATGTAAGAAAATGAACATTAGTTTTCAATTTTTTTGACCTTCAGCCCTACATTATACAGAATATTATCATTTACAAATGGCACGCCATATGAAGTCTGGCGCAATAAAAAATCTAATTTTCTTATATTGACGCTGTAGCCAAATGGAGGCAATATCGAAGTGCTGATTTGTCGCTCCGGTGAATATCGCTCTGGCGTTGATTCAAATCGACGAATGCGCCCGGTGAAAATTGAGCTTGCCTAATTCTTGTTACAATTTCGTGCTTTTTACTTGGCTACAAACACGCAGATTAAGTAATTAAATGTGATATGTTGCTTATTACATATGTAGTACAACTTGTATATAACAAAGAGCAATTATACTAAACAAATGGGATACACATTATATTTATTATACTAGGTTAAACATTTGCACTTAAAAACTTATGAATCCCGAAATCCAGTTTATCCAGAAAACAATATGTTTACCCAATAGGTACCATACTAATACAACACCATTGGTGTGCCGAGTTCCAATGCTGGGCGCGGGTGAAAATTAAAAAACGCCAATTCGATTTTCATAAAAAAAATTGCAATACAAAGTTAGGAATATAGCTTCTAGCATATATTATATCGTATAGAAGAAGCTCTAAAGCTATTTAGTGTTTTGTTGGAATTGTTTTTTGTTCTGATTTGAATAGAAATACTTAAGCAGGCTATGCTAAGGATAAAAAAATATTTTCGCTTAATACATATACATATAATAAATAAAATAGAGGTTAATGACCGAGGTTTGAAGGCGATTTAAAATTAACTTTTAGTATTCATCTCCGTTTATCCAACTTAATTTCTAGGATATTTAATGATTTACTAAAGCATTTGATTCATTCGAAATGAGAAATTCAAAGATGTTTCAATAAATTGAAAGTTTAATCTTACTTAAACCAGGTTTTTAGACGCATTCATCAAGCGCTGAAGGTTTTTCGTATTTTATCATTATTTTTTGCGTTTGCAAAGGCAGATGACGTTGAGGCATGTGGAAGATTAATCTAGTCTGCGGGCAGATGTTGCGGTGAGATGGGGGACCGGGGGGGAAGGGGGGGTTGAGTGTCCGCGTCATTTAGTTCAGCATTATATCAAGCTTGCTCGACGCGTTGAAATTAAATCAGACTCATTCCACTGATTCATTGCAATCATTACTCATTATACAATGCTACAAATTGCTCGTATAAATTTTATTGCTATTGTACAAGCGGTTCGGGATTAAAACGACCTTTTAAGCCCTTGTGAAGGTAGATTCTGTTAAAATACCAAGTATTAAACAACGCCTGAATGTGGAACAATGCGTAATGGTTGTAGCTCCTTACAAACATTATGTAAAACTAAAAAACCTGGCGATTAAAAAGAGTTTATTGCCAGTTCTTCTCTTCCATTCTACGCCCTTTATTTGAGAACTGGCAGTTAATATACGATTATAAGCATTTAATATACATTCTTTTTTTACGTTTAAAAGTGTACAATGTGTTACCTTATTGAATAAATTATTTTCATTCCGATTTTTTGAATAAAAACAACTGGTTGCTGGATATAATTTTTTGTAATTAGTTCCTTAACCAATGTTAATTATTGGTCAAGGCCTCCAATATGAGTTTGAACAAACATAATCTCGTTAGTTGAGCGGAACTAAGTTAATCTAATATTTTTCATATCAATAAATTGCGCGAACTGAAAATAAGATTTTTAAATACAATAATTGATTAGGCGATATGAAGTTTTTTATTTTTATTAAAGACAATTTAAAAAAAACAAACATAATTTGGTTTTCTAAATTATGTACACGTATAACTCGCTTTCTTACATCATAGGAATAGCTTTTTTATTAGTCATTTCTACAGTTATAATTAAAAAGTTCCTGGTGATTTTAGCTCACTTACAAAATATTTTATCAATAAATTCAGCAACAGCGAAGTGGCTATTAAGGGTCAACAATTATGTTAATGACATTTTGTTATCAGTGGCCTCAAATATAGTTGACATTTTTCATAACACCGAAAACAACAACATGGCTCATCATAAAATTTACATGGATTGGGCCTTTAAAAAGAATTAAATCTAGATCTAAAAACAAATGCTGTGAATCGCAACATGCCTTCGGCTCATCTGGAACTGATAAAATAAATGTAGTTTCTTATCAACTTATCAACAAATATTCATATTAAAATTCTACATATATAATCAATATTTTAATTAGTCTAAGGCCTGTAATCTTGAAAATATGAATATATCACCGCTGCTTATTTGCGTCACATTGTTGGCGTAAAATAATGTATAATGTTATAATTATTAAGTATATTGAATGACATAATGTATAATTTTGAACTTATTTATTGTATTGTCTTTACCGCCGCGATTCCAGCGTAATTTGAAAAAACCCGTTCTCAATATAACGCCCATAGTACTAGACCATTACTTTGTTAAGAGGTATATATATAGGTGGACTTATATATATATATATATATATATATACATATACTTATTTAACAATGAATCTATCATAAAGAAACCCTTCAACTCTAAAAGATAAATATATCAATTGGGTTGGCTTTTCTTATAATAGATGGTTTAAAAAAACAAATTTACTCTAATTATTATCGAGAGGAAGACGTTTTAATATAATTCCAAGAAATTGAAAATCCATGCGATATAGGAAATAAGGAGAATTGAAGTTTATTTTCTCTCTAATTAGTCTATCGATTACAGTGATAAATTTACATTGAACAACATTTAAGTAAATGAAAAGTAAGACTGTTTTTTACCATTTATCAAAAAATACTAGATAAATCTTGGCTTGATATACATTTATGTATTTACATAGAAGTACGAAAATATATAGAAATATCGAGAAAGGAGAGTTAATATTTTGTTTTGTTTATGAAAAATAAACAATGGATTACAATATACTTACATATAACATACTTGTCTCTGGCACATTGAAGTCCGTAGAAGTTAGTTGACGAATTCTCTCAATATCGACACGTTTCCACAATTAACCAGTTGTGACGTAATATGCAGCAAAGTTCTCTCCACTAGAGTCAAAAGTTTATGATAACTGGATCAAGCTTTATATACAATGTAAAGTATAACTTTTTCATGTTTCAATAAAATATACTTAAATCCATAATTATGTAACCTAACTTTAGTCAAGTTACAAATAAATATTTTAGTTAATAGTAAAAGCGTAAACAAAATGTAAACAATCATCGCCCACTTGAAGCCAATATTGAGCCCTTTAGTTTTTACCACACTCATATTTTGTATTTTAACATTCTCGTTTCCGATAATGTCCAATAACATAAGTGTCATTTAGATTTTTGAACGCTTAGATAAGCCAAGTTAGTTTTTGTTGGTGTCGCAACCTCACTTCCCCTTATTTTGTGTTAGTTATAAGCTCATATTTTAAACCATTAAAGTCAGTTGTTACCCAGCTTCAAACAAAGTATTTTATTTGAACATCTCCATACTACTACCGCCACCGAACTTAATTCCAGTAACAACGAAATTGTTATAATAACCTGGATGTTCATATAAATAATAGAATGCTCCTTACTTTTTTTACACACAAGCATTTTTGAAAAATTTAAATAATAACACACTTAATAAATTTATCCAAAAATAGTTATTCGTAGGAATTACACATCAGAAAACTGACCTATATCTCACACGCAATAACAAAAAGTGCGCCGAGATTCGAACCGAAGACCTTTACCAGAAGGAGTATTATTATAACATGTATCAAAGGGTGGCCCATCCGTGTGTGGTTTTGGGGTACACTTTGCATTTTTAGTACACGTTTTTCAACACAATAAAATAGAATATTATATTACGATAGCAGCAAAATCCCTTAATAAATTTTTATAAAGCTCATACTTTAAATAAATATTCATTTGTAAGTGAAAATTCGCGGTTCATGAAAATGCTGCATCGCTCAGCGCACGGTCGTTTGTGGAAATGATTTATTATTCAAGTACATCCACAATGCGCAGTAAAAGGCTATATTGAAGGGTAGGCAGAATTCACTATTGCATTTCGTTGTTAGTTGAATACTTATCTCGGTATGCAGTTACTATTTACGGTATTATGTGGGGACCAAAATTGAGTATTATATACAATCAGTAATGGAAAGCGATCTTTGTTAATTTACTTCTAAATTATGACGGTTTATTTAATGCTGTGACTTTTAATCGAGAGTGTATACATATAATAAATAGAGCAGTGTTGGCCTAGTGGCTTCAGCGTGCGATACGCATCCCTGAGGCCGTAGATTCGATCCCCAGCTGTGTACCAATGGAATTTCTTTCTATGTGCGCATTTAACATTCGCTCGAATGATGAAGGAAAACATCGCAAGAAAACCGGCTTGCCTTAGACCGACGACGGTGTCAGGTACAGGAGGCTGATCACCTAATTCCCTATTAGATTAACAAATGATCATGATATAGATTCAGAAATCTGGGGCCCAGACCTAAAAAGGTTGTATCTCCAATATTTTTTAATTTTTATATGACTTAATAGTTTTCTGAAAATAGAGTTCTATAAATAGTTTTATCTGGTTGATGAGTCAGATAGTGAGAGACTAAACGATGTCCCAATTAATTTGATTTCGATTAAGTAACTTTGGTCATATTGCGACGGCAAACCATATAAAAAGTGGAAAGCAAAAGGCCGCGGCCGCGCCAACCAGCTGGTATGACCAAGTCAAGATTCCCACGGGCCTTCTTATAACAGCTGCGCTAAGGGAAGCTATAGACCGAACAAATTGGTGAGATATCACTAGCAGGGCAGCAGGCACCTTAACCTGACACGACCTTCAGCAATGAAGAATACGACTGAGAAAAGTCGTATCGTAAATTGTTTCACATTATGGGAGTCAGTTCAAGACAAACTTTTATCTTACTCTATTTAAATGATTTTAATTAGTGTGAAGATTCGGTTCTCCAGTGAGAGTCTCTATTAGCCAGAGCCTCACTTCACATTCGTCAAACAATATTACTCTCATACTCACTCATAATGTTGCCGTAGTATTGAGTTATGATTTTTTAGTTCCAACAGCGTTTTTAATATGTAGTGATACTCATAATTAAAAATCTTTTGCATAAAACATATTTAAATCATAATTCTAGTTAGTAAAGGGTAATGAACTGCTCTTTAAAAGTTTTTGCGTTATTTGCACCTATTTATCGTTCGGCTGGTTTTATAAGTCGATTGAAACGATGCGTGTTCGACATCGACTAATTACCGCTTGATAAGTGAGGGTAATGCGTAATATGAAAATGTTGTTTATTTTGCGGGTACTGTCTATATTATCTCCTATTAGATTTTTCCATTTATAACTTTTTATTTCGAGTATATGAAGTACAAACTTATTTGAGCCGTAAATTTTATAAAAATACATCTTTGCTTGTAAATCTAATTTATAAAATTCTCTTGTCGCGGTGTTTGTGGTTAAACTCCTCCAAAACGGCTTGACCGATTCTCATGAAATTTTGTGTGCATATTGGGTATAACTGAAAATCGGACAACATCTATTTTTCATCCCCCTAAATTTTAAGAGTAGTCCACCTCTTAATTATTATTGTTTTTTAATTTTTACATTTTTTTTTTATTTCTTTATGATACAGCATTAGAAAATACATACAACCCTAATTTTCACCCCTCTACGATCAACCCCTATTTTTTATTATAATATACATAGCAAAACGATGGCCGGATCAGCTAGTTTATGTAAAAATTATCATGGCTTTTATAATTTCGAGTTTCGACGTAAAAATTAAATCGTAGTAAAGTGCCACGCTTTCAGCGTTATCTGTAAGCGCAGACCACTAAAACTTTTCGTATAATTCATAATTCAAATACGTTATAACATGTACTCCAAATTTTTTTTTTCCTTATTAATTCAACATCGTAAATATCACCAGAAGTATCTACAAAATGATGATGCAATGGGAAATTACTGACAGCTGAATGGCGAACGACCCAAAATTATTGATAACTGAATGTTCATTCGACAAGTTTACCGATTCAAAAGTTCTCAACAATTGAGTACCGTAAGACATCGCTAAAATAGCATCGAACCTTTGAATAATCGAGTAAAAAATTTGGAATTTAAAGCGAGTTCGTTCGTGTTAAGCCGTCAGTACAAATTAGGTTAGCCGGCTATGCCCGTGTGAACGAGTTATGCAAATCGAGTTATCTGTTTTCCAGCGTCCAGTTAATCCACTTCTTTCTCTTTTAGTTCGTGGCTGCAGGAAAATTGTGCTATTTTGCATTTTGATGAAATATTTCGCTCGTTCTTCCGCCAATATTGTTGCGGTTCTGAAGTTAGATTGCTCTCTTCCGTCTTATTATGGTTTATGCAATGTTAAAAACGGGGTGATTTGGACGTAGATTGATTGGATATGATTCTATCTGTACGTTTATCTTCTCAAATCTACAGCAGATTTATACCCAAAATGAAGGTTTATTTGAATTATAATTACCTAGTATTGAATCATATAGTGAAATGTTTCTAGTGTAGGGTTTTGTTTTTAAAGGATAGGAGGCAAACGAAACGACCTACTATGGACACTTGCAACGCTAGGGGGCTTGCGTTTTTGTTGCCATCCTTTGAAGTAATGGTAGGTAATATTAAATCTTTGTAAGTTGACTGTTTGTAAGTAATCTAAAAATAAAAGTTAATAAGTATGTACGTTCTGTTTCCATGTTAACGGAAACAGAATAGCATGTAACATCAAAGATAAAATTTAATTACTTTTCCGTCAGTACCGTGTTACACGAGAATTTTCGCTGAACATTTATTGATACCTACTGTTTCTCATGGAAGTAAAGAAACTGAGAAATGACGATTATTAAGAAGCAGTGTCGGAAATTACATAGTTAAGTGGTATTGTAGCACCTCGTAGTCATAAAATGGACCTCGTAAAAGCAGCCTGGCAAAGCCATTTCCTCACAGATGTTATCACCATATAAAATCCCAAAATTTAAACCTATAAAGTATCGAGCGATATATTATATTGAATAATAGCTATTTACGTAACATTTTTGTACTTAGTTATACTTTATAAGATTGATAAAGGGTCTTTCTTTTAGTACTACTGAATCTTTTTTTTAAGAACCAGAAAATGGGGACAAAATATACAATTTAGAAAACAATATTTTGTGCTTACGCTGTGATGAAATGATTAACCCTTAACTTTACCCGTGTAATTAGTTTTTTAGTTTTAATCATAAAGGGATAACAACCTGCATCAAGACAATGTATGACAGTGTTCGAAAAATGTATTAAAAAAAGGTTTGTTGGTTTTTGCTTTAGGTCTGAGCGGTTCTTGCTTTACAGCAAACAGTGGTCTTTCTAGTCATATAAATGAATAAATACTTCTATATTAGTCAATGAACTTTTATTTCAATATTTTCGCAAAATGCCATACTCATCAAATGATCATATCAATATCTGTTTAGTATTGTGAAAAAAAAAGCTTATCTCGTGCATGTGTTTCAAAATAAACTCTTCCTAAAAGGCTGGACCGATTTTGATGATATTATTTGTGTCTACGAGAATAATTTAGATTTACAATTAGGTGCTTTTTAACCGAGAATGGTTTACACTTACAATTATAATCTTGTGTGTCTAGTTATAATCCAGTTGCGCTTATATCCCTAAGGCATCTTGTTCTTGCTTTACTATTTTGTTTTTATACACAGAAGAATAATTTATCTATCTAGTTTATCAATACAGATAAGTTGATAAGTTCTTTATCAGCGTCGTACGCGTTGTAAATGCTAGGGGTCTAAGACATGCCGGTGTCCTCTTGATGTTTCCCTTTTACGAGTAAGTGATGAGTTACGTTGAATTAAAAATGTATTGTTATTTACTATTACTAGAAGTCAGGAATCAAAATACGACCCCAGAGCTGAAAAACAAAACGTGATAGAAAGAAGCTTAACGCAAGTCGCGGTATAACAGTAAAGCATTATAGAGCCAGAATATGTAGTGTAAATATTTCCGACAAAGTGAGATCTGCCTTTCATTCGCGCTCGCAAAACTGCCATCCTTATTTTTCATTCAGAGAGGGAAAGCGAACAGTTGCCATTAAAAGGTCCGACGTTTGCCCCAAGAGAGCTCTTTCAACGGACCGTGAGTGTAGGTGTAATATGACTGACACGGAGCTGCGAAAATACGTCTAGATTATTTGGATAATTTTTTTCTTGTGCCACTTTCTTTAGAAAAATACCGGAAACTTACCTCACCATGTTTTATTTTCTTTGCTTTATTATGAAGAAAACTATTAATACGAGTATAAAGCAGGCGATTAAACTCACATCTTCAGGGTGGTTTGCACGTTTAACTACTAGGCCAGAGTTAGAGGCTTAGACATTGCAATAAAGTGAGTGTAGGCTTGTAAATGAATTTTAAACTGTGGGTAGTTTGGCAATATAAAGCAGGCGCTTGAACTCATAACTTTAAGGGATGGAAATTGTTAAACTACTAGGCCAGTTAGAAGCTTAGACATTGCAATAATGTGAGGGTAGGCTTGTGGATCGATTTTAAACTACCCACCCAGGCATGCAATTC
The DNA here is from genome assembly GCA_963693345.1 of Pieris melete. NCBI lineage: Eukaryota > Metazoa > Arthropoda > Insecta > Lepidoptera > Pieridae > Pieris > Pieris melete. The sequence goes on along the minus strand of CAVNZK010000040.1, from coordinate 2,612,001 downwards.
CAGGACTTTCCGAACCGTTCAGAATCCACGGTAAAAATTATTAAAAATATGTCGAATCATTTCTTCGCTGTTAATGTTTTTAAACGTCATATCTCCACACTGTATTTGTCAGTCGTACACTGCTTGATTCAACACAGATCGTGTATAGATAGAGATGTTAGCTACAATATTACGCGGCATAAAAGAAACCCCACAAATACCACAAAAGAACGCGAAATTGCTTTTATAATCAGTCTCGAAAATTTTATTATTTTCATCTTTACATCTTTCTTATTATATTATTTTCTAAATAATCTGATTTGACAGGTCAATATGCTGTTTGGTGTGTGTCAGTAACGAAAACATTACTTACAAGTGGTTTTCGTCACTTTTCTTATAGCTATATACATAGCTACGTTATATTTCTTGTATATTTTAAGCATACATGTTGTTTTAGGGCATAAATAAATTTGTAATTAATTATTGAAATTAATGCCAATGTATTATTGTAGATACTTGGGATATAATATGTAATTTGAAAAACGGAAGACAAATCTATGACGATTCTGCTCAGTTTGGTCAATAGCATCTTTACTTCAATACGTGTACATGCAACATGATTTCCATCCGACCAATCAAAATGGAACTCATTTGTCTTTTGTTTTTGTCATCCCCATAGACTGATCATTAACGTACCTTGTTTGCTACCATCGTAAATATGTTTCTTAAAAAATTAAGTCGTATCAAATGGTCGATAAATATGGCAAGTTAAGTGGACTTTTAAGTAAGGCGTATACGCTAAATTTTATTTTAAAAGAATGAATATAATGGTAAATTATGAAGAACATCGTCGAGCATACTAATTATATTATACTCGCGACAATCCACTAAGAGGAATCATCTAATTAGACATTATGTCTGTTACATTTCTGAAATCCTTTGTATTGCAGAATTTTATGCGTTCTTTGTTCCTACATCATTTTTAAGAAGTCATAAATATTTTCAACCCTATTCCCATACTATAAGGTTTAAATTATTTGAATAGTGACAGTAAATATTGAGGCAGTGACAATCGGGGGGTGACCGTCCGCTAACGAGCCCCCTCCTCATTTTCATTTTATTACCGTCCTTCGTCTATTTACAGTTTTTCTTTAAGTATTTATTTTCAAAAATATTTAAAAAGAGCAAACTGGAAAATCCTTCAAAGCCTTTTTTTATTATAATTCTTCACCTGTTGTATTCCATGAATATGAAAATGTTTCAGAAATATTTTTAAATAACCTTTAAATAGAAATATTTTTAATATATATATTTGTTGATATTGATATACTAATCATTAGGACAAGTCTAACCCAATTCCCTCGAATACGTATATCTAGGGCAAATAATATCATTTAATGACCTAATAGATCTTGAGAATGAAAGAAGAGTGTTTTGCGCCTGGAAGAGATTTTAGACCCTTAAGGAAGTACTTAAAAGTAAAGACTTCCTAATGGTAGCTAAGAAAAAAGTGTTGTATCCTAACAGGTGTCACATACGGCTGCCAGTCTTGGGCATTATCTCAGAAACATAACACAACAGAGGAATGGTAGCTAACACTGAGACTTCGAAAAAGAGCAGAAGAGATAAGATCAACGACTAAACTAGAGGATATTATAAAGAAAATAAGGCAATTGAAATGGCGCTGGACCGGGCATGATGAAACGGACAAAAATAATTACAGAATGGCGACCACGCGATGGAAAAAGGAAAAGGGGAAGACAGAGCAAGAGATAGGCAGACGAAATAAAGAGAATAGGAGGCACAACTTGGACAAGAAGAGCTAACATCAGAAAATAATGGAAACAGCTGGAAGAGGTCTATGTGTCACAAGACATGCTGATTTCCTAAAACGGGTCATATGATGAGATTAAGTTTTATTTATATTTTAGAATTAAGTGTTTTTATGTAACTTCAATAAGTGTTAATCTATTATATATAGACTCCCAATTAAATGATAAATGATTTATTTCTGTAAGTAGGTTTTTACAAAACACTTTTACACGTCAAACATATTTTTTTTTTAAAACTAGATAAGATCGACATTTCCTATCTGACTACTCTGAGAAGAAACGCCGAAACAAACTCAGAGTCTCTTTTAAAGTCCAGACATAACAAGATTATGTGTTAATTGGGTATCGACAGACATATTTCTACAACTGTTTCATTAATTATTTATCTTTATTATCTAGTAAGTTAACCCTTCTTGGTTGACAGACTATTTCCCGGTTCAGGGAAATATACACACAGAAATCCATTAAGACACAGTTTGGCACGTCAACTTAGGATGAATTTTATCCTAAGTTAAGCTAAAGCAGTAAAGTTGCGTAAGTACGACTCTCGTACGTCAGAAACGGATTGGAGTTTGACATAGCTTATACTTAGTCTTAACTCAGAATTTTACCCATAACGTATAGAGACGCACACTTAAAATTACCATGTTTATTTGCAAAGTTTCAAAAATGTTTAAGTGGACAAAAAAATTGGTAAATCTAAAAACATTCTCCATTTCAGTCTGTAAATTTTGAAAAAGTTCCAAATTCGAATAGTGGAAACCTAATTGTGATACGGAGAAATGAAGCGAAAAGCGTTGTTCATTTGTAAAGCAAACTTCACGTAACTGTTATGACAATCAACATGGCTGACACAACCAATAAAATTAAGAGCTTTCACATTAATCAAACGAATGTTATTTACATTTTCAATTAGTTAAAATGTACACGAACATAAATGTTACAGCAAATGTATGAAGTTAAAAACTAAATTATAATTTCCGTACGTAATCAAATTATAAATTAGACTATGCAACTGTGTCGTTTTTAATTTGTTAACGTTTAAATTGTATTAAAGATTAATTCACATATGTACTTAATGTACACATGTGAACGTCAATAAAAACTAATTTCGATTTACAATCAGTTTCAAATCTAACACGTAAGACAGACAGAGTTGGTAAAAAACTCTCCTTCTAATCACTAAGTATTTTGTTTTATGAGCTGTAATCATTAAACAACGCTCAACTCCACATGATTTTTTTCCACTCTAAGTGCCCCTTTTCATAGCTGTTGAATACGGGCTGATAGCGGTATACGGAATAGCGGAATACGGCGATAGCATAAGTCCTGCCTTTAGGAAGTTCGTATAATAACCAAATTTATATAATTTCCATAACGTAAACATTGTATCTGTTGCTCTAGTAACAAATTATATTAATATGAAACGTATATTTTAGAACTAGGCTTTACTATTTACTAACGTTAATTATTATCCCACACTATACTGTCATATGCAGAAATAAAACCACAGAAATAATTTTGCTATTCTATTTATTAATTTTCTCTTTAAAAATACTGTGATTTTAGCTTAGAATCTAAAAAAACAAATATATTCGTAAAAACGCGGTAAGTGTAGACATCTAAACATATCAAACTAGTGTGCTTAAACTACATTATTAAATTGCAAAGCTATAACAGTGTAAGATGTAAAGAACATGACACTAGATGGCAGCAGTGTCATATCAATCGTAAGAGATCCAAAGGCGCGTGTGCGTAGCTTGCGAGTGGCGACCAGTTGTAATAGATCCCTTGTTGCCCCGTATGAGCTGTGAGCTGGAACATAGAATAACATAGGTGATGATAACCATCTAAATATAACCAAAGATTAGCATCGAAAATCGATCCTTTGAATAATTTTATTTATTTTATTTACACTTCGTTGCATTACAATATAAAAATATAACATTAAATATAGAGGAGGGTAACTGGCGGCCTTATCGCTTTCGAGCGTTCTCTTCCAGGCAACCACTGTGAGAAAAGAAAAAAAAAATTAAATTAGATGAGGTAGGCAAGAAGTGCAAAAAATACATATTAAATATTTATTAAGAAAAAAAGAAACTCTACAGGAACTAGAAACAAACTAAACTAAAAAAAGATACATGAAAAATAAACAGTAAAAAGTGCACATGAATCATAATAATTTAATTTAAGATCAGTCTCACGTCAGTTAGTAGTTAGTACGAAAGTTAGGAATACGATGTGGACAGGTAATGTTTGTACAGAAGAAATTTAAAGGAAGATATAGAAGGAGCTAAAGCGAATAGGGACGGGAAATGAACTCCAACTTGCTGAGTTTTTTGCCAGTTCTTCTCAGAACAAGGCCTCCTGGTAGTTTTGCGAACGGATGGCGTAGTCTTGCTCTTTCATGATTTTTTGTTTCTGCCATTCATAAGCATGCGTTAAGACGCATCTAAAATGCATAAACGTATTTTGATTTGATGTATGTTTAATTAGTCCTGTAAAATAAATTTATTTGCGAGGTTTAAAATATGTTTTGATTCCCTTTTCCCTGAGAAATTGCATTGCATAAAGGCCTAAATTAAATAACACATGTTACTTACTAATAGGACAATAAATCAAGAGCTTTGCGAGCTGGCGTCGAAGACAGTCAGCTGAAGTCTGAAGTGCATGAGCGCTACTCGTAAGCATAAATAAGGCGATTATGTACAGCAGAAGTTTTAAGGAATACAATATAATAGATTGATTGAGTACTCCAGATAATCCCTAGAAAAAAAATTATATTAATTCAAATCGTCCTTATTTTTATTTAAATACGAAGAATAAATATGAATGTATCTTGGAACTTGGTCAATATGGAATTCATAGTTGTGTAAACTACCTAGTCCGACCATAAGTTCTGTTACAAATGAAACTGCATTTTCTAAAATAAAGCAATGTAATATTATTAAAAAATTTACCCACATACGTCTTATTAAAGTCTCAGCAAAAAATAAAAAAATATTCTATTCGAAATGGCCACCTTTGGATTTTATACTGTTGGGCCACGAATCTATGGATTCACGCACTGTTTCTAAGGGAAATTTTCCCACTGCTTGCTCCAAATATTTATTAAGAGACTTAATGTCGCCGTGTCGTTTAGGAGCAAGCCATGTGCTCCGAAACTGACCATAATTTGAAGTCTAAAGGGTTGAGGTCTGACAAGATCAGGGCCAATCTTCAGCTCTTATAAAGTCCGGAACGTTGACTTAAAGGCTAAACTGCCAGGCTTGGGTAGTTCGTCCCTTCGACCAGGTGCAAAATCGTGCTAGAAAGTTCACGGTATATATTAAGAAAGTGTATTACTGCTATCTTATAAGTATAAGTGTGCTACTACTATCTTGGGTTTGGGTGAAGTTTTTACTCCTTTTTCACAAATGAACTGCTAGATAAGACGCCCCACCAAACCATCACTGACGCAGGATCATAACCACGTTGTACCTTTCCGAACACTTAAGCAGCTTGTTTAGAACTGTGAGCGTACACATTATCATTTTTTTCATCGGTAAAGAGGATATTTCTCTAGTTTTCAACTGCGTTGCACAGAAAGCGTTGTGATCGATCCACTATCATTAATTGTAAAGATTGATTTAGGGCATGTCCTATATATCGACGATAAGCATCGAGATTCAGGTCTTGTTTTATAATACGCGACGAAGTCTTAGCGGGAATCTTTATTTTTCGCGATAAGATTGTTTTGACGAATTTTGGCTTTAAGTAGTTTGTAGTTCTAACAGCACGCGGCTGCCCCGATATTTTCTGGGTTTCGACAGACGAAGTGTTGTTGTATCTGTTGATAGTACACGAACATACGTCTGATACCAAGCTTTTGAAGTGTCTGGAATATGACCGACGGCTCCATACCCACTTTGTGCAAGGCGATCATTGCAATCCTATTTCCTTTAACAGCCCATTTCATATTTGGTCCAAGATCCCAGAGCGTTCTGACATAACTTATTTTCACATGGATGAAACCTTCACGAATTAGTAACGTCTAGTATACTTTAAATACCTGCCTACTTGTGGAGCTTGCCATGTGACACCTGGGCAGGTACCAGGTGAGAAAGGTAACTAAAAATATGAGTTATCTAACTTAAATTTGTATGGCTGAATTTTATATATATTTTGTAGAATATTATTCTAAACAAGAATTATAAAGTGTCAGACACTTTTCATGGACCAGAGCTTTTGTCAGACGCTTTAAAGCTCGACAAAAAACTAATGAACTTTACTTATTTTTTCATGTCTGACTTTTAAATATATTATTCAAGTAACTACTACAAAGTTATATTTCATCAGTCAGACAAATTCGAGTGACCAAACATCCCCTTAACACAAAATTATTCAGCCGGGAGTGCGAGCGCGAGAGCACTATGCGCATGCGTTTCAGAGTAAAAAATTGAAATGTATTGAAAATATTTATTAATTTCAATCCAAGTTTTTTGCATCCTTATTTCAGTAAGATCTCTTAAAAAAAAAAGATTTAAAAAGATTCAACCCAGTCAACATGTATATCTATATATTTGTCAAGTTGAATCTTTTTTAATCTCTTTGAGCCATTTCGAATCTTTTCAAATCTCTTTTTCTAATCAGGGATGAGCTTCAATATTAAGTTGTGATCGCAATTATCGACACAGTCATTGTTATTTTCATCGTTCATCCAATCATGATATTGTCCATTCAAGTCATCCTCGTCGTCATCAGTAATGTTGTCGTTGCTGGCAGCGTCTTCTGCAAAAAACAGTTTAAAGAATTAAAAAACATAAAATTATAAATACAATAAATTTAAAACTTAAGTCAAAGTATAGTACCTGAATTTTTAAGGAATTCACTAATGTCTCCGGGTAATTGGTCACCATCAAACCAATGAAAGTGATATTGGTTTTCTTCTAGCCTCCACCCATTTTGTTCCACCCAAATTCTTCGTTAATACTATTTACGCTGTAATTATTTATAAATAGCTGAAGTCGGGCAGCATCAACATCGAGTACACCAGGAACTCTGTAAATTTCGCAGATGAATTTCTGATTTTTTTAAAAAATGTCTTTTTGTATATGCTCATCAGTACACAACTCTGGATCTCCAAACTGCATAAAAGCTTGCTGATATTCATGTTTTTTCATTAATAAATTTAATGTTTTTTTTTCCCTTTCTTAAAAAGGGCGGGATTGAAGTCACATCCAGTCAATGCATGAAATCCTGGAAAAATTCTACACAAAGATGGTCCTAAATGCTCGTAAACTTTTGTCAAATTAATATATCTTTGGTTATTTCCGGTGCCTGCGTTTAACCATACATTTGAGTCATCATTTTTCAAGTTATGCATATGTTTAGGGGATGTTTGGTCACTCGAATTTGTCTGACTGATGAAATATAACTTTGTAGTAGTTACTTGAATAATATATTTAAAAGTCAGACATGAAAAAATAAGTAAAGTTCATTAATTTTTTGTCGAGATTTAAAGCGTCTGACAAAAGCTCTGGTCCATGAAAAGTGTCTGACACTTTATAATTCTAGTTTAGAATAATATTCTACAAAATATATATAAAATTCAGCCGTTCAAATTTAAGTTAGATAACTCATATTTTTAGTTACCTTTCTCACCTGGTACCTGCCCAGGTGTCACAGGGCAAGCTCCACAAGTAGGCAGGTATTTAAAGTATACTAGACGTTACTATTTCGTGAAGGTTTCATCCATGTGAAAATAAGTTATGTCAGAACGCTCTGGGATCTTACTCTAATTGTAATTTGACACGAACACGAAAAATGAAGTGAATTGTCGCAAAATCTAAAGAAGATTTTAAAATAATATATGTGTTCCAAATTCAAAACAGTTGAAAAAAGAAAAATATGTAACAGTATTTATGGCCAGACTAGTTTTAATTTAACTGGCAGACGAAAGTGAAGCTCCTTGCCTCAAAAATTTCGACACTATTGAATAAAAAAAGATTTATGTTATTTTATTTTAAACACCACATAACCTTCGTCGGTTGTAGCGCCACTGTTTTTTTATCTTCAAGACTATTATTATTAAGTCACGTTTACTTACGGAAACACCGATGGAAGCAGCCTTATACAAGAAAATTATAAAATATAGCATCGCAGTGAGAAGAATAACAGTCATCTAAAAACAAAAAATTACTATTACTATAAATCATGCATCCTTCGAAATATTAAAAAAAATATTCGTATAAGCAATAAAACTTATTTTTTTGTAGAACAGAGGGCAAATGGGCAGGTGGCTCAGTGAGGGCTCGGAAGTGCATTGCCGGCTTTTTAAGAATTGGAGGACCAAATTTTTCATGATTAGAGTTAACTTGTGACGTTGGACTAGTATTAAATTCTGTCAAAGATCATCCAAACCTTATACGAAAAATATAAGCTCACCTGAACGCCAAATATATTGTTGAAGAGATTAGAACTTTCTTTAATGTTTGTATAAGCGACGGTCCATTTTTGAAAACAGAATTCATTGTCATTTTCTTCTTCAATTTCATTCTCAGTTTTACTTTCATAGAATTTTGCTTTCTCCTCAACGCTTCGGGAAATGCAATTAACGTGCACTGTTAGTACACTAAGAATGCTATACATAACGATGTATTCAAGTATATATCTTACGTTGGAAATTCTTAAAATAATATAGAAGATAATAAATTGAATATCCAGTGGTACTATGTTATCCGCCGTTAAACGACGAAAGACCAAAAATATAGTACATAAAATTCCGTAGGAAATGAGCATTATTTTCAAGGCTTTGTATTTTCTTTCTAAGATATTTACATAGCCAATTTCGGGCAAAAACTGGGCTTGATTCGCATCAATGTACTCGATTAGTTTTTTGAAGGATTTAGAGTACCACCTGGCGGATAATATTATAATCAATCCATTGACATGACTCAATAAATACGTTGCAAAGTTAGACCGAGATGTTATATGCGATAGAACTAATAATACACTGATAATAGTTAGAGACAGCTCAAAAAGAATTCGTATATTGATAAGAACTCGATTTCTCCTTGAGAAAAAATTGTAATTCCTGTAGATGCAGAGTAGATTTTCAAGTTTAACAACAAGATTTATCGTTTTAATTTTCATTGTGAAAATCCACTAGTGATGTTTGAAGTTTCAACGTCAAGTAATTTACAGAACACTAGAGTTTGTGGTAGATTCATTATCGTAATGTACGCATACACTTAAATTAAATGGGACCGGATGACAGACAAGTAAAACATTCATACGTTTCTAATCTATTTGAGTTCCATGTATCATGTACTTGAAAGGAATAACTGTGTTTGTTATTATATTTACATGACAGTAGTTTTTTTAATAGCTAAATATCAAGACTGGTGAATATTTTTTTGTTATACTATAGTATTAATAAGTTTTGTTATTAAACAATATACCGACACTGGGTACTTATAATAATAACAATAGCTCCCCTTAGATGTGGTCTCAGATTTCCACTGTTTTTTGAATTTTTTTCATATTGTATATAGACAAATAGTTGTTACTAGTGTAACTAACTACTAGTTTAACTCCATTCGAGTAAATTTTTTATTTGAGTCATGCTAGCTTAACAACTGTTCTCGAAACATCTCTCATCTGGCATAGTGAAGTTAATACTTCACAGGACATGATGATTTCTATGTGTTTCTATAAAATATCTGATCTCCTTTACAGGCGCGTGGTCATCTGTGTCTACGAATTCAAAACAACGATTATTTTACTAGGAATCGAACTAAAACACCAATTAAGCTACAGAAAAAGTAAGCTGACTTAGCATTTAATGCTTTCTAATTTCTTAACAAGTGACAAATAGTATATCCTAAAATTAGGATAGGATTAATCAAAATAAGCCGTTGTGTAATAAATTAGAAAAGCCATTGAATTAATGAGTGTTCAAGCCGTACACATTTTCATCGGCTTAAGTACATTACACAGAGCACAGAGTAAAGTCTGCGCCGTATATGTTCTCTGTGACTGTTGACAAGCATAATTAAAAAAACCACAACGGCTGAGACATTATTAATTTATTTTAGTAGCGGTTGAAGTGCTCATCGGATTTTTGCGTATGGTACAAGTGTAGAGTAGTTTACCAGACAGTCATAATACAATTAAAACAATATATTTATTTCAGAGTAAATATATAAACAAGCAAGAATGGCAAGAATGTACAACCAACGAAGAAACCATTGTATGACATGTTCAAATCTGATCTAACACATGTCGGTTTCCTCACGATGTTTTCGTTCACTGTTCGAGCGAATGTTAAATGCGCACATAGAAAGAAAGTCCATTGGTGCACAGCCGGGGATCGAACCTACGACCTCAAGTATGAGAGGCCACACTGCTTTATTTTAAGTTATCGCAACATTTATTCCCTTGTACCATAAGCGCTCACTGTGTTTGCGATGCACTGCACTGTTGACAGTTGTGTGGTAATGGATATTGAAACTACTGTACGTCGTTTTAATTTTTTTGTTGTCTACATTATTAAACCACTCCTAAAAGCATGTATTGGTTATGCAAATAATGCTCATGTTCTCTTATTGTTATACAGTAGATATCTTTTATACGAAAAATTCAGTTGTAACTCTTTAGTACAAAATACGAAAAATCTAATTTTTAATATATTTTTGTATGAATAATTGAGCTTCTGAATTAGAAACTGAACAATGGACGCACGAAATACGATCTTACGGATGTTCGCTTTGAATAATTTTGCTCGTAGTATATGAGTAGTACCTATTAACTCTATTTTAATATATGTATTTTAATATATGTAATTTAGTGAGTATAGAATTCTCGATACCAATATTTGACCGAAAAGTCCTCTCAGGATGCAGATTTCTGGTATACAGCTGGTCCTTGGACATAGGCCTCCTTAGCTTTACGTAGTCACATGATATAAATAAACAAAGAAAAACCCAATATTTATCATAACAAAATATGGCACACTTTAAATTCAAGATAGAAGAAAAAATGCAAATTTTATCATTTTCCCAAAGTTTACATAATGTCAGAGACATAATCGCGACGACAGCAATTTTCCGACCGGAAGATTACAAATGTAGATAAAATTCTTAAGATCTCGGAATAGGCTTTGTCGTCCTTTATTCGTTTCTGCGATCACTCAATCGGAAAATCGCTAATGAGACTAAATGGCTGAACACGCACGAAGAATGTTCTTTTTCGTTGACGAAAACCATTTATTCATTTCATTTACGATATTATAACGACCATATATAAAGTAATAATTTTTGAAAAACTGAAAAAACTTTTTTGATATTATTAAACAAAGTACTAAGGTTTAAAAATATAAAATATTTGCTATTAAAATCAAAACGGAGAGAAAAATATGAATGTTAATTTCTATGAATGTCGACAATTACATTTTTTTCTTTTTTATAGGCATGAGTCACTCCTGCTGTTAAATGATAACCCTGTCAGAGGGTTCGAGAGCACGTTGCCGGCCTTTTAAGAATTGGTAAGCTCATTTCTTGAAGGACCCTTAGTCGAATTGGTTCGAAAATACTTCAGTGTCCAACCTACATGAATAGATAATAAATATATTTTAGAATTTTGCCTCTTTTAAAATAGAATAAATAAGTAATAAGCATTTTAATGACATGTTCTCTTCGTCAAATTGACCAGAAAACTCGTAAACTTCTGTCGAACAAGCCACTAGACCAACGAGACGATTAATTTACATTATACATATTAAAAAAAGGGATTATTATCTTCCTTTTTCTATTATCAATTCGTTCGCGAGGAAAATTGCAAAAGGGTTTTAAAGTGCTAAAGATACAGGGGGTGGGATTTGGATTAAAAGTGGGAGAGGGGGAGCAAGCTCGTTAGCAACCATTTTTCCTCAAAGCCATCCCGAGGGAGTTGTGACAATTCCGATTGTGACGAACTACGCCGACAATTCCTATTTATTATATTTTAAAAGGAAATACCAAAGCGGGGATTATAGTATCTCTGTTTAGTAATTAACGCATGCCTGCGGCATCACATGCGCCATAGGTATTCAATTTTAGATAACATAATAATAATGCGAACATCAAATCTGGCATAATTAAACAGCGCTGAGCGATCGCTCTATATAGAATTGAATTTTAATCGACCCACAGATAATTAAGTACATGTGAAACTATTATTTTAGTTATTAACATAATAGAAGAGCCTACAAAGCATATTTCTTATACGTATTTTTGAAGTTTTACTTCTTTTAGCGCCTTAGGGAAAAATGATGAGAGTAAATTTTTACGACGCGTGCTCACACCGTCACGTAAAACCAACATCCAGAAGTTAGCTTTTACATACATTACGTTTTAGTTACTTTTACGTACATTTTAGTTACTTTTGTTTGTATCGTTTTTTCTACAAACGTAGAATATAATTTTTGAAAAGATTTTTATCTTGTTACGCCAAAGAGGTATAACTTCTAACTTCAACACTGACAAAATTGAACTATACACTTCAAGAAATAACATTCCCCTGCGCTATTAAAAGGAAGGATTTTGATAGCACAACAACAAATGGTTTGTCAATCGTCGTTTTCTCAGAATGTCACACATTAAAATCTTACTAAAACCTTTGACCCATGGGGTCCTAGCGCTATAAGGCTTTTTAAGGAAATAGCAAGAAGGTAGTCGTCATCACAGGAGACCGAGGAGCTGGCAGCTACATCGGACAAAGAATTGGTATCTAAGTATCGTAAGTATCTTCGGAACCTTGCCTAAAGGGACTCCATTTTTGTTATATATTTTGTTAATCGAAATTCTGTCTTGAAGATCTACGTCGGAGACTTCTTTAAATCTAAATATAGTATTTATAAGTTATTATTTAAATTTATATCTTCGTAATATTGAACTCCTTAATGCTTTTGTATGTAAAGCTTTTTCAACTGTAATTATAACATGTTATAAAATAACTTTTCTATTTCCGCAGAGCAGCAACATCGTAACAATTTAATCAAAGTCCGCCAAGTGATTGTATTAAAAAGTAATTTGTTTTAGTTCGCGCGGAAGGCGTGGCATGCTGTTAATTACAGAACTAATTAAAAACGTCGATTGCTGTAATTAATCTTGCCGGGAAAGACGTGATTGCACCTCAGGAAGGACTTAAATAAATTTACGGCCACCGCATTTTAATAATATTTCAGGTACGAAAATAATTTTAAAGTTGAAGATAATGAAAATTCACTAAACAAATACTAGCCAACGGGCCTCAGCATGAATAAAATACACATAGACGTAATTATAGTCACACACAAAACTAAGAGTACCTAATCCTATTATTATAACAAATTTATATGAAATGTTTATTAACCTTAGATAAAGGTACTTATAGGTAATGAGCACAATGAAATGTATTTTAAAAACAAATGAAGTCGCATTACAGCGCTGACTAGGCGAAGGTTTAATTAGTGATGCACAATTTCCTTCTTTTATCTCATAAATGTTGATTGACAGTTGAGCCCAAGATGGCACAGCCACACGACCAGTAAAAAAATTAAAATTAAAAAATTTCATTGATTATAGAAACGTCGCGCCGCCTTACAAAAATACTTCGTCAAACCGTTGTAATGAACAATAATTATAACCACCATTTAACGCATTAAGAAGGCAAAAATATGTTGTGTACACTACCGTATAACTACAAGGGCATGTAGTAAGTATAAAGCAGGTTATTTAATTAATATATGTGTAAATACCTAATTATAACGGATTGACTGTTATATTTAAAACTCTCGGAAGATAAGACAAACTACCATCGCAAAAGTTGAGTTGTAGAATGATGTCGAGAGGAGAGTCGATTAAGAGGCAGCGTGGATAAAAGGCGACAAATTGACAGTAAATTGATTGAGAGTCCACTCCCGCCTCAGTGGGCCATAGATCTAATTACAACTTCATCTCGACACGTACACTTCGGCCAAAAAGACATTTTAAAATACCGCCTTTGATGCCAAGTACTGAAGAAATATTTAAAAAATGTTACGACGTGTTTTGTTTACGACGTTAATATTAGAATCACCCATGAAGGGCTAACATAAATATACATTATGTATATAACTACGATACACTGAAAACTGTATTCCATTTAATACATAAACGTAAAACTGCAATGCTCCCGCCGTACAGTTTTTAAATCACAAGGTTGAATAGATAGAGTGTCGCAGCTTTCACATCAAATATGAAAGGCCGGCCCGTGCGGTACTCCACTATGGGACCATATTTAATACAAGTAAATGTAACGTACATTTTCATATTTTACCTTTTAAACGTACACTGCGTAACAAGGCTTGTGAATTATCAATAGCTTGTAAAAGTTTTTGGAGCAGTGTACTTTTAAATTTGTATGAACATTTTGCTTTTTAAAATTTATAGACGAGGAATGAGGGATTGTAATACATGTAGATGCCACGAATAATACCGCACTTCTTGAATCTATTACTTAGTTTTTTTTTTATAATATCGATCTCTTGTACTCCTTACAGTTTTATTTAAGAATGGATAAAAACGAATATTATACTTTCCATAAGCCCTTTTCCATTGCTATAATTATTTTTGTCGTTTTATGTGTAATCTCCTACATATTATATTATCTACGTATTTTTAATGTCCTTCTGGCATGTGTGTTTGCATATATTTTTTCTTTGTGTTTCTGTGAATCTGGATTTATCTAGATTCACTTCAACTTTACATTTTATTTGACTTTTTTAAATTTGTGCTATATCGGACGTCGAGGCACAATATGAAATTCCACTTCCACCAACTTACACCTCGATGACCGACTTTCAACATCTAAGCGCTTGTGTGAAATCCACGCCCGACTGATCAAATCATCTCGACTTCCTTTTTGAGCTACTGGGGCCTTGGCGAGGTAAACTACTGATATTTATCTCATCATCATCAGTAAAAGACTTATTAGGCATTCATCTGTACTGAAGGAGTTCCCGTCGTGGATGACTCACTCCTGTTTTAAAACGACTTTATTCAATATCCTTGAGCGCCAATTAACGTTTATGAGATAATTACTAATGTTCCGCGTGAATTTTAGTCAGTTGCGCGGGAATATTATAATTTTCTCAGTGTTATGCAAATTTCCGAAAGATTTATATGTTGCAGTAGTTAGATACGCTCCAAATAGCAAGTCATATCTACGAGCGTGACTTGTGTTATTATCTGCATTTGAATTTAATTTAAAGTTGAAACTAAGCTTTATCCAGTTGTGGGGAGCTCATGAGTCTTGATATTCTTGTACTCTATGAATAATATTATGAAATAAACGTAATACGTAAGTGACGAGAAAGTTTCTTTATCTTGATTACTAAGTGGGAAACATTTTGAACTAAATGCATACGAGTTATATTACATAGTTTATTGTATTAGCTTTTCTTTGTGATAGTGTAAGCATTATTTTATTGCAAAAAATAGAGATATATTGTCATGGACTTTTTAGAAGTATTAAAGATGAATCCCTTCATAGCTGGTTTGACAACTTGCACAATTTACGAAACACATCCAAATGGTGCTCTTAAAAAGGATGAATATTCCATTTTACAACATCTTTCATTGATGCCTCGAGTCTACAGCATTTAGTGGCATCATTTTATATAAATATTATGTTATATAAATATGTTTCTAATTCGAACTCGTATATTCTATCGTGTTGAACAAACTAAATAAATTAGTCAGCCTTTCAATAACTTGTATACAAAAGCCTTCAGGCGTATCATCCATTAAACGTATGTCTATCAATAAAAAATCTAAAAATTTGCGCCAACTAATGTCCATGGGTCAGGTTGTCTTTCTCCCTAAAATATGGCGAGGGGGCCGATGGCTGGCCATGCATCATACTTGTGAACGGGTGCTACTTGTGGTGACTGGTTGTACTTGAATTTGTGTATGTGGTGATGTTAGTAGTTTCAACTATGTCTTTGCGTGTTGTTCCCACGAGAATGTGAGTGCGTGCTCCTATTTCACCATATCTCCTGCTCATAGTGGACAAACCTTTGTTTTTTAATTTATTTTATTAATATTTATTACTTAAGATGTCCTGTGGAACATGGTGTTATGGTTGCAACTCCTTACAAACGTTGTGTAAAACAAAAAAGTTGGCGATTAAAAAGATTGGCGGAGAGTCTATTGCCAGTTCTTCACTTCCGTTCTACGCTCCTGATTTGAGAAGAAAAATTAGAGGCATTTAATGTATATTTCTTTTTTTGACATTCATATGTGTACATTGTGTTACCTACATGAATAATTGATTTTTTGACTTTGACTAACCTCCTTATTTAATTATATTATAGTATATGGCACAAATAGCTTTAAACGAGTATCTTTAGTTTTGAATACTTTGTAAATAAGAAAAGGAATGAAGCATTTTATAACTAATAAGCTTACGGTGCTCTTATTTTAACTATTACTCACAACATAGTTATACAAAATAGGAAAAATATAAGACGCAGAGTGGCTTAATCAACGTTAACGTCAAATCGCCAACGAAACTATCCTTTCTGATTGGTTTCTAGCGTTGCGTAGGCATGCATCTTAAATCGCATACGTCACGGAGAATAGAATAATTGTTTGGACTAATACCTGCACTTGAATGTAAACCTCTGACGCCGAGGCAGAATACGAAATTCCTTTGAAACGGAATTGACAAAAAGCCTGGCGTTTCACGATAGGTCGCTTTTAAGACACTTTCTGTATTTCAAATGGAGTTAGATAAATAAAATTTAGACATGTCGGACACTTGCGGTGGACATTCCTGTGAGTCACTTGTAGACGCATAAATGCGTTAGAAACCGAATAACTTTCCTTCAATGAAAATTGTGTTCCAAACTACTGGACTAAACCTAACGCATTCGTAAAACGAATTTAATATATTGACACAATTTTCAGCATCTCCTCTACGAGTTTATTATGTGCGATAAACGTTTCTGCTAAGTTGAATTTATGCATTATAAATCAGTGTGGCGACGCATTTTGAAAGTCAGATTTGTCGTGAAACGGTAGCGATAGTGCATTTTCGAATTTAAATAGATCGTCCATTGTAGTCACAGACATCTTTAAAATGACTTCTATTATAGTATATTTTATTATACAAGTAACATGTTAGAATGTTATTGTAGAATGTATGCACGAAACTGAAGCATAGGTAGTGTGTTCGGACCCCGTGTCTGCATGTGTTTATCTTGTGGATGTGCGCAATTCATACTTAGTCAAAGATCGGTCATCGGAAACGTCTAAAGGCCGATTTACATTATCTTAGTGTTTAGGAGAGTATTTTAGTACAAGTTGATAGGCAAGTTCTTTAGTGCTTTAGTGCGTTGCGAGTGAACGTTTACATTTCTTCCAGTAGAGTATCATTACAGCGCCACAATGATCGCGCAACAACGCGACGTCGGCAAATACGCTCTATTCTACGCAAAATACTAACTGTAGTTATGGAACAAATAGAAGATGAGATTTTATTCGAAATAAATAAACTAAATATGAATAATATATAAAATAGCTTCTTTTAAGGCAGTTTATGCCGAATGCCTAGCCTGTTTGTTTTTGTATAAATTGTTTTTAACGTTCCACAAGCATTCGTGAACAACATATTCAGACACAAATTTGATAGTTGTATCTTCCGACCGTTTAGCCATCTTTAAAAATCAAAAAACACACACGCGTTTGACGGCACTTGTGCACTCTCCTAAAGATTTGACTAAATTACGTGTTTACACACAACGAGGGAAGATCTCGAGGGTTGCGCGGGCGCGGGAGGGGTATCACTTGAAACAAAAATAAAAAGCGATTCTATTTTGATTCAACTTGAAAGTTTAGTAGAACCGTACTAAAGCAAGTAGCGTTTACATGTTTCAACTAAAGAACTATCCTAAAGCACTCTGCTAAACACTAAGATAATGTAAATCGGCCCTAAGGCCCGAAAAAAAGCAAGTTGAAATCGAATATAGGACCCCCAGAGTTACTTATTACCCCACGAGGTAAATAAATAACCTATAAATTATGTAAGAATACGTCTAAAGCCGTAATATACATCTGTGTTCCATTACGTCAACAAAAATAACACAGTCATGCGTCAGCCAAAGCCTTATTTATAACCTTCTCGTTAAAGACCGCATTATACAGATATTTTTGCTATTTGATATTCCATTTCAATTCCTGGCTAAGACGTGGAATGGAAAAACAGATATTTGAATACGGTAATTTCGTTTTTATATTTTAGACTCTGTTTTGAATAGACATTAGAAAACAATAGCCGGCTGAGTCTTACACCATGATGCGGGTTTGAACATCTACGAGTATAAGCTTAGTGTTTAAGTGACGATAACAAGTGATCATGTTTACATTTTGGTTTTTCATTAAAGCAATGCACTTGAATAGATAGTGTTTAGAAATTCAAGTTTTAATTACCAATATTCAGTTTAGAGCCCCAACTATTTCGCCCAAACGTAGTTATAAAGATTCATATCCATCCATGCCTTAGATACCGATTATATGAGAGTTTGAATGTGCACTGTATTTCCTGGGCATATGACATTTCTGAATAAAATTAAGCCAGCCAAATAAAATTTCATAATTTATCCCACCTACTCGTGTAAAACACGTAGGTAGTAGTAGGTGGGATAAATTATGAAATGTCCCGCCCTAAAAACATATTTTTGTACAGTTTACGCCAATATATAAGGCTTTTAAGGAACTTTAAGTATATAATTGGTAATACTATTCAATTATTGATGAAGGTGTCGCAAAATTTACAACATCGCATAATTCGCAAGTTATTTATGGCGGAATATTTCAAATAAAGTCATCTATATGATATAAATTCGGGTTTCAAGTAACACGGTTCAATTCATTCTACTATGCCTAAATTTCAAAAGATGGAATGCTGTACTGCAGTGCGCCATTAGTAAAACAATTTTAAAGCTTTACCACATGTTGCAGTTAATGTGATTCCGGTGTTCAGAGTACGCGTCTAACACGTTGTAATGGAATCCTTTTACGAATATAAGAGTATAACATAGGAAATTCTATGAGTAATGCATTTTTAAATACCGACGTATATGCTTGCAGAGTAATGCTTGGATGAGAAGTTTCATATTAAAATATTTAGGCAAACAAGAGACAGTCCTAGTTAACAGCTGTACCACTCATTACAATTAGTCCTAGCGATAATTGATTATATTGCCTTCAATAAATTAACATTGTAAAAAAAAGAGGCTATAAAATTATAACAGAAGGATCAGTGCTTTAGTTAGACAAATCATTAATTAATACTGTTTTTCTCATTATGATAACAGGAGTTAGTTTATTGGTAATCCAAAGAACGCGTATATGTTCATTTAATTTCTTTATTGTTTAAAAATTACACGTTCTATAAATAAAAGGTGGTGCAATTTAGTAAATAAAATAATCATTAAAATATACATATACCGACCTCATAATATATATTTGGATCGTTGGCAGAACCAAGTAAACCACATCTCACCCTCAGATTCGAAGTCGAGACTTAGAGCTGGGTAAGACTTTGTGTCTCTAACGTAACTGTTTTTTTGACGCACGGAAGTCAATACTTACGCTAAGCGTGACCGAGTGGTGGAAGTGACCTTACCTTATCCTAAGATCATAAACAAACCATTACACTGGGGTTAAGGTTTGGTCAAATGTTTAGTAAAAATATAAACAAGACATTTCAAAAGGAGTTTGCTTTTTGTTGCTTGTTTTATGCTATCAAAGAACCTATAGTTACGATGACTAAATATGTAGTATCTTATACTGAAGGATAGGAAATCTAATTGGATTAACTGAGAGTATTATCATAGGATCTAGAAATCCATATAGATGCAATTTAATTTTTATCTAGGATAATAGGAAGGCTCAGAAGCTGGATTACCTGCTTACCTTAGAAGAAAAAAGATCAGGGAAATGGATACAACCAATCGAGGCCAATACCAGAATTGTGGCGCGATTTGGATAATACGAGTTGCTCCGATTTCGTGGAACATTACAACCGCTGACACCTTTCTGCGTCCTAAAAATGTATAACAGCTAACTTGCCAAATTTCATACTTGTGTTATAGGTAGGTAGGTGTTATATATGTGTATTTTAAGTGAGATTTTAATATTGTAATATGAATATAGTTTTGTCTTGTCAGTCACATCCTCTCAAAATGACGCAGACTCCTTCCAGCTCATAATTAGCGTGATAAACCCGTTCAATAGCTATAAATACTACCACCTTGACCCTCTATACTTACCTTAGTAATGGTGCAGATATCCCGCAATTATTAATATTTTTACTATTGATATGGCGGAGAGTTTATTGCAAGTTCTTTTCGTCCGTTCTACGCCCTTGATTTGAGAACTGGCAGTAAATGTAAAATTAGAAGCATTTTATATGTATTTCTTTATTGACGTTCTTAAGTGTACATTGTGTTACCTAAATGAAAAAGTGATTTTAAATTTGATATTATAGGGTGTACTGTATGGCTTAATATTGGCTTAGAGAAACATAGGGTTGCTAGTTTTACGGACTCATATCAGTAGTTGTCAAAGACTTATCATACTTACATATATTTTCAATACTAGAAGACTGACTGGCAAGTTATACGAGCTTTAGTTCCTGACATGTAAAATAGGTATCAGAGAATCTTTCGTTATAATTCCAATTAGTTTTTACAATCAACCCCTTCGTGTTACGTTAAAATATCAATGAGTGGGTAACATTTTGGACAAAATAAAACAAAATTTAATAGAAATAGATAATATAATTGTAAAAAAATTGTATACATATTAATATGTATAACAGAATTCGCTAAGTTGACTAGATATTTACTAAATATTCGGCAGTGGGTCCTCAACTCCCCGATTCTTGTGAACAACCTGCTAACAAAAGATAAGCATTATATTGCATATTTAACACTATTTATTTAAATTATAAAAATGCAGCTTTCTTCAATTATTTGTATTAAGTATTAATATTTATAATTAAAAACCACATTTTAGGTTGGCAAATAATTATTAGCTAGAGGTGCTACCTTAGACGAGTCATTTTAAGATTTATAATATTTCTGAGATTTTAATAAATGAAAATGACGCTAATTAATTTAACATATATTTGAATCTTACCATGATCAGGGCAATAATGTCGTCTGCGCCTGCGCCTTCGTTGTGCTTCATAAGCATCCAAACATGTTTCTTCTATAATAAAAAGTACAGCCATAAATGAAGGTTAACATCGTTCAATATAACAAAAATCATTAAACGAAAAATTTGGAATTAAAAATAGTTTTTTAATGTGTTACAACAAGTTCATTGATCTTTATAGGTAATTGATTATTATAGGTCCTGGCCTCTGATTTCTGAATCTGTTTCATGATCATTTTTAAATCTAATAGGCAAGTAGGTGATCAGCCTCTAGTGCCTGACACACGCCGTAGACTTTTTGGGTCTAAGACATGTCGGTTTCCTCACGATGTTTTCCTTCACCGTTCGAGCAAATGTTAAATGTGCACATAGAACAAAAGTCCATTGGTGCACAGCCGGGGATCGAACCTACGACCTCAGGTGTGAGAGACGCACGCCACTAGGCCAACACTACTCTATCGATTGGCCGGTAATGAACATGGTCCTCCACGATACATTGCAGATACGTTACAAACGAAGACGCATTCGATTAACTTATTCTTACCATCAGTGCTGTGTGGCGGCGGTGCCGCATCATCGTCATGACGAGCCAGGGCTCGCAGTTGCAGAGTGTACGCTCTAGAACCTGGTCCTACACCCTCACCACCCGCGAAAGTTGCATATGGACTTATCTCGTAAACATCTATGTAATAAATACTCCAGCTGTTACTATGAAACTTACAAAAGCAATACCGATTCCGACGGCGCAAGGCGATTCTTTATCCGATCGCACAACTAAGTAAAAGACCTTCGCACCGGATATCTGAGTTTTTTTGGTCCAGTTTTTAAACTTTTAAAGCTGTACAACACTAAATTTAAAAGGAAACTTACGCTATCATTACAAAAATCAATTTTACTAATTGAAACTAAAAAAATGTGTTTCCCGTAATCAAATTAAGGATTTCCGGTTTATATCGAAACAGTTGTTCAAACTACAGTCTAGTTAAAATGTGTTTGAAACCAATATAAAAATTCATACAGCTAATTAATTATACCAGTATCAGCATACTTTTAAGAGTAATTGGGAATACTAGTGATAATCAAATTTTCTCTAATATTATATATTTATTTAAGAGAGCAGCTATGGTTTTATTTTTATTTTATTCAAGATAAAACAAAGTGGGCATTTGAGGTTTATCAACAGAAAATATATAATATTGTATTATTGGTCCTCTTTTGCCAACATTTGTCAGAAGTTTAATATTAGGTTTAAAGACATTTATTTATTCTCATAACAGACAATAGTCACTTACATGAGAACTTATACACTAAGGATACAATTAACACGTCGTGCTTAAGCTAAGGATCAATTATCGAAGTATAACTTGGGTGGACTTTCATTTACGCAGGTAACTGGGATCACTCACGAGATGGTCTTTTAGTCTAAATTTAAATATTGCCAGGCTGTCTGCACTTTTTATATTTTGTGGAAGTCTATTATACCGCAGCACTCCCCCAACGCTCAATGGTTTTTTACCGTTATTGGTTCTAAACTTCGGTACTAATGATTGTGAGGGCGTCGTGAAGTGCGCTTCTGAATTTGGCTTATTTTAGTGAAAGTAATGTTAGTGTGTATATGGTCATTTAGAATTTTGTAGATTATTACTATTGCATATATTGTATGACTTACCTGGGGGATCGGGAGGTAGTTTAGGTGTAGAGTGCGGCGGTCTGTACGTGCCACAAGCTGTCTTGTCGGCACTTGTCGTCACCCGAGGCATTGCACCATCCGTCCTGTGTAATAAATCTTACGTTAAATTGCAAGATCTAAATCAAAATTACTTTGGGTGATACTGCTGTTTACATAAAACATAATAATTTCAATAAAGAAGTCTTAAATACGGTATGAACATTAGTCAACTTTTATTAATAGATGGTTATTTAGGCAACTTATAAGAAAGTGCTATAATGTATTATAACTGAAAGGTTTTAAATGGGCTCTTAAAATGTGTGTACACTGGTCCACGATATTATAAATTTCTAGCTAAGTCTGATCTAAGATAATAGATGACAGAACCGAATTCTTTTGTAATACACAGATTTTTTAGGTTTTAGCTTAGTACTTTTAAACATCTGCACTCATACTCTGTAACTTCCTAATAACGATGCCGGATTCAATGTTGAGTTTTGTATTGCCACCATCACAAGTTGTAACTTTGCGCTACGGATATTGAGAGAACTAAATATATCGAAAATGTACACCAAATCGTCGGAATCTTTATCGCTACCGTTATAACGAACGCTATATAAAGAACGCTACATAAAAATATTATTAAGTACTTTTAACTGGTATGGACTTACTCATACGATAATTGTGAGACGATATGAACTAATATATAGCATTCAATGAAAAGAAAAATCTGTTTATTCTGCTTGGAAATAATGTATCGTCCTAATATTTGGTTTCCGAGAAACTCATTTTGAAAATGTAATAACCATCATCACAAAGGGACCAAATGTTGTCATGGCAACATCGAAAATTGGAGACCTTCCAATTAACTTATTATTTGCTGTAATTTACTGAATTGGAAAAAATATTTGACAAAAATAAAAACGCGCAATCTTATTACGATTTCTCGAATATTTTATATTTCTCGGTTGTAATTGGTTATAGTGGATGTCATCTGTACCCCAAGCATAATAAGCAAATCTAAATGGAAAACTTAGTTGTAGTTTTAGATTTAAGTATAAAGTCTATACTCTATAGGGGTAGGCCTAATTCATATATTTGTCTGATTGCTCTTTTAACTAAAGTAATTTTTCCGTCAAATGGTGTTTACGCTGGCTTAAAAACAGGTTAAGTTTTTATGATTAAATATACCTCATATTATACGCAGTTAAACTGCATGTTAAAACTTACAGTAAAAGTAAAGTAAAAAATGGTGCGTGTACTTATGTACGCACGTAAGAAGTTATACTTCTTTGGCTTTCTTTATTTTTTTTTAATATTAAATAATTAATAATCAATATTAAGCGTTAATAATTCAATAATATTTAATCTATTATTCAATTATTAATTAATATTAATAATAATTATTGTTATATTATTCATTCAATTTAATAACTAGGTATGTTTAATAACCTTTTAACTAAGTATAAATAGGTCTTTGTGAAAAAGCATTGCTAAATTTCTTTGAAAAAATAATTAAAACTGCTTTATTTGTTTAAAAGGTACTACAAGTAGATTGTCTTATTCCCATCTCGTTCGCGCACGCTCGGCGCCAATACTGAATTTTGTGTCACGGTGCGCGCGCATCGTAAAATTTCACTCTCATAAATTTTTCATAACGCGCCTAAAGTGGGTAACATAAGTACACTTATGACTCGTCAGTAAAGAAATACATATTAATGCTTTTAATTTTACATATACTGCCAGTTCTCAAATCAAGGGCGTAGAACGAAAGAGAAGAACTGGCAATAAACTCTCCGCCACTCTTTTTAATCGCCATGTTTTTTTTTACACAACGTTTGTAAGGAGCTGCAACCATTACACCATGTTCCACATGACATTTTAAGTAATTAATAATAATAACATAAATTAAAAACAAAGACTTGTCCTCTATCAGCAGGAGGCATGGTGAAATAGGAGCACGCACTTACATTCTCGTGGGAACAACACGCAAACACATAGTCGAAATAAGCAACATCACCGCATACACAAATTCAAGTACGACCAGTCACCACAAGCAGCACCCGTTCACGAGCATGACGCATGGCCAGCCATCGGCCCCCTCGCCATATACACCAGTCATTATAGACATTCGAAATCGAAAATTTGATAATAATTCCAAAAGTTTTCAAACTTCGGTCAAGTGAATGGTACATTGGTACGACAATAAATCTCATTTTGCAACCTTGTCCGTAGTCCGGAACATTGTTAAAATTGCAATTAAATTAATTTTATGTCTGTATGGTCGTGAAAAAAATTCCAAAAGTTCTGCAAACTTGGGGAAGTTTTCGATATAATATTTCATATCACGTATAAAATTTGCAACCAACCTAAGTGTACGGAACATTTTTTGTTATTTATTTTATTTTCGATATATCTGTCAAATTTGCAGAACTTTTGGAACGTTTTCCTTCAGTTTAATAAAGAACAACATTAATTAAATAATGTTCCGTACACTTAAATTGGTTGCAAATTTGACACGTGATGTAAAATAATATATTTAACACCACTCCAACTTTGCAGAACTTTTGGAATTTTGGTCTCAAGAACTAAGCAAATTATCATTTATTGCATTTTTAACAATGTTCCGGACCGCAGAGCAGGTTGCAAAATTTTATAGTTTGTTTTAATACCACTCCCGACCTAACATCAAAATTTTAAAACTTTTGGAATTATAATGAATTAATTGTCTTGACTGACTGGACTAATATTTTAGGGAGACAGACAACCCGACGCCACAAGCAATGACATTTAAGCGAGCATGACGATCCTTGAAATGTGAACTTGGCTATATAAGAAAAATAATAATAATACTACTTATACTGAAATAATTTGATACCACATGGATCACGGTTTGTTCCCACTTTACATTTTACTTACATACGAACATAACAGTCTTATTTATGTTTGGTTGGTTGTATATTTTTACTCGGACATATCGTAAAGATAATTGAGATATTTCTTCTAATATACGATGCGAACAATCTAGCTTACCTTTTTCTTCTGAGCAAAATAGCAAGTATTGTAAGTGCCGCTACGGAGAGAGCTGCACACAGAGCGAGCAATAAAGCCAATTCACCAGCCGTAGCGGGGAATGGTGCGTCTACCTCTTCCGCGTAACCTCCTTCTGGTGGACTTGTAGTGAATTCGTAGACTTCCCGTGTCCAGCCGGCTTCGTTCGAAGCACGGGCTGCCACGCGGTAACGTGATCCCGGAGTAAGACCTGGTAAATGAAAATGACTATGAAGGTTATATTTTATAATTTGACGACTCATTGGTCTAGTGGTTAGTACCCCTGACTACGAATCCATGGGTCCCGGGTTCGATCCCAGGCTGAGACGAACATCGATGTGATGAGCATTTGGTGTTGTGCTTAGGTCTTGGGTGTTTAAATATGTATTTATATGTCTATCTATCTATAATATGTATTTATATCCGTTGCCTAGTACCCATAACATAAGCTTCACCAGCTTAGCATGGCACTAGGTCAATTGGTGTGAATTGTCTTTAAAAAACAAAAAAATACAAAAAAAAAAAACGTGATTGCTTTTTGAGAGTCCATATTCCGATATACTTCTCCCGTTAGTTGACTACTGACAAATTAATAATTGTTTTAAATAGGCATCGAATAAAATACTCAACAAGAAATATCAAAACAGCAGACATAGAAATGCTCTATACACCAAAGAATTTACTAACCTCCCAATATGACTTCACCACCAACTGGTACATCCCTAGCTCCTGCCACACCTGACCCAGCCCACTCCAGTTTCAAGGCAACTGGACCACACCCTCCATCAGACCACATGCTGGTATCAAACCGCGCATGTGTAGCATTGCTCCTGATCCATCTATTATCGGGTGGGGGTACTGGGGGACCCCCAGAGGTCCGGATGGAAATCTCAGTACCGGGTGGACCACCAGCCGAGCCATATGCCCGGTACGCTGAACCGCATCGAAGGCCGGCGAGAATGGCTGGGCCTGGACTTACAGCTTGCACCCTCCATTCGCCCTATTATTCATAACATATTATGACAACAATTTGTTCATACATAGAACCCTCTATATTTTTACCATAAAGTATATTAGACTTCGATCATAGTTCGTGGTAAGTTTCTGTTTATAAATCTCACCCTAAATTTAACTTAATCTTCTAATTTTTTTTACATTATTGCATAATTTATTATATTATATTTATTATACTTTGTGCAGTATTGGCTTCAGCGTGCGACTCTCATGGAGGAAACCGACATGTCTCAGACTCAAAAAGTCGACGGTGTGTGTCACGGAAGTCTGATCATTTACTACCCTATTAGATTAAAAATGATCATGAAACAGATTCAGAAATCTGAGGCCCAGACCTAAGAGTAGTTGTAGTGCCACTCATTTATTTTATACTTTGAATTTATAAGTATAAGTTATAAAGTATTTTATATCACGTTTTAAACATAGCGATGTATTTATTACAAAATTATAAGGAGTCTTAATTAAATAATAGATGGAAACAATTAAAGACCTAATGAAAAAGACAGGAATTAAGAATTAAGAAACAGGTTTAAGGAGCATAAGTACTAAAGATGCTTTGTATTATATTCTTATTTCAAGTATCAGTTCGAGTGGTTTCATAACGAAATTTATAAAGTACAAAAGAAAATAAACATTTTATATTCAAGAATATTAGAGAAATGAAAAGATTACGTTGTACTAAATTATTTCTTAATAAGATACAATTTCTCAGAGTACTCTTGAGAAGATTATTCAAATTGACTGAAAGTAGGGCAGAACTACATTTTAAGATTCTTGTCTTTATGCAAATCCAATTGATGCATTAGTAACAACAAGAGTATTATGAGTCCTGTAATTCCCAAAGACGGAATAGGGCAACATTTCTAAGTCTAGTTTTTGTTCATTTTTCTAATCATTTTTTATTGGTTTTGTTATATCATAAAGCCGTTTGTCCACCACCACAGTCACCGAGATCTCGCCGAGAAAGAGATGACGGCGCCGATTTAACGATAAATACATTTAATATGGCCATGTGTTCACCGCACGCCCGTCACCCGAGCGCCGTCATCCCGGCCGCCGATGTTACGAGTAGTTCGGCGTGACCCGAAATAATCTTGTTCTTCGAACGCCCTCGAACGTATACAAGCAGAAGAAGCAATTGTCAACGGTTGAAACTAGCCATCCTGCTAGTTTGTTTTATCTACTATATAAAAATAAGTCGGGTTTTCCTTCCTGATGCTAAACTCCAGAACGCACGAACCGATTTCCACGGTTTTGCATTCGTTAGAAAGGTTTCGGGCTCCGTGAGGTTTATAGCAAAGAAAATTCAGGAAAAATTTCATCAGAAAAGCGGGATCACCAAACGAAATGTTACATAAAACGAAGCCATCTGGTCGCGAAACGGAGTTCGCCGAGTTTGCTAGTTTCTACTAAAAAGAAAAACGCGCACGCACGACAAAGCTCTAGAACTGAGCCACTGATATATCGGCGCGGTGCACACACGATCGCCGTCACGTCATCTTAAACTCGGCCCGAAATAATCTCGTTCTCGGAGACGTCCCGGTGACGGCGGTGGTGGACAAACGGCCTCAGCCTGCTGTGTAACGGGAAAGCATGATGTGCCTTGTTTTTTTCAAATACCTTCAGATGTACAACTGTATATATCATAATATTTGAATAATTTTATCCAAAAAACATTTACTATTTAAAATTATGTAATGAATATAACTGTGAAGATTTTTACCATTGAGTACACAGCCCTTTATTAGAAAATTTAACATACAAAGGAAGTGAGATATACTACAATTTCTTGTTTAGTAAAATTTAATATAAGCACTTGAAACGACAATTTATTCCGTAACTTCAGTTACATATCGACACTTTCATTAACAAACTAATATATTCAATGATATATTTATTATACATATTTTTTAACAATTAAAGGATAAAATCTATAAAATATTATTCGCTAAAGGCGTAATAAATGTAGGTTATTTATAAAGAAGGTTAATACTTATACGGATATAAGACATGAAGCAAAATTACCTCAGGTGCCGCAAGCCTCCAATGCAGTGTATACTCTTTAGGGATGGCATGTCCTGGCACTCTTGGAGAAGCTCTGATCTCCAGTTCTAGTTCTCTAGACCTGGCTTCAATAAGTGCCAACCCTGGCGGAGATGGGGGTCGTAAGACAAAAACCCGCCACGTCACCGAGTCTGATCCATGGGGGTTCTCTGCTACGCAGGTGTAGTTGTCTGCGTGTTGGAGTTCCAGGTCTACAAGGTTAAGAAATATTTGATTGTGTCGATAGTAAAATAATAGGACTGATTTTTATGTTTGCCTTATTCTTTGGGTTTCATTAAGATAGAGTTTTCTTTAGGTTTTTCGATTTATGAGAAGATCGGAAAATAAGATTAATTCGGTATAAGTTAGACATAATATTGCTGCCTACTAAATTTGTCCTTTTGTTTCAAATTAAAATTACATTTAATACCAATGAAAATTATGTCAATGAAAACGAATGATTGCTTACTTCTTATCATCAAAGCATCTCCATCCAAATGGAATGGTGTTCGAATGTGAAGTGGACTACCACCTCGGAGCCATCGCTTGGAAGGAGGAGGGACTCCACCCACCACACAACGAAGTGATAGGGCACTGCCTGCTGATCCTACAGCTACTCCACCGAACGATGAGATGCGGGCTGGAGCTAAAATGTATAATATTTGAATAGCTAGGTGGAAGAGACAAAAAGCTATATGAAGGACACTTTTAAAAATCATGAAAGATATATGATGTTTTAATCTAAAAACAACAAATAAGATTACACGCGTGTTTTAATACCTAATTATATGCAGTTGCATACACTACTTTATTTAATGTGATGGCTATAGGTTTCCAAGTCATAAAGTCTTGGGAACACTTGTCGTACGCTTTTCTTGATTTTTCTGGCAAAAGAACATTCGTCAGTTTCGTAGCTGTTTCTAGAATGTAAATTTCCATCAGTAACGTCGGTGTTGCTTGACATTTTTGCTACTAAAGTTTTATCCAACAAATATTAGTACGAAATAGCGCCAAAATGGAAAAAGTCTGTTATTGGTCTATTGGCTCGGAACCAGCGCGCTCACCACAGATTATGTGTACTTAAATTGAATTGAAACCTCCTTGGTCGGGACACATTGTACTTTTATAATTAAATAAATATTTTAAAGCATTGTTTTGTTCGAAGAATAATTTTTAATATCCTTAAAGAAGTATGTAAATAAAATGTGCTAATAAAAGTCTGTATTTCATTTCATAATTAGAATATTACCGAATGAGATTATATAAATGTATAAACAGTTGTATAACCTATCAAAGTGGTAAGCGCGAGGGCAACCACACTTCGGACAACTACCTATATTACATTCACAGTAACAGATAATGTGTCTTTAGGGTTTATGTGAAGGTTATGGATTGAAAGAACTTTCCACGTAATTACTAAACCCTTTTACAAAAAAATTGTAAACTTGATCGAACTGGACAGAGTGGATAATGATGTGAACACTGAACATATTATGTGTAACAAAATACTTAACAGGAAAAACATAATATGTATGGGTGTCTCTATTTTCTCTATTTATACTTCTGTTCTTACTAACCCAGAGCAGTTGTCTGACACTCAACAACAGTGGAGGTAGGTCCCTCTCCAGCGCCAGTGGCGGCTCTAACCCAGGTTTCATATGTTCTTCCTGAACGTAAACCTCTTAACGTCTTCATACATTCCACCGTAGACCCTTCGCTCTCCGTACACGAGTTCACTCGGGTTACGTTCGCTTCTTGGGACCTAGTTGAAGGCAGTTTTTTAAATTGCTAAACGGGATTTTTATTTATTCATAGACATACTATTTATTACTAACAAAACACACACACAGAAGAACAATATCAAAGAAAAAAATTAACAGAATGCGAGATAAAAAAAAATTTTTTTTAAAGAAGAAGGTACGTTTTAAGTGTGTAATGCGTGTGTGCTGTGGTTGTAATTGTATTCAGTTAACGTTTAAACAATACGTTTTTGTTAGAGCGATTACATTATTAATTTAAAACATATACATTTTATATAAGTTCTATATGCATACTTTATGTAAGTTAATGAATTAAATCCAATATATAACTAAATTATTTTATTCTATTGTACAAAACTCAAATGAATTTTGTGATTCTGTTATCTTAATGTAAGTTATGCATTGTTAAAGTTGAATAAAATTTTATTAGTAGACTTTTTACTATATGTGTTACTAAATAAATATGCGTAGTAGAGCTATTTATGGCACACCGAAAATCAGTGATGTTTTAAATGTTTTAATTAATTTTAATGTTTACTATAGCTTTCATTGATTTAACTATATTTCAATAAATGTGTGATTCGTTGAATTGTTGCAAAGAGATGCGGCGTTCAAATTACTTCCATGTAGTTGTTTAAATTAAAAAAAAAATTACAATAACAACATTTACAATAACAA
This sequence comes from Pieris melete, assembly GCA_963693345.1. Lineage (NCBI taxonomy): Eukaryota > Metazoa > Arthropoda > Insecta > Lepidoptera > Pieridae > Pieris > Pieris melete. Next base: position 2,580,770 of record CAVNZK010000040.1, on the reverse strand, counting down.
AAAAATATGACTATTAAGCGTTCCTCACCCTGCCAGATCCTTGATATAGAGCGAGTAGTGTGTTAGCCTTCCATTTGGTTCTACGGGAGGTAGCCAGGAGGCGCGAAGAGCTCTCTCACTTAGAGCAATCAGCTTAATGCCACTCGGTGCACTTGGTACTACGATTATTAATAACATTGCTCCAATTATAATAAATATATACAATCATCTCTATACATACAATTGTCATAATGTTATATATAGAGTCTATGAATCGGCTACTATTTGTTTCAAACCCCTAAGTAATAAGGGGTGTGCAACCCAAACAATTTTTATTTTTATTTTTTGTTTTTATTACATATATTAAAAAAATATACAACCCTTAATTTTCAACCATCTACGATCAACCCCTATTTTTTTATAATTATAGATAGTTATTTTTATTGAACTAAATTTTTTTTCCTAGAAATAATATAAATGGCAAAACAACGTTTGCCGGGTCAGCTACTATATTATAATTATATGCATATTTCAGGTACACTTCCAATGAGGTACCGATATCTTCGAGTACGACACCTAACAAGGAATGTTTCTGTGTATAATGATGTGTTTTTAAGGCAATAAAAATTGTATTGTTAAGCTGGGAGCCCAAAACTTTCTGTTGTATAATATAACTACAAACTCGCTTTTAAATTTCTTATAACTTAATATAGTCATTTAAAAAAATAATTTCATGAAGTCTTTCTTACCGTCTTCATCAGTTCTACAGACTTGTGGTGGAGATAACGGGCCGTCTCCCGCAGCATTGTGTGCACGGACTCTTATGTCGTATTCAGCAAATGGCGTAAGGCGAGACACAGTTGTTTCTTCACCCTATTAGTATAATTAGTTTTATTCGTATGGTTAAATTTATGAATGTCAAATAATCACGTTTTAATCTTATCGAGTTATTCAATAAAAATATGTTTTTTATCTTATCAATGCAAACAAATGCTTAGTATATCCTAGGTATATACAAGTTTTTCATACGTTTTTATTTTTCATATTAATAAGTATTGGTGCGCAATTAGAATAAGGCATAGACATTACGAATAATGTATACTATTAAAGCGTAAATCGACAATGTACCTGTCATTGAAAGTGCTTCAATATGATGAAGCTGAACGTGACTCTACAAGAGCTAAGTATAAATATAGAGATATCTTCATTAAAATTAATAACATTTAAGTTTGTATTGTGTTTATTTAATTTGTGTGAGGAAGCCCTGCTTGCATTGCAAGGCAACACGTCAAAGTTACAATACTTTTTAATATAAAACGTAATGATATAAGAATATTCCTTTTATTTTAATTTCAATCATACCTGAACACGTAAATGTGCATCCTGCACTGGCTGTAATGGATCGGCATCGCGCCGTGTGTATTGTAGAGTGTAGTGAGTGATAAGCCCGCCCCTTGAATCGAGGGCGGGCGGCCGCCATGACACGCGAAGCGATGTGGAACCGCTTGAAACGCATGCTAGGCCTTCTGGACTTCCATTTGGGGCTGTTAAATATATATTAAATATGAGTATTTAAAAAAATCCAAATAAATCTGTAAAGAACAGTAACTTGCTAGCTTTCACTTTACACAGAAAAGGCTTATGTTCGAAGTATTACAATAATATTAAAAAATAGTCCTATTAATTATATTATATTAGGCAATTTTAAAATTCTGTATTTTTCATTCTTTTTTGGTTTGCTACTGTTTTTGTTCTTACGTCAGATATATTTAAACATGTGTCTATTACTAAATGTATAAAACTATGTGAATATATAACTATTCAAGCTAGCTAAATATATATAATTATATTTGTTAATACAAAACAATAGCTAAATTTAAACGTGAACTTTGGAATTTGGTTTGAGTATAAGTGACTGGGATCATAAATAACTTAGCAAGAATTCAAGTCACGCTTGGAATCTGACATCTTCCAAGACAGTTTCCGTTTAAACAGAGCCAAAGTGGAAAATGTGGAGAACTATCAGTTACAAAGTAATTATGAAGCTGTCTCGACCTTTATAGAAGTATGAAGATGTTCGGTTACGAAACTATCCAACTTATTTCTGATAATATAAATTTAAATTTGACTTTATGGGGTGAGTAAGTAAATTTGTGATTTTTTTAATATCTACATTATTTTATTTGGTTATTGTCACTCACGTGTACTCATTTGCGGTTGTTCATCAAAACGTTATTGAAATAAAGAGTTAAATTTTTAAAATGGGTTTTTGTTGTCTGAAATTGAAGCATATATCTTTTTTTAGTATGTTACTTTGGAGTTAGGTATAAGTGAGGATATATTCCCCGCTTAATAATATATCCTTTAAAGTGTGGGTATCCAGAGTTTATCACTAGTCTCCAATACTCATAGGATGGTAAACAATTGATGAAAGAAACAATTTAATGTTTAAAAATAAAAGTGCTATCAATTTGTTCCGAATCGTTTGACCTGGATCGAAAAAGCCACGGTCCAATTAAGCCATTTTGCATTTTGATAGGAAAATTTATGACGCACGTATCATGTCTCTGACGTAGATATATTGACGAGGAAATAAAACGGGACTTTTTGTATTACCGAGTTCATAATTATTTATTGTCTCAGAGATTTACGGTCCAGAAATTTGGTGCTATGCAAACTCAATTGTTGTAACAAAAAACATTTTACATATGGTAAAATTCGCCGGATTCTTATTTTATAATAATTTTGATTTTTTTAAATAATGGTTGCTCAATACCTATACCCATCCTAATAGTTCCTAGACGCATATCTCATCACCCACCTATTTTATGTCCCAATCCTATGACGGTACTAGTTCCGGAACGGGCTATAGGTGGCGCGCACGATGATGAGTCTCTAACAAGAATCAATTAGTGACAATTTTGATGACCCGCGATATGGTTGATTATTCGCCGCACGCTCGCAACGCTTCCTTTTTCTTTTAAACATTTAATTGTTTATTATAAACTTTAACTATACTTAAATTCAATTAACTTTAACTTGATTAAGTATAATTTGTGAAAAGTGATTGTTCATTGGTGTACAACAAAGGAAAGAAGCCACTAGAAGAAGCCACGAGGTTGAAGGTACTGTGCCGACATCCTTTCTATCTTTTCCCATTGTCCATTATTGAGCAATCATATAGGTATCAATAATAAAAAAAATACAGTCCACTACATCACTTCAAATATTTAGCATATAGGTATAAAGTTTTATATATGTATTAACAACCCGCGCCGCCAACATAATATGTCCAAATTATAACAAATAAATTTAAATAGGAAATAAGTCTCAAATTACATGCATGATGCGTAAAAATATTCACTTACGTGATTCCAAAGAATGTCGATAGTGCGGTTGTGATGTCGGCCCATTTCCCGCTGCGTTATATGCTCTGACTGTAACTCCGTATCGTGTAGCGGGTTTCAGGCCTCGTATCGTAGTACTTGTCGCATCAGAACTCGCTCCACTTTCTGAAGCATTTTCCATACTGCCCTTGCCTTCTTCCGATGCCTCCCACCATCGAACTGTGTAGCCTAGTAACGTGCCGTGCCAGGATTCACGCGGTGGAGGCTATGAGTGTACACGTGGTAAACAGATAAACTATTATATTATCTATATTAGTGGAATCTCGATAACTCGAACCTCGTTAAGTCGTAATCCTCGGTAAGTCGAAAAAAATTGACATTTCCTTCCGCTGAACCCCCTAACTACGCGGTATCTCGTATTATTTAGACTTTATAAGTCAAACAAAATGTTATTTCCCTATGATAATACATATGACGGCGCATCTTTCGACGTCAGACATCAGGTTGACTTTTAGCTGTCAAAGTCAGCCTGGCGAAGCGTCATTGTCGATGGTTGTGAGAGCGGCCATCTTGGGACACTGTTGTTCGAGACGGCGCTCGCACACCACGCTTGTGACGAATCGCTTTGCAACTGAGTGATAGTTTAATGAAGTGTTATAATTAAGTTGATGTCGTGTTGCTTAGACTGTACATTGCTCATTTGACTGTGTATTTCGATTAATAAACCCTGTGCTGATTAAACAACCGTAATTGTAACAAGGACTTGTGATATTTCTGCTTACGCCCACCTGCCTACCTACTTACCCACATACATCACACAAGATGAGTTGTGATGAAGGCCATCCTGACCCTACATCAGAAGTGGGATGACAGCCCCAAGAGACTTCTGAATCTTTAAATGGCACAACTTTCATCATGTAACAAGTAATGGGTCTCTTGACCTACATTACTAAGACTGCTGCAACGAGAACTGGTAAAGCAACGTTATCGGTGGAAGGTGCACCCCTTCCGGCGGCACCATGACTTGTACTTGCTACCTTTATAACCTGATGAGAGACCGCTTGACATCAGCGATTGGTGCGCCAACGTTGACGAAAATATTACGAAGCTGATGATACCTCCACATGAAGCTCGAATGAAGGCTATACTGTAGTTACGAGGACGAGTTTAAACATGGGCGGACAGCTGGTTGTTGCATTCAAGCAAGTGGGAGCTGATCTATACGTTTGGTAACGTATTACGGTACGCGGATGACGTGCAGAAATGGCACAACTACACTTCGGACCAAGCGAGCTGCTATGCAGAGTACGCTACAACGGTATGGATGCGTTTTGTTAGAGGATTCGAAAAGAAACTACCGACGCCGAGGTAATGGATGCGATGATCACAGGTATTTACTCTTGAGTTTATTCGATCTGAGTTGCTGAGTATTACCCTCGATTCACTTACTAAATTAGTGTTCGTTTTTTTGAAACTTTTTCTAAACGTAAAATCGAAAATAGTTCACGTGAGTCACGTGTTATGGTATCTTAAAGGGTCAAGTCGTTGTTTCACTTGAACGTCGCAATGAACCGTAATTTGTCTCGGTACTGCATAGAGGAAATCCCTCTAAGGCTATCGTTATTTCGTAATTTCGTATCACTATTCAGTAAGAATAATTTCAGTTTTCGTGGAACTTTAATAATGCTAAGGTTATTGAATGATTACTGCTATCGTAAGAATCACTTCGAGAAAGCATTGCTGGTTTTAATTCTTGGTAAAACGTAAGCAAGTTGACGTACAGTTTATGGGCATTGAGGGGTCAAAAGTTTATCTCAAAGCAAAGCATTACAGCTATGGTAGAAATTGATAGTGTAATTTTAGGGCTAGCGTTTTATGTAGTAGGTGACAACTAAACTCAATTTGATATTTTAATACGGTTTAATCTTCTTTAAAAAAAAAACCCGGCCTTAGCGTTACTCTCAGCGAAAACGATATGTCTATTAATCGTTAGTTTATTGAGTGTTCTAATTTGACGCCCTCTATTGAAATAAATACCGATTAATGAAATCTTCAACATCATTAATAAGTTCGCACGGATAGTCGGTCCCCTGTGCCCTCTTACAAAACTTAAAGGACAAATTGCTTGGACTGTCGAACGTGAGGGGATGCGGCGCGGGATTGTTCGGCGTTCTTGCGTCCGAATGGGTGCTGACTGTGTTCGGCCCAGAGCTTCCGGTGCGGCTGCGTGCCGATGCTGGCTCAGAAGGATGTGGAGCGGAGCACGTTGTAGAGTGTTATGGCCGCCGTACATCTGACGCGGAATCTTGTTATCATTCGCACGAGTTGGGAGCTTTGGCGGTCGTAAGAGCTGTAGAGCATTTTCGTCATTATTTGTATGGTGGGGGGTTTGTTGTGGTTGCCGACTGCAATTCACTCAAGGCGTCAAAATCGGGAGGGGACCTAGCGCCTTGCGTTTGCCGATGGTGGGCTTGTTTGCGGGCCTGCGATTTTAATATTATATACTGCGAGGGAGTTAAGATGGAGCGTGCTGACTGCCTGTCCCGAGATCCACTGTCAGATTCTGTTGTTCCTATCACTCCTGTAAAGCCTGAAACTGTCAATTTTGTTGGGCTGCATCGGGGCTGGCTGTCGGTTGGACGGAGGTGTGACGCAGAGGTTCAGGATGTTATCGCAAAACATAATGATAATAGCTTCCCCGAAACAGTAGGTCAAACATATGACGTTAGAGATGGTATACTCTATAGGAAGATTACTCGTAACGAAGCGGTTTCATGGCTACATGTGGTTCCACGGTCTCTTATTTGGACGTTAATTGGTCATGTCCACAATGAGTAGCAACATTTGGGCGGGGACGAAACTCTGGACAGGCTGTGTGAAGGGTGTTGGTTTCCCAATATGTCTAAATGTCTACGTAAATTTATAGATTCGTGTATCATTTGTAGGGCGTCGAAAGGTCCATCGGGTGCTCAGCCTGTTCAGCTTTATTTGATTCCAAACGTATCCGTGCCTTGGCGCACGATTCACATAGATTTTTGGGGGGGCTGAGCGGGAGGAGTGACCGAGGGGAGTGTGGCTCGGTAGCGGTCTATGCCTTTACCAAATACGTTTTGCTCGAACATGCTTTGTCAGTTGATTCCAAAAGTGCAAAATATGCCGTACAAAAAGCAGCGTGTCTTTTTGGAGCCCCGAAAAGAATCATCGCAGATCAGCGTCGTTGCTGCGTTGGCTCAGATTTTAAGAGCTTTTGTCAGGAGCAAGGAATGGGTCTCCATTTCATCGCGACTGGTACAAGTAGGGCAAACGGCCAAGTTGAACGAGTGACGCGTGCTCTGGGGAGCCTCCTTGCTGTCATTGAAGACGACCCTAACGGGGCGTGGCGTGACGAATTAGGTAGCGTCCAACTTGCTCTCAATAGTTCTAAATCTTCCGTTGCCAAGTGCTCACCGTTGGGGCTAGTGTTTGGAATTCGTTCTAATTCTTTATGAATCTCTGGGTTGAGCGCTGGTCATGAGGTCCGCTTAGATTGGATTCGATAAGAACTGATGCATCATCTAACATTTGTAAAGCTGCTGAATTTGATACCCTTCGGTTTAATCGTGGTCGGGCCACAGTAGGACCTTCCTCTAAGGGGGACTTCGTATTTATTAAAGGTTGTGAACGGAATAAAACAGGATTGGATGGGAGGTTTCGAGGTCCATGGGTTATAGTGGAAGTACTTGGGGACGATCGCTACGAACTTTAAAGTTTAAATGGTTCTCAGAGAGCTTATAAATGCTTTCACGAGAATTTGCGCGCAGTGCCCCGTGGACGTGTCGGTTTAATGGAGGTGGCTGCTGCTCTTTTAAATTGTGATGAGGCCGAGACGGCGTCGGAAGATGAAGTAAGTATAACCAATTCATATCATGACAATGATAACTCTGACACCTTGACCGTATGCTCAAACACTGTTTCCGCTGATTCGAGGACGCTCACAGCAGGATCGGACACTCTCAGTACATGCTCAGATCCTGAGACTTGGGAAATGTTGCATGAAACTGAAATTCATACAAAACAAGACGATTCATAGTCGTAGGTAAGTGGAACGACCTGTAGGAATCTCTTTCCTGCCAAATAGTCAGACGAAATATGTCGTCCAAGTCAGTACCAGACTGACTTGTCTCTGTGCTTTTGTTTTATGAGACGAAATGTGTCGTCCAAGTCAGTACCAGACTGACTTGTCTCTGTGCTTTTGTTCTGTGAGACTGTGTGGTATGTCGTCTAAGTCAGAGTCATTTAAGTTGACTGATTTGTTCTGGATGTTTTGCAGATTATGGTAAGACGAATATTGTCGTCCAAGTCAGAGTCATTTAAGTTGACTGACTTGTTCTGGATGTTTTGCAGATTATGATTATGGTAAGACGAATATTGTCGTCCGGGTCACATCCTCCAAAGGATTGACTTGTCTAATATTACCAGTTATGAACAGTTAGCCTGCATGCTGTTTAGTGACGAGGCTGTGTCATCCGGCTTAATTGTAGCGAGACACTTGCCTTAAGTCTTAAGTATCATAGCGCATTGTAACTAGTCATCTGTCAGGATGCCGAACGGACTATGTACGATTGCAATTCACTGTCGTAGAAAATCGCCCGAGGACGGTCGAATGTCAGTCCGGCCGTGACGGCGCATCTTTCGACGTCAGACATCAGGTTGACTTTTAGCTGTCAAAGTCAGCCTGGCGAAGCGTCATTGTCGATGGTTGTGAGAGCGGCCATCTTGGGACACTGTTGTTCGAGACGGCGCTCGCACACCACGCTTGTGACGAATCGCTTTGCAACTGAGTGATAGTTTAATGAAGTGTTATAATTAAGTTGATGTCGTGTTGCTTAGACTGTACATTGCTCATTTGACTGTGTATTTCGATTAATAAACCCTGTGCTGATTAAACAACCGTAATTGTAACAAGGACTTGTGATATTTCTGCTTACGCCCACCTGCCTACCTACTTACCCACATACATCACACAAGATGAGTTGTGATGAAGGCCATCCTGACCCTACACATATTTATATCTCTATAACTCGAATTACAAAAAGGTAACCGAGTGTCCGTCGTAGTTATTAAAATATAATGACGTCTTACTTGTAATTCTCCGAAATAATAGCAATAAAATTTAAAATGAACATTCGGGTTCAGGGCTTTTTTAATGTAATAGGAGGCAAACGGGCAGGAGGCTCACCTGATGTTAAGTGATACCGCCGCCCATGGACACTCATAATGCCAGAAGGCTCGCAAGTGCGTTGCCGGCCTTTCAGGAATTGGTACGCTCTTTTCTTGAAGGACCCTAAGTCGAATTGTTTTTGTCTCGTACACGTGCAATGAATGAATACATTCATCAAAAATATATACTATAAAACTTAAGTTGAATTATTGTTCAAATTTGACTATACAAATCGTAAAATCCACTTAAAAAACGCGTATCTCGAAGTTCTTGTTAAGTAAAAAATCGATTTTTTTGCCGTTCCCTTGTCATTCGAGCTACCGAGATTCCACTGTATCTGTGTGTATATATATTTAGACTTTCAACAAATAACATATATAGTAAAAAAGCGTATACTACAACGATAGAATAAAAATGCAAACCTGCCAAGTGACAAGTAGCTCTCGAGCGCGGAGAGCTCTCAGTGATATGTCCCGTGGCACTCCTCCAGGCGCTACAGATTAAATTGTTGTTGTTAGTTCAACACCAGTTGTTATTGATGGCTTGGAAAATTTATTTTTAAATATTTCCTAAACAGTATAATTCTTCAAACAAAATCATCGATATAACGTAGATAACGCCTCAAAAATTGATAAACTCATTTCTTCCAAATTCAATTTTTTTTTAAGATAGTTAATACTCAATTTATTTATTTCAAAGTTTTAATGAGTTATATGAATAAGTTACGCTCCTAATCAGATAGTCCAGAGTTAACCTTCACAAAATCTAAAGTTCTTCTTCTTTCAATTTGTACAGAAACCTCTTTTAAGTAAATCCTTTCAACTTAAATTCTTAGCTAATTAGTGAGAAATTCTATAAGCTTTATGAATGCTTATACCTTGAACTTTTATTTATATTAACTCTAAATACCCATTCATAAGCTGTTCATATTTAAAATTAAGTGCATATATTTTTATCACTTATTGGTTCCATATTTTATGAATATGGTTTTAGGTGAAGATGTTAATTATATGAAAGATATAACATTAATTCTCGATTTTAGGTATATACTATAAACTCCTTTAATGTCTCCAAAATAAAAACTTTTGGGAGTTTTTTTGAAAAAAGAGACGGTCTTTTGAAATAGTTTTTTATGTTTATATAAAACAAATACACTCTCTTGCAAATACATCGCATTCAGAATAACACCTTTTAGTCTAGTCGACAAGTTGAAAATGGAACAAAATAGAGATACTGCTCTTAAAATTATGTGCGATACCTCATTGGATCCGGAATGATGTCTAGAAAAATGTGCTAAAATGTGATGATTTAGAAAAAAAAAAAATTTTTTAACAACAGTACATGCATTTATAAGTTTTTGTTTAAGTAAAAAAATTGTTATAAACAAAGTATAAATATTTATTTAACTTTTATGGCACGATCTTGTTAAGTATGTATGTAAGAAAGGCTCTACGAAGCGAAATATTTTTACGACCATTATTTAAACATTTTTTTTCACTTACAATTAAGACGGTCGTTCGAGAAAATTTCGTTAGTTAACAATTGTTTAACTTGTTGAAAAATTAACTTTAAGTAAAATTTCCAACGGAAATAAATTATTTATAGTGTTCAGAACACACCATAATTTTTTCAAATTTAAAAAAAAATATTCAACACCTTAAATAAATTAATTAATGTGCCGTAGTCGCTTATGACGCCACGCGCGAATCCTAAAAATGTCACGCGTAGACCTATTTTCAGCGTTAAATTAAAACTATAAATAATGGAGATAGAGTTCCGGGAGTATAAAGTTTTTTATTGAAAATTTCCTCTTCTTTTAGAATCTTTTTTTGAAATTTCTTAAATATTAATAGTTTATTAAATATTGGCAAAAAACTAAATTACATTTTTTTTCATCTTTAATTGTGTATAACTTTTGCAATTTTTTATGTGCTAATACACGCTTTTAGCACATTTTTCTAGACATCATTCCGGATCCAATGAGGTATCGCACATAATTTTAAGAGCAGTATCTCTATTTTTTTCCATTTTCAACTTGTCGACTAGACTATTTGACTTCTTAACGGTCGTCGTCAAGGTTAATAAATATTTAGTAAATAAATCTATAGCAAAGAATACGCTATCTGGTATTTAAAAATCTAGAGAAATATTGTTCTTGCTAATTTTTAATATATACATTTATATAAAGATTTTTTATTTGTAATCACATTGTATAACTGTAACAAATATACAGTATTACTAACCGCGGGAATTTTGGACATTATTTTTTAAATATTTCGGAAACCTTTCATTTTTATAATATTATTATGGAAAACTTAGAATATAATTTATACAATTGTGACGTCATTGATATAATTAACTGTCAACACAGTTGAAAGTTCTCTACATCACCAGCGTGAAAAAAATACTACAACTTTTAATTTTCTCAAAATTACGAATTAAAAAACATCAATTATTTTTTAAATTATATTCCACGGATATGCCGCCAGTTGTTCTATAAAAAATATACAAAATCCCATTTCCAACTGAAGGGGCCAGAGGCTTCAATCATTGTATACTTTAGTGCCCGTCTAAGCTTCCCACTTGTTGGCGTCAAAGAAAAATAAAACCGTTCCAAATCTGTTTACTTTTATCTTGACTAGCAAATGGTGATATAAATCGGTGAAAAGGTTTCACAAAGAAAACGTTTTTCGGTGAAATATTAGCGCTTTTCTGTATATTTGAAGCGTTTTTTATTGAATTAAACGTTATAATGAGTTTCTACAAAATACATGTTCACGGTCTGTTAAATAGAAGACCATCTAAAAGGCGGGCGGATTTTCAATATAAATATATGGGTGTTATTAAAAAATTCCATTAGGAAGATAACATTTTTAAACCTAAATTTCTAGTGATCTTTTCTTAAAATTTCTTTACTTTAGCAAAAAATTATTTTATTAATATTATTATACAAATGTTTATTATTTTGTTAATTATCTAAAACTTGTACATCGGTGACGTGTATTGTCCGTAGCTCTACTACGGCGTAGAGCTAAGCTCTACATACCTTCCTCTCTAGTAGTAAATTGTAGAGGTGTTGTGAACGGGGAAGCTCCGACATCGTTGTGGGCGGCTATTCGTAGCACGTAGCGAGTATCAGGATATAATCCGGACACTAATGCCCCTGCCCGACTCGGCCCTTCCGACCTGAGTATGATGTGGTGCTTAAGTTTAGATTTTAAGAATAAGATGCTAAACAGGTAATTCTTAACTTATATTATAAGTAAAATTATGTAGTTAAAATAAAGAACACAGCCTATTTTTAAAACTATTTAAATATCATTATACGTAGGTACTATGACATAAATATATTAGTCACGGAATTGAAATCCGTAGGGCATTAACATATTCATAAGCTTGAGCAAACTTACGCGACATGAAGCAAATCCGAATTAGCCAGCGTTATGTTGAGGACTTCGAGTGAGTCCCACGTTTCAAGAGCGGGAAGCGGAGCGTTCAGCGGAGCATTTGTGAGGTCGCGAGCGAGGGAACGGTACTGTAGTGAATAATGAGATACTATGGCCCCACGCGTCACGCGCCATGTTATGCGGGCCTTTCTCGACCACACCTCTGATATGCGGACTTCTTCGGGAACGCTTGGACGTTCTTAAGACAAAAAATAAACCAGTTAAAATGTCAGTCGTGTTAAGTTTAATGAGAAATACAAATTTTGCGGAGTGTTGGTCGAAAAATTGCTTGTGAAATTAAACTATGTGCTTAATAGTTATTAAAAAATCGGTTAGTTATGTTTCAATACTCCGTCTAATAAAGGTTTAACTAGTATAGGAAATATCGTATTTGTTGAATCTCTGAATATTATTTATCGAAAAAATTTGCAGAGTAACATTTAACTGTTAATTAACGTTTGTGAGTACCGTAATAAAATTTGTTTATTGTTAATGCTGTACCTTTTACAAATAGCCGGAAGACCAGTTCATCGGTTCCATACAAGTTCCTGGCGAGGCATCGGTAATCTCCCGCGTGTTCCGGCTCAGCGTGAGCGATCGTTATCTCAGACATCATTGCACCGTTACCCAAATCGCGCATCTCTACGCCTCCTGAACCACTGAGACAAACAATGTTTAGATGAATATTTTTTGTTAACGTGATATTTAAAAATAAAATAAATAAATCAGTGGCACAACAACCTCTTTAGGTCTTGGCCTCAGATTTCTGAATCTGTTTCATGATCGTTTTTAAATCTAATAGGCAAGTAGGTGATCAGCCTCGAGTGCCTGACACACGCCGTCCACTTTTTGGGTCTAAGATATGTCGGTTTCCTCAGAATGTTTTCCTACATCGTTCGAGCAAATGTTACATGCGCACATATAAAGATCCAATGGTGCACAGCCGGGGATCAAACCTACGACCTCAGGTATGAGAGTCGCTGAAGCCACTAGGCCAACACTTCCATTTAAAAAATCTGGAGTTATTTTTAAAGGAGAACGTTGTTAGATCTATTTCATTTTACCAACAAATAATACTAGGCTACTAATAGACTGGTTGGCAGTTTTAAGTGGACGGTCTTTTGTGAGCAATTTCTGTCCTTCTATTGTAAAGGAAGCTTCTTTTGTAGGGTACAAACCCTACAAAACTATCTTAAAGATGCTCGTACAAATAAATAATCGCCATACTATTAAATTACTACTAAATTAAGTTATGTAGTAACTAAATCAATACTTGTGTTGCCCTTTACCATACAAATCTCAAGCTTGTCGTTGTGAGTTCGAATCACGGCTATACAGCAATAGATATTTATTTATTTTTGCGCGATTAACACTTGCTGCATAAAGGCAAACATAGTAAGCAAAAACCGGCAAGTTTGAAAAAGCAAAAATTCACGACTTTAGTCTGGCACAAAAGGCTGATTAGTTACTGTTCTAAAAAAAGATCAAAGAAGCGAATGCATACTGTAGCCAAAGCGTTGTAGCGCTACAGCCAATATAGGCGCCCATGGATAGTTATAATTAGCAAATAAATAAAATCCAAATGATTATTACCAAAGTATATTTACGTCTAATAGTCCAGGTTCCATCACCCATTTTTGCACTTGATTACTATCAAGCTAATTTTCCGTGAGTAGCTTTATTTTGATGAGACGCCCAATAATTTCCTGTACGAAACTCTCGATTGTGGTAGCTAACAGAAGTAGCAAGGATAAAATATGTTGATTTAATGATTGTCAAATATTTATTACTAACTGAATTTTTTTTAGTTAAATCTCAAGACAATTATCTAAATTATTCGAAAAAATATTTGTCCTACAAAATCTATGGTTTGATCAAATATTCCCTCTTTCCGACATGTAGCGATAACAAGGTCATCATAAATGATTACTAACCAGCTGATTTTTTTTTACTTAGTTAATATTCATGTAATTTAACAGACATATTGTCCTACAAATTGCGCGGTACGTTATTTTATCCTTGATACTTCTTTTAGCTACCACAATCGAGAGTTTCGTACAGGAAATTATTCGTCGTCTCCTCAAAATAAAGCTACTCACGGAAAATTAGCTTGATAGTAATCAAGTGCAAAAATGGGTGATGGATCCTGGACTATAACGTAAACTAAAACGTATTAAAATACCATTAATGTTGACAGAAAGAAAGATGTTTAAAAAATATTGCGTTTAGTTATTAATTGTGTTACAGCAAGCTATCTAAAATAGTTCAAAGGCAAAGTACGCTTAGATAATGTTATTAAACGTAGGTAAAGTACTAGGAGTTGCACCTGCGTCTCACTTAAATTTTCAAAGCTTCGGCCGTTAGGTTAGGTAGAAATTAGGTCATATCCGTCGCCTGACACTAACCCTCTTAACCGCAGAATTCATCACTAGTATACCGGCTTTAAACTATATTTAAACCTAAGCTAGTACTTTACGTAGAATATACTAAGGTTCTAATGACATCATTTGATAACGATATGATCATCAAAAACCAAACTAAATACATTATAACAAAAATACCTTGTGTATTACAACACAACACAATTTTTTGTATTTACAATTATTAACTGAAACTGAACTTGCATGAAAATTGTGTACTCACAATTCCAAAATTACTCGCAAAGAGACAACAAACAACCTAGGTACTTATAATTTTAACGTTTAGCGTTTGTTACTCTAAAATCTATCTATATCTATTTATAATTGTAATATCTCTAGGAAAGAAAGAGGACAAAAATAATCGTATCGTAAAATTTTTAATGAAGGGTAATCAATAATTAACACGTGCTCCTAGATTAGATACTTAGTGAATCAATAATAATTACTTCAGTAAAAATACATGCAAGTTCATAAATGTATTTTTTTTTATTTGCAAATTTCCGAAAATCTCGAATGCTGTATAACAACAAAATAAAATATAACATACACTTTTTTATAAAGATCTGTGTTAGGATCTTTCTATTTAATCGCGAAACATTTACTATATAATACTTAAGTACAATATAAGATTCTTACTGCAAAGCAAGTGGTCGGGAATCGTGTGTCCAATGTACGTGGATCTCAGGCTCCCCTCTGACACTGCACGTGAGCCTCGCTGGAGTACCACGTACCACCCACTGTGTCTCCCCGGTCCCACTGCCTCGGCTTAGCTTGGGTGGTTCTGTAATATGTAGGTATTAAGACCAGGCCGATACATTTCTGCATCTATTGGAATAAATTTGTTTAAGACAAGTGGTTTATCTTTGTGTCAGCAAACAGGATAGATATTGTTTTTCTGAGAATAAAACCAGATTAAACTCCATGTATTAGCCATTGCATTATATAGGCTGCAATACAATTTTTTTTTTAATTTAAATTAAAATATTACAAAAAATAAATAACAATCTATATTTGCACCTTTATAATAAAAACAAAACGTATAGGTCAAGGAAGGATGCTGAAAATAAAATATTATGAACTGAATATCCGTCAAAAATCTACTAAATATATTCTAAAATAAAACGATTCTATTTACACTATATCTATTCCAGGCTACAACAAATGATGGTATGATACAGTGAATATCTGGATTTAATTTGATACAAATAATATAAGTAACATTAAAAGCAGGGTAATTAAGTGTTAGTGCGCATGTGACACATACCCCTAACATCCAAAAAGAACACATGATGAAGAAAAGAATGCTGGACTCTGGCAGTACACCTGTACCACCCCTCGTGGTCTGGAGTTGCAGCACGTAGCCACACCGTACCATCCGAGAGAATGGATCCTTCACTAAGCTCACTAGTTTCTGACTGACCCCATAGGATGTGACGCCAGTTTTCGCTATCTACATAAAAAAAATACCAAATATTCATTAGTTTCTAATTAACGCCACGAGTCGTAGGTGGTTCTGGGGATAACATTTGTTAGCCGTATATTACATATTTACATATAGTATATATAGTTGAACTATATATATGACAAATAGTTATGGTACCTGAATACAATTTTAAATACATAACAGGGGCTAAATTTCTTAATTTAAAAAAAAATCCTAGATTTTGTTTATTATTTGGTGCTTAATATAAAATATGAAGTACATTCGTAAGAACATCAGGAACACAATTAAAATTTTCTCTTAATTTTTTATCACAACAGAAAAAAATCAATAATAAAACTTCATCAAGTAAACGTAACAACATAAAAAGTAACAACTATTCTCCATAAATAATGGATACAATTATTATTAATCTTTTTAATGGATTTTTAATATTTTTAACGATCTAATATTTTATACAGAACGTACCAGTAGAAAACTCCCAAGATATTCTCGGCTGTGGTTGTCCCTTGGCGGAGCATGGTAGTAGAACAGCTGCTCCTGCCGATACTGAAGTGTTCTGTGCACGCCACACCCACAACGGTGCCTCTGTAGCGAAACTGTTTCGTTTATCATCTCATTCTTATTTTGAATTTTAGTTTTACATGCCATTCTGTGAGTATTAAGAATTGGGTCAATCTCGGTTTTAACAAATTGAGCTTTTTGCTTTTGCGAACTCTGCGAATAAAAGAATAGCGCGGCAACGGAATTATATCCTGTACTATACCTAACCTTTTTTGGCTTATTCTACTTCGTCACTGTAGAAACTTTCACAGTTCCATTTTTGAAAAAAATTGTTATCGGTGCTTGCGGTTATAAATTAAATCACATTATAAATTGCTGTCTATTCGAACGGATATAAACACGAATTACCTTAATTACGAAACAAAAGAAATGAATGTTTAAAATTATTGCCAGTAATTTCTGTAGTATCTATTTAAAAGTGTACTTGAATGGACGAAAGACAATACATATCTCTATCCTTAAAATAAGATGAGGTGTAATTAATATTACATATTATTAAATACCTTTGACGACTAAAGCAGCCGAGTGACTAACTGTGCCAAAGTCATTGGTGGCTCGACATGAGTATTCTCCACTATGCATTGAATTTAAATCTTGTATCACCAATATCGTGAAAAAATCCATATTTTTCTGTTCAACCTTTAAATGAAAATGTAATTACGTCTTTTAATGTGGTAATAAGTTATTTAACTATCTTGAGACAAAAGCTTTTTCTTGTAAGCTGGAAAATTACAAATAAGCAAAAAAAATAATTTTTAAATAATTAAATAAATTATATAACCTACTTTCAATACAGAAGGGATAGGTAAATTATCTTTATGCCACGAAAATTGGATAGGTTTATCTCCTGATACTAGGCTGCACGTCGCTTGTGTGCTTCCTCCAACTTCTAATTCCTCAGGAAATTGAAAAGGAACTATTTTCGGTGGTTCTGTTAAACAATGAATTAATCGTCATACTTATAGTACCTTCATATTTCTTGTGGGGTATAGAAATATGATG
Source organism: Pieris melete (assembly GCA_963693345.1). Classification (NCBI taxonomy): domain Eukaryota; kingdom Metazoa; phylum Arthropoda; class Insecta; order Lepidoptera; family Pieridae; genus Pieris; species Pieris melete. The sequence continues at coordinate 2,563,371 of CAVNZK010000040.1, read as the reverse complement.
GATATGGGGGCTCGTGAGATGGAAGAGCGAGTATATACTTATAATTATAGTGTCACTCAAACAACTTTTACAAAATGATACTAAAATTCTGGGAATAAATATATTTCGTGTTCCAATATCTGCCATAATTTTTTCATATACTGTACTTACTTCTACTAACTTCTACTAATATTAAACTATTTATATAATATTAAATATGTACTTCGACTATGACAGAACTATGAGTAAGATTTTTTCAAAAGTACACTTGATTATTAAGGAGGATGAATTAAATAGCCGCATTTAGAAAAGTAAGAAAGAGAGGGTAGACTTGTGGATGACGATGATTCTGGATGACCTACCCACATTGAAAAATAGTATATCGTCAGTTCTATTAAGAATTAAAATGCTTACTTACTATGCACTTCGATTCGAACTGTCCGTCTAGCCAACTCCCCACTCTCCGCTCTGACCTCACACGTGTACCCTCCCCCAGTGGAACTTCTCACAGATGTCAATCTTAATAAACCTCGTTCATCACCGGATTGTATGGGTGACTCCACTATAGAGCCATCTTCACGTCTCCATATAACTTCTCTGAAAAAATTCTCAGCAATATAATATTATTATTATTTAGGTTTATTCACGAGGCCCAAAAACAGAGTATTAAATTTTTTTGTTGCTGTATGTATACCTATATTATTTCTGTATAAGTCCCTACTTATTATACTTAATAATCTCTCTATCTTTACTTCGAATCATTACCGATTTTACCTTTCCATATATAGGATGAAAGTATAGTGAATTCGTTTTATTGCGAAGTGAAGTAAAATATAAATGAAGCACTATCCATACTTCCGTATTACCGTTGAATATTATTCGTTTTTATTATGCAAACATCAAACAGAACAAGCTGTTGTTTTAGTAGCTACTGTTATTACTGGATACATATTAAGAGAGAAAAATGTATTATAGTATTAAAAAATTACATACTTGGACCTTGCTTATTATATAAAAGTTTTATGTATTTACTTACTTAATAGGATATCCAGAGTAAGGACAATTTATTGTTACGTCAGCTTCTACTTTAACGTGCATTGGTGGTAAATATCTAATATTTGGGGGACCTGTAACATGTCAATCGTATTATTTACTATCCATTACATACATAATTTATAATATAATTTAGTTTTTATTATTATAACGAACTTGCTGCTGACTGTTCGCGAGTCCCATGTGTCATATTTACCTTTCTTCTAAACGTTTTAGCATTCTTTACAGTGTTAAATAAAAAAAAATAAAACAATTCACGCGATAAACGGGCAAGAAGCTCACCTAATATTAAGTGATACCATCGACCTTAGATAGTCATACTGCCAGAAGGCCTTTTAAAAGCTTCTAAAGTATCAAATAACACGAAATGAATAAAAATATTATAACTTGTTTACCAAAAACGTTAAGCCTTGCGTGGTGCGACTGGGACCCACCAGAGTTGGTTGCATTACATCCATATCTCCCACCTTCATCGGCAGTCCTAATATTTATATTTAATGTTGATATGATACTCCCCTCCTCAGTCCCAGGAAGTGACTCAGCTCTTGTATTTACTGTATATCTTAAAAAGTAAGCCACAATTTAATTTATAAATATTTTCATAGAAAAATGGCCTTGTTAATCTCAATACTCGATGCTTTTTTAGATTAAGTTACAATTAGAAATATTATGACAAATATTAAAACATATTTTCTCTTATAGAATCTTTTAAATATATTCGTTTGTCTGTTAAATAAGTTGTATTAAAGGAACGATTTTATAGCAGTGTTGGCTAGTGGATACAGCGTGCGACTCTCAATCCTGAGGTCGTAGTTTCGATCCTCGGCTGTGCACCAATGGACTTTCTTTCTATGTGCGCATTTAACATTTGCTCGAACGGTAAAGGAATACATCGTGAGGAAATCGACATGTCTTAGATCCAAAAAGTCGACTATTTTTTATTATTTTATAACGATTTATATTTCAAATTATTACTTTTCAGGCGCTGATGGAAGCGGTCTGTCATCTAAAGTCCAGAATATTCTTGGTGGTGGTATACCAGTAGCGGCACATCTTAGAGCAATGCTTTGTCCAACACGAGTGATGGCCTCACTGAACGTCGTTACCAGTCTTGGAGGTCTGTCTAAAACGTAGTTAATATATATTTACGGGAAACTATAGAAGGCCTCCGTGTGTGATTAAAATATTATAGTATATAAAAAGAGTGGCGGAGAGTTTATTGCCAGTTCTTCTCTTCCGTTCTACTCCCTTGATTAGAGAACATTTGAACATGTAAAATTAGAAGCATTTAATGTTTATTTATTTTTTGACGTTCATAAGAATACATTGTGTTACCTACATTAATAAATGATTTTTGACTTTGAATATATTTTTATTATATTTATTTAATTATGTTTAAATCAGTTGTAAACTATGTTAATTCTATTGTTCACTGCAAAAATAATCCTCATACAAAAACTATAATTAATAAAAAATATGTATCTAGTGGGGTCTTATCTCTATTAAGCGATCAAGGAAACTTGAGTTACTATAATATACCTGTTAAATTGTAAAATATTTTAATAGAAAATCCCGTCGCCATACAAAGTCATATGTAAAATGAATTGTGCAAAATATTACCAGCAATAATAAGTTCAGCTCCAGATACGGCTGAATCCGAGTGATCATATGCTGTGCATTGGTAAAGGCCAGCGTGGTGCGACCTTACTGGTCCTAAGGTAAGCTTGGCTTGTGGAGAATGCAAGGGTCTGCCTTCATGCTGCCAGCTTAAAGTGACCCCTCCACCTCTACCTCCGGATACCGAACAGTTAAAATGACCAGATCCTCCCGTACCTAACATCTGAAAATGGTCCGTTCTGTGCTTCTAACTATAGCTTTATATATCAATTATCATTCTTTAAAAACCGTGAAGTGATGTTTCTTACTACGTACGACACTGGACGAACAGGCGAATTCAGTACAATATACACTTGTTTACTTAAAAATATCAAACAATTTTAATATTGAAGATATAATACTCACCAAAGGGTTTGGAGTAACAGTCACACTTAACCGCTCATGTACAACCAATCTCACAATAATACGTGGTGTGCTTTCAGTACCAGGTGAGCAGGCGTATCTGACCGCGTGATGTAGTCTTACATTAGGTAATATTAATGCCCCACTACGAACTATCCCTTCCCCTGACGCAGTCACCCAAACTCCACTCGCATCTTGTCGTTGCCAACTGTTATAAAAAAAAAATGGTGCGTGTACTTATGTACGCGCGTAAGAAGTTATACTTCTTTGGCTTTCTTTATTTTTTTTAAATATTAAATAATAAATAATCAATATTAAGCGTTAATAATTTAACAATATTTAACTTTTAGTATATTATTCAATTATTAATTAATAATAATTATTATTATAATATATTATTAATTCAATTTAATAACTAGGTATGTTTCATAGCCTTTTAACTAAGTATAAATAGGTCTTTGTGAAAAAGCATTGCTAAATTTCTGAAAAAAATAATTAAAAGTGCTATATTTGTTTAAAAGGTACTACAAGTAGATTGTCTAATTCCCATCTCGCTCGCGCACGCTCGGTGCCCATACTGAATTTTGTGTCACGGTGCGCGCGCATCGTAAAATTTCACTCTCATAAATTTTTCATAACGCGCCTAAAGAAGTATAACTTCAAAAATTAAATACTTTGAATAAAGGGGCAAGCGAAGGCTTATACTGATAACAGGCGCTCATGAATCCCGCAATAACAATTGCAAATGCGTCGACTTTAGTTGTGCTCTGACATAAAGATTATACCTAGTCCAGCCATAAGTCTCGTTACATATGAAAATGCATTTGTTTTTATGAAGTAATGTAATATTATTTAAATTTATACCTACGTTTTTTTCAAAGTCTCAGCAAAAAAAAATCTATTCGAAATGGCCACCTTTAGCCATTAATCTGTTTGGCCACGAATCTATGGATTTACAGTTTTCAAGGGAAATTTCGCCACTGCATGCTCCAAAGATTTTTTAAGCGACTTAATGTCGCCGTGTCGTTTAGAGCAGGACATGGTTCTCTAAAATTGACCATAATTTGAAGTCTAAAGGGTTAAAGGTCTGGGCTAGATGAGGGCCTTCAGCTTCAACTTTAACTTAAGGCCAGACTAGTTATATATCACGTAACAAAACTCATAAAATAAATCACAAGAACTAAACACTTTCAGTCTTAAAAATATAGTAATCGCGGGTAGTATAAACGTGCAACAATCTTTTATTTAGTATCTTGTCATTCTCTTGTCACTTTAGTAACTTGGAATTTAGATTTAAAGTATATCATAAGGGCCTCATAGCCTAGCGGTCTTATTAAGTGGCAGCTAGGTGAGGGGTACCGGGTTCGATTCCCGGTTCGAGGGCAAGTTTTAATTTAATTTAAATTTGTTCTCGGCCTTTGGGAGGGTTGTGCGGTACCGGGCGAGTGCCTAAACCGTACATGGATGGAGCACATAATCGAATTTCTAAGGCAAAAAGCACGAATGGTAAAAATCTCATACTTGACGCTGGCTAATGCACAAACCGTGCCAGAGCCATAAAAAAAAGTATGCATTACTACCAATAGTACAATGTTGAATATAAATAAAAAATGGTGCGTGTACTTATGTACGCGCGTAAGAAGTTATACTTCTTTGGCTTTCTTTATTTCTTTAAAATATTAAATAATTAATAATAGATACATATTTAGCGTTAATAATTTAGCAATATTTAATATTTAGTATATTATTCAATTATTAATTAATATTAATAACAATTATTATTTATTATTTTATTATATTATTAATTTAATTTAATAACTAGGTATGTTTCATAACCTTTTAAGTAAGTAACAATAGGTCTTTGTGAAAAAGCATTGCTAAATTTCTTTGAAAAAATAATTAAAACTGCTTTATTTGTTTAAAAGGTACTACAAATGTCATTATGGTCATACGTCACGCATATTCTATTTCTTTTTACTTGTCTTATTTCCATCTCGCTCGCGCACGCTTGGCGCCCATACTGAATTTTGTGTCACAGGTGCGCGCGCATTGTAAAATTTCACTCTCATAAATTTTTCATAACGCGCCTAAAGAAGTATAACTTCAAAAAGTTAAAGCAATAAATTGCATGGGACGTTGAAGTTTAATTCCGGTAACAAAGTCATTGTGCCTAAATACTGTCTTTGACAATAGGTACGTGTTTTATGTGTTCGCGGAGCGGATTTACCGTAGCAACATAATAATTTTATGTAAGTATCTGCCCACACAAATTTCGCCTCGCCTTAATATGATTTTTTAATTAGCATACCTTTTTAGGAACTTTTTGCTATGCTACCCCATAGGGACTGTCGCTTTTCAGTATTAAAAACCTAAGTACCTACTATAAAAGATAAAAACCTTCAGAGTTCAAGGAATAAATCAATAAAATTACTCGAATTGGTAAAGCCGTGTTCGAGTTTTGAGCTTAGCAACATATTTTGCGATTCCTTTTTATTTATATAATTAATGTAATTATTACATATATATATTATTTTTTATTTTAAGGATTTGCGGTACATTATGTGTACGCATTTTTGAGGAATCATGTTTTTTTAAGTAGTATGACGTTACATCTTTTCGTCTATTTCGTTACTCAGTTTTCTTTTCAACGCTTCAGAATTTGGATGTGTAGGTCTCCTTGCCACTTGGTGTCTTAAATTATGATAATTAGTTTAAAATAAAGGTTTATAATCATAATAACCAAGAAATAATATACTTACGTAATTGTATATCTGTTGATATGTCGAAATACACACGGCAAAATGGCTGTATCACCAACGCGAGCTTCAATGGAATTTACTTCAACACTTTCCAACCAGCTGCTTTCTATTAACAAAAATCTCTTTTACGTAAGTAACATTTTAATATCATAATACTATTGACTTCTTTAAGTTTTACACGCAACTTTTTTATGGTACTATGTGTATCTATTTTATCTTAAATATTTAAAAAGCAAGTTATAAATTAAGTTTAAGAATTATATAGGTAACTAAGTATACAATAATAGATGATACTACGTTAATCAGTCTTCAACTAATTATTGATAAAAAATAAAATAACTAATATATATTATTAAGAGTCCCTTTAGGCAAGTTTCCGAAGATACTGGCAGCGTTCCGCCTTTGAATAGCTAGACTTATCTTTGTCCGAGGTAGCTGCCAGCTCTTCGGTCTCCTGTGATGTCGACTAAGTTATGAATTTGGTTGTAACTAGCTTAGAAATCTTCATATCAATTTTATATCGAAAATTAAACTCTGCTTGGTCTTTGGATGCGTAATACTGCGTAAATTGAATGATTTTTAAAAAAATACTGTGAGGTTCTCGTTGTCTTAATGAATACACCTAATAATTAATTCTTACCATCTGTAGTTAGTTTTAATGTTGGACTGGGTGTGTCTACCGCAATACACGAATATTCTGCTTCTACGTCAGCCTGTGTCAAATCTGATCCTAATAACAATCCTCCAGCACCTGATATCCACCTGGTATCTAAAAAGAATTTAAAGACATAAACAATATAGAAAAAATACTATTTTGCTAGCTACGGTTCAATATGAAACGGTAATTTAAATAATATATTCAAAACATTAGACTATTATTTTACAATAGTCTAATAGAACATAAAATACCTTCTTCCGTCTTTATGCGAGCTGGTTTACACAAAATGCATTAACTTAACTGTAACTAATTTACAAGAAATATTTAAATTGTTATAATAAAAAAATAAATAAATCAGTGGCGCTACAACCTCTTAAGGTCTTGGCCTCAGATTTCTGATTCTGTTTCATGATAATTTTTAAATCTAATAGGCAAGTAGGTGATCAGCCTCCAGTGCCTGACACACGCCGTCGACTTTTTGGGTCTAAGACACGTCGGTTCGAGCAAATGTTAAATGGGCACATAGAAAGAAAGTCCATTGGTGCACAGCGGGAGATCGAACCTACGACCTCAGGTATGAGAGTCGCACGCTAAAGCCACTAGGGCAACACTGCTCTACTACTACCGTTGACTACAGGTAAAAAATGCTTACTGTAGTAGCTAGGGAAGAATCACAAATATGGCTAAATAGGATAGTCTATCCTATTTAGTTTTATAACCCTTTGCTAATGTGCAGTGTTACCTACCTGTTCCCATGTATCCTGTTGTAAGTGGAAGTCCATCTTGCAGCCATTTGATATCCGTGAACCCTATCTGCGGCGACAATTCACATCGCAGAACTACGGAGCCCCCCAATTTCGCTGGAGTTAGCTGCTTCACCGTGGTAGCGAGAACACTGTCATCAACTACAAAAACAAACATTGTTTAAAACAAAAGAAATATTTGTTTTAATCTCATTCAATTATAAGCGAGTAAATATATTTTTTTTAATTGGTTATCAGTCTTCTAACATTACTACTGCGTATAGCAACGCACGCATAAAGGTTCGCTAGAAAATCAATGAATATGCTCAAAAAATATTTAATTTATCAGTATGAGACAGATATCTCGCTCCTATACTTAGGTATATATAATATTCTACGTTATTCAAAGAATAATTTGTGATTTAAAATAACAGTCAGTTATCAGACCAGTATCAATATTACGCAGCTCAAAACCACTCAGTGGCTTCAACATTCTTTGGCGCAACACAAATGGCGCTACAACATTTTAGATCTGGCCCTCAAATTTCTGTATCTGTTCCGTGATCATTTCTAAGAGGCAGGCGATCAACCTTCAGTCCCCGACGAAAAGTCGACGGTGCGGACTTTTTGGGTCTAATACATGCCGGTTTCCTCACGATCTCTTCCTTCACCGTACATATACAGAAAGTCACTGTGTGCACAGCCGGGGATTGAACCTACGACCGCAAGGATAACACGTTGAAACCATTGACTTTTAACCAATTTGCATTTTCTTTATTTATGTTTAATTTAATTATATATAATTATAATAATTAATAAATCAATTATATAACATATATGTACTATAAATATGTACTATTTATAATATTATAACAACCCTTACTTTTCTAAATTAAGTTACAGTAAAAAATAGCCAGATGCGTTACAACCCAAATCTGTATATGTTTCATAGTTATTATTATTTTTTTATTTATGTAATAGGAGGCAAACGGGCAGGAGGTTCACCTGATATTAACTGATACCGCTGCTTATGGACACTCACACTGCCAGAAGGCTAGCAAGTGCGTTGCCGGCCTTTCAAGAATTGGTACGCTCTTTTCTTGAAGGACCCTAAGTCGAATTGGTTCGGAAATACTTCAGTGGGCAGCTGGTTCAACATAGGGGTGGTACGCGGCAAAATCTGCCTTAGAAAACGCTCAGTTGTTTTGTTGGAACGTTTTATACAACAAAAACCTGGACCTAATGCCGTCAACCATTTGGGATCTAGGTTATGCCGGTTTCCTAATGTTGTTTTACTTCACCGTACGAACAAATATTGAATGTGCATATATATTATATAACTAAATTGGTTTACATGGATTTAGTTATATATGCACGTTGGCTGGGGTGCGAACCTACGGACCTCTAGGCACTAGGCAAATAAAAAACATTGCTCTCACTGACAGAGAGACATCTGTTAACATTAACTTTTGAATACATTTTGTTTTTGCTTATACTGGGTGGTGCAAAAGTAATGGCACTACGTACTTTTGCGCCACTGGTAGTGAACAAATGTAAAATACACTGAAAATAAACATGGACCGTTTTACTCCCCAAGAACGTGGAATAATCGTGTCAATGTTCTTACGGAATAATTCATCAGTGATAAAAACACGACGTGAATTTCGTCGACGATTATCCCACCGTCCGGCACCGATTGGTAACACAATCCGACGCTTTGCCACACGCCTTGAAGCAAACAACAAAATGACAGGAAATGTCATATAAAAAAAATAAACAAATTTTCTTTAGTGCCAGTACTTTCGCGCCACCCAGTAGATTCATTGTTATTCACACAAAAAATAAATCAAACATTCCATTGTGATTTTATCATAGCAAACAATAAATTGTATCGTGTTTTGTCAGGGAAGCCTCATTATTGTGTATTGACGTCGCCCAATTATGGATTCGTTTTATAGAATTTTTCATGCCAATTAATCAACAAAGGCTATATTGGCAATTTTATCAATTATATATTTCCCGGTATCCCGGTTTATTCAGAGTTTTCCTGTTCTCTTACTCACTATACGATTTACAAAAACTCTAAGTTTTAAGTTTGTTTTTAGTTTGGTGATTGAAAGCCTTGTATTAATTAGTATACGAAGGAAAAAATAACTCAAGCCACACGTGCGTATTATCTATCAATAAAAAAGGCAGTGGCGCTACAACTTTTTTTTGGTCTGGCCCTCAGATTTCTGTATCATGATTGTCAATCTAATAGGCAACTAGGTGATCAGCCTCCTGTGCCTGACATACGCAGTCTTTAAACTTTTTGGGTCTAAGGCAAGCCGGATTTCCTTACGATGTTTTCCTTCACCGTTCGAGCGAATGTTCGCACATATATAGAAAGTCCATTAGCCACTAGTATATTGTATATTGTATAGGAAGGACAAAAGGGGATTACGGTCGAGATAATGTTTTATTTTGTTATAATATTAATAATCGATAATTAATCTTAAATATAATATATTTAATTCAGACAGGGAATAATTTTCCACTTTTTCAAGTTCACATAAAGCCACTAGTGTAACATAGCAATCTTCTGGTTAAGTGACCACCTGTTTCAAAACTGATATAAAATTACGAAGAAGATAATATTAATAAAGCTCTGAAGTTTGTTTAGACCCATTTGAAAAATTTCCTTCGTTCAAAACAAAAGACTACTTGTTTCTAACTTCTTGATATGCCATTTTTAATCCTTTAATTAAAAGTTTTATCCCTGTAAAAACTCGGGGGCCGTGGGCTGTTTCCATTTTATTTTGTATTTCCTCGGATTGTAACTGAAAGTTAATTGGTCTAACTCAGCAAAGTCATAATTTGTTTTGCATTTCTTCTACATTTGTATATTAAATTTTATGGTTCAAAATGTTGAAATAACTGTAATGATAATAAGACTACGTATTATGTATAGAGTACAAATAATGGTTGGTCTATTATAATATTCTTCTAGTAAATCATGGCATAGACAAGTTTCTAGGGCACAGAAGGATTTAAAACAGAAGATCACTCGTTAGGTTAGGATATGCTACAATAACCGACTTTACTTTTCATAAACAAATGAATCACGCCACTGTCCCTTGTTTTACCTTTCGCCTAAGTTTCTTTAACATTTGACCTCAGTTTAACCTATTGATTACTTTTTAATACGTTATATTCTTTTGTTTATTATTACATACTATATAATAATAAAGTAATTCTATGAAGATAAGCTAATAAAACTTTATTAACCAGTATGGGCATATTACCTGGTTGTAAAAGGACCGGCCGAGATAGAGTGACACCAGCCTTATTGGATGCTCTACATCGAAGGATGGCGCTGCTCCCTCCACCACCAGCATCTACCATGGATCGACGAGCACCTACTACTAATCTTCCATCGCTCAGAACATGTCTGTAATCAAAGAAAACGGTTAATTATGCATTACCTTTACCATTAGTTAAGATGACTGCGGTAGTCATCAGCTATTTTTGCATCCAACTATTCATTAAAAAAAAATACACAGTAAAAGCTAAAACTTTTTTTATCAAAAAATCTTTGGTGGCTTTTTTCAAATCTTTAGTGGCGTATACACTATACAACTCTTAAAGAAGAGCTCTAACTGCAAATGCTAATGCCCGCCTTCCACTGCGAGCGGAACGGACCCATTACGGACTCCGCTATACTCGTAACGATGATTTTGTGTGCTTGACCTTCCTGGTACTAACCAGCCAAAGAATACGTTATATATTAGAAATAGGTTTTTTTATTAATTTTTGTCATCTACATACAGACAAAAAAGGTTCGATAATTAATATTGCAAAAGGCCTGGCCAAAAAAGTCCATTCAAAATAATAAGTATATTACGTAATCCAACGTGAGGATTACATTAATAATCAAAATATGTAATACTGCCCCCGCGAACTTCACTTCTCCTTAATGTGATTTTACTTAGCCTACCTTTTTAGTACATACCAGCATGGAACATTTTGCTATGCTATCCCAGAGACTGTTCGGTTTTCCGGAATAAATTTTTTTTTAGGGTTTTCTGTGATTTTTACCCCAGAGTACAAGTTATAAGTTCATAACTAACAGATACAAAATATGGGTGATCGTAGGGTGCAAATTAAGGGTAATATGTATTTTTGTATAAAATAATGAAATTAAAATTTTTGTATACTGTATCATAAAAAAAAAACCAATATTTTTTATCTCAAAAATTAAAATTTAGGGGACCACTCTTAATATTAAGGGGTTTAATAGATAGCAGCCGATTCTCAGACTTACTGAATATGCATAAAAAAAATCATAATAATCGGTCTATCCGTTTCGGAGGAGTATGAGAACGAACATTTTGACACCAGAATTTTATATATTAGTTTTTAAGTGTGGAAATATACCACTTACAAAGCAATACAGATACCATTTAAATACAAGGTTAACAATTCTTATATAAGTATATTGGATTAAGTATCCCTTCTCATTAATGGGAATGCGGTATCATTGTGATAATAAAAATTTATTATACGTATACTAATAAAATAATGTCAACCATTAGTGCAGAAGTAACTCACCGTTAACCGCTATTCAAACAATACAAGAATAATAATGGGTCCATAATGATCAAACTTTTACTATTAAGAGCTAAGGTTTCCCCGCAGACATTAATGTCATACTTTCAATGACAATGAATGACATTGTGTATAAATCTACAATCCGTAGATTTATACACAATGTCTTTTACCTTAGCATCCGACTTTTATTTACGTAAGTAATACAGTACAGATATATTGGACTTGTGTATTCTTGCAAACCCAGTCCCAGAACTACGCGAAACTATAGCTATTTCAAGAATTAATTCAGTCATCAATAATAGAATTGGTATTCCTGAAAGAAGTGCGACGTCATCACACGGAATTAAGAGATATAATTTTTTACGTTTATCCTGGTGCTCGACTTGAGCCATTGGGGCATTTGGGCTGGTCAATCAGTGGTTACAGTGGTCAGGGATCCATTCTTTAGTTTAAAAGAAGCGCAGCACCTTCCTTCCTCCACCAATTATAACGAATAATCCAGTGGCGCAACAGCCTTTTTTGCACGACACAGGATTTTTAAATTAAGACACGCAGGTTTCCTTATAAGCAAATAAATACAATTTCAATTAAATAAGAAAATATATTGGTGCACAGCTGGGGTGTGAACGTACGACCTTCTGGTTGAGAGTCGAAACCTTAACGTCTAGGACACAATTGCACTTCTCTGATTTATAAGTTTTAATTAATAATAATAATAATAGCCTTTATTCAGATACATTTACAATTACATTTTCATTTAAATTTAATTTACATTTAAACAATTTTCCATTTTAATCCTCTTCTAGTGTATCTGTGTGCCCTTTTTTGACAAAGGTCTCCTCGAAATCCCGCCATTCCTCTCTGCACTGTGCCACTCTCTGCCATGTACCACCTGCTGTTTCTTTAATGTGGTCTATCCACCTTCTGAGTTGTCTCCCTCTTTTTCGTTTGCTGTACCTTGGGCACCAGTTTAATAGTTTTTTGCTCCACTTTTCTGTTCCTTTTGCCATGTGCCCGCCCATTTCCACTTTAGTTTTTAGTTCATCAACATCTGTTACCTGAGTTAATTTTCTTCATGCTGAATTCTTTATTTTGTCTCTTCTTCTCTTCCCTATCATACATCGTTCCATCGCTCTTTGACACACCTGTAGCTTTGCACAATGTGCTTTAGTAGGCGCCCAAGTTTGTGATCCAAGTATAGGTAGTATATAAATAAGTATTGAAAAGCTTTCTATTAATTACGATGCTCGTTTTCTAGTCTTTCATGACTTCTTTAAGTGCCCAAAATCTCTTCCATGCTTTTGCTGTTCTTGTGTCGATTTCTTTTATAGTTGAAGTTTTAATTAATTTTTTTTTAAATATAAGTCTTTATCTTGCAATCAGTCAGCTAGACTATGAGCAGATGTGTTGAGAGCTGTTAGTAAGTTTTAATTAATAAAAATTAATTTGTATAACCTGTTTTATCAACATTTACCCATATTCGGATCAACTCCTTATATAAATGCTTTACTAGTATTATTCGTTACTTAAGGCTTTAAAGGCCCAGGAAGTATAGAAGACACATATGGGATTACAGATAATAGTTTAATACTCAACGTTGCATTGTTATTTGTCTAGTTGCTATTGAACGGATTAGTCCTGGTAGGCTTCAGTGCGTTGTACTGAAGGAAATACTATCGATAGTAGCAATGAACTGTAATATACGTATTTTGATGTTTCATAGACTAAAATGTAATGTGTTTATTGGAAGTTCTATGTTTTTTAAAGACAATTCACACCAATTGACCTAGTCCCATGCTAAGCTGGTGAAGCTCGTCTTATGGGTACTAGGCAACGGATATACATACGTATTATAGATAGATAGACATATAAATACATATTTACACACCCAAGACCTAAGCACAACACCAAATGCTCATCACATCGATGGTCGTTTCAGCCGGGGATCGAACCCGGGACTCATGGATTCGCAGTCAGGGGTAGGTACTAACCACTAAACCAATGAGTCGTCAGCTGACCTTAAGAGCTGTGTTAATCGTATTTAGATTAAGCAGCGACAACTTTAAAAATACCATGTGGTATTTGTTTGTTTAGTTATTTACACCTTGTTGTCTTAAATATAAATAAACAGGTTACATAAGTTATAGGCAACAATATCCTTATCGATAACATGTGAAATAGTAAGATTTATAAATAGGTAAGATCTTTTTAGCTTTGACAATTTTGTTGTAAACCAAAATTTAAAAAACGTGTCAGCATTGTGATTAAGCGTTCTATCCTAGAACCTTTGTGCGTTCCAACACCGGCTGGGAACCATTTTTAAAAAGCTGTCAACACATACTCAAACGGTATGAAATACAACTTGTGTGGGCGCAGATCACCGATTTGCCTATAAAAACAGATGCTAAAGCGTGGCAACCTTTTCCTTATATAGGTGATAATATATTTATCTCCGTACTGTTTGATGGTTGCTATAATAATGTCTGAATTCTAATATGAGTGTAGCTATGTGTTACCATCAAGCATCATTAGACACAGCGTTAATTAAGTCAATTTAAAGTGGAGTTCCCCGAAGTGTCCAACTTTAGCTTACCTTAGCAAAAGTCAACATTGCCGTAAAGCCGAAGTGACTAACTTTATTTACTTTAGCAACCAATTTCGAACTTTATTACAGCGAGTTTCAGTCCATTTTCCGATACAGCACAATCTGTTACCACCTATTTCATACTATCTTGAAGTTTCAAGTTAGTTACGAGTCTAGCACGCCATGTGTTACGTTCTATATAAACTAAGTAGACAATTTCTTATATGATTTGAGGCTTTTGACTAAAAATAGTCTTTGATCATGTTTATTTAAAGAGATACTAGCTGACCCGGCTGCCATGTATATTGTAGGAAATATTTTTTAGTTCAATTAAAATAAATATCAACAATAATAAAAAATAGTCGTTGATCGTAGAGGGGTGAAAATTAGGGGTTGTATGTTTTTTGTTAGCAGTATCATAAAAAAATAAAAACAAAAAAATTTATCTAAAAAATAAAAATTTAGGGGTAAATTTAAATGTAACATTGTGACACGAGAATGCTATATATATATATATATATATAGAAAAGTATTGTGGTTACAATACAACAAAAGTTATTTGACTTATTTAGAATAACCAGTATAAAACATGGAGTAAAATAAATAGTAAATAATCATGAATTAATAAATGAAATCCATAATTAATTCTTTATTAAACATATTTCATAATTACAATCAAATATACAGTATTTAAAATTTTGCTGCCAGCATTAAAGGTACACTGCCACAAGGACCAAACTTTTTAAATTTGTTTTGTTTTTCTTTTAATTTATTTTTAATAAATTTTATGATTACTTTGAAAATTGTAAATCCATAACTAATAATGGTTATATAAAATCCATAAATATTGATTTTCATACGTCAGTCACAATGACAATAGATATATTAAGAATCTAGTAAACAAAAGAATCTTGAAATTTAAATGAATTAAATTCCAAATTACAACTAAATGTTTTATGAGCCAAAGTAAACTAAAAATTGATTTAGTTACAAATATAAGACATTTTATAATTACAAATTTATAGTTTTACGCAATTCCAGTAATTTTAAATATAACTGTCAAAAAGAAAAATATCGCCGACACGTATTTTAACAATTTGTCTCTGCTCGTTTCATAAGTCAACTGTCACCATAATCGTTTATTTCATACACGAGATCGTTTTTCTATTCAAAATACGAGAGTAAAGGAAAAAACGGCGACCTAAATTGGTATTCGGGATTTATTTTTGGTGTACTAATTCAGAAGAACCTAGTGCGAATTTCATGTTGAAAAAAGTGCGTGCGTACAAACAACACATGACAGAAGTGAAACTTCTTTGAAAATTAATTATTACTAAAGTAAAAGCCTCAATAGATGATTATGTACCAGTATATTATTATGATCACTCTATGCATTTGTATATCTATATTCAAACTGTTTACACACTGTATACGTGCTAATGATAACATAAATAATTAAATCTGCGTTTACCACACAAGACATTATACGACAGAATTGCCATCTAAAGTTCTAATATCGGTTGATGTATCTGTTAAACGAATACATCAACCAATAGCGTGTATTTTTTCTCGATCTCCTTACTCTTTCTCACTATATCTCTTTCCCACCTCTCGCTCCATGGCTATTTGCTTCATGCTACGTTCGCCCTTTCTCACTTTCTCTCAATCGGTCTCAGTAGCTCTCTCTCTTTTCTTCGACAAAAACGCTGCACAAGATGTGACGCTAATATTATTATTATTGCGTCTCATCCGTAAATATTTTACCTTCATGTGCCTAAAGAAGTTTCACTTCATAAATTTATATAATTTTGCTACAGACAAAGTGATTTAAGTATCTACTAGATTATAATAATAGTCTTTACAAATCCCAAATTGAAAAATTATTTTCAAATCGTTATACGTGTCAAGAGTTTTTATTGCTATCTTCGTATAAAATCCAAGACTGTGGAATTTTGTATGACTGTACATGTATGAAAGTTTTATTAGTCACAAACTTATATTTTAATAAGGAACATGTCTTATTATTCCCGCCACTGTTCTAACTAATGTCAATTGTCAACTATCAACTAGTGACGCGACACTTCCGCCGTGTTAAATACGTGTTTCGCAAAACGTTCATACAGATTGAAGTCGATTCTTCTCGTTCTAAGTGTAATGAAATATCTACTTGTGTTTTTGTTTAACTTGTAAAGTAAATCATAGAATAATGGAAATGTTTTGCTTATTTTGCAAACAGACTTCCTTTAATTTACCGCTTTTAAAAATACCTCGCTGTTCCATTGCGATAAATCTTCTTTTTAATTTATGAATTCTACTTATGTATGCTTGGCTGGTCTGAATAAATACGAGAATAAAAATATATTTAAACATAAAATATCATATTGAACATACGGTACTTAGTCAACGTACATCAGCACTAGTTCTATTCAGGTGATATCGGTATGTAATGCAATACAGGTGAATATTCGATAAATAAATGACTAATTCAGTTCTTATAACAGTCATAAAATACAACTAACAGTATATTCCCAATACTCGATAACAAAGTGACAAAGAAAGTTAGGTAAATTGTGACCGTTTCAATATTACGCCTTTCAAGTCGAAACTTTAGCACGTACCGACGCATCGAAACAACGTCAGCGAGAAACTTTGTAAATATATTCGTAAACGCTATGGACTCACAACTTTTATGCTCGATTGGTTTTTTTACATTAATTGGCAAGAAACGTACATAAAAAATCCATAATGGTAAATCAGAACCAAAGTTTCTCGCATGTGCGTCATACACAATTACTCGCACTGTAAATCAAGTTTTTTCGGATACTTTGGATAGTTTTACTAAAGACTGGCTTTTACATAGTATGTAATTATAATGTCTTCAACAGAAAATTTCAAGTATCTAATTCTTTTGGTTTAGACTTTGCTTATTTTAGTAAGTGTATAATACATAAAGTTACAGTGCAGTGTAGTTCTATTAAGTAAAATGCAGAATTCTCTAAAAAGTATAAAAACGTTTGCGTCAAGTTAGTTTTGTGTGCTTGTGCTTTAAGTAGATTAGATTGAGTAGGTACATCAATCTGTAAACCTAACATAATACAACCGCCTAAACGTAAGCTTCATTGCAGTGCAACATGATTAGCATATTAAATAAGAAAATGAGAGTAGGTATATGTATAGAGAATTTTATCTTCTATCCATAAACAGAGGTATCGTCTAAATAGTTTTCCAAAGTAAGCGTTGCTAATTGAAGCTTCATATAGGGGTAAAGTTTGGAAGCTCACACACGTTCGGACACGTCCCAACTTCTGACCACTATTGGAAATTGGAAACTAGCCCAATTTATTAGCTATATGAGGAGCCGAATTAGTTGTTTGCGATTAGATGACTTTGATAAACCATAGATGAAGATCATTTTGCGACACACCGGAGAGTTGGACACTGAATTAATCCTGTGGAAGTTTAACTGTGATCAAAAGATCCTAATCTAAATCGTACTCAAAAAGATATTAGTATCTTCGTACATGGAAGGGCTAGAATTTACCAATTAAATAGACGCAGACATCAGTTTGCGCCATTAAAGTGTTAGGAGATACCAAGTATAATACAAATATAAGAATAGCATATCATACAATATTTTATATTCTGTCAAAAAAATACTAAACGTTAGTTTAACTTCAGTGTTGCTATCCGAAGCAATAATTTGGAACATGCCCTTCTAACAAAAATAACATTTTGAGGTTCCTCGCAATATTATTATTTTATTATCAACGCCTTATTTAAAAGCAATAAGTTTATTCTAAATTGAGACTAATTTGTAGAAAAATGTGCACAGTTTTACATTTTAAATAAACAACTATCAAAAGTTGCCAAATATTAGCATAGTTACGGAAGTTTCAAAATCTAATTGACCAACGAAAATGAAGTAAAACTTTAGCGGAGAAATGGGTGAACTGCTGTTACAAATTTTCTCTCATTATTTTATAAAAAAATTTACCCGGCAAACGTTTGTTTTGCCATGTATATTATTTCTAGGAAACATTTTTTTAGTTCAATAAATTAACTATATACAATAATAAAAATAGGGGTTGATTGTAGAGGGGTGAAAATTAAGGGTTGTATGTATTTTTGTATGCTATATCACAAAAAAATTAAAACAAAAAAAATGTCTAAAAATAAAAACAAAAATTATTATCACTCAGGGGTTAGAAAGATACTTAGATAGTAGCCGATGCTCAGACATAATAAATATGAATAAAAAAATTCATAAGAATCAGTCTACCCGTTTCGGAGGAGTATGGGAAGGAACATTGTGACACGATAATTTTATATATTAGATAGAGATTAACTGTATACTTGCAAAGTCGTATTGTAAGCCTCCTCTAGTCAGTACAAAAGATTAGCATTATATGGTCATCCCTTAGACTTAGCTACAATTAAAAATATCAAAGTACAAAAATGAGTCTTAACTCTTGCCCTACTGGGATGTTTTTGGACTTCAAATATTGAAAGAATAATAATCTAAGCCATAAATTTTCCCTCCAATAACTTACTTGAATATTTGAGTTACATTTTCAAGTTAAATACCATCAAGTACCTATTTCTGATTCGACGGAATTGAATGTTAACTATGCTAGACTTGTCCATAGTTCCTTTGAAAGACCTGATCTTGGGAAACTCTATCTAACTTTGGATTGTCTGGTATTTAACTTAGGAAGTATAACCACAGTTGATGGAATAGGTGTTCTATACACTCGATGAGTCTTCAAGGTAATAGTTAACCAACATCTGACATGATCTGGTCTCTTTAAATGGCAATAGAGAAATAGAAACTAAATTTTTATAATTTTTTCAGTTTACCTAAGAGGTAAAAATGCATATATAATTTTTTAAAGCTTAAGCTTCATATTGCAACGACCTTTTTATCATTTGAATAAGTTCTTATGAAGCTTTCATTCAATAATTTTATTCATCACAAAATGAAGAATGAATACTAACATATTGAAAGATAATTCATTGATTGAGTCATGGTGCAAATACACGACTCCAGGGTTAAAAACGTACCGTAACGGCTTTATAAATAAAATACCAATTATTATAAACCGTAGAATAATATGCAGTACTGATCGGCTAGATACTGTAATTATAAGTACGAAGACAATGAGATAAGCGAATTCAGTGAAAATAAAAACAAATACAAATACGAATGTTTGTGGTGGATTTTAACAAATAAAATCCGTCTTTTTCATCAGACTGCACATCGACATAGGCCTACCATTCATCTCGTTCTATAACTGGCAAGCCTTCGGCATACCTTCGGTAGATCATCAATAGAAACAATGATCAAAAACGAAATACGTTTAGTAAAACTTTGACAGAAAAATAGTCCGTCATCAGCCGATCAGCCAGTCGTTATCTAATATTTAAAATTCTCGTGTCACAATGTTCGTTCCCATACTCCTCCGAAACGACTCGACCGATTCTTATGATTTATTCAATGTAAATTCAGTAAGTCTGAGAATAGGAAATATCTATCGTTAAGGGTGGTCCAGTCCACCCCCAAATTTTTATTCTTAATTTTTAGATATTTTTTTTGTTTTTTTTTTTATTTTTTATGATACAGCATACAAAAATACATACAACCCTTAATTTTCACCCCTTTACGAACAACCACTATTTTTTTGTTAATTAAAAACTTATGACTTGAACTCTGAGGTTTTGTTAGAAAAATCACAGAAAAACCTAAAAAGTTTTAATTCCGGAAAACCGAACAGTCTCAGGGGTACCATAGCAAAATGTTCCATATTGGTATGTACTAAAAAGGTAGTATAATATCACACAGAGAAACGAAGTTCGCGGGGATAGCTAGTATTTTAAAAGAATTTGAAGTACAAAATCCTCACCTTAATCCCGGTATCGTAGTAATGACCTGTCCCTCAGCGGTTACCCAATGAATGTCTGGTGTTGGATGGCCACTCGCCCTGCATACCGCATGGGCGCCCCTTGTGGCCGGCCACAGCACCCGAGGGGGTGGCTCTGTGGTAAAGTGTGGCCGCTTGTCAGTACTCGCAGCCAGGCCTATTCCTAATGCCACCACAATCACCCATTGCCCTGAAATTATATTATAGAAATAGTATTGATTGAGTCTCAATTCATTCATCATGCATTGATTATATGGATTGTACTTAACTGGTGTAAGCATGGAACAATAGTGTTGTCACTTAATTACCATTATTTCTGCCATATATATGTATATGCCATATGAATAATACTAATGTTGTATAAATTAATTTTAACTACGTTTATTGTTATCTCCCAAACATTGTAATCTCTTCAAATTAACAACTTCACCATATAAGCACTTTAGTCCATAAAATGAAGTCCTAAAATAATATAACAATCAATCGCGACATATTACTTTAATTGAAGTTGATATTGCATCAATTCATGAGAAACTCTTTCCTTTCTGGCCTTCTATTATTATATTTTGTATAATGCCAAACAAAAGAAATTTAAGATAGTTACTATTAAATATCATTTTTAATGACCCTTCAGGTGATATTATTAAAGACCATTTTAAAAAGAATTAGATTAAGTCTACCTAAATACGAACAGTTAGCAATTATATGAACTGAAGCTTGTGTTTGTCTTAGGAAAACTTGAATAGGTGATGGAGTGGAAATTTGTTCAAGTATTTTAATTACAACGTGCTTTTAAGTTTGAAATACAAAATTAATATTCTGTGTAAACGAAATTAATATTATACTCCTACAAAGAATGTAACAGGGTTTGTTAACGTCTTATTTAGATTTAATAATGAAAAAAATAACTCTAAAAGCACAATTTGTCATCGAGGACCTTGTATATTTTAATTTTTTAGACAAAACTTAAACAGTTTTATTTTCGGATCTGGAAACAAAATATTTTAATTATAAAATAAATTATCTTTAAAGATAATTAAAACCTACTAATATAGAACGGTATTTGACGGTTATCTTACAAGAACGGCTTACTAAAAAAAAAATATTTTTTTACACTTATAATCAATATTAAATTTTTAATTTTAAATCACTTTTTAATTATACCCTCTTCAGTTATTTATTTCAACTATGTAATTTCCATGTTATATCTAATGTGTATGTGTTTATTATTCGTGTTGCCATTTCCTGTATTAGATATTATGAGATTTTAAGATAACAAATAGTGGTTCATATAGAGTTGTTAACTTTGAAAGAAGCATGAATAACTTTTGTCTTTTGAATAATATTAGCATCTTCATCGTATGTTTCTCCGTAATTTTGACAAATACGTAACGGATTTTATTAACATATGTTATTGAGTACACGCACCACGTAAACAAATGTTTACACACTCTCAAATTACTGTATTATTACTGAAAATTAAATCAGTTTTCATAAATTTATTAAGACTTAAAATATATTATATAATGTAGACAATATTGTGACATATTAAAACCTGTATAGAAAATCCCATATACGCGTACTTCGATTATCTCAGGTACTGATCTAATTATGAATTTGTTTGAGTAACAAAAAAGTAATAAGCGCTTTGCGCTTTTTCTTTTGGGTTCCTGATTGGGATTTTTTGGCTTTTCAGTAGTACTACAAAATTTAAGGTGTTTTAAAGCGCTAGATTCAAATTACATAGAAACAACCAAGACAATCTAGCGGAATCTTATACGAAGTAAATAACGCTAAGTTAATAAGAACAATTCAAGAGAGTATTTTTGATCTGATAATCCGTTGTCTATCGAAGACGAACGCTTTAAGGCTTTTGTCAATCCACTAGTTAAATCCATTAATTAACCTGCCTATGCAGATTCAAATATGTATTTTAAATAAAAACGCTTGAAACTGGCCGGTAACATTAAACCGAGTTTTAACAACACCGATACTCAAACAGAAATGAACTAATTTCATATTCCGCTGCTGAAACTCAAAACCAAAAAAGAGCTAATGAGATATTTTTATACATCACACTAAACGTTATTTAAGCGAATAAAAAAGATAAATTAACATTTTCGTATCCAAACATAATTATTTAACGTCCAAATTTGTGATTTAATGAATTAGGAAATATATCAAAAGAAAAGTATTCCAGTTGTTTTGACATTATTTTTAATTACGTTTTGAATTAATTATTTAATTTTAGAATTCCGCCATAAAGTCTCATTAGATATAAAATGCTTATTATAATTATTTATTTTTGGCAAGGTATTTTGGAGCAAAAAATAAATTTTGTAGTTTTATATACCTATCTGACTGAGGCTTTTGTGTATCATGTATATATATGTAGTTACTACAGATATAAGCATATTATTATAAACGGCTATTCCATATTAGAAAAACCAGTCGTAATAGCGACGTTTAATTTTTAACAAACAGTTGACAGAAGAATTTATTAATCGAATTTATTTATTTACCTTGAACATAAGTTTCATATTCAAACATAATAATAAATATTCAATTCTAGGACTAGTCAAAAGGCATTGCTTGATTCACAATTCCATTTTAATTGATTGGAAATAATTATTGCCATAACCTCATCGTAAATAAAGAATATTTTATGTAATTTTATAACTTACAGATTAATTTTTAAGTTATTTATTTTTGATCATTTGGTTTCCTTCCGTTAATTTTGTTAAATTTGTTGTTGTTGTTCAATTTTTTACTTTATAAAATAAATTTTAGTAGGTAATGTGTGGGCTTTGAATTAACGATTAGTTTTTTTAAATAAAACCTTTATTAAAACCAATTTTTAAATTTAGAATGATGGCGAATTTTCTAATTATATTATAATAATTAAAAGTAATATATTACTATAATTCTAATGACTACCCTCGTTTTTATAATGCATTTATTATCATATAATTTTTTTTATGAATAAATAAATTTCAAAATACTAACCAATCATTCCGTTAACATGATACACATACATTCTTATCAAAACACATTGTTCACACAGTTCTAAATTTATTAAAAGTCATAGTTCGCGAGAAGTTTTGAAACTCTGAGAGCGCCCGATACGTCTATGCTGTATAGAGTTCCCGCGCAGACTGGTATTCTAGGAAGAGCGGTCCTGGGGGTGGGTTTCACCCTCTCGCTAAATGATAAGGCTATTAAAGGGTATTATAAGCCTCTCTAGGTTGTATTATCGTAATCTTGATATAAGCGCTAGGTGATTTTTTAGTTTAGTAAAACCTTACTTGTTAAAAAAGAAGAGATTCTGTTATGGATATTAGTTTTCATAATACCTACATGTCTCTTTATGTAAATTTAAAAGCTATACCATATATGGTTTTGTCCTACTGTTTCTTTGTTGTGCTAGCTTTTAACAATCGAAATCTTTTGAAGGTTAATAAATACCGCGTTGCAAAATATGTATTATTATAAATTTACAATTATTTAACATAATTTTAAATTTATCCGACGTTTCGCGTGTTTTACAGCGTGCGTGGTCACGGTGACTCTACACTTAAATGTGTAAAGGTTATGTCAATCAAAGACAATATTATGTATAAACAGTAGCTATTTTGTGGAATTATTTTTGTACGGATTATTCGTATATTTTCTATATATATATAGAAAATATTCGTTATTTATATACGAATAATTTTCTTGAAGTTAAAATCTCATTTTGAAGGACATTAGATTTATTAAAAAAAAATTTGAGCAGTAAACAGGCAGCAGGCTCACCTGATGTTAAGTGATGTTGACGCTCATGGACATGCCAGAGAGCGCGCACTCTTTTCTTGTAGGACCCTATGTCGAATTGTTTCGGAAATGCTTAAGTGGGCAGCTGGTTCCACATAGTGGTGGTGCGCAAAAACTGCTTTAAATAATGCCCAGTTGTGGAGCAACAGACGTCTAGCTGATACGGGTGGAATTTCGTATTCTGCTTTGACATCCGACGATGAAACTTAGCAGTAGATATTAATCCGGACAACTCCTCTGAATATTCTCCATGAGGTTTAATGGAATAGAAGATGCAGAGCGACCCTACATCTCTACGCAACGCCAAGGGATCAAGACACTCGAAAAGGGATTCGTCGTCGACGATTCAAACCGCTCTTCATTGAATACGGTCAAGTGGAAGGAGCTGTAATGGGGAGCACCGGCCCTGAGGTGAGAACAGAACTCCATGTGGGGCCGAATTTATGCTTTATACAGTTGCAAGCGATGGCCTGGAGTGAAGTACTGTCTTGCTTTGCCGAGCACACCAAGCTTCTTGCAGCCTAATTTAGCTTTTCCCTCGATATAAGCAACGTGGCGTCGTTCGATATAAGCAACGTGACGTCGTTCGATATAAGCAAGTGCAATTATGAGGCAAGTGCTGCACTACGGCTTAAAATTCTATTGTTTGAATTGACCAAATCTATTTCCTTTAGACAAAGGACATTTCCACGAAAGAATTGAGAGAGCTTATTTCAAAGTTTCATTCTGATGGCAACATTTAATTGCGTTGCGAAATGGCCGACGAACGTTGCATTCAAATTGTTGCATAACCGTTATTACGGTAGCTATGACACATGATATTTTTTACGTTTTTTGCTTTGGAATAATTTCAGATATACTCGCATGTATAGGCATTAGATATAAATACCTGTTTATTTATTTATTTGCTTAACGGTATTCCTACAGCTACTTACGAGTACTATACAATATTCAAAAAATTACACTATACACAAGCCAAAAACGGAATACACATTTAAACACACACAAATCACAGTTACACCTATACAAATACAAAAAAATACCAAAAAAAAAATATAAAGACTGTTTGTAAAATGTTTTCAACTTTTAACTGTTGTATTTTTATTTAGTTTTTATACTCTTTATGAAAACATTTCATTTAGTGATTAAAATGTAATTTTATTTAAAAAACAAGAAAAGCTCCTACTAGTCTCGCAAATAATACATCTGAAAACGCATGTGCCGAAATTAGTATTCAGTTGGAATCAAATCCAGGACACACATCCTTTATTAATATAAACACACAATACTTTATAAGTATACTCTGATATATTTTATGCTAATTGAAATTAGCTGAAAGTCCATAGAGCTCAAATTTATGGAATAGATGGTGATTAGAAATGGGCATAGACAAAAACATAATTTTCAAATTGGCACGTAGCCAGTTGACTAGCGTTTGGTCAACTGGAAGTCATGAATATATTTTATATTCTAGTAACACTATCTAACAATAATTTCACGCAAACTTTTATTTACTAGATATAGCTGCTTATTACACATTATAATGAAATGAAATTAACCCGTGATTTCAGCTGTCAAAGATCACGGTCAAATCAAGCCACGAGAATACTTCATAAACTTCAAATTACAGTCAATACAGTGATTTATTTTCAAATAGTGTTAGACTTTTGTCTACGAGTATTTGCTTCACAATTTTTTTAGAAAAAACATATTAAGGTCTAGTCACGTGATAATCAATTTTTGACAGCTGCTGCAACGTATTTTTGTGAGGTCCCGTGCAATAAGTGCGCTTAAGTTTTATAATTATTTTTGTTTCGTCATATTTATTCTTCCGTCCGAACTTGTCAAATAACATTTTAAACATCGTTTTGTTGCATCCTTTACGGAATCATAAACAATATTACTGAAATTAAAGCAGTTAATAAATTAAGTTATTATAATATTCGTACAAAACGAGTAAATTGTTGGGAAGCTTTTCATTTTATTTGATGCACGGACAATAAAAGCAATTGAACGATAACGAGGTATTGATTTATACCCTATTAATATAATTTCTAATTTATTTGTTTCATATCCTATAACACATTACGTTTTATTAGAGATTTAATCATATAGTATCACTGAAAAATGCTAATACAAATGATATATTTTGCGATATTATAAACATTGTGTGATCTATAACCTGACCTAGTTATTATTTAGCAATGGATCTATCAGAGACAAAGAAAAGTATCGTAAATTATGAAATTACAATATTAAGACATCACATCACGCTCTAGATTGTTATTTCAAATTCTGTATTTTGATTGTTACGGTGATATATGCTTTTAAGATAACTTCCAAATTTAATATCCGTTTATGAATAAGATTATTTAAAAACCAACTTTTAAAATAATCTTTAACGCCAACATATAAACCTTTTAAAAGTAAATATTTTAAAATGTCACCTTTGAGAAACCTTGTTTATAATTATTTTCGCAAATTTAAAATCTTAAAAAATCTAGCACTCATTTCAGATCCAATCAACCAAAGGCCTTCATTTCAGCGAGATAAAATCTCTAAGACCCTTTCAATCAGCTGGAAATTGAAATTCTCAATTAACCTTCAGATTTTTTGAAAGACTAGCTAATAACTCCGGATTCAAAAAATAATATTCATGGTGTATTTTCTATTTGGAAGCTATCACCAGTTGCATAAATCGAACCATTGTTGTTTTTATTTTACTTGAAACATCGAATTTTAGATTAGCGCTCATATAAATACATACTTGTATAGTCTCTACAGGAATTAACACCGCTTGCTAAAATAAAACGATCTCGTATGTTACCTAAACAATTAACGTTTTTTTTTTGTTCTTTCTGCTGCGCGGCAATCTGTTAAACACATTAATAAGCCACTACTTTGTCCGATACGAGTGTATCCGCCTAGGGTTTTTAGCGTGGTGAGACACTTCTCCAGTAGGTGTCTCATTCCATTCTGAGGAATCTATTTTTAAGGGTTGGGACACTATGTCTCATTAATCTTTTGTGTTAAAGGGGTTGATCTCCACTGAGTTTGTGGGCAAGCTCATTTTTGTGGTTTGAGAGTCTTTTTTGGTATTTGATGCTATATCTTTCTATCTCCTGTTTGACAGCTGGTATATTTAAATCAAGGTATATGTTCTTATTACTTCGCAACATCAATTAACGTTGATGTTACAAATTTATACCGAAAATTGTTGTCCAACGGATATAATTTTACATTTTTTTAAGTTACAAATTCTGCCGAACTACAGCGGTAAAGTTGCATTAGAAAAGGCCTTTTTATTATTGATCTATTATCATCTATTCTATATCTTTGCTGTTAGGTACACTAACTATTAAAGTTTTATTCACAAAGTATGCCTGAGTTCAAAATGCGCCCTAAACTTTCGCATCGTTATTTCTGAGTGCAGCTGTGCGCCTCAAAAAAATGCAGGAACAATAACCTCATGTTTATTTCAGAACTCTTTACTGAAGTCAGTATTTAAATTTGTTATGTTAATGTTACTTTTTCATCCTTTACATATTTTAGTATTAAACGTGAATTCTAAAAATGTTGATACTAACTACTGCGGCGGTTTTAAAAAAAAATTCTACGAACATAATATCCATTCATTATCCCTCCTGCCTCAATTCAACACCGTACGAGACGTTTGAATCCTAAATTTCACCAACAACACCTTGATGGCTGGAAGTCTTCCATAGTCCGATTCACAAGGCATTTTCTTTTGCGAACTAGCAAACTGTGAAATCAACTCCCGGTGGGGGCCTTCCCTGAGAGACAGGACCTCCAACTGTTCGAAATTCGAGTGTACTCCTCCCTCAAAGGCCGGCAACGCACCCACTAAAAATGGGTCTGGATTATGTAAAAAAAATTAATAATGGCAATTATTAACATTATTATTTTTTATTAACAATCAAGTATACAGTATTTACATTATTTTCCTAACCTACAAAGTAGAAATAAATAAAAATAATTAAAATGAAAATCAAAACAAATTTAAAAAGTTTGGTCCCTGTGGCAGTGTACCTTTAATGCTGGCAGCATTTCCTCGCATTTCATTTTATTTAATTTTTCATTTCTTAAGTAATATTAGATTTGGAAAGATAAAATATTAGCATAATTAATTGAATATATTTATTAACTGAATATAATATCGAGCTACGATCAAATAAACGCGACTAATCCCAGAGCTTGTATTTTATAATTTAAAAAAATGAATTTATCTTTATTCCATTTGCTTACCGTGGCTTTGTTTTGCGCATGACATAAGCCAAATCAGGTGGGACGATTCACGGCGAAACAATGATTAGGTTAGGTTGGTAGGCACAGAGGGCTATATTTCGTACCCCGTATTTTTAATAGCAGTTGCCTGGAAAAGTTTACTGATTAACGAGAAAGGCGTCGTTCTCAGCGAGTACATTGTATTTATTTGCTAGGACCAATATTTTAACACGAAATATTATTTTTATTAATGTATAGTTATCTTCAGCCTGAAGCACTTCCTAAGTTAAGCGATACTTTCTCAAACAAACTTTGAAACCGTGAACTGTTATCTTTGTTAACATTATTGTTAAGCTCTACTAAGTTCCTAATAATACGCTTCGTTTTATGTGTTTATAATTATTATAAGCCGCGATTTAAATACATAAAAAAATATTTAGTCAGAAGTGTAGTGTTGATGTTTAAAATTTTCAACCCAGGTTTAGCGATACAAATTTTCAATTTATACTGCATACAAAAAAAAAATATTTTACCGGAGGAGGTTATTATCAATTTAATCTAAATGAGGTCCCGTTATCCTCGGAAATGAATTACACATTTTTTCGCGGTTAAGGGCTGGTATTCACGAATTCTATAACTACAAGCTTCTGATAAACGTAGACAATAACGTAGTAAAGAGTTGAACTTAGGCATAAAGGTAACGATGGTAAGGCTGATTATAATACTATCCCATTGAACATTGTGTTTGTAACACAAAAAGTTCACAGAACGCTCAAAACACTCCCCAAAATTATAATATTGGAAGTGTCATTAATAAATTCAACATTAGCAAATATATAAACAATTACAAAAGCCTCTGACCTAGCAATTCAAAAACAAAGAAATCAAATTGACCGTTTCAAATTCGGTTTTGACACGGCCAATCACATTACCCTAAACATAATTAATAATAAAATGTCATAATATGAATACAAATTATAATCGTTGGGTTGGTAAGTTATTGTCAGCTGTCAGTATGACAGGAACGTCCGATAAAAACACATGCATACCGCACAGAGTAGTAAAACATCCTAGTATTTTAGAGATATGAAATGCGATCGTTATCTTTTTTTTAAAGCTTTAAATCGGGCAACTCGTAAAATATTTGTATTAACAATTGACATCCATAGCTACGTTTTTCTATCTTTAGTTTAACTAGCTTCTTAGGATTACCAAATCATCTTCTTGGAGATAAATATATGTTAAACAATTATTTGTTTATATTATTTATAGAAACCTTCAATCTGGCAGACTCATTCGTACATTTTACTAAATATTGCTGGCTATGGCTGAAAATAATATTCACTGTGATATGAATAAACAGAAAATGTCGAAACCATCATATTGTTTATATTCTAATTCATTTGCGAAATTTGTTTTAAAATAAGTAACTGTTTAATGATTTGCTATTTTAAAAGAGTACCGAGAGTTTTTACCCCGGCTTTTTCTCTCGGCCTACACCCTCTGTCTTCTTTGCCGATGAGTAGGGATGCCTACAAATTCAAATTTAATCGTGGAATAAGTGATACATGTATCTTATGTTCCATAATAAACGTATTTTTTTTGTACTACACACGGCGCTTTTAAGCCTTTTGAGTTAGCCAACTTAAAGTGTCTTACAATTATTAAGCCACAATTCTAAATACATGTAATTATTTTGTTAATTTTATAAATTCTTCTACTCTGTGTATTTGCTGACTGTCCCAAGAGACACCATAGTCCATACACCTTGTAACTTTAACCAAACTAAGTGACAGCACAACTATGACAGAACTTATCATAGTCATAAACTTTCTGTGAAGTTTGGCGTAAGCTCAAATTTATGTAAATGCGAGTACATTGTAAATTAAGTAACTCTTTTTTAGTTAAATGACTCATTTTTATCGTAATAATTTTGTAGGCCTATATATATATACATCTACTTATATTTTCTTTACATCACTACTCGTTTGAAACAATAATAAGATAAAAATTCTGTATCTGGAGCAATATATAAATGAACAACACAAGTCTTTGCTTAATCTAGAACTATAAAGAAATTAATTTGAATTTTAAAGAATAGTGGAAAATGTTGTAGCGTTAGAATGCCACAATTATAAAAATTCAAAAATAGAACGTCACCCGTAAACTCGCGCCAACAATAACGTCACAGTTTGACACCTGTAAATGACAAAGGGCAGAAACAAAAGAATCTTTACAATAGACAGAGGCAGCAGATAACGGTCGTGTGCGAGTGCTCGCTTCCGGACCGGTCGAGAAGGAAATGGTGCCACCCTGCAGACAACCTTCATTTCCTGTACAGTCCTTTTACTGGGAGTTTGTTTGAGACCTTGAATACTTTAATTTGAGATAAAATAACTTTGGATGTAGTAATTTCTTAGTGTTATATCGACGTTAGTTTTTTCTTTATTTACACAGTAGGTCCACACTTTACTACTTTTAAAAATGCTATGCTGTAGTTATGTAACCTGACATTAGTTAAGTTACATATGTACATATAGTTAATATTTAAAAGCGTAAAAAAAATGTTACCAATCATCGCACACTTAAAGCAATATTTTAGTTTTTACCACCTTATGAAGGATTGAAAAAATTCTCTTTTCCGATCATGTCCAATAACATAAGTGTATTTAAATTTACGAACTCTATCGACTTCAAGTTAGTTTTTTTTAATACAGCATCGAAACCCCTAATGTTATCTTAGTTACAAGCTCATGTTTTAAACAATGAAAGCGAATTGTTTCCCAGCTTCAAACATTTTATTATCTTCAAATTTTTTTACATATCTGAACATCCATACAAAAAACCGCCACCAACGCCATCTCGAAGACAGGGTAAATTTATTTATTGTAAACCATATTTACTTCTATCTTTGGAAAAATCTGCTTCACAAACACAAACCTTTCTGCTTCACACACTACAATACCTCTTATTCTCCTCTTACTCTTCCGATGTATGTTAAGTACACCAAAAATGTAAAAAAAAGCCTAATTACACAAAAAAATAAACATCGTAAAAGTTGCCTCGCACCGTATATCACAATAATTTATCAGAGAGCCTCTGTAATTTATGCAAGAAGTGCGGCGTTCTAAAATGCCATTTTTTGCTACATAAATTCTGTTTGTGTACAGCAAATGACGGAGAAGTAATTTAAGTTGCAAATGTTTTAGTAAAATATAACGTTCTTTGATTGAGTAAATTTCTAAGAAGGTTTCATAAACAAAGTAACCTGTGGCTATCATATGACGTAAAATTCTATTATTTGTCTAGATATCTTACAATATGAAAGAACATATCTGTGGCATAGTGTAGTGTTAGTAGTAACACGCATAGTGATTGCCACCGATTCGTGGGGAAAAATTTTGTGACACAAAACATGACCTTGACTAAATAAAACAGATGATGAAATATGCCTATATATAAACGAATATAGAACGACTCGATATAGAACGAAGTCTCGGACTAATTCCTATATAAATGAGTATAGGAATTAGTCCGAGACTTCGTTGAGGAAAATGTCGACATTTCACACATTTCTGCAGAGCTCAACGGCTGAACGAACAATCCATGTCAAAGTGCGACACAGGATGTCTCGTAGTGCTTTCATCTGTTAAATTATCGAGTTCCACCCTGACAGTAATGACATTTCAAAGGATTCAATGGTCTGAAAGCTGCGTATATACAGTGCCACATACTTTTCTTGGTCTGCGGCTGAAATTGGTATTATCGTCGCCATTTT
This sequence comes from Pieris melete, assembly GCA_963693345.1. Classification (NCBI taxonomy): domain Eukaryota; kingdom Metazoa; phylum Arthropoda; class Insecta; order Lepidoptera; family Pieridae; genus Pieris; species Pieris melete. Next base: position 2,531,232 of record CAVNZK010000040.1, on the reverse strand, counting down.
GGTGCGTATAATAAATAATTTTACTATCTACAAACATGTCATAGAAATCCAACTAAAATGTATTTATTTTTATTCCTTTCAATTACAATGGTAAAGTTTTAAATATCGAAAGGTTCTGATTGCTAGGTATCTTAAAATAAGTTATTTTAATAGTACAGGTAACAAAACCTGTTACGTCAGTTGTTCCTAAGATTGTGTCACATTTATTTAAGCCTAGAACTGTATTTTCTAGATACAGATAGTATATAACGTTTTATTATGACATTTCAATAAATTATTTAGTTAGCCTGATTCCCCTTATAATAGTAAATTTTTATTTACTGGCAATACTAATAACCATGATAGCGACGCTCTTACTGGCCAAGAAAAATATTTGGCACTGTACACTATATACTTTATAATGTTATATATATTTTATAATGTTATTGAAACGTATATTTATAAGATACAGATGTTTTTTAAGCTGTAGGAGGAAGGACAAGGTATAGTGCTTTTCATGAAAGAAGTCCCCCAGACGCAGCGCTGTAATCGCGTGACGTAATGTTGCCATTTATGAGTAAAAAAATTACCTATTTTACATTTTTAATTTATCAAATAATACTATTTTCCGCATACTTCGATGAAACAATTTCGGATGCGGGCGACTCTTCCCCGGGATGACAACTTTTTTCGAAGTACTCGCCGCTGTTATACCTTCATTTGTAATTCTTGTTACAGGTCTCTCTGACACACCTGCAATAAATAATGAACAAATAAAAATAATAGCAACTTTAAGTTTATAATGCTTATGTACTATGTAATAAATTTTTTAATTTCAGTTACCTAGTTTCATTGGTTATGTATTTGTTCAATTTTGTCGCAAAAATGAATTTATATCATAAAAGTCCCATCAATACAGCAAACAATTATTATGTGGCAACTCTAAAAAGTATCTGTTATGGCGGCGACTCTGTTCCGAACATTGTTTAGTGGTATAAAAATTTAAAACACCTTGATTCTTTTGTTCCGCTTCACAGAACTCTTTCGCCTTCAATATCATTTCTCGAGACGAACTTTTTGCAACTTTTGGCATTGTAAACAATCTTTAAAATGCACTAAGCTAGTTAAAAACTCACAAAAATCTACGACAACAAACGAACTTGATAACATCGACGAACGACAACATGGCCGACCTGTTATATTTAGTTCCAAAAATCTCCGCAGGACTTCTTTCATGAAAAGGACTCTATAGAAGTAGACAGAATTTTGTCGCAAACGCACTCTTACCTTACACTGATCTATGCTTTTCAAGATCGATTATTATAGATAATACGGCCATATGTCAAAAAATTTAAGTTTCTTAAAAGTTTTAAGTGATTTAAGTTTCTTAGGCTTGAAGCCGAATTATTTTTACATTTTATCACCATGTGTGGGCGTTGTCCTTAATTTAGATATATAATTGTAGCTATTATGAAGATAATCGTATTTCTAAAGATACAGTTTAAACCCCAGCGTGTAATATACTTTCCTTCGTAGTATCGAATATCGAGATATTATCAGCGATGAGGCAGCGTTCATTTACTTTTTCTTATGATATTGAAGTCTTCGTAAGTGGTTATTTCCGATATCACCACTCGATCGCATATCAGAATTATCTTGTCCATTCTTGGAACTTTGCCGTTACCTTTATTTTATAAATAGGAGACGTAGCGAAACAACGTAACGATACCATGAAAATTGTATAACAGACTTTTTTAAGTAGACTAAACCTTTAATTCATGTTTTATTTTTATGTAACGTGTGTAATGTGAATAAATAAATAGGATTATTTAATTTTTTCTTCAGAAATTTCTGACGCATTCGAGTAAATATAGGAATAAGGGTACATACATACATATGTACATACCCACCTCTATATTAACCTATCCCTAACATAGACCCTTGATAACTTAAAACCTCTATAACTTAAAATATTTTGTGTTTCCCTTGGACTTTAACTTATTTATATAGTTTCTACTGTATATTCGTAGACATAGTTTTATTATATAAATTATATAAGTGACAATTACAACACCCACTAGTAAATTAAAATTATTTCTGAATTTTAACATTTCGGTTTAAGGTTTTTATTCTACACAATTTTTATATAACTTGTGATTTACGTAGCAATACAGTAATAGTGCTTGATAATAGTCTGATTTTAAGTGATACTGCCGCCCATGGACACTTTCAATGCCAGAGTTGTCGGCCTTTTAATAATTGGTACCCTCTTTTACTAAGTAGAATTTGGACCGAATTATTGCATGTAACTTGTACATATAATTAAACTTATGTCAATTATCTAATTGTCTTATTTCTCGTACCTATTTACGATACCAAACAAGTTTTTCTTCTGCTTGCTTCAAAATGTAACGTTACTAAAACCAACTCGAATTAATATACATTAAAACGAAACTTTATGCATTAGATATTTTTTAAACCGCTTTTCAAGAAGATTCATGAAAACAATTTTTCATTTGCGGCGGCAGGTGGACAGAGACCACTAAAAGCTGTTTCGTGTTGGGACGAAGCGACGCGAATCTCTCATTTATTACCGAATTTACAAGCGCCATTACGCTGGAGTTAAATAGACTTGGTTCAACATTGAAGGACTTTTATGTCATATGACGCGGCTTGCGTGTTTCCCGTGTAAAATATTATGTGTTACATACATTTGGCTGTTAATAGATTTTTGTATTGGTTTGCCTTACTTACCTTTCAGCCATTAACCCTGGAAAGATAGTCTGCGTAAAATTTACGCATGCGTTTTCGAATAATTGCTCTATCTTTCTAATTAGCGCGAATCCATAGCTGTGCGTTTAGGACATCTCATTCGTCGTTGGGAGCTGCCGCGTGACGTTAGTGTCAATAAGGTAAGTGCCACCGATTTTCAAATATAACGACCGCGTGAGTCAAAATTACGCATGATTATCTTTATCGTGACTTTTATGATTTTGGCTTATATGACAGGTTTAGTACTATTTTAATACTTTATATCATAACTAATATTATAATTTCATTTTTAAAGATATTGAGACAAATATATATCACAATGGGGAGTATCAATTTAAACGAACACGAAATCCTGGCCGCTCTTATGCAAAGTGATGACGAGCTTCCGTGTGAGGGCACCGACAGTGAAGTAGCGGACCACGTTTAAAGTTTTCTTTTTTTGTAAGTAAAAATAAAGGAGTTTAAAAAATTCTCTGCAGTATTAATTATTCTAATATATGTGTATATATAATAACATACAATTCATTAAAATAAACTATTAAACCTAGACCTACAACTAATTCAAATTCTTGCGTAAATTTTACGCATGATTATCTTTTCCGTATTACAAAATATGATTATCTTTCTAGGGTTAAGAGGAAGTTCTTGTGTGTTTGCATATAAATCACAAGAACCATTGAGGTTGAAATTCATTTGCGCATCTCCTGACCTTAAAAGTTGCATGGGTGTGTAGGACTCAGCCCACGCCAAAATCTCTGCTATTCAGAGACTGGGTGATACCCACTAAAACCACCTCGAGTAGTTCCTAGAAAGCTGCGTTACAGAGCATACAGAGCAGAGCGGTTCGAATCTTCGACGACCAATCCCTCTCCGAGCGACTTGATCCTTCGTGAAGCAGTCATTTTATGATTTGGCATTCTGAAAAGGTGAGAGCTTGTAGTTTATTGCTTATCAGAATGCCCAATCATTAAATGACTGCTTCACGACTGATTTGAGAGCGACCGCCGATGCGAAAACCGCTGTGTGAGTTCGAAAAGTGAGTTACAGAATCGCAGGGCTGTACTCAATTGCACGGTTCATGGGTAAGGGGGATACTTTAAATAATGTTTATTATAACTCACGTATAATAAAGACTAATGGTGTCTAATTAATTTATATATAAAGCTATGTGTATTAAAATGCTTAACAAGACGACATTTATAAAACTAAGAATTTGGGGAGCAGCGTGAGTGAGCACTTAATGCTCAACGTTTCTTATGAATTGCTTTGAATTGGAATATCTAAAAGTGTTTTTATCAAACATCTTCCATAAAAGCTTAGTACTACTAGCCTTTTAAAAATAAATAATGTATACTCACGAGTAAAATCCGCAGTGAAAGGTTGCCCCTGGCATTTTTCTCGTGTGTACAATCTAGGCATTGAAAGAGTTATTTCGCAGTCAAAGAGGCTCACACAAAGAGGCTTTTATCGCAACGGACGCGTGAAACGCCCAACTGAATCCCGCAAAAGATATATAAGGTTAAGTGGGTTAGCGGGTATTTATGTAATACCTATAAATAAGATTAGTATTCTTGTTGATAGTCTATTAACATCACGGTACTATTATTAGTAGTTCCTCTAGTTATGATATTATTTCTTTATTATATTGATTGGTCTTGTCCCAGAGTGTTCAATGTATAAAACGATAATTTTATACGAGGTTTTAGAAACTATAGTTAGTATCATGCCAGAAAGCAATGGAAAGAAGCGTACTTAAAACAAGAAAAATACATAAAATTAAAAGCGAAAAAATAAGACGAAGTGGCAATGGGCGGGGCATATAGCAAGTAACACAGATAATTGGTGGACCTTAATGACAAATGTATGGAAAGGACCAAGAGGAAGAAGGAGAAGAGGTCGCCCAAAAAAAAGGTGGATAGAAGAAATAGAAGCGGTAGCAGGAAACGAATGGAGAAAGAGAGCCATAGAGAGATTCAGTTGGAAAAAGCTGAAGGAGGCCTTTACCCGTGAAGGGGTTCCGACCGACAGTACTGAAGGAAGCTAGGATGTAGGATAACAAGTAAAAGAAAAAAAATATATAAAAACGTAAAATAAGCTGTGTATTATAATTTGTTTTTGTCACGATTGGAAATAAAATGGGCTTTATTATTATTATTATGAAGAACCTTATTGGGTGTTTTTATGTCGGTATTGTAAGAAAATTCCAAACTCCAAAGCAACAATTTATTTTCGGTATATATATTTATTTATTTACACTTTGTTGCTTTATAATATAAAAATTTAACAAAATTACAAGTAAAGGAAAGGCAACTGGCGGCTATACTAAGATAATACACACTAGGACTAATGAAGAGAAGCAAAACCGGTAATCTATCAATAATCTATAAAATAAATCATTGTTTTCTGAGAATACAATTGCCGCTACTTGTGAGGCTGAAATGAAATCTCGTTGTTTATCTGAAGGGCCTTATAGCTCAGCTCGGGCTGTTTTGGCAAGCGTAGTTCAATCTAACCGTATTTATTAAGAAAACAGATTAAATATACAGATTAAATATAATTTAAATCTTAGGCCAACCATAAAGGTTTATATCTACTGAATTATTTTAGATACGCCATTTCATAATTTTCACATTAAGTCGCTGGCCTTCACTTCATAATATCATGAATGCAAGTGAAGAGAACATTAGTCGACATTCGCTTATAAATTTGTAGCCTTGAATTTAATGAGGAGTTATTCGTGGCCGTTTTGTAGAACTTTTCATGCACTCAAATTCTTTAGTAACTTGTTATTCACTTTCATATACTTCACACTAAACTTTTGTATAAGTTGAAAGAAAATGATGGATATTTTATCCGCAACAATTTCAGCTTTTAGAAATTCTCTAGCTATGGTAGGTTTAACTTAAAAAAATATAATCAGTCTTCATATTAGTCTTCCCTCCTTGAAAAAATGTTCTTAAAGCACGTGTGTTAGGCACAGTAGTCTGATACAGAAATCTGAGGCCCAGACCTAAGAGGTGACTTTGGATTCGGCAAAATAATATTTACACCTTAAAAAGCACTACAACTTACCTCTCGCTATGATGAAACATAAAGGCGAATGCTACACGCTCGATATTTATCGTGATATTTGGATCGTGATCCAAAATTACGATGTGTAGTACATGCGTATCACGATCCGTGATACGGATCGCTGGATTTCTATAAATCTAAAAATCCACGATCCGTATCAATTATCGTCGATAAATATCGAGCGTCTAGTCTCTGCTCGATATTTATCGCGTCACAATTAATTCTGCCAGCGATGGAAGAGGACGCGCATATTGAGTCGGCGCCCAGCGCACTTCAAACAAACGACCAAAAACACTTTTAATGAAAGAATTTATACTTGTATTAGAAACACTACCTGAGATATGGGACAGCTCAAATGCAAACATAATTAATAAAGTGAAAAGGGCGAATGCGTATGAGCAGCTGCTTCAAATTTTTAAGAAAATTAAACCAGGCGCGACAGCTAAAGACGTGATCATTAAAATCGAACTATAGAAACGAATTAAAAAAAATAACAGATTCGAAGCGATCGGGTGCTGCAGCTGAAAATGTATACAATCCAAAGTCTTGGGTATTTCATATGCTGAAATTTTTGAATAAAAATGAATTGATAGGGTAATTTGATTTAATAAATTCAGATGTGTATATTTTTCTCTATCTTGAAACCAATGTTTCGCCCATTTCTTTCGTTTTATACGTTTTTTCAATGCTATCGCTAATATAATAGCAACGCAAGCTTTCTTAATATTGTTACTCATTATTATAACACGAAACGTACGAGTGTACTCAATGAAAGTTACCGTCGTACTGACGCGATCCGTATCGAGTGTGTAGTATACTAAAAAAATACAAGATAAATATCACGATAAATATCGAGCGTGTAGCATTCGCCAATAAGCATTCACAAATTACGAATAATGTCGTCTAAAATATATCTTAAGATACGAATGAAGCAGTGTAAAATCAAAACACGTCAACCAAGTTAAGATAAGCAACCTAAAGCGAGATAACTATATGAGATTCTGTATACACTTTCTTGATTATCCATCTTTTAATTGGATTATTTTTACATAGCAATTCATTCAGTAGTGTTTTCATAGTTGCTTCAACGTGCAATTCTCATTCCTGTGGTCGTAGGTTTGATCCCCGGCTGTGTACCAACGGATCTTCTGTCTATGTGCGCATTTGATAATCGCTCGGGTGGTTAAGGAAAACCGTCAGGTTTTAGAACGAAAAAGTCGACGACGTGTGTTGGGCACAGAAGACGCAGAAAGACAGATACAGAAATTTGAGGCCCAGACCTAAAAGGTTGTAGCGCCACCGGTTTATTTACCAATCTATCCGATTTCTAATCCGGTTGCTAACGTAAATAGATCTCCAGGACGCATTGAGAAGATTTCTGTGAAAAAAATGTAAAGTTCGTAAACATATTAATAGGAAGGAAGGTGAAGCGAGAGGCATGGGTAACCGTGCTGTCTCTTTTATGTTTACGTGTTGATTCACTATTCTTCAGACACTTATTCTGCTGTAAACATTTATATAAAAAAAAAATCCTTAATCTTTCTTAAAACTCCCTTACTCATAACTGACTCTGTATATGTGTGATTAACATATAAATCTAAAGTGCTTATTCATTGTTCAGTGTTCTTTCTCTCCATTTTGTGATTATATGAAATATAAAACAATGATTCGAGTAGGTATATAGTGTGACATAAGTGTCCATAATCCAACTATACTAAGACAAACGATACAAAACTACTAACGTGAATTAATTCATTAAGGCAGCGGCCTGTAAAAAAATTTAAAATTGTGTTATAATAGTTCAGTAGTAGTAGTATAAGGAGTGATTAATTTGTCGTGCCTCAAGAACGACGATTATCACAAGAAATTCCACTTTCACTGTGGTTAGGTATAAATATATATAATATCATATTAATAGCAAGCTTCGGTTTAAAGCTAGTAGATATTTTAAGATCGACAAATGTTTTTAAGTCGTATAAAATAAAAAAGCTGTGCTTATGCTACATATTATTTAATTTATACACGACGAACTTAAATTTCTTATAATTATTTTTAACTTTTTGTATTTGCCTTGCGGCAATTGCCTTTCTCATGCCTTTTCATATCAACGTATAAAAAAATTATTGCATTAATTTATTGTAAAATTATTTCGTCAGCCCACTGAAAGTATATATTATGCAGTGGTATACAGACTAATATACCAATCTCATACAAAAACATTTTGTAAAATTTGTCGACCTTCTTTTAGCTTAGTGCCATCTCTTAGCCTTTATAAAAAACGTGTACTCTTCAAGGCGGTGTCTGCGGACATTACATCACTCTTTTTTAGAATACATGTCTATAAATTGTTTATGTGGATAGTAGTAGATGGCGCTTACATCAAAAACATATGTTACAAGTACGTATTATGATATTTTATTTCAGGACAATACAGGAGAATGTCCCATTCCATGTTTCATACGGGTTCCATGAATAACTATATCTATTAAAACGCGATAGATGGCGTGCTTTTACTTAGCATTTTGAAATTCATTGTTATCTGTGGCAGAACCCACTTTCGCGCATGTGCTGTGATGTGTCGTATTTTGGCGCCAATTGAATTGAAGATTTTACATAAAATCTATCGCATTAACTGATAGCGTTTATTTTTGAATTGGTGATTATTGTATTCTTGTCTAAAAATATAAAAGTGAATGTAAATAATTTTTATTACATGTTAGATGTTACTGATGTTGATTCTGTCGATGTTAATGTTGTGTGAGTTCGAAAGGTGATTTATTCATATAGAAAAATGCTTGCCTCCTCTTAAAACTCAACTTGAGCTTTATTTGTTAGACCTGAGACATCAAAAACTCACCCTTTTTTGTTTTTGAACTTTTAAGTATTACACTGTTATTCTTTAGGCACTAGTATCTTTAACTATAATAAGACAATACTATTGCGTATACTTATAGCCTAGAAGAGGCTTATAGGATGTTGTTCCAATCCAAAAATACAGACCCACTAAACATAATATTTAATTATTATACACTTAAGTTTAAATTTTAAGTCCAATTTTTATTATGTGAATATCTGTTTATATACTTACAGCCGTTATCAACAATATGATCACTAAAAGTCGTAAATGGAATTGTGTAATAAAACTCCCATCGTCCTTTCAAGTGTATGCAAAAAGGTTTAAACAAGGGCAGGGCTCTCAAATGTTACAAAGGGTAATGCATTTCCTCTTGTAAGAGAATGGAAAAGAGGAAAACCGTGCAATACCCTAACAACGGTTTCCGGTAATCCAAAATGAGCTTCCGGCCGATTTCACGCTCATCTTAAACTAAAGTATTTGTGATATATATTTTAACATGAATATTTAGTTAATACAAAGCTAAATGCTGAGATAACTTTATAGTAAGTTTTCGGGAAGAAAAAAATGATCATTTAACAGCTGTTGTTACACACTGTTTATTATATTTAAATAGCAGTTTGGTTGTTAAGACAGTTATTGTACTCACACTATTATATAAAGTCTAAACCTTTTTTTGGTATCCCAGGTGAAAGCACCAGGGAAATGTGGAACTCGACCCACACCAGAATCACTGCTTTTCAGGGACTGGGTAAGGAATACCCACCAACTCGGCTAGTTTCTACAAGGCTGCGTTAGAGAGAGCTCCAGGTACAAGTATTGTCCTTCAGCTAAATTTCAAAATACATAACCTAAACCAATACGTCATGTTAAGTTTAATACATTTTTATAGTATACAATATGAATGAAAACTGACATTAATACCAATGACGATGAAATAGAATTACATTTTTTATTTATAAACTTCGACCACACGATTAAAAGATATAAAATAAATGTATTTCTTACAAAGCGAACACACTACTATGTATGAAGAATAGTTGAGAAACATGACTCTAAATTGACTCCGCAGAACAATTTACGTTTTATCCTCGTGACACTCGCTCATATCCAGCTATTAAAGGCCACTTTAACGGTCAAATATATTTTGCCTTTGTTCATTGAAGCGTTAAATTCCCGATATTTCGTTTCGCAAAACTTATATCACTTTTCCGCATCTATACTAACTCTCGAAAGTTATAACTTACGCTTTATATTTTCACAATTGCAGTAGTGAAGTACGGACGTCTCATAGCATACAAATCATGGACATAAAGTTTATTATCGCGGTTTTAGTAAGAAAGCCATGATACGTCTAATAAGTAAATATAAGGACTCCCTTCAATTTTTTTACTGACATCAAAAAAAATAAAAGAGTAGGTTATCTTCTTCATCTGTAGTCGGATTTGGATTGTCGAGGTCCTATATAAAGGTTTTTGTTATAAGATGCATAGTTTTCAGCTTACGAGGTATGAAGATCCTGTTAGTCTATTTTATAATAAAGATATCAAAAATCAATGTTTATATAATAAAGTTTACAATCGTAGCCTATATATTTATATTAGGTTTACATAACTATTATGATGATATCGATAAATTAACTTGACACCGACTGCTACAATTTGTCATAAAAGATCTTTAATCCCCGTCTAATAATAAATTAATTATCGTTAAATACATTTAATTATCTTAGTAACAAGATCAATCAATAAGTTACTTTAGTTAATTTAATGAAGACGTTTCCCTTTTTTCAAAGGAATTTTAGGTGCGTAAATTGATGTCTATCGACGATAACATGAACCTCGAAACAATAAAACAAAACAGATTAAAAGGCGAAGTTATCTCTGTATAGTTTGTAGTTGAGTATTTTGACATTATATTTAATGAAAGGGTCTCAGACGTAAACCACGGCTTAGCATTCAAATTTCACTTCTTTCGCAAAAACAATATTGTAATAATGAAACAGAATACACGTCATAACATAAGGTTGATATGATGCGATTACATATTCACCCACTTTCAAGTTCAGGTTGAAGGCTTATAACTCGGCTACAACTCCTTCTACGTGCTCAGAAAACTTATTTGATTTATGCGTTGCGGTACGACTGTAAAAAGGTTAAAAGATCAATACTGCGCCTCTCAGAATTATGCTGGATATTATGTCTTTTGACAGCGTAGGCGGTTCAATTTTGAGATTTATTTCTCTTCAATGTTTTCGCTTCAGTAACTTTGGAACATTCTAACAAGGTTTATTGTTTTTAGTAAAGTTTGCATAGATTTTTTACCAAATTAATAATAACATATTTAAATAAAATACAGTACTAACAGTAAATACAGTACAGACTGTACAATCCTTAGTCTCTGTTTTATATTTCCAGATATCTGTTTGTTGATAATTTTTCGTACTGTTTCCCGCAGAATGATTTCCGTCGACGTATAAAAAAGTATTAACTGCGCACAGAGGTTGAACAATGTATTGGTTTACATCCGACCTTCTAGCTCAGGGCAAGAAGTCTTGTGACTACCCAGTAGACTACGTACTACTTAAACACATACAATTGTTGATAGTGGTATTAACTTTTTGAAGTTATATTCTTTAGGCTCGTTATGAAAAATTTATGAGAGTAAAATTTTACGATGCGCGCGCACCGTGACACAAAATTAATAGAATGAAGTTGCCATGGTATTGGACATAATTTAAAAACAAAATTCGAATAATAATAGAATTTTTGTTACACTTAATGTAAGAGAATAATAATAAACATTTATTTATTTAATTTTTCAAATGTAAACTTTATTGACTATAATGACTCCTTTTCCAGTCGTTGGTTATTTAATTATAATTAATTATTTGCAAGCAATCAAAAACTATTTTTAATAATACCGAAGAAGTATAACTTCTTACGCGCGTACATAAGTACACGCACCCTTTTTTAATAATATTATCAGTTATTAAAATATTATTTAATTAACAATTGAAAGTTAAAATATTGAATATAAACCTGTACTAAACGATTTATTGCGGAAATCCTTTAGGAATTATTAAACGATCTCACAGTTGAAGAATTCCGAGCGCAATCAGTGTGCAAAGTGCAATTTTTTATCATTTTTAATTTTACTTCTCGGAATAAGAAAAAAGTGTACTAATGGATTCCCTAGTAGATTGGTTCGATATGGTAATCTCTCGGGCCAATTAGCTAGAGCAAACTTTGACTACCGCAAGTTAAGACAATTTTTACTTTCAAGACTGGACTGAAGAGACGGGACCTGGAATTTGTTATTTACATTATGAGAGTAATAATCCAGATTTTCTTCTTTCAGTAGAATAATAATACGCGTTAAGATCGATCTAATATATAAAATTCTCGTGTCACAGTTTTCGTTGCCATACTCCTCCGAAACGGCTTGACCGATTTTGATGAATTTTTTTGTGCTTATCCGGTATCTATGAAAATCAGCCAACATCTATTTTTCATCCCCCTAAATGTTAGGGGTAGTCCACCCCTAAATTTTTTTTTAATTTCTATTTTTTTATGACACAACATACAAAAATACATACAACCCCTAACTTTCATCCCTCTACAATCAACCCCTATTTTTTTATTATAAATGATATACATGGCAAAACGACGTTTGCCCGGTCAACTAGTATTGATGTAACTTTTAACATAAATATATTTTTTTTCTTTTTCAGCTGAATCGTTTAAAAAAATCCATATAACATGGCTATTAAATATGACTCAATTAAAGATTATTTTAATTTAAGTTTCTTAATTATTATTGAAGATATCCTTTTATTTGTTCAGCTGATATTAAAAGAACTAAACATATTGGTATAATTATGCTTCTATAGGAATAATAAAATATTATTGTACGCACTTACACAATAGCACGTCCATGGACAGTGGAAAATTAGTACTTATTCTTCTGGGCTTATTTTTTGTATTTTTATATAGGTATATAAGATGAAAGTAAATTTTAAAATTAAAATTTGGATATTCTATTATATATTTTTAAATTTTTCTTATACATAGCCGCTTTGTTTTTTATATTGATACTAGCAGACTCGGCCAAGCATTGCTGTGGCTAAGGTTTCTGTTATATTACATAGTAGTAAACTATTCAAGCGAAGCGGTAGGAGAACACCAATCATGGGGACCACCATGGTTTTTTATTATATTAGTTATGCCAAATAACCACCAAAATAAATAAATAGTAAATTGTAGCTTATTTAAAACGTTGCTACTTTCTACACAGCGCATACGGTTGGAATTGTGACTGTCAAATAGTAATCAAATAATTTGCAATAAAATAATTTAGCATATATAGGTATAAATTAAGATGTAAGCTATCCTATCTTTTAAGTTAGATCAAACTGCACACGATGTGCAAATTTGATTTAAATCTGTTAACTAGTTTAGTAGTCCATAGCGGACAAACAACGTGACGCCTAATTTATATATATTAAGATGTATGTTCGTCATTTGTTTCCTTCTTTTAAAAAGGTTGGATAAATAGACTTTGTATTCAACCACTACCCATCAAATCTTAACTAAGTCGAAGGCGTTAACCACATCCCACCTTTAACCTCACTTCTATTTAAAGTTTTAAGCTCCTTTCGGAACAAGCTATTTTGGGTATGTATTTACACTTGGGAACTACTTGCTTTTAAATGTACCCTACCTGACCCTTATCTACAGAGAGGCACTCGCAAATAGAACATAATGAAATTTTATTATTTTACATTTTGTTTATAGATGTTACCTATGTTAGTATAGTCGTGCAATTTGTGTTATGAGTAATCTAGACACGATTTAATTATAAATAAATATTTCTGCATTAAACGAAACCTCCATCGTAATAAAATAAGAACTGAGTGAATAAGTAAGTAAGTAAGTGAGTTTTTAGGGGCCTCATAGCCTAGCGGTCTTATTAAGTGGCAGCTAGGTGAGGGGTACCGGGTTCGATTCCCGGGTCAAGGGCAAGTTTAAATTTAATTTAAATTTGTTCTCGGCCTTTGGGAGGTTTGTGCGGTACGGGGCGAGTGCCTAAAACCGTACATGGAGGACACGGTCGATGTTCTAAAGCACGAATTATTAAAAATCTTATACTTGACGCTGGTTAATGCACAAACCGTGCCAGAGCCATAAAAAAAAGTGAGTTTTAAGTCATTTTGAAAAAGTACTGTCAAATTTTTAAATAGAAAAGAATTGCTGGACTAGTTAAATTCAGAGTAATTAATAACATTTCAATACAAATCCGAAATACTAAAGACATTGAGTCCTCGAATCCGAGACTGTCTCTCGTAAATCTGTTATCCCGTGCAAATACGTGGAAGGTATGTGTTGACTTACAAATGGACTTACTCACTATTTACCCGTTACTTGAATTGCAGAGATCTCTTCATTTCTATATTTGAACCATTTTATTGACTTCAATTTCAACTATAGATGAACAAAATATTTATTAAGTAAACACAAACATTTCAACAATTAATATCTAAATAAGAAACTTTTTAAGGCAGAAATTACTTTTCTTGGATTATGTTTCATCCTTTCGCTTAGCCGGGCATAATCGTCCCATACCATGTTTTGCAATTGTTGAGATAGTGTAAGGTGTCCAGTATCCGAACGCGTCCAGCCCTGCGATTCTGTAACTCACTTTTCGAACTCACACAGCGGTTTTCGCGTCGGCGGTCGCTCTCAAATCAGTCGTGGAAAAGGTGGAAGCTTTTTATATGTAGTTTATTCTGACTGAGAGATACTGATTTGAGAGCGACCGCCGATGCGAAAACCGCTGTGTGAGTTCGAAAAGTGAGTTACAGAATCGCAGGGCTGAATGAAGGGTGCAGGCCCTCCACTAGACTTACACTGCACAATATTACTTATAATTAATCATTTTTGTATGATTCATATCTGTTTGATTAATATTTTTAGGCGATTGTGATTATCCGATTTTGGGTCTTACTAAAAATTCAATAGGTTTTTGATATACGGGAGTGATACCGCTAAGTCCCTAAGACCAATGTCAGATATATGTGTTGATGTTTGTGCACATTGAAAGCAAGAACGCAGCGAATTATATGTTCCCACCTCCTTAACACTAAGATATAGTAGACGAACGTAGTAGTGGGTGAACTAGATTGAAATTTTAATATGGTTTCTGGTTTATATGATCCAAAGCCTATTGTTTAAGTTTCTAACTAAGCATCATATATTTGCGAATAGATGATGAAAAAAAAATGTTTAGAAGTTTAGGAAAGAGTATGTACATACACGCAGCTAGCTAACTTTTTATTACTCCTTTTGAATTACTTACTTCAGCCATTACTGATATATTACATGTATTATTGTATATTCCTACAAAATTTTAGGTGAAAACTTACTTCTATGAAACAGTAAGTACGTAGTACTTCCGTGAAAGTACCTTTATCAAATTGCACGACAATGTTCAGAATATATTTTAGGACTTATTTGAAACACAATAATTTTAAAAATACATACAATTTGTTGATGTATAGTATAAGTATACGAAACCTTTGCTAACACACCTTAACTATCACGTACTTTAATGAGCCATAACTAATGTAATCGAAAGTTACAGCCTGACTAAATTTCAGGGCAAGCACTTAACTACTGAAACTTAAGAACTATTGAAACCTAATTTCTAGGTAATTAAAACTTATTCAACATAAGAATTTATAACATAAAACCTCTCAACGTTTCGTGGGGTTCTATTTATTTCCGTTTATGTTAGCCATAATTAATAGGATATTAAACTACATGAAATAGTAAATATAACGATTTACCTAATTGCAATAGTCACATCTTAATATTTACATTGCATTTTTTCGTGCAAAAAATATATAAAATGTTTCATTTAATTTGATAGTAGTATAATTGTATTCGCTATTGTAAACTACAGTCACTTTTTTTTTTAATGGCTCTAGCACGATTTGTGCATTAGCCAGCGTCAAGTTTATATAGTAGGATTTTTTTATAATTCGTGCTTGTTTTTAGAAATTCGACCGTGTCCTCCGTGTACGGGTTAAGCACTCGCCCGGTACCGCACAACCCTCCCAAAGCCGAGAACAAATTTAAATTAAATTAAAACTTGCCCTCGAATCGGGAATCGAACCCGGTACCCCTCACCTAGCTCCCACTTAATAAGACTGCTAGGATATGAGGCCCCCAACAGTCACTTAATGCTAGCAATACAAATATAATAAAGCAATATGATTAGGTACTAAAAATTAAATTAATTCTGAAAGTATCAATACCATACTAATTACATTTATGTATTTAGGAATACTTTACGAGTATACATATTACTGTCTGTCGTTACGACTTTTTTTAATTTTCACTTCTAAAACATCACTTTCACTCACAAATTATAAATATTATGAAAGACAAAACAATCTCCGTGTTTTGATCTTTGATACCTTTGAGCTTTTACGACTCCTGAATATTAATTTTAATGATCTTAGTCACTTTAATTATTTATTAAGTCGTCACTTTGAGATTACTTGGAAGTTTGTTTACATTTTACTAGTGCCCGAGTTTCTTCGTTCAAATAGAAACTGGATAGCGTCGCTTACAAGTTCCTAGTATAAGCGCAAACCGCCGTATATAAAAATGTATTTTTTTTACTTGGTCATTTTTATGTCTTTTTCTAATATTAATGAGTATGTGTGTAAAATTTTTTAATTTCTTACACTTATTTTTAAGCATGTGTTTTTGACAACGACGGCAAAAAATCTTACCTCAGCGTAAAGTGTATAAGAGCTAGATAATTGTTTGTATTACTTAACCATTTTGTCTATTGAAAACAACTTTCAATAGACAAAGTGGCACAACATATTTCATATAATGTATTTTTTTTAAATGAAATAAGTTATATTGGAACGGTGTATTTATTTATATATTTAAATATCTGAAGTTTCAACTTAAAGAGCCTGAACATTAAAAAACTAATAAACCCGTTGTGCCTATCAAACGCGGAAGCTGCAGGCTTTAACCTCGTTTATATCTTGCGGAAAAAATCTTACTGAATATTATAATTGTAAAACCTTGACCTATGTGCGAACAATTAAGATCAGATAAAACATCCGTATCACCTCGACGTCTTTCGTTTCACAACTGAGCGTTTTCTAAGGCAGATTTTGCCGCGTTCGACTACTATGTGGAACCAGCTGCCCACTGAAGTATTTCCGAACCAATTCGACTTAGGGTCCTTCGAGAAAAAAAGCGTACCAATCCTTGAAAGGCCGGCAACGCACATGTGAGGCAGCGGTATCACTTAACATGAGAGACAGATAAGAATAATTATCGTTATTACCTACTTATCTAAATGAAGCAAGCAAGACATAAGATATACTTTTGCGTACAAAAATTTAATCTCGATATGAAATATTCCAATCTCATTTGCGTTATTTAAACGTAATGTTAATTAAAAGTGGAAACTACAAGTAAACGACAAAAGTATGACGACGCCCCCTAGGGGTCTTGTTATCAAACCGCGCGCGGATGAGTCTTTCTTCTGACCTCGGATTATTTTTATTAGACCGGATCCCATGGGTTGGAGTTATTCATGTTTTTCTCGGGCGAATCTTAGTGCGATTTTATTTATTTAACATATCTGCAGACAAACGTTGTAAAGCTTAGATATGAACCAGAAACATTTTTGGGTCACTACTGTGTATTTTTATTATAGAACATTATGAATTTGAATTAAATATTAATTGTAGAAAATAAAATTGGTATTATATTACTTATTATTATTCTAGTTGCCTTTTATGTAAGGTATGTAAGATATTGACTACACTTAAATTACAAAAATTAGGACACGCTCTATTAAACAGAGAAGTAGACAAATTACAAATATTATTGTCTAAATAAGATTTATCTAGCTGACTTATGATAATATAACATAATAAAGGTATTCATGTTATCCATAAATTCTCCTTGAGATCCTTAATAATTTAACTCATTGATTCGACATCGGTTTAGTAGTTTTTGGGATACAGGTACGGGATATCTATACATTTTCTGTCAAATGTTCGTTTTCTAAATTACTTTTAATTTAACTGTGTAAATATTTGCTATTTTAATACACAGATTATTTGCAACGCACACACTTGTAAAAAATCAAAATTAGAATGTCATTAAAATTAAGAAATGTTCTATTAGTATAAGATCCCGCTATACAACGACCTTCACCGAGATGCTTATTTAATGAAACTTATTTTATATTTAATTTAATATGTCAATAAATATAATCCATATGGGTTGCCTAGCAAATTTCAGTCCAGAGTATGTTTAATTACTATTTAAAAAAAATTTTTTTTTTTATAATTTGCATGTAGTAAATTTTTTGAACTTTTTTCAATCAATATTTTTAATCAGGGTAGTATTATATATGTATCACTATAACCTTCTTTTATACTAAAGATGTATATATACTTTAGTGTCACATAAAAAATATACACATAAATAATTAATTGATTAAAAACAACCTAACGTTTGCATATTCTATGGGCTTCATACTTTCGATTGGTATAGAATTTATCTAATAATCATACCGGTGAAATGTTTAAAAAATATATTTTTTTTTAAATTAATTAAACATACTCTGGACTGAAATTTGCTAGGCAACCCATATGGATTATATTTATTGACATATTAAATTATATATAAAATAAGTTTCATTAAATAAGCATCTCGGTGAAGGTCGTTGTATAGCGGGATCTTAGACCATATAGAAGACGAGGCTTGTAGACCATAATATGCTAATACTTAGATCGTATCAATTTTTATGCTTGCATACGAACACACGGTTCGGTAAAGTGAAACTGTCAAAAGTCGGATTTACTACATAAACTATTCCGGTAGGAGCCTAGCAAATTGCCGACCGACCAACTTACTGTTATAAATATCGGAAACAATGTTCTGATATAGTTTTCTTACGCCACAGTGGTAAAATAAATAGTACAGTAACAAGTTGGAAAGGCATACTAGGAAAAAGAAGGAGATTCTGCTTCTTGCATCGGGGGGTGACGAGCTCAAAGAAGTGATAGAGCCGCTAATAGAAGGCAATTAAGGGATTTTTTTTTAATTCATTTATAGTTTATAAATGTAGGTATGTGCATATATTTTGTAAATTGTGTTATTTCAAAATAAATGCGGCTTATTTACATTATAATATATAGTAATATATTTATTTTAGGGAGGTTTTTGAATATGAAAATACTTCATTTAAGCTTAGAAGCTATGACCGAGGCTGTCAAATGCCTCATATGAAGTAAGACAATTAAATTAAATTTTCATAAAATTACATAGAAATATTGAAGTTGTGTTGTGCTTACTATGAACCATATAAAACACAGTTCCCTATCATGGTACTACACTTATTTTCTATTTGAATTTCATCCTTAAAAGACAAATAATATGAATTTTAGTTTTTACCTAGAAAGTAACTAAAATATATTTCACCTGTATGTTATACAATATTTTATACACACGAATTCGAATAGTTTAGTCTATTTCATGCATATTTTCATATATTATCTACATATCGAGGAGATAGGTGACATACAGAGCAATAACAATTTTATTGTACCTTGACTGCATACTAATCAATGATATATCAAAATGGGAGTTTTCTAAAATGTGTGTTTTATGCAGACCGACCATACTTAATTCCGATTTTTTTTTATTTTTTTTTATCCCATATCATTATTCTATCTTTACAGTAATTACTAATTCGATAGTACGACACAATATTTATACCCACACCAATTAACCTAGATAAAAAACATTAAAAAAATATATTTATATACCTAAAATATCTTATAACTAATAATATAGGAAGCAACTCTTGTGAACTCAGCCAGTGTACAAACAAATAGGTCTACCTTAACAGAAATTCTATTTATTATATGTTTTGCTCGCGTGAGTGGTGCTTCGCTAACCAAAACAATATATTTGTTTAAATGTCATTCGTTTATTTCTTTACTTTTAGTTATACTGTGGACATTAGCGGTATGATCAGATAGTAATTTTGATCCAGAATCAAACTAAAATGAATATCAAAGTAAATGTACCACTGTATAATCCGCACACTGTGGCATCATTTAGTATTCCTGTTGCGTGTGAGACTCGCATAGCATTTCATTGTAAGAGACTAAATCATGCACTAGTTATCCCCTGCCAGTTGCCGCGAATCCTCTTCAATATTTCACCGAAGGGACTTTCGCTTTTATGTGAAAACTTTTTGCGTATTCTTCACATTTATAACTCTACAGACATTTTGCTTTCGCACTTCGTAATGTGAATTTAAGTTCTCTGTATTAAGTGTTATTTTATCGTCGTAAGTCAATACAATACGTTTATTTACGAAGTAATAGTGTTGTACATATCTTTGAATCACTGTGTGACGTCAGTAGATAAGTTGTGTAAGCGTGATTAGGGGAAGGACAGATAATCATATCTGTAAGAAATAATTAACACCTTATTTTAAAAATAGTTTTTTTTCCATAAACGTTACTTAGAAATCATCTATAGATATCAGGTCATGTAAATTAAAAAAAGAAATCAAATATATGCCACTAAAGAAACTAAGAAGGTACGTTAGTTATTCGAAATCTATATATATAAAAATGAAACCCGTTTTCCGTTGTCACGACATAACATGAAAACGGCTTGACCGATTTGTCTGATTCTTTTTTTTATAATATTCCTTGAAGTACGAGGATGGTTCTTACGGAGCAAAAAATTAAAAAAAATTGAGTGAAAAAGTCTAAAAACACGCTTTTCTATATTCCCATACAAAATATTCGTAATATTATTTAAAGGCAATTTGAACTTTAATACCATATCATAAAGTTCAAGTGTTAGTGGAGGGGTTACGGGAAGGTAAATGTTTATTTTTTGACATAATGTATTTATTGTTTTATCAACTTTCTTTTTTTTATCTTACTAGCTAGAGCGGTGTCCCGAATAGCAGAATATGTATTAAAAAGAAATAAAGAATCGACTGTTAGGCGGTACGATGTTCGCCAGGCTAGCTAGTTTAAAATAATATCTTTGGCATAACATTATAGAACTACCGAAACAAAATTCGAAATTCAAAATAAAATATAATATCGTAACAGAAAATTTTACAAGTCGCAAATAAAAGCTACTTAACGTTGACAAATAAAATGCTACGTATTTAAGAAATGTTCACGACCACTATTTTTGTTTCCTTTAAAAGCGAGGACATAGTAAATAAACTTAATGTATACGTTCCAAAGGAAACTGGAGCGGTCTTTAGCCGAGCAAGATTATAAAGATGCATTCAGAGTTTAAATTGCGCGTTCAAAAGAATCAATGTTTTCTATATTCAAAGTACAAATTTTTGGTTACAGATTTATTTAAATCTTGAAGTCAACCAAATTTTTCTAAAACTAATTAGGTCAAAAGCTTTTACCAACCTTTTTAAATAAAAAAATCTTATAAGTTTTGTAGGCTAAATACAACGCTTGAAGGACGGGCGGAAAGCAAGATTACTATCGACAGCGAGATGTGAATCAATCGAATCCATTTGAACGAACAATTCATACTCTTGAAATCTAAATTCAGCAATTAATTTTGACACTTTGAAATAATCTATACAATTGAATTATTTATATAAATACCATATAAAAAGGCATTGGACATTAGCCTTCGTACTTTACAGATTCACAGCAGACATACTCAAAGTATAGGGTTCACATATTATCCTATGTATTGCAGCTCGCGTTGGCCTTGTAGCCGGAGGTTACGACTATCATCCCTGAGGTTTTAGGTTCGAACCCCGGGACTCGCTCGCTCATACGCTGAAGGAAAACATCGTGAGAAAGTCGCCATGGCTTAGACCCAAAAAGTCTACACAGTGTGGACATGTTGATCTACACATCAATCTTCTTACCAATTAGAAAAAAAACAAATGATTAACGAAACAGATATAACTGAGCTAAGCTTAAATGTTCTAGCGTCTCTGGTTTTTGTACCGAACAAACGTAATAAATTATAGAAGCTCTCTTAATAACACTCGTAACAGATGCCATATTGACTATAACATAATCAACAATAACTAAATTATCTTCACATTGTCATACATTACATAAATTATTGCGACTGTCCCAATCCCAGGGGATCACTCGGTATTTGCTACGCAGTCAAACACATTTCTGTTATTAAAAGCGAGTTTGATATTCTCTCTAGTTTGTTTACTTAGCTGCGATTCTATTCCTGGAAAAGTAAAAAGACCTGTGTTTGATGTTCCCCATAACACTCTTGAGTAAAATTACTAATAATTAAAAAAATAAATTTAAGGTAAAATTTTTCAAGGTATAGTACCAATTTTAAAATGCATATTATTAAACCCGTTCTCTGAGACCTGACTATTTTTAAATACTACTTTAGCATAGAACAACTAAGTGGTCTACTTGTGTGATTTGTGTTATTTTGCGATATGTTAAGGTTTCACATCTAAAGTGACCAATTCAACCCAAATACGGAAAAACCCTTGAACGCGATAAAATACACAACAAATTTAAAAATATATATTTTAATATATATTTCTTTATGATTATACTGAAATCTAGCCAGCCGGGGTTAAATTATATTAACGCTTTTCTAGACAAACGATTTTAAGCTACCGAAATTTCTCCCGCTAAAAGCATATAAAGAAGTAAAAAATAGCTTATGAAAAAGCTCTCTCGTGATTAACGGGTGACCATTAGTTACTCGGACAAAGAGGCTCGCAGGAACGAGAGTTGTAGAAAAATGTCCCGGATTATCTCTTCAGCGTGGACACTGATTTACTTGCCGAAATATAGTTTTTGGGCGATTAATTCGTTTATCATGCTTTACTCTGAAAATGATAATGTTAATTATCATTTTCAGATAATGATAATTAATTTATAATACAATAACTATTAAACGTCAATTAGTTTATTAAGTAACCTTACAGCTTTTGTGAAGATTATAGCATTTTATAAGAAACTTCCTAAAAAAAAGAATGCGATATGTTGAAAAGTACGATAGCACTTAATAAATCTTACTCACACGGGACAATATTAGTATAACTCAAGGAAGGTATATTTTTCATAACCTCACATTTATTCTCATAAAATATTCAGTCGGCTGACTACAGGAGCGCATATTTCGGAGGTCAAGCCGAGGCTCAGTATGCAAACGTGGGATTTGTATGAAATATTGCTTAGATTTTAAACCTGATATCTAAACTTCGCGCAAATCCCGTAGTACTTTCAAAATAAATAGAAGCTGAAAATTCTACTACAGCATGATCTATGCTTGTTAATTTTATGTGAAGCATGCAAATACAGGGGCCCGAATATGATTTTTTCCCATTCGGTGTCAAGAACCTTGGTCCGTGTGGTCCAGCCCTACAAGGCAAGGAAATAGCAAAAAGGTTAGTCGACATCACAGGAGACCGAAGAGCTGGCAACGATTTAGTCTAGCTATTCAGAGGGGGAACACCGCCAGTATTTTCAAAACCTTGCCTAAAGGGACTCCTTTTAATAATATATTTTAGTTATTATATTTTGATCTATAGTTAATATACAGGTTGCTCTTGTCTGTGGCTCCGCTTGGGCACAATACACCATAAAATGTTAATACATTATATATTACATAATAACATCAGGAAGGTTGCGACGAAAATGTGTACGCAAAATTTACAGCGCCTCTGGTTATACGAAAAAACATTTGTTTTTCGTTTACGATTCATTACTCAAAGTACTTGATTATAAAACTTGTGTTTAAATTTGAAGATGTGTTACCATGGTAACAACAACAAAACCATAGTGATAAAATAGTATGTTTTTACTACTTCACATTAACATTCTCTACTGTGTATTTTAATTGTTATTTTATTATAATTATCATTAATATAATATTAATAAACATTTGTTTATGTTACATAAACTAACTAAATCTAATACAGATATTGTGTCGGTCTTGGTGATCAGCATGTGCTGTGACACATAGGCCTCTTCCAGCTGCTTCTGTTCTTTTCTAATGTTAGATTTTCTTGTCCAAGTTGTACCTACAATTGTCTTTAAGTCGTCTGAACATCTTTTGCTCTGTCTTCCTCTCTTCCTTTTCCTATCTCGTTGTTGCCATTCTGTAATAATTTTATCCATTTCTTTTTATTTAAATTTTTTTAAACTTTTGTATTTATGTATAAGTTCATACTTACTTTAGTTTTGGACACTAATCTATTAGGCCTGTTCCGTAATTGTTGTACATTCTTATTAACATTTAAGCTAACATGTGTATACAGTGCGCAATAAGATACGTTTTATATAAAAATATTTTAAAAAGTAATAATAAAACATTAATAGGTTATTAAATAAATGTATAAAAACTTTGGTCTTTGAATATTAAAATCGTCAGATTGTTCCTACTATATTTTGAATTGAAATATAGTAGATATAGGTGACAGGTAGTATATATGTTCTCATCTGGATATATGCAAAACATGAAAAGTCAATTCAGGAAGCGATTTGTTATCGTCGTGCCCTACATACAGGTGAATTTATATTGACATAACTGTGTAGTTAGATTTATAACTACATATGTATATATATTTTTTAATCAATGAGCTTTTATATAATAGTTCTTTGAATTGATTTATTACACAATTTTATTAGTTTTAGTATCCCTTTATACAAAGTAACAACAACTAAATTCATCTAAAGATATTCTATTATAGTCATAGAAAGATAATAAATAGCATATTATGTTTTATAGACCTTCCTCAATAAGACGACTTACTTTCATTTAAGAGCTCTAACATGGTTGTCTTATTAACTTATTTTTCATAGTAGGTTTTAATATGTTAGTTTGGTAAATTATAATCAAACCTCATCCTAGCTATGACAGAAATATCCAGTTTGGTGCAGTGCGAACACACTTCAGGGATTCATTCATTTATACACTAGTATTTCAATGGAACAGTGATCCAAAATGGGTCTTAGATTCCGTAAATAGAAAATGCCTTGTAGAGACGTTTATTTATAAAGACTGCGTTTTTTTCAATAAGCTGATCCTGTTGCAAGCTGTTAGATTTGTTCCTATACACATTAGATTATAGTGAGACAAATCAAATCAAAATACGTTTATTCAATTTAGATGCGTCTTAGGGCATGCTTATGAATGTCAAAAACGTTTACAAAATTCGCAAAAGAGCAAGACTACGCCATCCGTTCGCAAAACTACCAGGAGGCCTTGTTCTGAGAAGAACGGGCAAGAAGCTCAGCAAGTTTTACCCTCCCTCTACATTACAATTATTCAAAGGAAAATGTTATAAACCACAACGTCATTAAAGTTACATAAGTAAAAAATAAATAAAAATGTTCTGTGATTTACCACTTTCACCATTACACACAAATTAAATTATAAGAATATAATTAGAATTATTACCAAGCGTTGTTATCTTCCAGGTAGTCATTGACTGTGTATGGCCTTTACACATTAAGGTTTTTTTGTGTGTTTTGAATCTGTTTTGAAGGCGCGTATAGCTTAAATTTATTTTCATCTCTGTTAGGTTGTTACTTTAACTTTTGTAAGTTGATGGGTACGCCTACATGTGAGGTTGAACTAATTTTAGCACTTAATAATATTAGCATAGTTATTATTATAATTAATGTAAGTACACTTTACTGTGTTACGTGAATTTAAGATTAATATACATATATAATATATTCGGATCAATAGTGTTTATTAGTAGTCATAACAATCAAATATACACTAATTATCTTAACGTACATTGTAATAATAAAAAAGAAATTAATAAAAAGAAAATTGAACCAAATTTAAAACTTTGCTCTTTGTGGCAGTGTACCTTTAATAATTGTGCCTTATTCTAATATATATGAATTAAACAATGAGTATAAAGATTTAACAATGACGATTATTGGTCGCAATATTCACGAAAATATCCGTCGAATAACACCTTTAATGTTTATTGTTTGAAAAAGAACAACTTTCTTCTTGTTAATAATTTTGTATCATATTGGGTTTCCTAAAATATTATCTTAATTTTACCCAAAGCTGAACTGAAAAGAATGTGTCCTCATAATCCTTACTATTTTAAGATGCTTCTATAAACTTTATTTATGTCCCTTACCGAAGGGCTGCAAATAATCATAATAAGACTAATATATGGACAAAGACCACGTAAGGCTTAAGGTATGCAAATGACGTGAAAGCTTGCGAGACCTCGCATTCATTTCCGTAAACAAAAATTTGCTTGCCTTAAAATTATTTAGAAAAGAAATGATTGTGTTTTCAACTTTCGTAAACTCAAACTCAAACTCAAAATATCTTTATTCAAGTGGGTAACCAAGTACACTTTTGAATCGTCAAGTTAAATTAATCGTTAATTTACATTTACTACCAGTTCGCAAGGCAAGGGCGTAGAACTGGCAAGAAACTTTCCGCCACTCTTTTTAATCGCCAAGTATAGTAAGTCATACAAATTGTTTGAACTGGAGCAATTCAATCCCAAGGATTAGGATCATTTAAGTAGTCCTAAAATTTATAAAAAGCTTTGTTGATTAATTTTGTTGTAATTTTGTTGATTAGTTTAAGCGTAGATGTTATAAATAAAATAGTAAAGTATGACAAAATTTAAAATTTATATTCCTATCGTCGTTCATTCACACCTCACCTCGATTACTTAAGCAAAGTAAATAACATTTCCTATGTAAGAGAGAAGAAAGAAACTCAATTTGGTTCGATGAATATCCGTGCTTCTAAATTTACTAACACTGTACAACTTTATTCCATGAAAGGTAAGTTATATAAATATCGATGTATAATAAAATAGTTTAAGCGTTCACCACACAAATTTGGCTATTTGCTTTACTCATACATTTTCGCCACTTCTCTAAAATCACCTTCCAATGTACGGTACAATCTATTTAATTAATACATATTTAAACTAGTGTTATATAGACGGAAGATTAGTGTGACCGATTAGTATCAAAATGATACTTGAGCATTGAATCGATATATATTGCCAAAATATTTAAAAGAAAAGGCGAGATTGTTGCTATCTCTGTTTCCGACATACTAAATGAAAGAGTCAGAAACAGATTCAGTAATGTAATACACTTTCAGCTACTAATTACATTTATTTAAATGAGTCTAAACTAGTTCATGTAATTCTTTCATAAATTAAATTAATATACTGTATATGCCGTGCTAATGAAAAATTCTATTTGTTTAATGACTTTACAATTTTAAAAGTTAATTAGTCTGTCACTATTTATATCAAAACAGTTTGTTTTAATGGAAATTCTTCAGCTCTTTATGTAATTAATGACTGGCATACACGCAAATGCTTTCAAAGAAATGGAAAGAATTTACATTTTTATAATAATATCAAGTTAAAAAAAATAAATTGCAATTTGTTGAAATTACAATTGCACACCAATTAATTCAAAATATTTTTTTGAAAACTAAAAGTAACCTTTTTATCAATCAAAGTTCGTCATAACAAGGATTTACCAAAACAATTCGTACGCGTTTCAAATGGCTTTAAAAAATTGAGAAACATTTATACTCGTATGAAGGTGCGACGTTCGGAACTATCCATTATAAACGCTCAATAATATATCTCCACCGTTACCGTACCGTTTTTGAGTATATTAATAAAAAAAAATATTGCATATTGCAATCTCGCCGCAGTCTCTTTTGCGTGGGCAAATGTTACGCATACGGTATACCCTCCACGACGCGATTGTTGCCTTCCGATGCGAAGCGTTCGTTAGTTGATTATCATGACTCTTTCAATACGTCAAGTGAAGTATATAGTGAGAATAAACATGGTGTTAATGGCACCAGTTCCTTATAAATTCCTTTTGGCGGTTAAAAATAGTAGAGGAAAGTGGTTGCCAGTTTCTCTTAAAGACTCAACGCCCTTGATTTGGGAACTGGTAGTAAATATAAATATAGACCTTCCATTTGTTTAAGTATTGATGATCATAAGTGGTTATAGTTGAAGTGCAATGTGGGACTTTGCAAATGTATCCTACTAAAACCCCACGGTGTCATTTCCTAGCTAATGGAAGCGAATTCTTATCGCTGCACTTCATCCAGAGCAGTGAGAGCTCAGTGTTTAAGCGTTCTCTCCATCGATGTTATGATGAAACCAGCATGTTTAGATTCCGTAGTCAACGCACAGAAATAATCATACAAAACGGTTGAAAATAATATTTAAAGCGTTGCATTATTATTATAACTCAGTTACATCGCAAACCGCAATGTATAATGTACTGTTTTGTAACAAATTACATTAACATTAAAATGATACAAGGATGAAGCCGGACATGACGCATTACAAAGAAAAGTATACAAAATGCACTCGCATGCAAGCCCACAAAGGCTTGTTACGGAAGCTCTCCTTTGAACTGGATAACCAATGGTCGCGTGTAGCAAAGAATAATCTTTACTTCTAGGTTTTTAAAAATACTAAGAGAAAACATATCGTAGGTTGATTCAACAACATTTGTTTTTAAAACTGATTAATAGCGTTCTTATGTAGTAATTGTTAGGTATACAATATATTTTTTTATCTTAGGAATTTAATACTAACTAAAATTATAAAAATAATATAACAATTACTAACCTTAAAATATAATAACTAAAATATATCCTTAAAAGGAGTCCCTTTAGGCTCCCGCAGATACTGGCAGCGATCCCCCTTTTTATAGCTAGACTAATTCTTTGTCCGAGGTAGCTGCCAGCTCTTCGGTCTCCTGTGATGTCGATGTGATTGTCAGGTATTGTCTGGTACTCAAGTAAATAAAAGGCCATATAGTCGCCACATAAAATAAAATCCTTTTGAAGAATACCTTATTCTAAATAACATAGTCTTATGGATTTCGAGTCTAACATATTTCGTATCAGTACGAAAGGCGACACTTTTCTCATACATTTGGAGCTTAATCGAAATGCCCCTAAAATATGACGTATGAAAATTATTCACCTAACACAATATATATTTCCTTTCGTTTCATTCATTTAGACTTGGGGCAGACAAATATTTAACCGTTAAAGATTATCATACATTAGTTGACTTGCATATCTTAGTTATGCTGTAAAGAAGAGGTATTAACAACTTTCTAAAATTCAGAAGTCGGAAATCGGAAATTTTAATTAGTTTTTATTTTCTTTAACCCTAGAAAGATCACCATATTTTGCTATACACTAAAGATAACCATACTTCATTTTGTCGTATAAATGTTTAAGTGCTGGAATTTGTATATCATATGCTTATGAATGTGATTGTCAGCTTAAATATATGCAATTAACTTAATAATAAATAAAAAAAACATAAGTGTATACACTATACATATATTTTAATTAGCTAAATCTTAAATAAACTAAACACAGCTCTTTTAACACTACAAAACTTAAACATGATGGAGTCTCTTCATCAGCCTTATAATTTAAGAAATAAACTTTTAAAATTAACTTTTTTAACTTATTATATAATGATCAACTTTAACTAATATTTTTTTATTGATATATAAGGCTAACCCTTCAATGCACTTAGGACAGGCGCTCGACTTATGCTCTCCAGTAGGTATATAATGACGAAAGTATTGCAGTTATCTAAAAAACACCACTGTCACCTGCAAGCTACTTGGGTCCACTGACTTGACAGGAACGGCTAGAAACAAATAATATAGATTTTTTAAATCCACTACGTCGATTCGACGTAGGTTATCTTTCTAGGGTTAACATTCCGTGACTAATTATATATAGTTAATTACTAATTATATTAGTATAGTTTTTTTATGTGATAGGAGGCAAACGGGTAGGAGGCTCAGTTGAAAAGAGTGGCGTGTAGTTTATTGCCAGCTCTTTCCTTCGTTCTACGCTCTTGATTTGAGAACTGGCAGTAAATGTAAAATTAGAAGCATTTAATATTTTATATGTATTTCATTTCTTGACGTTCATAAGTGTACATTGTGTTACCTATATGAATAAATGATTTTGATTTGATTCGATATTAAGTGATACCATGGACAATCACATTGCCAGAAGGCTCGGAATTGCGTTGCCGGCCATTTAAGAATTGGGACGCTTTTTTCTTGAAGTTGAATTGGTTCGGAAATACTTTAGTGGGCAGCTGACAAAAACCTGTTAATGGAACGATGGACGTCGAGGTGATACGGCTGTTATTTTGTATTCTGCCTTAACGTCCGATAATAAAAGTCAGCTGCAGGTCCGAACAACTCTTCTGAACACCCAAATTGCAGAGAGACCCCACATGTCTACGCAACGCCAAAGTACGTACATCTCTATAGCACGTTGCTAATTCAATGTTACACTGTCTGAGTTCCAGCACAGTTGATTGAGTTAAGAATTGTATAAAATATGATCAGAATACATAAAAAATTAACACACAGTTTGTATTAAGAACGTGATTTATTTTGAAATCGTTTTATAAGAACTGTATACTTTTATTAAAGTTGCTTCCCCACGGTGTTGTTAAGAAACAAGCAAAAACTTACAGAGAAAGTTATTTCAAGGCAAATTAGGCTTTCTCATCACGTCCCATAAACTGAGGGTGCAGAAATTAATTCATACGAATGTTCTCCCATCTTCATTTAAATAAACATCGATTCGAGTATCTTGATCTAGAAATTGCCTCCAATTTATGCATCAATGCCCATTATTACAATGATCAAAGATCAAACTTCTAATATATACGAAGTCTTATGTATTAAATATGTATTATGTCAATAGCAAACAGCAAAAATATTTTTCTTAATAAAATGAAAATCTTAGTTTAATTAAAAGCTTATCTTATTTAGCTTAAGTTAGTTATAAATATTATTTTCTTTGTTAATTATTAATTGGTTTACTCTTGTTTTCATGTATTATTATCTTAAATTCTAATATAGCAGAGCATTTTTTTATCGATAGAATAGCAAAATCAGTTACTTAATGATATGCTGTACCAAATTTTAGTTTTTTGTTAGAACACGGACAAGCTTTTATGCATTGCATGTTAAGTGATGAGGCCGCCCGTATAATCCACCCAATTTCATTATGTCCGAAAGTTTTGACAGGTCTGGTATAATTAGCTTAGCACCAGTACTTTTTTCTCTGTTTATTCAATGTGTTTTATTTATATTCGTCGTTTAGTTTTTTATTTAATCTTTCGTTTTAAGTAATATGTACCCTTCTGGCACCATGGTTAAATCGTTCAATGTTTTTTATACATGTTTCTAAAATTTATCTTAATTAAACAAAGTACGAAAGTTATAGGTTAGGTTAGTTTCTCAGTAATAGTTAAAAAGTGCCGAGAACCGGAAAACACACGAAGGGCGTAGCGTTACGTAGCGCGTAGCAAGAACAACATCGGCTGCATTTAATTACAGCTACGACCCATTTAGAGTGAAAGTTGTACAAAGTTAAATAAGAGCATTTAAAGTACTTTGTTTAGATGAAACTTCTTCAATGCACGTAAACGCAAATTTATTACATAATGTATATTACTCCAAGTTTCGCGCTAAACAGCTGTTGCGGTCAGCAAGAGACGACACAAAGGGTTCGACTGATAACTATTTGATACATCCTGGTTTTGTAGACTGTAAAAAACATTTAGTTATTTATTTTTAACATATTATCTAATACAAACTTTGTACGAATGAAACTATCTAAACCTAAGTTATGTTTAGACTTTGAATAAAGGCGCAAATGTGTACTTATACTATGGTTTTATATTATCTAAATAACTACAAGATCATTAAATATGTAAAATCAATGTTGACTAATAAGGACAAATATTCTATATTTCTATTCTTATCTCTTACATAATAAATAAATAAAAACTAAAACAACAATGTTAACTTATTCTATAACTATATTAGTTTATTTTTTATAATTAAAGAAAATTAGTTTTAAACATAATACATACGATTAACCAAATGAAGATTATATTTTATTGTTTAAATAGAGTATCAATTAAATCAATTCTTGGTTTACAATTTGAGATATGTTTTCCAATACGACACATCACACTCAATGCCACTATTTATCGCCGGAAGCCTCACGTATTTGAAGTCGTCAATTGTTTTTAGGTAAAGACATAAGTTCCTAATACAAGCCATACATTGGCATAAACATTATTTCAATGCCTAACAAAAGAGCTTTAGCCTTGAGAGAAATGCAAAGTATATCCGTCCCTTTCTTTCATTGAAAGCTGTTGTTCATTCGCAAGCCACATCAGTGTCAAGTCGTTCATTACCGACATCTGAGCGCTATTTGCTCTCTTGTTTATATTTACACAGTTAATTAATTCAAGTTTAATTAGTAACTCTGGCAAAATATTCCCTCTTAAATTATCTTGTGTAAGACAAACTGGGTTTTAAGTTCTTATGCCAGTAATTTGCGAGGACGGCAGGTCGGAAATAAAATATGGGAGGGTCTAATGAAAACTGCCTATATTAACCTAGGGCTTAGCCCTTCCAAAGTCCCCATTTCTTTAGAGTTTAATGAGGTCTTAAATTTAAGATACTAATGCCCACCCTATTTATCTTCCTTTGACGCTTATAATTGCAGTGTTGAATATTTAATTATTTTGTATCAAAGGGCTGTTGAGTACATAATAGTCCAAAGCAATGATTTTTCTCATGAATTTTTTATCATTGTATTAATTATTATTGGTTAAGTATTAAATATATCAATACTAAAATTTATTTCTATTATTATAAGTGCCTAATAATACCTTATACTTGAGCGGTTCTTAAAACACTTTACTGTATTCAAAATTCAGTATAATTTATACTGAATAAGTATTAAGGATGTAATACAGTGGAATCCGAGAAACGGGAAAAGAAAACGAGGAGGTCAAATTAAAAGATGGGAGAACGATCTGCCAAAAGGATAGAGAGATGTGAAAACGATTGGGGGAGGCCTATGTCGACAGACAACATGACCAAAGTGGGTGCTAATAAATTATTAATTCGCTATGTAAATTAGATTCAAGAGTGCTACTGTTAAATAAGAATAGCATGTAAGTTAAAAAGGTCAGTGAATAAAGGGATTTCAATATTATTATTATAATTTATGAAAGTCTGTTAACGTTTCTCATGTTTAAGGACGAGTCATTACACACCCAGTCATTTCAAGATAATATAAAACAGTCAAGTTTCTCGTTATTGGTTTATTTTATTGACAGTAGATTTTAAGTCAGCAGAATCATAACTTACCTTACATTAAGTAAATTAATTATGAATTTCAAGGTTTATGAAAGATATACACAGCTCTGATTTATATTACTGCTACTTAATGCAAGCCAAAACTAATTATATCTTTAAGGGACGGCCGCAGAGCAGGCAGAAAATAATACACAGCACAAATATAAGAGTCTTTCAACTTCGATTTTGTTCCCTTTGGAGTAGAGACTCTTGGGTTCCAATGCACAGGTGGTTATTAAAGAATTAAGTTGGCGCCTGGTTGATAGTACCGGTGACCCCAGAGCTGGTGGTTTCCTGGCTCAACGGATAAGTATCGCAATACAGCGAGAAAATGCTGCCAGCGTTAAAGGTACACTGCCACAGGGACCAAACTTTTTAAATTTGTTCAAAAAAAAAAATTATTATTATTACTTTGTAAATAGAAATAATACTAAAATTGCTAACATACTTATAAAATGGATACATGTAGTACAGTTAGGAACGTTAGATGGATTCCTTAATATGAGTTTGAGGAAGGAGTTGATGAAATAAACATATTATATATTTTATAATAGTAACTAATATTTTGGTCATAATTATCCGTACTAATCCTTGCAAAAGAATTAAAAGAACATTCTAAAATAAAACAGTTGTTTAGCAACTAAATATTTAATCACTACGAATGGTAATCCAATAAATGTCAAAACATATGACAGTCAAGTAACTTTGAAAGTCAATATTGCTACAAAACTATCTAATATTGCCTAAAGTTGTTTATTGTAACATAAATAACGTTAAGGTGGAGATAAATAAATTAATATCAATTCGTGTTCAGATCACGAGGTATCCCTCGGGCATAGTGTTGTAGATAATCAAAGCTGTCCGAAAGGTCAGCGTGAATGGAGATCCTTTTATGTACTAATATAATTATTATCATAGACGTATGAGCTGAATTTAATATATTATAGATTAGAACAATGGCATAAATATTAAATGAGCGATTCTCGTCTCTATGGCTATGTTTGAACCCCAGCAAAATCAGAGAGTTATTGCTAGTGCGGGAAAGCAAAACATCGTTAGGGACATCTTGGTTTTAGAAATGGCGTGTGTCAAGTAAATAAGATTGATCAGCAACTTGCCTAAAGATGAAAGAGACAGGAATGCGTCTGTGTCATGACCTAATCGAAGGTAAATTTCATAAACATATACATGTGAAAATTAAATGAAACAATTTAACTTGGTAGAGCTATATAAATAGAAATGCGATACACATCTCAATATCCTTTTAGTAAAATAAATATTACAGCAGAAAACATCAAAATCCTTGCTATATTTATGTTAGAGGAACTGCGATACTGTCAGTTGTCATTACCATTATATGTCACAGAGTTTATAAATTAACAACTTCAAAGTCAAATCAGTTCAACACTGTTAAGACCAGTAGTCTATTTGATTTGCGATCTACTACGATTACTAGTTCTATAATTTCTTAGTAACTTTTATTTTTAAAAGTAACTTATAAGCTCTGTTACATATACTGACAATGCTCGCTGACAGTCACGACATTGCTCAAATATATATAATTTAATAGAATCCAAATAAATATCTCTAGCAAGTATCAATAAAAAACGTTTATTTGACCTTTACAAAAACAAATATACAAAGCATTTAACACAAACTATACAAATCCTTATCGTGAGTAGCATCTCCCTTGACTGAGTTCGCGTTTTATTTTTGTAAACAGCGTTCTAGGCATATGATAAAAAGGGTTTCATTTTTATCATCTAAATGGAACTACACTATTCATAGTGATAAACGTTTAAGTAAAATTGTGTTTCAAACAATACACGCAAAATATAAACAGGTTCAGTCTAAGCAAAATATTTACAAGTTTTTTGTAAATATTAAATTATTATTCTTTTTGACACGTCTTTGTCTAAGTAGAATCATAATATGCAGTGTTGGCTAGGCGCTAGGCGTGTTACTCTTAATCCACAGATCGTGAGTTCGAATCGTGGCCGTGCGCCAATGGATTTGGTCGCACGGTGAAGTAAAATATAAGGAAACTAGGCATACATTAGACCTAAAAATTTACGGTATGTCTCATGCATAAAAGACAAAAATAAAAAGTAAATTGTTCAACAAGTAAGAAACAAAAAGATAAAGAAAATGAAGGACAAGAATTAACTTATTAAGTATTGTGGCATTTTAACAAATGCATCTCCCATCTGCATATGCAATATATGCATATGTAATGCATAAGAAAACATATGTTTTCTTCACATAAATTTAAGTTAGACGATGGTTTAAAGGCCAAACAACGTGTTAAGCTGTATTAATACTTTTTACTCAAGTCTTAACTACTTTTACTACATGACTTATCCCGTGTTTCGCTACGTGAAGGAAAATTAAAACCTTTAACATTATTTTGTATAATTTATGTTATAATATTCTTAACCTACATAATATACCAGTAATAATAATAATAAGTCAAGTCAAATCGTTTATTTTCTAAGTCTAAAAAAAAATGAATCTAGTTGCCCCTTCCACGAGGTAGTTTCATATGGAATACTCTTTTAAGATTTTCAGAAGTTTTACCATATGTTGTGTACATTTATTTAATAATTATATGGGAAGACCATGCACCTAGAAAAGAAACCTACCTATACTAAAATAAAATAGGCGCATGGTGTTATAAAAACAATGCAGTAGATAACTAAATTATTATGTAGTATAATTGTTTCTTCTTAGTTGTAATGAATAAATTGGTTAATAGGTCATACCATTATTATTAAATGATCATGTTCACCTCTATTTAGTGGTAACTGCATTGGTTGTTGCATTGGCGTGACCTGTTAATACATTTTTTGTATAAATAAAAAGCAGGTTTAGAATTATTTAGTTCCAAGCAAGGACAAACTTTTGGAATAGTATTTTTTTATTTGTTCTACTTTTCTTAAATGGTCTTAGCCATCTCGATAAGAGACGCCATAGAACTTCGTAGCATTGTTCTTATCAACTTTTTTGTTTGAACGCTTTAACTTAAATATTGCATAACAAGGGCCATTAAGGTAAGTGGAAAAGGGAAGTGGGCAAATAGGTTGGCCAATTTAAAAGTACCTGAAAATTACAGGCTGTTACACATCTGAAAAAGAATTTATGAGGTCCGTTAACATAACGACCCATAAACATTGTAATAATTTTTATTTTTTTAACAGCTACATTAGGCTTTTTATGTATTTATGAGAATATATATATTATAACTAGCAGACCGGCCAAGCGTTGCTGTGGTTTTTGTTATATTACATAGTAGCAAACTATTCAAGGGAAACGGTAGGAGAACACCAGTCATGGGGACCACCATGCTTTTTTGGTGGTTATGCCATTAAATTGTAGCTTATGTAAAACGTTGGTACTTGTAACACAGCGCCATCTGTTAGAGTTGTATCAAATAATAAACAAATACTAGCTGATCCGGCAAACGTCGTTTTGCCATGTATATTATTTATAATAAAAATAGGGGTTGATCGTACAGGGATGAAAATTGTATGTATTTTTTAATGCTGTATCATAAAAAAATAGAAATTAAAAATTTTGTCTAAAAAATAAAAAATAAATTTAGGGGTGGACTACCCCTAACATTTAGGGGGATGAAAAATAGATGTTGGCCGATTCTCATAGATACCGGATAAGCACAAAAAAATTCATCAAAATTGGTCAAGCCGTTTCGGAGGAGTATGGCAACGAAAACTGTGACACGAGAATTTTATATATTAGACTAGCTGACCCAGCAAACGTCGTTTTGCCATGTATATCATTTATAATAAAAAAATAGGGGTTGATCGTAGAGGGGTGAAAGTTAGGGGTTGTATGTATTTTTTATGGCTGTATCATAAAAAAATAGAAATTAAAAATTTTGTCTAAAAAATAAAATTTAGGGGTGGACTACCCCTAACATTTAGGGGGATGAAAAATAGATGTTGGCCGATTCTCATAGATACCGGATAAGCACAAAAAATTTCATCAAAATCGGTCAAGCCGTTTCGGAGGAGTATGGCAACGAAAACTGTGACACGAGAATTTTATATATTAGATTATGCAATAAAATAATATTGCGGGTATAAATTGAGATGTAAGCTAGGTTCGGTAGTTTAGGAGTCCATAGCGGACAAACAACGTGACGCGTAATTTATATATATTAAGATTTAAGATAATATTAGGTGAATTTGAGACTCAAAGAAGTTTCTTATGGTGCTTAGTCAAAGTTTGAGGTTCAATTGTTTTTCATCGCGACGTTCAAGGCCCTTTCTTGAAAATTGTTTTATAATTAACCTAAAATCATGTAGTCATGTATTTGTTTATATTCTTCGATAATTTATTTTTCAAAGTATAGAAAGCAAATTGTCAAAGTGACATATGACGGAATACATGACATGCGCCCCAAAATTTTGAAACTATGGTGACACATTAGGGTGGTTAATGTGTAGCGATTATCTGTCAGTGATTTATAAATCTATACTAATATTATAAAGCGGTTAAATTTTGAGGTTGGAGGGGTATTCTCTGAAACTACTGATCAGATTTTGAAAATTATTTTACCAGTAGTCAAATTTGCAAAGTAAGGCAGAGAAACACGCTCGAACGAAAACTTTTTTAGGATCGCAGCCGTAACGATGTGATATATGATACAAGTCTAGAGAAATGTTTTAAAGCTTGATAATGCCTACAAAATTCAGTGAAGGCATATGTCTAATTTATATAGAAAAACAACGTATCGGCTATGATACAATAGTTATACTGCAAGAAGTATTGGCGTAGCGGCTAAAGCGAGCGACTCGCAATCGTAAGGTCGTATCATGACCAAATACAAATAACCAATGTATTTTATTTCTATATGCGCAATTAACTCACTCCTACGGTGAATTTAAACACAGTGAGGAATCATGTCTCAAACCAAAACGGGACAGAAAGCTTCTTGTCTATAAAAAAATATTAAAAAAAAACAAATTCAATGACACCAGGTCCCGCACCACTAGATAATTGTTTATTATTAATTTAACATAATGGAAATCTATTTTTGAGCATAATTTAAACTGAATCTTCAATTATTTTACATCAAATATGTACAAAAGTAAGCTTCATAGATCATACGTAATATTCACATAATGTAAGTTTGTATAGACTAAGCCCAAAGCAATTAACAGAGTACACTTCTGAAACAACTTCAACAAATAACGCATCACAGACAAAAGCGTATTAATTTATAGACGTTATCTTTTGTCATGCTTAGGGCTACTGAATAGGAAAGGATAATTTATATGTAGCCATATTTTTAGACCGACGTCTTTTTGAGAGCGTCGAAGTATAAATCTTGTCTTCTAAGTATAATGGTTAGGTTACGGAATAGATAGTAACCTTTGTAAATTAACTTCTTTACAAAAGATGAGCAATTTTATTTTATAACAATAAAGTTTTAATAAAGTTTTTTATCTAACAAATCTACGAACTATTTCGATCGAGACACGCGTTAGAAATATATTTACTATTGGGAATATTATATACTAAAGACGTTAGTTTATATCTATACAGGACAGGGTCATATTTGTATGATAGAAAAAAAATCAAACAATTTTATGTGTACTCATAATATGAATGAATGAAACAAAATACTGAGTATAGTATTCAGTATATTGTCAAATAGTGGTTTATTTTATTATTTTATGAAACCGCAAGGCACAACTAGTAAGACATTAAAACCGATAAGTAAAAGACACACGTATAAAATAAATCTATAAAAAAAGGAAATAAATTGAAACATAATAACAAAAATATTTTATAGATTCACTTTTATACATTATGTAACACGTAAATTATTCATAGGTACAAATGAGTACCCGCGTTTCCAAAGAAAAACCGAAAAAGGAAGCCGGCCTTATGAGAAATTCCGAGTTTTTAGGTCACCATTCATCTTACAGAAAGGTAGAAATACACCGTTGTATACCCACTCTATACAATGAGGTAGATGCATTGTAAAGATCTTCAGAGATTTTCAAAAGTATTTATCGTGGTAATGCTTTGATATAACTTATCGTAGTAATGCTTATTTCAGCTTGTTAGTAATGCACAGTGGAATAGGACTGGTTATAGTTTTGATTGTTGGCAAATCAATCGATATAATTTACCATAGATACAAGTTCGTATTAAAAGATAAAATTAATTTTTAATTAATTCATTAAATTGGTTAAAAATATTTTATCACGTAAATTTTTCGTGTTTTGCTTATCATCTAGTTGCTTATTTTAAGGTCGCTTTATTAACATTTTTCTTTTATACTCAATTTTATTGTTAAATATAAATTTATTATTGTTTAGTCAGGAGAACTGTTGTAATCATAGTTCGAGTAATGTTTGTTAAATGATTTGTGCGCCAATAAATTGGTTTTTTTTTAAATATTATTTCTAAAACTCAATCTTTTGCCGAATTAGCAAATTAACTTTATCTCTGCGGAGCGATTTGTAACGATAAATCAAAACCAAACAGTTGCATGCAAAAATATATCTTTATACGGTGGCATACAGAATTTATATTATTTTTTATAAATTGAACAATGTTCAAAATCTGCTTTACGGAATAACTTGTATACATTTCATACGTATCGTAGAGTAGTGTCAGTTTTTTTTGTGAAAATAAGGAGGAAACTGGATCATGACTTTTTTGTATGAGGCTTTTTCCACTTTTACTAAACAAAAACCTTAATTCCTTCATTTATTTAAAATTTATATAAACTTAACCGAAATAAACGTTTTTATTAGAAGTATATTGCTGTCTACGATTGTTGAAGAAGTCTCAAAAGATCCAGTAAATAATAAGTATATTAAATTCGTACGTAACACTTTCATTTGTTTATAATTGCTTTAAGTAGATGAACTGCATAATAAAGTATTAACTTTAGTTGCAAGTATTCCAATGTACTAAAGCATTCCACTTTACAGTTGAATGCAGAATTCTGATATATTCGAGATTCCACTCTAAAGTTCCCTACAATGTGGGAATTTGTTCACAAAATACAGCAAATGTGCGCTTTGCTAATCTTTGAATATATAAAATCATCGAATATTGAGTTAATGGAATAAAATATTTATTATTAATTCGATCCACTGACACAGCTTTAATAATGAAATAACAACGATTTCATTTCTATACAAATAAATATATGTTTATTATTCCTTTTATAGATATAAGACAAACTCACTCTCCTTAAAGCCTCAGCCTCATCCGTATCACCTCGACGTCCGTCGTTCCACAATCGAGTCAATACACACAATTTAAAAGCGTTTAATATTTACTACGCAGGAGGGTTGGCCTAATGGCTTCAGCGTGCGACTCTCATACCTGAGGTCGTAGGTTCGATCCCCGGCTGTGCACCAATGGAACTTTCTTTCTATGTGCGCATTTCACATTTGTTCGAACGGTGAGGAAACCGACATGTCTTAGACCCAAAAAGTCGACGGCGTGTGTCAGGCACTGGAGGCTGATTACCTACTTGCCTATTACATTTAAAAATGATCATGAAACAGATTCAGAAATCTGAGGCCAAGACCTAAAGAGATTGTAGTGCCACTGATTTTTTTTAAATATTTACTATAGTAAACATTTCTATTATATAAAAAAAGAAAATATGATAAACAAATAGGTACCAACAAGAGAAATGTGAAATTCTCTGTTTTATTAAAAATTCGTTCCTAATTTAAATTTCTATTAAAGATAATTTAGGCCTATGTCCAAGCCATTTAATCGAACACTAAACGTTCCAAATTCAAATACATATTCCCAGTGGGAGTAACAAATGATCGTTCCTCACAAATACCTAACCAATGTAAATGTGCCTTTCATGCTGGTGCCCAACGCTGGTGCTGCCCCCTGAGTGCGTTCATACATCAGATACACCACAGAAACATTTCACGCGTCCCTGTATGCATAGTAAAGGGAGATGTGAAGGGTTCTATAGTTATATCTTGGGTGAAAACTTTTCGTGTTATTACTAATTCAAAGTAACACCTTCGTCACGTGACAGTATTATAAAACTTAAGGAAATTAAAAACAACATGATTGCAGCCATGCCCATTCTTTTAATCGAAAAATACTCTGTAACCATGGTAACGTGCAAGCAAATACCGTGGCTCCATGTGGTTGTAAATGTACTGTCTTCTGTGAACGTCTTAAGTTTGATTCCCGTCAAAAACAATAATAAAGGTTAATGTTTCGGTAGCGTCGGCACAGAAAGCTGATAACTAGTGATGAAATATAGAAGGAAAATATAACTAGGTAGTTTTTCTATACAGTGATCTAGTGTCAGAAAGTACAAGAAACAACATTCTTTCAAATTTTTATAAATACATACTTGTCATTTGTACGAATATTCCCTACACAGTCAGTTTACTATGTTAGTCTATCCTAGTTTACGCAGTGGTTGGCAAACATTACTCGATTATAAACTGTATAATATTACGATAAGGTTGCTTATTGGCTGGCAATATTATTTTTGAAGTTTAAACTCATTCCTGCTCGATCGCGCAGATAATTGTTATGATATCGCTTTACTGAAAATTCGATAAGGAATTGAACATTAACCAATTATAATATTCCACTCAA
The DNA here is from genome assembly GCA_963693345.1 of Pieris melete. Taxonomy (NCBI): domain Eukaryota; kingdom Metazoa; phylum Arthropoda; class Insecta; order Lepidoptera; family Pieridae; genus Pieris; species Pieris melete. The sequence goes on along the minus strand of CAVNZK010000040.1, from coordinate 2,489,614 downwards.
TGGCTTAGTAGATCTAAATTGTATTCTATTTTGTGATGATTTCATTTTTTTTAAAGTGATATCGCCCATGGACACTCAATGCCAGAGCTCGCGAGTAAGAGTTTTTTGAATTTCCGTGCGGATATATTTTTATTCTTTTATTTAAAAATTGGAATCGTTTAGCTATAAATTGTAAAAGCTATTACAAAGATTGAGCGTGCTTTAATGTCTTGTTTAAAGACGTAATAAAATGTAATGTATCTACTCGTAGTAAAGCTAAGTTAATTTAGGTATATTGGATTCCGAGCTTCCAATACATCTTCTTAGTTATATTATAGTTTCCATTTCTGAAGAAGCGTAGTCTACCTTGGATATGTTTATGAACTTATACTTCTTTAGGCGCGTTATGAAAAATTGATGAGAATGAAATTTTACGATGCGCGCGCACCGTTACACCTAATTATCAGTATGAAGTTAGTGGCGCATGTTGGCACGTACGCCGCCTCTGTTCACTGTGTATTTATATTTATAATATTTATCCACATGCTTTGAGTTTCTACATTTAAAACACGTGTTTTCATTTTGTTATCATTATACAAGTGTGAATTTTATATGTGCGTCTGAATTATAATCAGAAGTGATTTAAATTGAATATTTAAATCAATACTAATTAATATTAGAAAATAGTAATATTTATAATATTAATAAATATTTATTTATTTAATTTTTCAAATGTAAACTGAACTTTATTGACTATAATGACTCCTTTTCCAGTCTTTGATAATTGAATTGTAATTATTTGCATGCAATCATAAACTATTTTTAATAATGCCAAAGAAGCATAACTTCTTTAACGCGCGTACAAAAGTACACGCACTCTTTTTTTGTTATTACAAATACTTTAAACTAGGGATGCATCGATACGCTTTTTTGCCGATACGATACCGATGCCGATACACTTATAGGAATATCGTCGATACCGATACTGATACCAACTTTTTTTAGTTTATATGTAATATGTATTTTTGCCCTCCTTTTCATTTAATTATGTTCCATGTTTATATTGTAATGCAACAAAATTGTAATAGTGTTTAGCGAAATGAAATACATATATACATAAATAATAATGCTTTGTCCCCAAGCGAATGATAGAGACAACAAACTGAATAAAACGCGGGGATTTCTCGGGAAATAATAGTCCGTGCCGTGGCTCGTTTGCAACAAACTAGATCATACAAAATGCGCGCTTACATTATTTTTTTAAAACGTGAAATTTGAAAAGTATCGGTGAATCGGCAATGAAAATATCGCCGATGCCGATATATCGGCAAACCAAAAGTATCGCCGATATATCGGTATCGGCATCGGTATCGAAATCATCCCTACTTTAAACCCCCCTAATTATAAGTTCGACTAAAATCGGCCCTTTTTTTCGTATAAAGTAAATAAGGTATAGGGAGATTAATCATTTTTCTAAAGACAAATTACGAAATATTTTTATTACCCTTTCACATATTTTTTTAACAATCTAACGATAAAAGTTTATTTACTTACAGACTCGTTTACCGCTTCGATTGGACTTTTAAATAACTTTTTAATTAAAGTAAATATTAATTAAAATTCCCTTTGTAAATACCATTACGATTAATCAAAGTGACCCTTCATTTTTTTTATTGATTAAAAGCTTGCTAACGCTCGGCACGCTGATACATTGGTAAAAACAAATACAAAATTCAATTTTTAATATGACAAGCACTTAAAGGCAAAGATGACATACATGTAGAGATCATACAAATATGATTCAAAACAATTATTAAACAAAACAAACATTACAAAAAATCAATTACTTATCAAAATAAAGGGTGCGTGTACTTATGTACGCGCGTAAGAAGTTATACTTCTTTGGCATTAATCATTACTACAAATAGGTTTTGATTGCATGCAAATAATTAATTACAATTAAATAATCAAAGACTGGAAACGGAGTCATTAAGTTCAGTTGACATTTGAAAAATTAAATAAATAAATATTTATTATTATTCTCTTACATTTAATGTAACATAAATTCTATTATTATTCGAATATTGTTTTTAAATTATGTCCAATGCCGTAGCATCTTCCGTGAGCAACTTCATTCTGTTAATTTTGTGTCACGGTGCGCGCGCATCGTAAAATTTCACTTATAACGCGCCTAAAGAAGTATAACTTCAAAAAATACAAAAAAAAAACAAAAATCAATTTTATAGTGTGAGGGGAGCAACTATGGATATCCATACCTAGCTCATTTATCAGAATACTTAATCTGGACATCGGTGAGCTTTGACCAAAACGCCATCTGGTACAGAAAATTATAAAATCGTGTTCCATTTTTAAAACCACATAGACGCAAGTTTCTTTTCAACTTTGACAGTTAAACGCCTAACCGCACGCATCCAGCTTACTCGAGGATAAAGTTTTACGAGTTCTATCAGTCGATTGTCGTGACACGAACGTCTTTATCTCATCCCTAGCGGGTAATAACGTGCATTCTCTGAGGAAATTAGTGGTTAGTGATCTCTACATCGAGATACTTACAACATTGAGTTAAAGTCGATTGATTATTGGAAATGACAGTTTGACGGTTTAATTTTTTTGTGTCTATTAATGGAATTATTTTCATCATCCGTCAAAATGAGATTGATGTGAATTTTATTTAACACTATTAGATATATTTCCATAAGACATTATTAAGTGTAATGGGGAATATGCATTATATCTATGAATAAATTGTCATAAACGCCTCAATATTTTTTAAATGCTTTATCTTTATTAAGCTGAATTTCAAACTAAACATTTCTTAAGGCTATTAATTACAATTAAGTACATTATTTAATTACAAAATCTAATTTCTATTACCTAATCTAAACATTTTATATACACATTATATACATTTTATAAAAAGAATATGAATACTCCGATAAGTTCCTGAATATAAATATATAATATTTATGTATGCAAAATGACACTTCATATTAAATCATATCTAGGAATTTTACATCCGTAACTTGTACTAGTACGGCAGCTATCAACTTGTTTGATTGAGATTTGGTACACATCCGAGAAGCTGTGGTGTATCGTACAAGACAATGCAACATTTAGCTTACTACCAATAGCTTTCTTACATAGAGGCGCAAAATACACTTTATATTGTTAACACAATTAATGTCAATTATATTCATTTAAAAATCAAAATATCCAAATCCAAAGCGAAGACATTAACACGTCAAACATATTTTAACATACTTTTAATATGTACAGGCCCTAACCTCTTTGATATTTGTTACAACCTATACCGGGAAATGGTTTTTATTTTGATTTATAAAATTTCCTTATCAGCAAAAGATCAGGACCCGAATCCCATCCTTGCAGCCTCACTTCCGCCTTTTCTTTTGTTACAAAGTTGTTGAGCTTAAAGGCTGTTTCATCTACCTTTTAGTTATGATATTCGAAATATTATGATAGTGGTTCGATTGTATAACATTTAAGGGATCTTTTTTTTTAAAAGACCGTAGTGGTGACGATAATTTATATTATTATCTACCGATTTTTTTTTTATTTAATTGCACTTTTACGTGTTTTCTTTCGTCACTATTAATATTTATTATGTTTTGATGAAATCAATTATTATATTTCAAAACAAGTTGTTTTACTCTGGTGTACTTTGTAATTTTTTTAAGGAAACTTTACTTTATATCTAAGACATTGTCCTGAATGATATTTCCAGCGATTAGGTTATAAACAAAGTATGAAAGTACCGACTGAAGATGTAAGATCCTATCTTTGAATTTAGATCAAACTGCACACGGTGTGCAAATTTGATTGAAATCGGTTTAGTAGTTTTAGAGTTTTAGAGTCCATAGCAGACAAACAACGTGACGCGTAATTTATATACGTATAATGTAGATATTAAGATATACATTTCTAAGAGCAAAACACTCTCTCAGCAAAAAGGTTCACATGTGAATAGTGTTTGTAAGAGGAATGAGATAAATTACCCTATCTACATTCGTGAACTTTCCTAGACAAGCTCATAAAAAGCCAAGACATTTCACTTGAGCTTTGTTCGTTACAAGTTTTATTTGCTAAAAAGCTTTTTAGTACATATTAAATGTTTGCGTTTGTCAAGTTACGTGATATACAATCGTAGTGTTTATTTTGACAAATCGTTTATTAAATAATGATTAATTATTTACTAAGATAATTAAAAAGTCCACCATGGTACAACTATGTTCTCTTACGAATTTTGTTAGTAAAGTTTAATTTAACTGTAAGGGGGGACGCAGTGATTTTTCCGTATATTCGCATGGACCCTTTTGGCTGTCAAGTCCACCGCTTATTGCCAGCTTGCTATTAAGGCCTGTATTCACTTTGATAAGTGATTGATTAGGAGAAAACAAAGTAATATTCTGTCGTATCTTCAGCAGCCAATTCCTTATAGAGTTGGTAGCTTGCGCCATGAATGGGTATTCTAACAATCCATTTTTGAACCCATACTTTTCCTGGTCTTACAAGTTCAGCTTCCAAAACTTCTTCGGTTTTAGATAGCACCGCATTGAATACTTCTTTCAGTACTTCTTCCAATTGCAAGCGCGCTTCTCGATGTTCGTTCAAACTTGCTCATCGACAGCTATCGACTGAATTTACTTAACAGAGCCACTTAACAAGAATTGGACACTACTTGCACTACACACCTACACTAATCACTAATCAAACTGAATACAGGCCATGAATTAAGGCATCCCTCACACGCGCTGCACCAGTGGGACAGCCCACTTGCGCATTGCGTAAAAGCAGTCTTCATCTGCGCAAGCATATAATGCATTGATATTCCCCAATGTATATTAAAATGCGAGTGAAAGTAACATTGTAGGTTCCTTGTTTGGTATTCCAATAAACATTTAAGGTCACAAAGCCGATTTAGACACGTCACTTATCAACAGGGTTTTGGTCTTAATTTACTTCTTATAAATGAAAAGAAAATAAACGCTATAAATTAGAGGCTCAACAGTAAAGCCTCTTGAAGCTATAGCATTACAAAGATCCCGTCAAATTGCCTTTTTTTATTTTTTACGGTCAATTGGAGGAAAAGCGTTGAAATAGCTTAATATTGTAATTTTTAATTAAGCGAAGTTACTTACAAAATATTTTCTTTAATGTTTTTTGATTTTGTTAATCTGTTATGGTTTTTCTAACCCTTTGTTTTGCCTTTACACGGGCTATTACAATGGACTGCATGTGCTTACATGGTAAAAAGAAACTGTTTGGAATTTTATAACTTTTTAAAATTGTATGAATATACCGTAAAGCTAACCTACTGACACAATAGTTGGGACAATAAAGTAACTAACACAATAATAACCAAATGAACTTATGATTATCTGCTTCAAAAAATAAATAATTATTATTTAAGGTAATAATATTATCACTATAAGGAATATGTATTCACCGATTACTTTAAGAAACTTCCTAACATTATATTACCTTAAAATCGTATTTAGGTATTAATTCACGCAAGCACTGCACATGCAACAACACTGTAGACATTATGTCTCAAATAATTAGTTAATTCTAATCTATTTTGCGATCGACAAAAATCATTATGTTATTTGTTAAATGATAACTATATGCCTGTATTAACTTAATTCGCGTTTGGAGGCAAACCTTAAGACATAACAACAGCTACATAATATACTAGAACTAATTAATAAACTAGAACTTAAACTCTATATTAATAAGACTTAAAGAGACCTCTGTCCTTCACTTCACCAATTAACATTCAAAAGCATTAATTTTTAATAGTCTATAAGCTATTTTTATCCAGCAGCTTTGTATAAAAGAAAAACTTGTTGAAGTTATACCAGCTGAAGTCGAAAAGCTACGCATCGCCGAGTTCTAAGTTATGCCGGCAAACAATACACCACTCGATGGGGCTATAAATATCAAGATACTGAATAGAATTAGGCATGTATGTATGTTAAAGATATACTAGCGAGTAAAAAATAATAATTTAAATAACACTTTTCCATTGACAGATTATTAATTAATATTAATAGATATATACATATAATAGAGCAGTGTTGGCCTAGTGGCTTCAGCGTGCGACTCTCATCCCTGAGGTCGTAGGTTTTATCCCCGGCTGTGCACCAATGGAATTTCTTTCTATGTGCGCAATTAACATCGCTCGAACGGTGAAGGAAAACATCGTGAGGAAACCGACATGTCTTAGACCAAAAAGTCGACGCCGTGTGTCTGGCACAGGAGGCTGATCACCTACTTGCCTATTAGATTGAAAGATGATCATGAAACAGAATCAGAAATCTGAGGCCCAGAACTAAAGAGGTTGTAGCGAATCTGTCTTTTTTTTAAATTAATATTATACTTTAAGTCTTTTGAAATGTGGCCATTACGCCATCTATTGCACATAATTAGATAGTCTTGCTATTTGCCTGAATAAATATTCTAAACTAAATACATAAAAAGCAAAGCAATTTCATCGGAACTGTTAGTATTAGTAAATTTTCAATTTTAAATAAATTTTGTTTATAATAATGAGGTATGTTTAAAAACCAGTGTTCTTCGTTGGTATTGCAAAACTTTGTGATCTCGTAATATAAATAAATTATATCTAATTAATAATTGGTCAACGCACACATGAATAAGGCCAAACGTTCAAAGCGATGACAGACGGTTAAATTGTAATACACCATAGAGTATAGAATTGATGTGCCGTCTATTTAAAATAATATGCACTCCTTTCAGAAAAAAATCATGGAGTTGACATTAGCACATCTTTATATATATAATTCTTCTGTGAGTGTGTATGTCACTGAACTTCTCTCAAACGACTGGACCAATTTTGATGAAATTTTTTGTGTGTGTTCAAGGGGATCTGGGAATGGTTTAGATTCACAAATCAGCCCGGCAGGTGGCGCTGCAGTCGGTACTTTCATACTTTAATATCCTAATAGCTTGAAATATCATGCAGGACAACGTCTGTGGGGTCCACTAGTAACTGTATAAAGTTTGTGTAGAATATTTTAAGGCTTAAGACGTAATTCAAATATTGTTAAATATAATAAATTGAAATTAGTTTCGAGCTATAGAGTAAAAGACCTATGTTGGGATGTTTTCATATTTTTTTTGTATAGCAATAGTAGTGGACACAATCCTTGTCGCTACTATCGCGGCTTGGTTTCAAAGGGGGTTGCGTGAGCTGTCGTCACTAACAGCTGACGATGCGGGGAAAAACTAGAGGGTTTTGCAATAAACTATAGTTTGCGTTACAACAGGATATTATTCGCCCTTTTAGTACGCTTGTAACATAACTTTTTAGTATATTTATTAGTATAAAATGTGTACAAAAAACTATAAGTATGGTGAGGAATGTTTGAATAAGGTCAGCATGCTAATCAAATGTATGTAATGAATTTCATTTAAATTGAAGTCATATTGTCACAAAGATATTAAAATGCCAATATTAAGAAACCGCATTTGGAATAAGTCAAATGTTTTGAATCGTATACTGGTATAACGGTGCTGTTCAATAACAATAATACAACGTTATTGCTAGACTAGTAAGTGCGGCAATGTCGTATCATTGAATATTCAAATGCTTAAGATAACAGTCTATTTCGACATTTTCTACAAATTTCTACAGATAAATTGAATGAAATATTATTTACCAAATTTCGTGTGTTTATAGAAGAGGGATTCATGAAATGTGGAGCTTTGGTTCCTAGAAATGTTTTGTTTACAATTCAAATTTGGAAGGTTCGTGCACAGAACAACAAAATTTTTGAATTTCAGTTGTTAAGTTGGATTAAAATAAACAACATATTTCGACGCGATATTTGTTGTAATTATTGTCTTCTTATTGTAATGTTGTTGGTGTCTACACAAACATCTTCACGATCATTACAATACTGTTTCATGTAAACATTTATTTCTGAATCATCCAAGATTACAATTCTGATTATCTTTCGGTCGTTTGTTAAACAAACTTAGATGGAAATAAACTGTGTGACTCGACTTTATAAGTTTTAACGAGATTTTTCTGATGGTCGCTCGGTTTCGGAACAGAAATTTAGATCGCAAATTGACTTAGATGAAGTTGCTCCTGTCATGTTCCTGATTTAGAACTGAGGACGAACTGGTACACTAGTTAAAAGTTGCAGCTTTGTCTGTGATAATGGAGCAACCTTTTTTAATTTTAACTATATTTAATTATTTCTTGTACAAGACGCATTTTTAAACTTAGATTGTTAAGAGGTCGAGTTTTTTGTAAATTACAGTGGAATCACTATTAACTCAAACCTCGTAAAGTCGAAATCCTCAGTAAGTCGAAAAAAGCCATGCCATTCCCTTCCACTACAACCCCTAAAGATATCTCGATTTATTTAGACTTTGTAACTCGAACAAAATGTTATTTTCATACAAAGTATTGATAATAGATTTTTATAATCTGTAACTCGAATTTCAAAAAGGAGACTCCGTAAGTCGTAGTTATATTACGACTATTACTACTATCGTATATTTACGTCTACTGCTCCCCGAAATAAAAGCAATAAAATCCAAAATTAATTTTGGATTTGGGTTCGGGGCTTCTAATCTATTGTTAATATAATATGTATACAGGGTGGCCAAAAAGTCGTGGATCAAACGCAAATAGGGGATAGATGAGGTCATCAGCGGCAAAAAATTGTTCTACGGGAGGTCTCTAAGGTCAACCCCTGCAGAGTTATGATTTATTTTGGTTTTTATATGAAAATTGACTTTTTTTACTAATTCTTCTTAAAATTCGAAAATATCTACATCCTGTACCTTTCTCATAATATCCACTAGATTGGTACTGATCAGTTCTTGCGTTAGACATACTATTTGTAGTTGTTTATTGAGTGTATTGAAGATAATATTAAGTTAAACGATATAACATTTTTTTAAATCATAACTTTTTGTTTACTTCGGACCCCACTGTGAAAAAAAATTACTCTACCGAAAAGTGACCCTGTATTACAAGTTTTGGCGCATTTCATAGGGATTCTGAAAAGGTATTACACATGGCAATGAGTGGCACAAATATCGTTCTAGGTCGAAAAAACAACAACGATTCGGTCTTATGATACATTATTTACCTACCTGTGACCAGTGCTGTGTGAATCGGACTAGATTCAAAAAATTGGACAGATGGCTGGAGGGTTATGTAGGAATTTGATTAGACGGTGCAGATTAATTATTATGGTCAGAGGCAGGAATTTTGAGCATTTATTGTAAAATGTTTTGTTTCCTACGAACAACCTATGAGAAATAATTGTTTTAATACAATTATTTCACACTTGTTGTTGTTGTAATTCTTCCTAGAAAGATATTAGGGCGACTCATGGCCATGTGTAATACCTTTTCAGACTCCCTATAAAATGCGCCAAAACTTGTAATACAGGGTCACTTTTCGGTAGAGTAATTTTTTTTCACAGTGGGGTCCGAAGTAAACAAAAAGTTATGATTTAAAAAAATGTTATATCGTTTAACTTAATATTATCTTCAATACACTCAATAAACAACTACAAATAGTATGTCAAACGCAAGAACTCATCAGTACCAATCTAGTGGATATTATGGAAAAGATATAGAATGAAGATATTTTCGAATTTTAATAATAATTAGTTAAAAAAAGTCAATTTTCATATAAAACCAAAATAAATCATAACTCTGCAGGGGTTGACCTTAGAGACCTCCCGTGGAACAATTTTTTGCCGCTGATGACCTCATCTACCCCCTATTTGCGTTTGATCCACGACTTTTTGGCCACCCTGTATATATTATATATTTAAAAAATATTTACAGTGGAATCTCTATAATTCGAATGTCGACTCTACAAATTAAAATATATAGGTATAATATACATAAAATACACTTAGAAATCACGCCTCTGTAAGTCAAATTTCAGCAGTTAAATCATATTATATCTGGATGATCTTGTTAATTCGAAATCGCGTTAACTCATTTTTTTTTAATTTCCCTTTAATTCGAGAGTTATTGAGATTTCACTGAAATACATATCTGTGTCTTGAACAAGAGATAATATAATTAATATGTATATAAATAAATAATATGTGATTGTAACAATATGAAAGAGATATAAGTAGGTATATTTGGTATCAACAGTAACACAAAAATATAAAATTAATGCTGTATAATTGTATATATAATAAAAACTAAACGAACAGCATTTCACATTCATATAAATAGATTATGCAATAAAAAAAAATATGTCTAATGAATGTTGTCCTATTATTGGTCTGGTACCATCTTAATGACTATATAATATTAATATAATATGCGCAAGCTCTAACTTTCAAAAAATAAACATTATACATCGTTTAATTTTAAACGTATATACCATTTAATATTGACATTTTATACATTACCTTAAGATAAATTCGTAGTTTTAAAGCTTCTAAACTCTTATTAAACACACAATTCGAACCTAAGGTTTCAACACTTGTTACAAATACTGTCTAGACAGTCACGTTTCAGATGTGATCTAAATACCAAACCTTACCTACCATTTAGGATCGTCCATTATAAGAGAAACATCTGTAGGGGTAAAATTACTAAGTTAGTAGTAATTAACTTGGTCTCAGATTTACGTTTCGTTATTAGCATGGCAAAGTGATCAAATATTTAAATTATTTACACGTGGAACTTAAGAATATAATACGAACGAAATTCACGACGCCATCGGCTTATTCTGTTGTTGCATCTTTAATGCCCTTTTATATAAATTAAACACGCTAATATTGCTAATTTAAGACAGTTATTTATAAATAATTACACACTCATACTTAATAGATTTCTTCAAATTTGTGCTCAGCCTCGGCTAACTCGATCGATCAGTCTTTTGTAAGTGACACGCCTTTGATTTCTAGGTCTATGGTTTCCTCGGGATATTTTCTTCGCTGAACAGTTTGTTTCGCATATACTATATGCATTGGTGCTCGTGATTCCAAATATTATATTCAGAGTTGAAAGCGCTCAAGCCACTAAGCTAACACTGCTACGTTATCGTTAATTAAGGCTTTATTACGTGGATAAAAGTTTTCACAGAATTTGTTGGCATGATTATTATTTTTATATGAAGATAACATAAGGTAACTATGGTAACAAACACGGTACAAACATTAATAATACGCTAATTTGTTTGAAATGGAAGCTGTACAAACAGCATAGTTCGCGTTTCAGTCATTTTGAACTTATTAATAATTTTTAGTCCAATAAAATTCTAACAACAATTTATATTCTATTTTGCCACCTGGCGAACATCGAAAAAAAAAATAGAGAACCGCCTAACAGTCGATTCTCTTTTTTTTTTAATACTTATTCTGCTATTCGGGACACCGGTCTAGCTAGTAAGATAAAAAAATGAAACTTGATAAGACATAATACGTTATGTCAATAAATAAAAATGTACCTTCCTGGAACCCCTCCACTAACACTTAAACTTTATAGTATGGTATTTAAGTTCAAATTAACTTTTAAGTATTATTACGAATCTTTTGTATGGGAATATAGAAGTGTTGTTTTCAGACTTTTTCACTCGATTTTTTTAAATTTTTCTCTCCCTAAGAACCATCCTCGTACTTCAAGGAATATTATAAAAAAAGAATTGGTCCAGGCGTTGTTGAGTTATGCGCTTACCAACACATTTTGCGATTGATTTCTATAATATAGTTTATAGGGCAATGTGTAATCGCTAAAACAAAACAAAGGCATTCAAGATCAAATCATCTACATATGTCTAAAGTAATACTGACTTAACTATGTCTAAAAAATATCGATAATTTTCAAACCATTTGTTTCATTTTGACAGTAATTATATGAAGCGTTTTTAAGTGAAAATATGTAATTCACATAGTGGTTTATTTTAACCTTAATGACTTGACCACATTGAGGGTAAACCACAAACCAGAAATGGGTAAGGCTATTGAATTACGCTTTTCCTAAAAAGACCATGTTAACATAGTTTTCATAATAAGTAAAGGAACCGGAAAAATAGTTCTTTTCTGTAAGTTGTAAAATAGTACAGAGTTTTAGTTAAATGAAAGTAATAGAAATAAAAGTATTTTTTTAGAGCTGTGTTGGCCTATACTGATACCGCCGCCCGTGGACACGCTCAATGCCAGAGGGCTCGCGAGTGCATTGACGGCCTTTTAAGAATTGATACGCTCTTCTTTTGAAGGATCCTAAGTCGAATTGGTCATGAAACAGATACAGAAATCTGAGTCCTAGACCTAAAAAGGTTGTAGCGCTACTTTAATACCTTTAGGTATTTCGGTGATAAAATTTTCATATTTAAAATAGTATCATGAAGACTTCATCGCTACCAACAAAAATTGTTAATTAATGAAACATCAATCATCAACCGGTCCTGTTGTGTGGTTTTTGCTTCGAGTTCAAATAGGCTAGAGGTTCTTGTTCGACACGAAAAAGGCCAAAACCTCAAACTATTTTAAAAGTTGTATAATATCTGCATGTTCAGTTTTCCGGTCACTACGCGAATGAAGTCGCGTGTGCCTAGTACTATATCCGTAATATAATCTCGTAAAACCCAATAGGGCTCATCAAGGCAAGTATCTATATAAGCCTTTTATGCCTTATCATCGTTTTTTAGGGTAAAGAGATACCGAGATCCTCACATGTGTTAATTGTGCACATTGAAAGAAATCAATAACTGTACAACCGAGCTTTAAATACACGGCCTGCGCTTTGATAATCACATACTTAACTTCTACGCTTTATGTACTATGTAGTCCAGTTGAAACTGAACTTGTCCGATAACATTGTGCCATCAAAACATAGATAACAAACGAGTGTGAAAAACAAAACGTTCTCACAAAAAACGTCTATATACCAACTGTTGTTGTACCTTTATTGTTTCAGAAACGATACAAAATGTTTGCGATCTGATACCAAAGGCTGACACAAATGTACTCAACAATATGCCGATGTCTTTTCACTGTATTTTTTACTTTATATAACTCTTTGATCGGATATTGCTTTGAATTTATCGAAGTATTGATGAATGCAGCGTTCGATTTAAAATTCTGCTGATCGTTCTAAATAAAGCACGATTCTCACTTGAATTAAACACAAAGATAGCTTTGCTTCAAAAGAGGCTTATGATTAAAATTTTAAATTGATTTTAAGCGTGAATTCAAAGGTAACAAATGATAACGTCGAGAATGTCACAAGGTTCTTAAGACATTTCACATAATATCCTGAATATTATCCACCGAATTACAACTTGTTAGAAAGTGTTTCTATGAAACCTAGCCGAATTGCTTAACGCCTCGATAAATAAGCTTAGACCGCAAAAGAAGGATCTATGTTGACACATATACACGGCTCATTGGTCTAGTGGTTAGTACCTACCCCTGACTGCGAATCCATGGGTCCCGGGTTCGATCCCCGGCTGTGACAAACATCGATGTGATGAGCATTTGGTGTTGTGCTTAGATCTTGGGTGTTTAAATATGTATTTATATGTGTTAGGTCTATCTATGTATAATATGTATGTATATCCGTTGCCTAGTACCCATAACACAAGCTTCACCAGCTTAGCATGGGACTAGGTAAATTGGTGTGAATTGTCCACTAAATAAAATACAGTTGAAATATACGTCAAACTCCAAAACACCACTGATATCCTTGATATCGGTGAAACACCGTAGACTCATGTAGTAGCTAGCTGTAGTCAAATTTAATCTTCTTAACCGCCGCCTGAAATATTAATTAAATCAATAACTTCCAATTCTCCTAAAATTATTCACTTAATTTTAATATTTAAGCGTAAAATAAGTCTTCGGAGCACTCAGTATGAATTGGATTCAATTAAGTTGTACCAATTAACAGTCAGATCCATATTATTCCAGTTTCAATCGCGGTAGAGAACTTGAAAGTTGCGCGGGTTTAGGACCGGCAATTTGTACTGTACTGAAAACTAATTTGTTTTCGACTACGCCGTATGGATCATAAAGTATAAATTTATAATGAATTTCATAGCTGAGTTATATTAATTATATTTGATTATATAATTGATATGTAACAAACCCTTAACCCCACAAACCGCTATCTCGCGGCCGCTTATGGTCCAGTGCACAGTATTAAAGCCGATAGGAGCGTAACATTTATATTACCTTAATTAACTTAATTTTGATTCCTATCAATAAATTAAGTTGATACTAAGGTGAACATCGCAAACAATATTTTGAGTGTTAAAATCGATTTTGCTATTGTACTGAATTTAATAATACGATTTTCAAAGAAAGTTCTAATATAAAATGTATTTGATGTTGTAATTTAACAGTAAGGGTGACCGACAAATGGGTGCAATTGCTGGGATTGGCAATTGAATTAATTTCTTCACCGAGGTTTTTAGTGAAATTGATGGCAAGCCGTTTCGGACACCCCAAAAAGGGTTTATTGCGAATCGGGAATTGCAGTCATTATTTTAGTTTCATTTGTTTTAGTTTATTCATTTGTTAATAATTATATAAATCATTATACTCTATTATATGTGTTGTTTTGTTGTTTCTTTACTTCCAAAAATAATACTTATTGTTAAGATATTTGAAAGCTTTTTGACCTCCAATACTCTAGGCCTAACGGTACTTTTAATGAGAAGTATAACCCCTTATTATAGACTTAACATAATTATTACAAGCTTAAAATAAAACTCACAATATCAGAGTTACGTTCTTAGATTAAAAGTACAGATATTTTATATGAATTTTTGTGTTGTGACAGATATATTAGCCCACCGCGCTTATAAAAATAGATGTCTTTCAAAAAAAGGTTGCAAGGAATTTTCATTTTATTTTTCTCAAACCAGGAGTCACATTCATCTTGTCGTTTTTCATTACTTTTATTTTTGCAGGTAGGGCCTTTCATAAATCATACAGATTTTGTATAGGGCATTGAATATGCTATATTGTAGCTCTAGAGGTGAAGACGGCCTCACGAAGACGAACTATTAGATATACTGGAAACTGTTATTATTTCACCAGAATCTTCAAAGGACAGCTAGGTTTTGTAGTAAGGAGTACTAGAATTTTGTTATGCTTATAAATGTAATTAAAATATATAAGACGATGTTTCATAGGTTTGCTATTTGTGTTACAAAAAACCAGTAGTGCTAGAAAATTTAAGTCTAGCGCTTAGATTTCTATAGTTTATCAGCCTTCTGCGCCTGACATTCGCCGGTGATTTTTTTGTTTAAGGCATGCCGGTTTCCTCATTCTAAGTCTCCTATATTTTGAAAGATATAATATATCTTGAAAGCGACCTTACTAGCGACTTCAACCAGCAATGCGTTGACGGCTTTGTTAGCCTATATAGCCTAGATGTGGTAAAATAAAAACTGACAACTGTCACACTTTTACCTCACAATAAGGTACAAGGTTTTAATACATACTTAGAGAGATATAATATAATTAATTATATAATTAATGAATTTGACAAGATTAATTTCTTTATTTTATTCCAATTAAGTAACTCATATATAACGCACATAGCATTTCTTTAAGAAACGAACATTTCTATGAAAACCGCAGGAATAACACTCTGTAGCAATGGTTATTTCGGTGACAGCTTTTGTATCAAACTTATACGTCTTATGAAAATACATTATTTTCGATGATAAGTTCATATTACTTGTGATTATTGAATCTGAA
Organism: Pieris melete; assembly: GCA_963693345.1. Taxonomy (NCBI): domain Eukaryota; kingdom Metazoa; phylum Arthropoda; class Insecta; order Lepidoptera; family Pieridae; genus Pieris; species Pieris melete. The sequence goes on along the minus strand of CAVNZK010000040.1, from coordinate 2,473,868 downwards.
AATATAATGCGAATGTGTGATATGATATGTAAAAGCAAAATGTAATTTATGAAAAATCTCAGGCACAGATTACTACGCTGTTCAATAAGCTAATACAAAAACCCTAGAAATTTCTTGACAGTAGACAGTTGATCCATGACAGCAGACAGTTGTCACTTTCACATTTGTTCAGGTACTCTTCTGGTTGAACGAGATTTCCTGAATGAATTTTATCTAAATAGATTCACTCTGAACTCTCAACTTAGAAATCACATTAATAATATACTTATACTATAAGTACGTACTAAAGACACATGCGCACACCACAAAGGAGGAAGCGCGATCGTGTACCCTTATTCTACTATTCTGTAAACCATGATTTGGAGATAAATATTTACCAGTAATTAATTTTATACATTTATAGATATATACATAAATATATATATGAAAGCAATTACACTAACAAATTATATCTACAAAGTTGTATACAGGGACCTATTAAAATTGTTTTAAAGCAATTTATCAATGTTAACTTCCTTTAAACTGTTAGTTGGAGTACAGTTAGCGAACAGACCTTTACGCAATTAAGTGAATTCAAAGTTGAACGGATAAATCTAGATCTAGTGAAATGCGTTGTTCCTGCAAATAATTTGCATGATTTTCGTTGATTAAATGTATTAAGCTTTGGAGATAGTTAAAGCGGAAGCGATCAAGCGAAAAATTGGTGAGTAAAAAAATTACTTTTTGTTTTGAAGTATTTTATACCATCGAGATACTGCCAATTTGTCAATCAATTATACTCAATTTTAAAAGAAAGCCATAGTTTTCAGTCGTTAAATTAAACCTTTTATATTAGTATCAAAATGTTGGTGATATTACTAAAATCTGTTATCGTAATTTCTTACCTATATGTTAATCTATAAGGTACGTTAATATTATTTTAATTTAAGAATTTATATACAACGAAAGGCTTATTTTATGAATTTATTTACTCTGCACGTACTTTAGATTCATATGCGGCATTAATGTTAAATATTATGTAAATTTGTTCCTCTGATGACGCAAGTATTTTCATGTCATAGGGTCAATGCGAACCAAAGTTCAAGGTGAAAAGTTAATCGGAGGTTCATCTAATTTTCCACAAAGAAAATAATTATCTCATATACCTATATAATATTCATATTACATTAATTCAAAGTCATGCACAAATGGACGCTGTGTGGAGGTGTGTTAACTGTTTTAAATACCAGGTAAGCATATTCCGTTCCTTTAAATTTAGTTATTAAGCAGTGAAAATTCATTTAAAAACTTATAATATGATAAATGCATTGCAGAAAGTACCGTAAAGAGACAAGGGTTATAAAAATTTGTCTATATATTGCAATATTCATATGATAAATTATTCTGTAAAAATACCATTACCGCATATCGCTGTTCCTGAATTCTCGTCCTTGCTGATGCAAGCAGACGTATTAATCTTCGTTACTGTACCCATCTGTAGCACAGAATGGTTGTACGTGCAGTGCATATTATATGTATTGTATATTTTTTAAGTTCTTAACTTAGTTATATTTTAAATTTGCAGTCTATATCTGTGTCTATCCTAATTCAAATATTAATAGTTTATATATTTAATACTTGAAATTTAAATGATGTAATTAAATTTTTGCCACAACAAAAGTTGTTATGGTAAATATAGAGTAGTTTATTTGATAGCTTGTATACAATATTTCAAAGTGGCTTGATTCTTGAATCTAAATTGTTATTATTTATATTTATTGTCTTTTATTAAAATAAACCTTTTATAAATAATAAATAGTCATATTTCACAGCGATTGTCTACGTATTTGTTTTTGTTTGTGCAACAAACTACATTAGGTACAATTTTCTTCCTTAAAATCGGTAATGGAGGGAATAAGTAGTTCCATTTTTAAACTTATTATAATTTTCAAATTTAAAAATGTTCAGGGTCAATTGATAATGGATAGGAGCTGAACTGAAGTTTATGATAATAAAAATGTTCATTATTTCATGATGCCATAATTTTCAGTTTGTGCAGTCAAAGTAGAATCAATCTTTGCCTGACAGACGTCGTTGTTGACAATCCATTCCGATTTCCCTACAAGTTTTTCCTTTTTCGTACGGGGCAGCGTTCGTACTGACAAAAATAGAATTTAGGATATTGTTATGGTATTTTTAACATCTCGACTAAAGCTGCTCCCCTACCTACTGAAAAGTAGTTTTTACCTAAACCTATAAATATAACTATCATCATTTTGTTACTTATATATTACCTGCATTTTAACATCGTGAAAACAGGTTAAAATAAACATCCCTCAAATCTTGTGGCTATTTTAATTACATCATAAAAAGATACCTACGTGAAAATACATGACAAAGATAAATAGTATAAAATCCCTCTGTCACTTAAAATCAATTAATAGAGTGAAGAAACGAAAGTCTCAATTTAAGAAAATGGAGAAACGATAATGTTTATAAGATATAACATTTACATAATCCCTCGTGGACTTTATAAAGATAATAATGTATTCAGGGTTTTAAAAATTCACTTAAAAGCTAGTCAACTCGTTTTATTTTTACTTTGTAGATTAGTGTTAAACCAATTACGATTTAATGATGACGCCATGTAACGACAAGATCCAAGCAAGTTCTTCAATTATTTAATATTTAACGTTTCTTTTCTCTTTTGTGATAGATAGCCCAAGCGGGATTTCCGGATTTACTAAATCGTGGCAGATTATTATAGAGGGGGATACCTTGTACCCGGTTAAGTACCTCCACCAAATATGAGCCCCATATATATGGCATCCCGTCAAGTATAAAGGAATCATCAATTAGTAAAAATAAGAATTATCGGACATTCTCGAGCGCGTCACATTAAAGTATATTGAGTTAATGACATGCTAAAAAGCGTATATGTCACAAATCTGACAATTTAAAAGTGACATAAAGAATGGCTTTAGCTTAAGGAAGTCAATTACTTTCAAAAGCTTACTAAATAAAAATCCATATTTATTAATAACATTTTTACTATTTACATTTAGTTGGACTTAGTGATTAAATCACAAAACAATATATTGATTAAGAACCACTTATTTGTATTTAAATTAGTTTTTTGTAAAAACATTTTCAAATATTTACTTTATTGCATAACTATAAATAATGCATATATATTTTATGAATAATAATTATAATATTACTTAATTAAAACTTACTTTATTATAACTTAATTGTATTTTTACAATATTACTTACTCTATTTTGTCTTTCTTTACAACTCTTAAAACTATTTATATTTTTAAATTCCAATCAAAATGCGTAAAGTATTCAAATCTCTGACGTAAACAAAAGAATGTCAGAAACTAACATGTCCATTAAATATCCAATCTCATTATTTGACTTGGGAAAAGCAATATAAATAATTATTTTGTTATTTTTACACTAACTAAAACTATTATAAATTAATCATATTAATCTATGTGAGGTACATCTTCCAACTTAACTAAGATAAATACTTCATTTGACCAATTATCGGAAAATGTAGTAGCGGTGGAAAAGCTTATATCGGTAAAAAGTAAAAAATTAATTAATTAAAACAAAATTCTATTTTCCATAGAACCTTTACGACATTTTTTCTATGAATTCGCTCCTCAACATTCTGGTTTTTCGTTATGAACGTAACGCAGTCATGGATTTCGATTCACGCCGCAGTGTCCCCCTATTTAATATTTACCAATTCGATTAATTCTTACCAAACTTTGGCTTGATATCAGAATATTCCGTTCTTTGAAATAAATAATTAATTTTAATTGTACACGAGGTAATGCTTTCTAAGTGACAGCCCTTAATTGGGTCGTGATTTATCGGTTTGCTGTAAGGATCTCGTTACATTCTGTTAAACTGTGAATAATTACTTGCCTGTAATTGTTTTGAGTTTAAGAAACTGTTTACATTTTTACATACAGAGTTAATATTTACGTTAACATTGGATATAGAATTTATGAGATTTTCGTCTTTGAGTACGCTGTATCATAAAAAATAAGAACGAAAATAATTGTTTAAAAAATAAAATTTTGGGGTGGACACCCCTTATCACTTAGGGGTTTGAAAGATAGATAGTAGCCAATTTTCAGACTGACTGAATATGAAAAAATCATAAATCGGTCGAGCCGTTTCGGAGGAGTATGGGAACATTGTGACACGAGAATTTTAATTATATAGAGATATAATAATAAAAATGATATTATATATAATATATTAAAGACAAGTAGATGGCCTTCTGTCTGACAGATTTCATGGATATTTGGTTTTTAGACTTACTTCTTCACTATGTTCCCTTCACCGTAGCTAATTGCGAAAGAAAATTCTATTGGTGCACAGCAGTGATTCGAACGCACGACCTCAGGAACGATCACGCTTAAACCACATTGCTAGTGGTACCGGAGTCAGTTAAAATAAAATTTCTTATTATTTAACGTTTACATAATTTCATGTTTCGATTGCTTTGCAGTGGTCTCATAGTGTAGGATGTTGTGTCTGAAACTGTCGTCATACATATGTATGTAACACCTATCATATATGTTCAATTGTGATTACTATTTGTGTTTACTAATAAAGTCGCGGGCGATTTTACTATGACGTAATATATAATTAAATGTAACAATTAAAAATATTTATTAATTATCTTATCAAACTTGCACGAAACATTTACTTAGGAGTTAATATTTGTCCCTTTGTACATAACACGACCAAATTTGAGATTTGTATCGTTTTGAACTAGATTGATGCGATAATTGTATACTAAAAAGGTATTTTAATGGATAAAATAAGTATTATACATGTTAATGTCACTGACATTTCTAATGACGATGTTGCACAGCCCTGTTGCATGGCCGCCGGGTGCTATAAATAGAAAATATGTTTAAAAAAACGTGTGGCACTCGGGGACTGCCGCGGAAAGAAAATTCTATTGGTGCACAGCAGTGATTCGAACGCACGACCTCAGGAACGAGAGGTTTCACGCTTAAACCACATTGCTAGTGGTACCGGAGTCAGTTAAAATAAAATTTCTTATTATTTAACGTTTACATAATTTCATGTTTCGATTGCTTTGCAGTGGTCTCATAGTGTAGGATGTTGTGTCTGAAACTGTCGTCATACATATGTATGTAACACCTATCATATATGTTCAATTGTGATTACTATTTGTGTTTACTACTAATAAAGTCGCGGGCGATTTTACTATGACGTAATATATAATTAAATGTAACAATTAAAAATATTTATTAATTATCTTATCAAACTTGCACGAAACATTTACTTAGGAGTTAATATTTGTCCCTTTGTACATAACACGACCAAATTTGAGATTTGTATCGTTTTGAACTAGATTGATGCGATAATTGTATACTAAAAAGGTATTTTAATGGATAAAATAAGTATTATACATGTTAATGTCACTGACATTTCTAATGACGATGTTGCACAGCCCTGTTGCATGGCCGCCGGGTGTTCACCTATAAATAGAAAATATGTTTAAAAAAACGTGTGGCACTCGGGGACTGCCGCGGTAAAGCTATTGCATAGCATATTTTATAAACTTATGCAATATAATTGTTTATAATTATTTATGCAGTATTTGTTTTTATTTGATATTAATATCCCGCGATAAAATCTATGCAATAGCTTAAAAACACTGTTGTTATACTGTTCAATAAAAAAATATTGGAAAGCATTATTAAACAAATGAAAAATATATAAACAATTGTTACTCTATTGAAGTGCCAAAGCGATAGGAAAAGACTCCAACGCGATCACTTAGCTTGAACAACATGTAAAATTGTATAGTTAACAAAATAATACTGAAAAAAAAGGCAACGTTTTTCATGAATTTTGATTTTAATAAAATGTTTGAGCAGTACTTCGTGAATGTATTTGGAACTAAGCGGAAATAAGAACACATTTTATTTTAATAGTATTTACAATATCATTTGGAAATCGATTCTTTGTTCGTGCTATCGAACGGTTAGTTTTTAGACTAAAGCTGCGTTACCTTCATATTGAATTCGCGTATAACATTAAATCGCGGTCGCAGACATAGAACACAGCCTTATAGTAATTTACTTTTTTATTTTTTCCCATTGCTTGAAGTACAACCTACCAGATAAGACATGAACTCTCGTTGAAGCAGGCGGAGCATTATTGGGACCACAAGTGTAGAGCCCCGCGTCAGAACCTCTCGCTCGTTGAACTAAGAGCCGGCTTGTACTCTTCAAACCTTTTTCGGTGACAAGCGATATCCCTCCACGCGCCGAGTCGAAATTTATCACCTGTCAATTTATTATTTCGTTAAAATTATGATACAATAGGTACAGTATAATAGGATATTTATAATAATGAAAATTAATGCTATATTTTTATATAACTAGCTGACCCGGCAAACGGTGTTTTGCCATGCATTTTTGTTTATCATAAAAAATAAAACAAAAAAAAAAAATTGCCTAAAAATTTAATTTGGGGTTACCCTTAACATTTATGGGGATAAAAACAGATGTTGTCTGATTCGCAGACTTAGCGGATATCCACAGAAAATTTCGTGTCATGAGAATTTTATATATTAAACAAATTATTCATAATACAAATACTTAATAATTATGCTAAATATTGCATAATATTGTTACTATTGGTGTGGTTCTCACAAAATACTTCTACAAATGTTCAAAAGCGGTTTAGTTTAAAGCGATGACGAGTACGACGTTGTGTACGACTCAAAACCCTGAGGTCGTGAGTACAAATTCTGGCTATGCCAATTTTTATTACTGCAATTGACAGTACGGACAAACCCTTTTTGGTGCTTGTAAACATTTTCACACGAATCGCCTTAGCGAATAGAAGTCATAAAAGCTAAGTAAAAACCATAACCAATGACAATAGTCTCACAATATATTAGCGTTTATTTTCAGCTTACAAGTAAAACATTCTAATCATTTAAAATTTAAAATAGCTACAATGAAAGCGTTAATTTGGAGCTGAATTTTATTGTGTAAAGCCGCAATCCGAGCTGCGCAACCAACATAAGTTTTGAATTTTCAACAATTTGCTTCAGTGTTTAACTTCTACAACTAAATTTCTCGTATACAATATTTGCTGTTAAACATTTCCAATTTATTATGAAACTGTTAAAATTAGGATTGTACACAAAAAAAATAATCTCAGAGGCATTCGATTTCTGTAAAACTTGGCCATTAAAAAGAGTGGCGGAGAGTTTATTGCCAGTACATCTCTTCCGTTCTATGCCCTTGATTGGAGAAACGGCGGTAAATGTAAAATTAGAAGCATTTAATATATATTTCTTTTCTGACGTTCATAAGTGTACATTGTGTTATCTATATGAATAAATGATTTTGACTTGACTTTTTATTTTAATACCGATCTGAATAAGCAAGTAGTAACTGTATCTAAAAGACGTGTTTAGTTTTAGTATCTAAGACATCGGCTTTCTTACAATATTCACGAAGAAAGAAATATGTATAGTTTCACAATCATAATTTAAACGCATGACTTGAAGGATGAAAATCGCACACATGTCAACAATTCTACCTATAGTAACGCGAAGGTACAGGAGGCTGAACTTGCCTATAAAATATTAGTGAATGCAAGACTTATAATGGAATAAGCACCACTTACTATTTCACAATTTCATTTCTAAAATAGGGTAAATTAACGGGTCAATTTAACATATTAACTCTATATCAATCTGCTTCATGCTAAATTAAGCGATACAATTGTGATTGAAGTGTATTAACTATTCCTATGTGTAATGATTGTTTTCGTCAAAGCATTCAATTTGCAATACTCTATTAATACGTAATTATTGATTGAGAATTCAGGTTAATTTGATTAATGATGTGCGGAATTCGAGGTGATATGAAAAGTAATTACTGTATGTTTTGTAATTATAAGGAAAATACCTTTCATTAACTATGTTGCTTTAGATAGGTTGCCTAATTTCCATTTAGTAATGGCAACTGTTTACGTTGATGTAATATAAAATAACATGATGAGATTTAGTTATTGTTATCAATTTAAACTCTCTTTAACCGACTCCTTTCTTGAAGAAATAGTAAAATAAACAATAGTAATTATCTGTCATTAGGATATAAGATTAAATCAATGGAATTTCATGTAACAAACCTGTTCACCATGTGTCCAAGTAATAGACGTAGGTGGTTCTGGAGTATGCCTCACTGTACACGTCAAGTTGATAGTTGATCCTTTCTGTAGGAACAACTCTGATCCACTTGATATTGTAGTCTCTGGTTCTATAACAGAAAATCATTGATTAAGATGTCTTATTGATTTTAATTTACTAATGGTAGTCTGAATTTATAACTTCATAAATGAGTTATTAACTTTATAAGTGAGTCTAACAATGGGTATTCATCATCAGCCTCTTATAAGGCTGCTGCCTCGAATTTTGCGGGCAGCGGGGCGGCGGCGGCCGCGGCGCGGGAGCGGCAGGATATTATGCGTACAATCAAATGGACCGGTTCTCGAAAACAGCGGCGTGGCAGCGGCGCGGGCGCGGGTAACGAGCGGCGCAATCCAGTCAAGCGGTGACCGCCCGCGTTGCGCGTATGCATTGTAGTATAGTGCTGTACATATTTTTGTGACGTATCAAAATGACCTCGGACGTGCAAGAGCAAATTATTTCAGAAATCTTTGAAAGGAGACCCATATGGAACTATATTTTTGCATATAACATATTTTTGCCCACAATAAATCGAGCGTTAGGAATAAATTTGAATCAAAAAGATGTTGTCGCTGTTTTTTAGACATTTCATTCGCGAATAAAAACAAATATCTCGACTACACAACCACGAACACAACACTACACCGCTATAGTGCCGCGCGATCTGCCCGCTGGTTTGGAGAACAGGTATGCGTTGGCCGCCTCGCTCCCGCGCCGCAGCCGCTGCCGCCCCGCTGCCCGCGAAATTCGAGGCCGCAGCCTAAAGCACTAAAACAGGTATATAATATATTTTAGAATAAGATTCTCTCCCATCATGTCTATCATGTCATATGTATTTTAATACAGGCACAATCTTGTAGGAGTGAACCTTTGACATGACTGATCAGACTCATCATTCTTTTAAATTATAACTTTTAAGAGGAAACATGTAGTATTTTACCATAGTATCACAGCGATAATTTCGAATTCATACGTGAAGGTATCGTTCCTTTAATAATTGGAAATACGTATTTCTTTGAAGAACAGAGCGTTTATTTTTAAACAATAATAAAGAAAATGCTTGAAGCAAATAGAAGAATTGAATTTAATAACTCACCGACAATATTGAGAAAAACGGCATGTCCAATAGGCGGCGTGGTAGAAATTTGACACTCGTACTGGCCGGAGTCGCGACGTTGCGGGCTGCGAATACGAAGTGCCCATTCCTCGGAGCGCGGCTTGTGCTGTGCCTCAAAGCGCTGGTCTGATGTGTACGTGTAACGGCCCACTGTTAGCAGGTGGATGTCACGGTGACGCACCCACGATACCTATTTATCAAGCGAATAAACACAAAACAAACTCGACTAGATGCCGCATAGGTCACAAGTAGGAATACATTTTTGTAAGACATAGGTATATAAATATAGATTTTGTGTTTGAAGACTTAGGCTTTATTATGAGTTCTATAAATAAATACGCTGCGTAAAATATTTGTATACATTAATATCAATTTTGAGCGGAAGCACCGCTGTAAGAATTTTCATATAAATATTTTACGTCGATGTTACCATTTATTACTTTACCAAACTTATAGTAGAATTCCTAGTGATTTACGTAAGTATATTTGAAATTGCAATAACCTTTAACCAAAGATCCAATCTTTTAAATTACTTTGTTAGCTAGAGGTAGAGCAGTCGCGAGTAACGCGGTGTAACTTTTTTTAAAACTCTATCTCGCTGCTGCCACAGCAATACTACAATAACATTTCTTGAACTTTAATGATGCTTAGTTAGGTCAAAGTCGAAGAAAAGTGATGAATCGCATTTGACAGATTTAAATTCGTTTAAATGGCGTCGAAATTCGGAAATGTGCTGTTCTAATAAAATAGTTGGAAAACTTGGAGATAGCTGAAACCCGACGAAGTTGAATAAAGTCATCAGAGTAAGTTTTGCTAGAGCGGTGTTTTACAAAATTGAATATAAAGGTTTCCTCATAGTTCAAAATATGGAAATCATTAAGTTCAATGTTTAACGAATATCACTGGGTACGACGGAGTTATTAATTTGCATATATTATTTGATATTGGTGTAAGGATTTTGGTTAGTTTAAGTGGCAAATGCGTATTTACGCAATGTTATAGATTTAGTTAGATTTGCCGGCTTCGTATTCGTCACATATTTAAATAAATACTCTTGAATTGCATATTTGATTTAATATTTGTATGTCTTCGTCTAGTTTATTGTCGTTTATTTTTATTGTATTATTTCATTTCTCTTTTATAATTGTAATGTTTCCCTTTAAATGTTGTGCACACTTGTCATTGATGCAAATGCATGTATTGTATTTTTGTATGTCGTGTGTCTTCTGTAAGTATCAGTATGTGTTTCGTTAGTGTGTCTTTTTAAAATAAATTAGATTCTTAGCAAGGGAACACACAAGATCCTTTGATACCTAATTTGTAAGAAAAGTCTAGGTGTCCTTTTATAAATTTCAGCCTTAGTTTTTTGCGCTCCTTTAGTTAGTTCTTTGAACCATTTCTCTCCTAATAAGCGTTTTTTACAAAAAATTGAATAAAAATCGTTAGTCATATAGGATAAAATCAAGCGGTATTATTTGTCATACTTATATACTTGGCGCTATAACCTATTTACAATTAAAGGAATCTCTTTAGTATGATTTGATAAAGAAGTTGAGTTCATAGCTGTATACTGTTCACGCTGTTCTATAAAAAACCTTTAAACCTACCAAACAAATCATGCTGTATAAATTGCTGTTTACTATGATAAAATGTGTACGTTTACGTCGTAATAAGGCCTTCTCTAATAATTTTAAACCTTTAAATTATTCGCTCAACCAATTGATAACATTTTCTAAGAAAATTTCCAAGTTGAATTTAATGAGAATAAATTACAATTAATTAAATGACTTTGTCGATAAGAAAACGGTTGTAATATGCAAATATATGAACCAAAGTAATAATTTATGTTATAACTTTATATTGATTATGGTAAAACTTTAGTCTTAAAATATAAATTTATACCTAATACTTAAGATGTAATGTAAGATGTACCAGCAGAATTTTAAGTCCTTGGTTTTGTCAGTACTTCACAGTAATAAAAAAAGTCTCTAACAACACGACTTTATTTGCACAACTCAAAATTTGGAGAGCCTTACGTCAATAAATACGCTATATTAAAGTACTACTATTATCATAGGTATAATTAGTTTTAGTTATAAATATTCCCAAAATAAATCTTGACTGATTGATGAGATTAATAATTATTTTAATGTATTATTTTAACTGAAACTTAAACTCAAAATAACTTTATTCATATAGGTAGACAAGTACACATATGAACATCAACAGAAAAGTTTAAAACTAGTAACTTTAATAACGTGTTATCGAATTTATAACTTACTAAACGTTTACGTAACTTATTTGAAAATAAATTTGAAATTTACAAGAACATTAGTGGATTTAAGATCGTTCATAATTAATTATCTCATAACTTCTTATTAATTGTTTCTCTATTGTGACTAACATAAATTGAACGCACTTTCAATTCAATATTCAGAAATAAATAAAAGCCCTGGGAAATAAAGTTTATATAAAGCCCCGCGTTTTAGATATCCCATTATCCTGAAGGTATCGGGATTATCAATGGAGATGGCGAAGTGCGCACTTAACAGTGAACGATCGCTATCTCGGGGGGTAATCATAAATATAAAGTGAATAAGGCTCTTCACGTTTTGAACGATTTTATGTACGTGTTCGTAGGCTGGACGTTTGCTATTTTATTCAGAAAATCTTTTGACTTTGGCGTCAAAAAATGTATTTTATATGAAAAAGAATGCCATGGTAACGAATACAGTACTATCGTAAAGATATATTTTTACAAAAAGGACTTGTGTATGTGTAAGTTGTAAGTTCTGGCAATGGGTTAAACCAGTGTTTCCTAACTAGGGGCCTACGGCCCAAAGGGGGGGGGGCCAAAAATGTATTAAAATTATTTGGAATTAGAATAAAAAAAAATTATTATATGTTTTACTTACTGTGTATCTTACAAGTTCCTAGTCATTAATACACATAAATAAATATTCATTGTTGTTGAAAATTTATTTTGATTATGATTTATTTAGAATTTAGATAAACCCACGCATATACAGAACACAAAAGTGACTACACTATTTGTTCTGTTTAAAACACTAAGTATTTACATAAATAAATAAATTGTTTCTGTAAATTGTGAACCACAGGTGTAACAACTGCTTGAAAACATTGGAATTTATGCCTTGGAGTTATAATCATAATCTAATTAACCACAAAACGGGATAAGAACAATTTGATAATTTGTTACGCGCATACAGTTTTTAGTAACCAAGGAGGAAATGCTTTTTGCGCATTCACCATACACAGTCTACGGCAATATCTGAGACTAGACCAACACCAGGAATCCCCTCCGCTACTCAAAGAACCAGGCAAGCCGTATACATATTGTCTTGTAAAAAACGTTATGAAAAGAACCTTTTGTTCAATAAATACTTGTACTGTTTATTATATTTAATAAAATAAATATTGATAGAAAAATAAATGGATCTTGATTGAAGCTTTAGAGTATCTTTTATTCGTTACAAACGACTTTCGTTTGATTATCCTATTCTATGAAGCGTATTGGAGTATATTTATGAATTATACAATTGGCCCGATCTTAAATTTTATAGTTATGGAAATAAACAGACTCGTAATGCAAAGGCAGTAAAAGATGATAAATGAATTAGTAACTAAAGAACTCCTTGCTTATGTTTTTGGATATACTTTTAAGCAATTTACACAAGTAGTCCAGTCAGTCAAGACAATTAATTTATTATAATTCCAAAAGTTTTCAAATTTTGATGTAAGGTCGGGAGTGGTATTAAAACAAACTATAAAATTTTGCAACCTGCTCTGCGGTCCGGAACATTGTTAAAAATGCAATAAATGATAATTTGCTTAGTTCTTGAGACCAAAATTCCAAAAGTTCTGCAAAGTTGGAGTGGTGTTAAATATATTATTTTACATCACGTGTCAAATTTGCAACCAATTTAAGTGTACGGAACATTTTTGTTATTAAAAATTAATGTTGTTCTTTATTAAACTGAAGGAAAACGTTCCAAAAGTTCTGCAAATTTGACAGATATATCGAAAATAAAATAAATAACAAAAAATGTTCCGTACACTTAGGTTGGTTGCAAATTTTATACGTGATATGAAATATTATATCGAAAACTTCCCCAAGTTTGCAGAACTTTTGGAATTTTTTTCACGACCATACAGACATAAAATTAATTTAATTGCAATTTTAACAATGTTCCGGACTGCGGACAAGGTTGCAAAATGAGATTTATTGTCGTCCCAATGTACCATTCACTTGACCGAAGTTTGAAAACTTTTGGAATTATTATCAAATTTTCGATTTCGAATGTCTATAATGACTGGTGTAAAGCTCGAAGCAATGTAAGTGTGTATTTCTCTCAACCCTGAGCTCGTGCGTTCTAACCCTCAAGTGGTTAGTTTAGGTATATGTACAATTTACTCTAATAATTAAAAAAAAAAATATTATTTACAATTGTTTTAACGAGTTTAAGCGTAGACGTAGCAATCTCAATGATGATCCGCGTGAAGGACGTCCTTTAACAGCGACTACTGAAGATAACATCAGTGCGACGCAGGATAGAGGAAGATAAGAGAATGACCTATCAGCAGATACGGGCAAGCCTAGGCATTGATATGAGTCGAGTTCAAAAAATATTACATGAACATTTAGGCGTCAGAAAGCTTTGTACCAGATGGATTCCCCATACTTTAACCGACGACCAGAAACACCTTCGCATGAACTGGTGTCGCCGAATGTTAGATAACTTCAACGGCGGTGATTCATATACTGTATTTGACATCGTCACAGGTGATGAAAGCTGGATATATTGCTAAGAACCCGAAACCAAAAGACAATCAGTTCAGTGGGTGTTTCCTTTCGAAGATCGGCCAACTAAGGTAAAGAATGGAAGAAGTCAAGGAAAAAAGGTGATTGCCTCATTATTTGGTGAGAAAGGTCATTTCGCGACAGTTGTGCTAGAAGATGCAGGACAGTTACTGCAGAATGGTATGTCAATCGTTGTTTGCCTGTTGTCTTGGAAAAAATTCGACAGCAGCGCCCTCGAAGCTGGATCCTCCTTCACCACGAAAAACAATATTCAGCGCACTTCGCAAAACGGACTGTTACATGTTTGACTATGGCAGGTGTCGAGATAATGAGTCATCCGCCATACAGTCCTGGCCAGTCGCCTTGCGACTTTCATTTATTCCCGAGAACTAAAGATAAAATTCGAGGTATTCGCTTTACGAGCCCTGAAGATGCGGTGAAAGCGTACGAAAATGCCATAGAAGAGGCCCCTATGGAAGAATGTACCCGCTGCTTTTCTCAGTGGTTCCATGAAATGCGACGTTGTTTAGAAAGAAGAACGAAGAACTTCGAAAAACAATAAAAGTATTGGCAACTTTCTACATTAAACCGTTTTTGATTTTCTAAACATTTTCAGTTTTACCTAGGTATAAAGGAATATCGGAGAGAGCGACAATTTTGTTTCAAGTGTTGCAGCGCATTCGAAGTAAAATTGTAATTTTAGGTGTCAGCACTTAACGCAAACGAGTCCTTTAGAGCCGCGGTTAAACTTCACTGAAGTTTGGACTGAAAAGAAATCGTGATGACGCTATTTTCATTTGCCATTTCAAATAGCAGTGACATCAATAACATATTTTCTAAAAAAAGCTAAGTTTTACTCGGGTCTCCTAGCGTAAAAGTTGTGAGGTCCATATAATACCAAGTCAGTTTATTTACTCAATCCATTAAGAGATCTTCTATCTTAAGTTATTATGTTATAAGCTAACCTAACAACATCTTATACTGACCATATTAATAATAAAAAAGATGTGGTGTCGTGGGACACCAGGTAGGAACGAAGTTCCTTCGGCTAATGTAGAATCGACACAATTTGCAAAAAAAAAATTGTGCTCAATTTTATGTAGGTTTTCTTGATTTTTCTCTTAAATTTTGCGGATTAGGTTTTATTTAAGCACAGGAAAGTAATTAGGAAATTCAGTGTTTTAGTAAAAAATAAATTACGTAAAATAAATAAAAATCGTATTTCTAATTATCAACTAAAATAACAAAATATGTCTCTTTATTTTTGTATGACAACATAAAATTACATAGAAATAGAAATAATCACAAAAAAGTTTATTATTATTATTATAAGTAATATATACTATGCATTGGCAGGGTGGAGCGGTAATAGAGAGAGAAGGGATGAGAGAACGAAAAGAAAGTGGGAGAAAGAGAAAGGTATTATACACTACTCGCATACAAAAACGACTGTCGCGCCTGCGCACGTCTCATTTAACGGTTTTATTCCACGGACTTCTCACGGGATTCTTAGGGTTTTACTATCACATTTTTTTCAGTTCAAAATCCCTATCTCCTCCAAGCCTGCCTTAAGGAACTTCGTTCCAAAATCTTACATGTTAATCTATTTGACTTTGCCACGAAAACACAATGGAGATACAAATTCAATTAGATTGTTTAATGCGTTTGCCAAGTCAATCTATTTATCTATATATATAAAAGAAAGTCGTGTTTGTTACAACACTTATAACTCGAGAACGGCTGGACCGATTGTCATGGTTTTTGATTTGTTGGATTTGTTTCCGTCCCGAATAGCAGAATAAGCAATAAAATATTGGATAAGTTATCGAATAACAATAAATAAATTAATTAATTTTACGAATGCAAAAACCATATGGTGCCATCTGTTGACAAAACTACGCATCATTTTACGTCGAATTCGTGTCAGTTCAAGAAATTCCGATCTTGAGGTGAATGAGGAGATGCATAACCATGCTTTGATCCTGCTCAAAAGATGTTGGATATCAGAAAGTGCTTAACATGCAGTATCGCCATATTGACGCTAGAGAGAAGATGCCTAATGGGTAAAACTACCATTCTTCTTTCGCAATGGCAAGCAATAAAACATTTCTGTATTTGCAAAAAAGTTGTAATTAATGAAATCCTAAAATAAGTTAAATTAAAGTAACAACGATATTATAAGGTTGTAGGGCGGAACGAAGTTAGCCAGGTCAGCTAGTTTTAAATATATAAGGTGGGTCGTTCGGTCGGTGAGTGAGTGTCAAAATTAAGAAACTTTGACTAGTTTTAATTATTAAACTACTGGTTCAAATTATAAAATACCGTGTTTATAAAATGCCAGCTTGGTAACTGAAAAGGCTTCTAATTTTATACACAACGAAGTTATAAGGGTGTCAAAAATGGCCCGAATTGCTTCGAGAAAGGGATGCGACGGCCGTGTCGGTTTTTTGCTTGATTTGGCGGGCGTACTGCCGTGCCCCCAGATCTTTTTAGACTTACTTATACAGAAATATTTGTATGTTGCCTCTGATAATATGGTATATATTATCAGATTCTAAATAATCCTATTATTATTTTATAGAAGTGGCTTTTTAAATAAATTTCTATTATTTAAATAAAACTTTTGAAAGAAACGCGAATTCACTACATTATTATCGAGTTTACATTTTGACTGCTATATTTTTACTACTCGCTTAACCTAAAACAAGACTTTTTAATACATAAAATAGTAAAAATATGGGTGTTAACATTATCATATCTACTATCAAAATTGTATGGAACTAAGTAATTAGTAATTAATTTATAATAATTACTTCTTGTATTCTTAAACATAATATTCTTTCGTCTCTTTCTGATTAATTGTTTACGTTGTGATGAAGCAAAACACCATGTCATCTTGTCTTAGTTTAATCGAAGCATTCTTTTTTTTTATGTAATAGGACGCAAACAATCGGCAGGCTCACCTGATGTTAAGTGATACTGCCGCCCATGGACACTCACATTGCCAGAAGGCTCGCAAGAGCGTTTCCGGTCTATCAAGAATTGGTACGCTCTTTTCTTGAAGGACCCTACGTCGAATTGGGTCGGAAATACTTCAGTGGGCAGCTGGTTCCACATAGTAGCTGCGCGGCAGAAAGTGCCTTAAAATCGCTTAGTTGTGGAACGACTCGACGTGATAGGGATGGCTTATTGTATATTTTATACATACTTTATTATATACGTTACTTTTTCTTATTGTCATAAAATTTTAGCACCTTACAGCTTCTATGATTTATATATGTCATGCACGCAGCAGCACGCACTTGCGAGCCATTTAGCATTGTGAGGTGAGCCTCCTGCCCGTTTGTCTCCAATTGCATTTTTGAAGTTATACTTCTTTAGGCGCGTTATAAAAAATTAATGAGGGTGAAATTTTACGATGCGCGCGCACCGTGACACAAAATTAACAGAATGAAGTTAGTGGCGCATGTTGGCACGCACGCCGCCTCTGTTCACTTTGTTTATATTTATAATATTTATCCACATGCTTTGAGTTTCTACATTTAAAACACGTGTTTTCATAATACAAAAGCGAATTTTATATGTGCGTCTGAATTATAATCAGAAGTGATTTAAATTGAATATTTTAATCAATACTAATTAATATAAGAAAACAATAATAAATATAAAATTAATAATTAATATTTATTTTATTTAATTTTTCAAATATAAACTGAACTTTATTGACTATAACTGACTCCTTTTCCAATCTTTGATTATTTAATTGTAATGAATTATTTGCATGCAATCAAAAACTTTTTAATAAGGCCAAAGAAGTATAACTTCTTACGCCCGTACATAGTACACGCACCCTTTTTTTTTTTTTTAAAGTATTTGCCGTAAGACAGTTTTGAGATCAGAGAAGCTACTTCTAAAAAGTAAACCAGAGCAGACATTTAATACAATAAATCTGTTCCATAATTTATGAAATCATATCGAAATACATTACGAAAAAATATGCCTTTTATTTGCAATATTTATCTAATATACTGACTAGACGAGACCATACTACTAAAAAAAATACTTACAGTTCGATTCTGTAGGTTTTTTACACGACACAGCAACCGCACTGGGTGACCAACCAATCCTGTGATATTTCTTGGAGTGCCTGGGTCGAAATAGGGTGCGTGTGACCCCTGCCACTCTTGAAGGTATTCTGCTCGAAGTTGGCGTGACGACATTTCTGTGACTGAATCTGGGTAGTCTGCGCCCGAGTTGGCTATTGGAATATATAAAAATATGTTAGTTGATTCCTTATACCTTATGTGTATGCCGAGAAACATGTTAAAAGTAAATCTTTATGTATATAAAATTCTCGCGTCACAATGTTCGTTCCCATACTCCTCCGAAACGGCTCGACCGAATCTTATGAATTTTTTATGCATATTCAGTATGTCTGAGAATAGGCTTACTATCTATATTTCTAACCCTTTAGAGCTCTTGTTAACGACAACGGTCAACGGCCCGATTCTTATAACGGCCGACGGGCCGATGCGCAGTGTTCAAGTACGTTGAGTGAATGTTTGTTAAGAGCTCTTGTTAACGATAACGGACAACGGCCCGATTCTTATAACGGCCGACGGGCCGACGCGCACTTTTCAAGTAAGTTGAGTGAATGTTTTTTAACGTGACGGGCTTATACCCGTTGCAACGTGACTCAACGGATGCGCGCACGTTGCCCCTCGGCGCGACGGCGGACTGTCCGATGCAGTGAACTATGTCATTTCATAGAAGTGTGTTGACGACGACGGATGTGCGCACGTTTATTTTTCTATCTACCTACCCTCTGTTGCTCTTAATATGGAGTTTACCATTGATATGGATTTATTAATTAGCCTTGTTCAGAATAGGCCTATGTTATGGGACAAAACTATAGAAAATTACAAAAATAAACAAGCAAATTTTACGGCATGGAAAGAAATCTTCGTAACGCTAAATGAAGATTTTGAGACATTATCTGATAAATAATAATCAACGTACGTGCACTTCTCCCTTCAAATTTAATAGTACTGATATCGACAAAACGGACGCGTTCACGTTATATTTAGCGTATCGTGTACAAAGGTAGCCGTTTTGCGTCGGGCAGTTACCCGTTGACAAAAACGTTCGTTAACAAGAGCTCTAAGTGATAAGGGGTTTTTTATTTTTATTTTTCATGATACAGCATACAAAAATACATACAACCCTTAATTTTCATCTACCCTCTACGATCAACCCCTATCTTTTATTTGTTAGTAAAGCACTTATAACTTGAACTCTGAGGTTTATATAGAGAAAAATCACAGAAAACCCTAAAAAGTTTTCATTCTGGAAAACCGAACAGTCTCTGGGGTAGCATAGCAAAATGTTCCATGTTGGTAAGTAATAAAAAGGTAGGCTAGGCATTAAGGAGAAACGAAGTTCGCGGGGGCAGCTAGTTAATATATTGGAATTTTGTTTTCGTTTAATTTAATATTTTGTTCTTATAATTTAAATGGGTTAAACATCATTTTCTTTGCAAAACCGTCAAAATAATAATGTTAATTTAAGAAGAATGATGTTAATTTTTTAAGAGATTGAATTTTGACAATTGATACGTTTTTTATTAATAAGCTTGATCTTTTCACGTTTCGATCTTTTAATATACGCTTTTCTATTTCCGCGTGAACAAAGTCACGGAGTACAGACTAAACAAACATGAATATAAACATCTATTATACGGAAATAATAAACGTGTAGTACATCCGTTAATAGTTATTTATACTCTAATAAATATAATGTTCGTGTAAATAGACGTTAAAAAGACAGCTTAAGCATTATTAACATCCCTAAACAAAGGGATGCCAAGTTTTTTGCCCTTATTGAGGCCGTTCATTCAAAAGCAGTCAAGTGGAATGAAATAAATACACAAGCTTCATACAATACTTTGATTTATGAGAAAGCATCATCTAGATAAGATTTTTTTGGTATTATGATACTTTTGGAATTTAACCTCCGTTTTTTTATAGTACAGGGGGCATACAGGCTAATCTATTGTTAATGATACCATGCCGCCCATGGATACTCCCAATACCAGAGGGCTTGCGAATGGGTTGCCGGCCTTTTATGAACAGTTATCTACTTAGATGTTTTAGGCTTGGACCCAAAAGCATTGAGTATATTTTTAAATAAGTTATCTGAGAGATGAGAGTTCTATGCTGAATGAATATTCTTGTCTCATCAAACAATACAAATTGAAAACATTTTTCGTTATTAAAAAATTACCTCTCAGGAACAAACACTGTAGTAATGATATGAACAGCGCTCCACGAAATGGATGACCCATAATCATCCTTCCGCTGTTTGGTATCTGAAAAAAAAATTACTTAAGACAAAAATTCTCTACGATATTAAATAAACTAACAGTAGGATTGATTTAGCGATAATTTATAATATATATGTTATATAAGTTCATCGTCATGCAAACAGCTTAAAATTCCCATTCAATATTCAATATTATTTTTAATTTAATCAGTATTCAAACAAATGTTATTAGTTTGTGATATAATGTCACATTGAACTAGTATAAAGATCATACAAAAATAAGAAACAAAATGGCAACAATTTTATGTTCCATTTTCGTTTCATTTGCTCATTTTCACACAAAAGTAATTGCTCTGATACTCATTATTTTACGCCAATTGCGTCTAAACAACCGTCTTCGATAATTAAATAGCAAATAATATTCTCATAATGGCGAGAAAAAGCGTCCAATTTTCGTGTCACGATTTATTTGACAAAGATAATTGCGAAAGCCTTTAGAATTCACTTATACTCATTAGTAACATAAATAAGCCAAAGTCTACAGTAATAATAATTATTTATATAATATTAAATATATTAATGATGGTTCATTTTGGAGGAAACACTACGAAAGAAATAACGTTGCTGAAGCGGTAACAATTAATTTATATTAGATTTCACAAACTGTTTTTAAAATGTTTATCTACACTTAATGGTCAGCAAACTGACCCTTAAATACTTTACATTGAGACAACTATTAAATTTAGTTTTAATTACTTGATTTAAGTAAATGAAAAGGGTGACTAGCCTTTTGTGGCTTTGAATATTATAAATCAGTAATTTGTAAGACGGGAATCGAAGCTACTTTACGTGACCTTGATTTTCGATAAAAGTAATTACGAGTATGTACATATCTTCTAAGGAATTTTTGGAATTCGCCTCACTTAACTAGTTTATTGTACACATATAGAAATCAAAGAATTTTAAATTCAAATCTCAGAAACATTTTAAAATCACATAGTAGTAAAATCTATTTGTCCACCATTAATGCCACGTCAATCTCGTTCCCGCCGAAACGTAATCACAAACGCCGGGCATAAACCACAGAGCATCGCTTACCCATAGATTAAATTTGTATTTTAAAATATCGACTAACAAAAGAAGTTCTCTAATTGATTCATAACGACGTAAATTAAATATTGAAATAATTATTATGAAATGTAACTATTAAAAATAGACTTAATATATATATATATATATATATATCTTCCTCCTATCCGGTGCACTCTTGACAGAGCGGTCGTGATCGCTATTTGGCAAATAATAAAATATATTGTAAAATTATCACATAATCGCTTTAACCATTGTTTTAATTTTTAGCTGATTTAATCTTAGTATGATCAATCAGTGGAAGCTTAATTTGTTTACTCGTTTACGAGACATAAGGATAATAATCATGCAATGTCTCTGTCATAGACAGAATGACAGATTGACGTTTGAAAATCGCTCAAGCTACTGAGTACAAAATATTAAGTTTTTTTTTATGGCTCTGGCACGGTTTGTGCATTAGCCAGCGTCAAGTATAAGATTTTTAATAATTCGTGCTTGCCTTTTAGAAATTCGACCGTTTCCTACATGTACGGTTTAAGCACTCGCCCGGTACCGCACAACCCTCCCAAACGCTGAGAACAAATTTAAATTAAATTAAAACTTGCCCTCGAACCGGGAATAGAACCCGGTACCCCTCACCTAGCTGCCACTTAATAAGACCGCTAGGCTATGAGGCCCCCCAAAATATTAAGTTAGTATTATTTGAAATAATGTCTCCATTTTAAACTGACAACCCTGAAAGCGAAAAATACAAAAGTTTTATACTTTGACCCCTTTTAAATTATCATATGCATTTGTACATCTTAATTTTTTTCTTAATCCTCAATAATATACAAATAAGTCACTTCTGATGTTCTATTGATTAATTAAGAACGTTTACAAAATGTTGATCTCCCTTTTTTGTTTTAACTAATTAAATAATTTATTAAGTATGTGCCTAATTATTTGTTACCAATAACTATTTTATTTCGGATTAGATATGGACAGCAAAGTATGGGTAGATACGATTTTTTAATAAGTTGATCAGCCTTCCATCCGGCTACCTACACAAATATTGTTGTACCCGTATATTGTAATCTTACGTCATTCGAAAAATTGCAGACAAAACACGCAAACAGTACTATATTTTTATCTTTGCAGTAGTTTCATGCTCACTTCCTTACTCAGAGGCTCCAAGGGGTTGAATATAAATGCCGCTTTGAAGTGCCCTATTCATTTCCTGTAGTTCTATCTTTGACGCAGTGCTGTGACAAAATGGTTCTCATTCTAATAAGTACTGTAAAACCAAGGGGTTTTATATTTATGAAGTTATATTATTTAATACAGAATATTTTAGCGTAAATTATTTATTTATTTATTTTGTAAACCTACAGCTAACATAAATTATATACAATAACAAACAGTTACATTAAAAATATAGCCATACATATAGCATATAATACATTTAACTACAAAATTGTTCAGGAATTTATAAAAGGAAACAAACAAATAAAAACTATTCAATACGTTTATCTAAGTGGTACCTAATTTTAAAATACCTCCGTAATTGCCCACAAAACGATAGTGTAATTATAAAATAACTTTATTTCTACTTCTAAAACTTTCACTCTGCTCTTACGACAAATTATGCTTATACTCGTATATATACAAATTTACTACTATATAAAAATACTTTTTCATATACGGTGGAATCTCTATTACTCGAATGTATAAATAAGGAAATGCAAAAAAAAATCGAGTTAACGAGTTTTCGACTTAACAAGAACTTCGAGATACGTATATGATTTAACTGCTGCTAACTATTTTTCGATTTCTAGAGTTAAATTTCAATAACAATACAACTTCAGTTTTGTAGTATATTTTTTTACATATTATGTATTTAACAACACCTATTTGTAGGGAAATAACATTTTATTCAAGTTACAAAATCTAAATGATTCGAAATACCGCGTATTTAGGGGTTCTAGCGGAAGGGAAAGGCAATTTTTTTCGACTTACTGAGGATTTTGACTTTCGAGTTATAGAGATTCCAAATGATATTTTTTCAAATAAAGAGATAGATACACTTCCAATTTCGTTGAAAGATTGAATTATTTAAGATTAATAACAATTCAGAATTTAATAACAAAAGATATTGGCAGTAAAAATAAATAGTAAAGTCAAACTATTAATAGTTGTAAGAAATGTGATCATTAAGTTTCTCATTATGGTATTGTCTTTTAAACTCCGACTTTCAAAGTCAAATTAAGTGTGAACTTAAAAATACTTCAATACGACATGATCTACATGTCATATTAGGTATATGTTTATACAAACTAAGGTAACACGCCATCACGCACGTATGTCACGCGACGTATATCGAAAAATTGCCAAAACAAAATTGCTTGGCGTGTACTTCAATAACAGCGTTTCGGCTCAGCGATTAAGGGAGCTAGTAATGGTTATTATGTTGGTATTAATTAACGAAAACAATTTTATTTGAAATACTTAATTTTGTATTGTATTATAAGATATTGTAATATATAAGTCATAAGGAAAAGTCTATTCTCACAACTGTTTAAAATAATGGTAAATTCAATATTTAATTAAAATAAAATAATTATGATTATTAACTAATATAGACCTTACTAACCTGACTTAATCCATTCCACCAGCTGTTTCTTTTACTTTTTTACACCTGCTGGTAAGACACACAAAGTTGATTACGTGACCAAAGGAATTTTGGACACAAAAATTCTTAGAATCGTTTAATAGATGTGTAGAATTTTACTTTAAAACTATGCCATTATTTATAGCTATTTTTCTTGCTAAGTTAAGCCTAAGGTAAGTCTGTGGGAAGTGTTAATAATTTCCATTAGAATCCTGCTGTCAATATTCCTCCATAAATCTTTACGTAGAACGGAAAGTTTGTGTTAAAAAATGTTTAATTTTAAAGCAGTAACTACCCGTTAATTCCAAAAATCTCAAAGAATTCAAAAGCTATTTGAGGCAGTGAAGGCTGTTAAATTTTCCTGAAAATCTTGCTACATGATGTAAAATATTTCCCTAAAGCCTTAGAATAAATTCCAAGCTGCAATCTTCAGATTGTTCAATTCAGATCGCAAGTATCGACCTAGATAAATTTACTTGCCTGGAAACTGGTATTAGAAATGTTGAAATGTCATCAGAAATGCAATTTAAATAAATAATCAATAGTTATGTATTTTTACTGAAACTCTGTATAAATGTTATTATATATATAAACTCTGTATATATATATTGCTTTGTGGAACATGGTGTAATGGTTGCAGCTCCTTACAAACATTGTGTAAACAAAAACTTGGCGATCAAAAAGAGTGGCGGAGAGTTCATTGCCAGCTCTTCTCTTCCGTTCTACGCCCTTGATTTGAGAACTGGCAGTAAATGTAAAATTAGAAGCATTTAAAGTGTATTTATTTTTGACGTTCATAAGTGTACATTGTGTTACCTATATGAATTAATGATTTTGATTTGATTAAATTATGTTTATATCTTGACCCACAATTTCTGCGAAACTTAAAGTCAAGATTATTATTGTTTTTGGTTTGACTCGTGACTAACTTCGGGGTTAGTCTAATTGACGAAGATTAGTTCAGTAGCTTTTGAATTTATAAGCCCATTTCTGGAGGAGACATATATATAGGTAGCTATATACCTAAAATGTAATCTAAATAATGCTGACACAGGTATTTGAAATCAAATTAATTAATTATATTTGTAAAGATTTACAAGAGCAAACGAGACGCAAATTAGCTAAACGAGATTTAGTTCCTTTGTCTGCTTCATATTTCATCAAGTGGGATGCAACGAACCACCGTGCTTGAAATTTGTATCTACATATTTATTTTTAGTATATTCATATAAGAAGTACTTATTAGACATATTTTTGGATGTCGGAGCTAAATACACACACAATTAGCATCACATTAAAATATATGAATTGTGAAAGAATGACAACCTCGTAGGAATTACGGGTACTGACTAAAAGCAAGTTTAGTAATTTAGGTCGCGTCATAGTTATTTTGGTAGGTAATAGCTCTAATATTGCGTGCCTACATCAAAGTTTGGATTTTATTCATTTAATGATAATTGTGTATATATTTATTATTTTATATATAATAAGAAACGTTTTATATAATATTAAGTGACATTCATAAAATATAATATGTAATCTTTTATGAATAACACAAATAATCATTCTTATTGATTAAAGCTAAATCAGTCTAATTGCACACTTTTACCTACTCATCTGTCTCTTTCCATCAAGGCGTAGATACAGTTTGACAGAAAGAGATAAAAGGTTTCTTTTGTTAAATGAGTAAAATCTTTGTCAAGGATGTTCCACAGCACAAATACAAAAAATACTAGCTGAAAAGGGTATGCACAATACCTATATTTATACGTATAATGATCACGAGATTGATGGAGCAGTACTGTAGAAGACAGGTAACAAAGACAGAACGCTATTACAGCTTATACACGCAATATAAAACACCATTTAGACATTTCTCATGAACTTATCGAGTGACTAATCGCTAGATCGATCCGTCATCCAGTCACAAGGGAGAGTTTATCACACGCTACGCATGAACGATTGTAGGATTAGCCGAAATGGAAAAAATATTAGCTAGAACACTATTCAATGATCCGATATCTTCCGAATGTTACCTAAATCTTCTTTAATCTTAGGAAATTTATTTATGTCTAGTAAATATATCGATATAGATACAGTCAATGTTACTATGTCGAAGCAATGTTGGCTTAGTAGCATCGGGGTGTGAGCCTTTAAGGCCCATTTACACGATGCCATTTTCTTGTACATACCAGAGCAATAATTGAATGCAATAAATGAAGCGCAATAATTATCCCTGTGGTCGTAGGTTCGAACCAAGGCGTACTACAAAAAAATATGAGCACGAAAAAGGTGCAGAAATATGAGGCCTAGGCCTTAAAAGGTAGTAGCGCTGGTTTCTTTATGATATGATCGATTAACTTGTTTTTGTTGAATTTCAAAATTGAAAGTACATAATTATGAAAGGATAATGAAAATCCTGTTATGTGTTGTGCTAATACAAAATCCGTAAATAAAATACTTTATATTATGAAGTCACTTAATTTGGGGAAGCCATATTTCTGTGTCCATTTCATAGACAATTGGTGATTTTGTATCTAATCTAAGACGGTTTTCTAGCGATTTATATACAGCACAGACCACTGTTAATTGGGCTCATACATGGTTGCGTGGTTTGCAAGATGACCAGATTTCAAAGTGTAGGTACTTTGAAATCTGGTCATCTCCTAATATTTAAATAAATATTAATTCAGTACCGATTCGAATAACATCTGTTTTTACTAATTCCATTTTATCTTTTATAATCTTTCCATTGTTGATGAAAAACACGTTAAAAATAAACCTGAAACTTCAATAGGAGTTGACCCAAAACACAATAGGCGTAACAGACATATTGTTCGTAAACGCATTATTTCACGATGACCCTAAATTTATTCCATTCATTTCGCACGTACACATTTATAATATTAAATATTAATGAACAATTTCATTAACTACAGCTTTTTCATAGGAAATGTTATATTTTAAAATATTTTAATTTTATGCAAATGAATTTTTAATTGTATTTCTTAATTAGTAGTTTAGAGTGTCAAGTTTTATTGTGTAATAATTGTTTTATTTGTAAGTTAAACAATTAATGAACATATTTTCTAAAAGGATTAAGATAATATGATAAAATTGACACAAAAAACTTATTTAAAAGGTGCTTTGTCATATCATGATTTTTTAACCTCGTATATTTTTAGTAATAATTATACTTTTCGCGGTATTAATAATTTATAAAACAGTTTTCCCGTGGATATCGAACCAAGAGTCTACTTATAGCATTTTTTAAATAAAGTGCATGTCACTGGGTAAAACACTCGCCTTTTTGTTTATTAGTATAATTGAGTTGTCACAAGATGAATATGGATATGTGTAATATTATTTCGTTAAAACAACTAATACCCAAAAATATATACAATGTGTACATATATATATATAATTTACTAGTTTATCAAATTCCATAGTTTATTACATTGAACGGGATTGTGTTGTCCGTGGCTTATTCAATTTACTTGCGATGTAATAATGACACAATATAGAGGCCGAAGTTGCTCCATCCGTTTTTGTATCAGAATTGAGGCGTGTGATCACAATTGTTAAATGTGTTGTACATGGCTGGGTGACACTTTTGTGTCAATTATCAGATAGGTCATAATTTAAGAAAAAAACAAATTACAAGTTTTAAGAAATTAAAAAAAAATAAACAGCCCGAGCTGAGCTGTAAAGGCCATTAAAGCTAACAGCAAGATTCCTTTCAAAAAAAAAGTTTTATTTTTTTTAGATCGTATGGATATGGCGCACTTGCTATTTTTTGCATGGCTACCTCCACCTCCTTATTAACATTAGTGTACAAATGCATTCATTGGTCTGGGAAATCGCCAAAATAATAGAAAAATAATACTATTTACGTATATGTATATGTAATGTACAGATAATTTTAATTTACGATATCAAACTTGCATAAGAAAATATTGTAGGATTAAAATGTTTTTTAGTGCTGGTAATTAATTACTTGTAAATAAAGTATAACTATGCTAACAACCCTGAATAGTTAGGGCTAAATGTATAAGTCAAAAGACAAAAATCATTTATTCATGTAGGTAACACAATGTACACTTATGAACGTCAAAAAAGAAAAATACATTAAATGCTTCTAATTTTACATTTACTGCCAGTTCTCTAATCAAGGGCGTAGAACGAAAGAAAATAACTGGCAATAAACTCTCCGCCACTCCTGATAGTTTGTAAGGAGCTGTAACCATTACACCATGTTCCACATGACATCTTATGTAATAAATAATAATAAAATAAATTAAAAACAAAGATTTGTTTTTAATTTAGATTAAGAACAAAGATTTGATATTTTCAAGATATTTAATAAGTATTGTCGCTAGGTGCGTGAATTCGGGACAGGTCGTCACCATACATGATGTCTTTAGAATTTCCAATTTTCTAACGTATTCCGACATTGTTTTGCGATGAATTCACGTTTTGAATTGAGCATTATTCTTTCAACTATAGTGATCCGTTCGTACGCAAATCTCGATTTAGAGCTGTCATCTCCAGTGGTTAACTGATTTAAGACGCGAAAATAAATTGAAAAAAATTCTTTCTCTTTTCTTTACAGCACAAATACGATTTGATAGGAAGAGACGAAATAGTACTTAAGTTAATCGATAACAATTAGACTGATCAAGTTGTCTACAATATTTTATGCATATAGACAATTTATAGAGTAGGTCTTATTCGCCTCCAATAAGCATTGAGTTAAAAAACATTTAATTACATATTATTTAGAATGTTGAACGATAATGATAAGGACCAAACATTCAATGATGTTTGGGACGCACACTTATGAATCCAAATTAAAAGGCAAGTCAAAAAGACTTTGATTTGACCAGAAATAAAATATACTAATTGCATGTTTTATCAGTGTTAGATTAATTATTAGTGCGATGTTCAGTAGCCATGCAGATAACCCCAGCTATGCTAGATTTACGCTTCATGCTTGATAAAAAGCAAGAAAAAAATGACATATCCTAAACCCGTATCTTATCTATGCCTGATTCATAAGCCTGATCACTTATCATTACCAATGATCAAAATCATACAAGACTTTTAAAGATTTTAGTGCTTTATGACCATTCATTAAAGATAATTAAGATAATAAATTAATTTAAAGTGTAAAGGAACATATCATCAACCAAGCCCATAAAATTCTCCTTTATTAACAAACAAAAGAAGTCGCACCCAAATGTACAGGTGATACGAAATACGTAATTACATTACGTTAATGTAATGAAACCGCAATGAGTTGACGACGCTTTATACAGTCTATCTCATACCCGAGTATTTCATTTTGAATTAGGCTATGTTCAGATGGTAAAAACTTGACGTGCTTTTTTTAAATCGCGCGACTAGACATTGTGGTATTTTCATACAACTGTTCACATGAGCGCGCGTTAACGCGCGTCAACGCGGCGCTCAGAGAAAAAGTCTCTAGACGCAGGTGATCGCGCGTTGATGCGCGCTTTGATATTAATGTGATGTCCGTATGCTGTTCAGTTGAGCGCACGCTTTCATCGCGATCGCATGTAATTTTGTTAATTTTCGTAATTATATTTATAACAAACTGGGTCTATTTTTCACAATTGGATGAACCTAATGTGTACGTTTTTCTTTTTCTATATTTTTCTTTATAATATAACCACAAAATAATAGCCTCTTCCACGTCCATTTTCTACGTTCTACCGAACTAGACTGACGAGTACTCTCGCAACGCGCATTAGCTCTCATCATCTGAACTCTCTTTAAATTTCATCGCGCGTTGACGCGCGTTAACGCGTGTTACATGTGAACATAGCCTTAAAGTAATGATGGCAAACAGAATCTATAAAGTGACATTTATTTTGACATTAAATTCCTGATGTAATGTATACAATATTACCTTCACCAAAAGCAAGAACTAATAGCGCAGATTGATGAAATAATTTGAATGCAACTGGGGTTTGAAGGCACAATCTTACTGAAGACGAATACCTAGCCGGTAGTTACGGTCGCTGCTCGTAATTATTGACGTAGAAAGATATTAAATAATTATTAAATGGTTAAAAACTTGTATTTGCGTTATATTTACTAGCTAATTGCGATTAAAAGAATTATAAGACCGAAGTTTTATAAAAATAAAATGGTTTCAAGCTTAATAAATTATATTCAGAGAAAATATAGATAGTAATGCACAATCGCCTGGTTGGTTTAAAACTCGCGTGACAAACCTCCAATTTAAGTTTACTCGTTATAACTTTCATTTTAGCGTAATAAATTTTAAAAAACTTTAATTATATTACAGATTATGTCTGTGTTGTGTTTTCTTTCTCATTGTTTAGAAGAGATCGATTCTTAGTCGTATTTGCGCAACTTTTTTCCTAATTTACAATAAGTATGTAAGTGTTCAATATACTGATATAATAAGAAAATAAAAATATACACATAAATAATTAATTGATTAAAAACAACCTAACGTTTGCATATTCCATGGGCTTCATACTTTCGATTGGTATAGAATTTATCTAATAAACATACCGGTGAAATGTTTAAAAAAATATTTTTTTTTAGTATTAATTAAAATACTCTGGACTGAAATTTGCTAGGCAACCCATATGGATTATATTTATTGACATATTAAATTAAATATAAAATACGTTTCATTAAATAAGCATCTCGGTGAAGGTCGTTGTATATCGGGATCTTAGACCATTAAGATCATGACGTTTATAATTCCACAATTTTTCAACACGATTTATAATTTATCTGATGAGCGATTGCTTCTACCGAGTTTTGCGAAAGGCACACGAGCCAGCTTTCGCTGCCATCACTAATTTCGTCGTCTTAATTTGGTACATTTTTTATTGTGAATGTGTGATTATTATAATTAAACGGTAACCCACAATATATTGTTTATTCTATGATATAAAACATAAAATTAGAATGATGAAGAAAACTCGAAAGAGTTCAAAATGTTAACACTGTGTTATCTGTTAATAATAATAGTTATTTCTGACCATTGATAAATTTCTTTTTTTTTGACGATCATAAGTGTACATTGTGTTACCTATTTGATTAAATGATTTTTGAATATAAAATCATCTAACAACCATTAAAGTATTTGAATATTAAATTCCTAAAAAATTGTTTCACTATAGTTTCTTAGACAATCTATAGATACGTACCTTAATTCATTAATCTACTAAATAATTGTATGGTTGGCTAAGTACAGCGAATATCTTTGTTCATCGTAACGTTTCTAACCGTAACAACGTTTTTTCATTAACAATGTTTTCCTTAAGACCCTTTATGACGTCGGAAATGAATTACATAGTCCATTCTCATCCAATATGGCTGTCAATTCATAGGAATTTAGTATTATTATCCTTTGCATAGCTTAACTGACTAGTGGTAAATGTGGACTCATTGGAATTATACAAAAAAAAAATTGGTGTAGCGCGTCTTAATTTGGTACATTTTTTATTGTGAATGTGTGATTATTATAATTAAACGGTAACCCACAATATATTGTTTATTCTATGATATAAAACATAAAATTAGAATGATGAAGAAAACTCGAAAGAGTTCAAAATGTTAACACTGTGTTATCTGTTAATAATAATAGTTATTTCTGACCATTGATAAATGGGTTAATAACAATTAAGTCTAAGGTGCTTTGTTAGTATTGGTTAGTAAATAAAAGTACCTATGGTAGGGCATATAATGCTAAGATTATTTCGATCAACAGCTTGTAAGAATGCAATACTTTACAGCCTTCATTTGTTTAGTTAAAATTTATAGAAATTTCCTTACGTGACTTGTGACGAATGAATTTTCAGTCAAATTTAGTTGTCTCCAAGGAATAGTGCTAGGTCGATAACGACACCAGAAAATGTCACAAATTGTATTCTTAGATATATTCCTATACTCGGATAATACATATTTTCATAAACTTACAAACCTAATGTATGAAAACAATAATTATATAATTAATATTTTTAATCTGATACGATTAATGATTATCCCGTGGGCGACACATGCTTTATTTCACAAGATCCAAATTACGAAAATTAATTAAAATAGTTTCTGTAAATATGTCATAGAAACAATCGATACTTGATAAATATATATTCAGCTTATATATTAAATTTGAGAAGTATGTACTAATTTTGTTATCCTAAAATTAATTATTTACATTATACATAGTTATTAAACATCTTATAAGGTTTTATGGGATTATTTCATTAATAATTAAACAATTTAATACCAATAATTATAAAATATTCATTTTTATCTATAACTTTCTATGACCTTATAAATATCTAAATAAAACTCCATACATACCTTCCCATACACATCACTAGAACTTTTCCTGACCACTTTCAAATCCAATAAAAGACGATCGCCACAAAAACAAAATAAACACAGGCGATGTTCCCTACGCGTAGTTACGACTGCGGTGATTGCCGATCACGCTTGGCCGTTTGTGTTGCGCATGCGTTGTGCGTACCCTTCGAATTGGGAATTTTTCTCACTGAATTACAAAACCACAGCAACACTTGGGATTTCAACGTAATGTAATCACCGGAACAACATGTAACGAGATTTTTTTCCTCGTTTTATCGGTTTGTATTAACATACTGAAGGTAAATGCTAAAGTGGGAAATCTTAATCATCTTTGCTTTTTGCATACAACAAACATTTTTGTTCTGTTTGGGTATTTTTAGAAATGATACAATTTTTATGCTTAAGAACAATCTAGAATAGAACATTAAAGTTGATTTTAATAAGTTTTTCTATTATATCAAAAAAAACTATTTACTATGATGTTATATTTCTTAAAACGAATTATTCTGAATATAATTTTAAGATTTCGTTCGTTTGTTAGACAAAAAATATTGAACGAAATATAATTCAAGAGTCCGCAATATAAAAAGCAAAATTTTAAATTTCTCAGAATTTTCTGTACTGCGCGTTGGAAATTTCTTAATTTAAATAATTCGATGGTATCTATGAGAGGGCAGGCAAAGCATTACCTCCTTATTGTAAATTGTATTTAAACTGCGATGAAAAGTAACAGATACAAAGTGAATTGAGTTAAAATGGTACAATAACACTGATTAACTTTTTATGAATAGATCAGTTTATTCTATTTGTATTCTTTTACAAAAAATCTGCCTTGTTGGTCTAGTGGTTAGCATGTACTGCAATTCAGGTCTCAAATTAAATTTTGGATGGGGCCAAATAATAAGATTTTTCTATGAAATAAGTCCGCGAAATCTCGGCCAATTTTGGAGATTGGCGATGGTTGAATACCCCTGTGCCCCGGATGAGCAGGTCAAACTATCGGTCCTATCCTACTCTAGTTATTCTACATAGGTGATAACCACGCGTTTCTAAAAACCTAGTTATTATTTTGTTTCAAATTAAGAATTTTAGTTACACAAGTTTCGCCAAACTTTCTTAATAAAAACTCAAATTTCTTGCGATAAACCACAGTTCCCACAGACTACTGTATAATTTAATAGCAGATTCATTCAGCCAGCTCGGTATTATCGTCCGTTAATTAGAGCAAATTTGTTTTAAGCGTTCCACTTGGAGGGTTTTTGATGGCTCGACAAATGCTGGAGTGGGGTTTTAGCCTAATTTTAAGATTAAAATGTTGCGTAACAAAAGATTTGTTTGAAAGATGAGAGGAAGTTTTTTATAGGGCATTGGGGAAATCAATATCAATCTGTTGATTTGAATGGGTAATAGAATCGTAATTATTAGATATTTAATTTTTAATAATATAAGCCGATAAATTGTGAATTATGGTTGTTTACGATCAATGGAGTCTTTGACGAATAATTAAATCCTTACGCCTTTAGTACATCTACGCAATCGCATGCGGCAGCTAAACGACGAAAAAACTGTAAGTTGTATGCAACGTTTCGCATGTGTTTTGTCTCGCTCTAATATATAGCTAGATGAAATAGTTGCGTCCTTGTCGGTATTGTTTCGCAAGTAACTGCGAAATGGCTGTTACACAGACGCAGACGTTTCGCTAGTAACGTTTCGCATCGCAAGGCGTCACCACGCGTTCTGTCAGTGAGGACAGAATTTCGCACAATGGAAGCCGAAAATATTGAATCATTATTGAATTTGAACTCACAGAAAACCGGCGTGAAGTGATGCAATAAGTTCATCTTATTGTACTCGCGTTTCGTGCGGTGAGTGAGACTCCCGGAGCCCATCAATCCACCCCCCATAAGTATGAAGATGCAGTTCAAACAGAGATTACCCCAGGGGGGTACCACACGTTTCCGCTGTGGAGAATCCCCCTCTGGGCGTCCATCATCGGAACAATTGGTATTCGATGGTGGATGCACAGGCTGCCCTTCGTATTCTGGGGGGGGCAAAAACTGCGCTAAAAACTTATGTATTAATAGGTTTCGATCTCGGGGCAAACGGAAGCATTTACCTAAGGCAACCCCTTCCACGCTTACGGTGGACTTTACAAATGTTAGGGGGCTAAAAACTAACCTAGACGCGGTTCACTTTTACTTAGAAACTGCGAAGCCGGCCTTGTTCTTCCTTACTGAGACTCAGATATCCTCCCCGGCTGAAACTTCTTACCTCTCCTACCCGGGGTACAAATTGGAACATTCATTTGTGCCGCGGGCGGGAGTTTGCGTGTACATCAGGGAGGATATCTGTTCTCGTCGCCTCGGGACGCTTGAAGGAAGGGACCTATCTAACCTCTGGCTGCGCGTAGACTGCGATGACCATCCGCGATTCTATGCGTGCCTGTATAGGTCCCATAACGGAAATGACGAAACTAACCGACTCATCGAGCACATTCAGACGGCTACAGATTCCCTGCTCGAAAGGGTTCCTACCGCTGAAATCGTGATACTTGGCGATTTTAACGCCCACCATGCCGATTGGCTTGGCTCTGAAACCACCGATCACGCGGGAAGATCCTTTCACGACTTTGCTTTAGCCTACGACCTGACACAAATGGTCCCTGCGATTACGCGAATACCAGATGTGGATGGTCATAAACCCTCTTTGTTGGATCTTCTGCTGACTTCACATCCGGAGAACTATCAAGTCTCTGTTGACCCGCCATTGGGTTCATCAGATCATTGTGTGGTTCGGAGTACTGTGCCTTCTACGCGCCCTTCACGGCCCCGCTTTTTGGGTTGTCGCCGTATTTGGCACTACAAGTCAGCAGATTGGGACGGGATGCGGTCTTTCCTTGCGTCCTACCCTTGGGGGCCTATGTGCTTTTCGTCGGAAGCTCCAGATTCCGTCGCTGCCTCTGTCGCCGAAGTGGTTCTGCAGGGCATGGAACTCTTTATTCCATTTTCTGCGGTGCCGATCGGTGGCAAGTCTCAGCCCTGGTTTAAACGTTCTTGCAAGGCGGCCTCGAGCCGAAAGGGAGAATGCTTTAAGGCATGGGCGGAAGCGGCGAAATCTCGTGATGCCAATACCAGCGAACTTAAAAAAGCATATAACTCGGCCTCCAGGTCCTTCAAACGGGAAATCACTAAGGCAAAGTCAGAGCATATTGCCAGATTTGGCGAGAGATTGGCCCAACTCCCTTCAGGGACTCGAGCCTTCTGGTCTCTTGCCAAAGCTGTCCAAGGGAATTTCTGTCAGCCCGCCATTCCATCATTGCACCGGGAGGATGACTCGCTGGCCCACACTGCGAAGGAGAAGGCCGACCTTTTGGGCTGTCTCTTCGCGTCCAACTCCACTTTGGATGACCGAGGACGATCACCACCGACTATTTCGCGGTGTGATTCTTCGATGCCGGAAATCACATTCCGGCAACGTGCTATCCGCAAGGCACTATCTTCCTTGGACATCCATAAGTCGAGCGGGCCGGATGGTATCCCCCCTATTGTGCTGCGTACTTGTGCTCCTGAGTTGGCTCCGGTCTTAACGCGCCTTTTCCGGTACCTGTACTCGCTCGGCACTGTCCCGAAGTGCTGGAAAACCGCTTCGATACATCCGATCCCTAAAAAGGCGATCGCTCTGATCCGTCCAACTATCGCCCAATAGCCATAACCTCCTTGTTCTCCAAAATAATGGAATCCATTGTTAATTGCCAGCTCTTGAGGTATCTTGAGGGCCACCAGCTGATTAGCGATTATCAGTACGGCTTTCGCCGTGGTCGTTCGGCTGGTGACCTTCTTGTATACCTTACACATAGATGGGCAGAGGCAATTGAGTCCAAGGGGGAGGCGCTAGCGGTTAGTTTGGACATAGCGAAAGCCTTCGATCGGGTGTGGCACAGAGCACTGCTCTCGAAGCTCCCAGCCTATGGGCTACCCGAGAAATTATGCGATTGGATCTCCAGCTTTCTGGCCGATCGGAGCATCAAGGTCGTCATCGACGGAGCGTGTTCCGACCTTAAACCCGTGAACGCAGGGGTCCCACAAGGCTGTGTTCTATCCCCGACCCTGTTTCTTCTGCATATCAATGATATGTTGCAACTTAGCAACATTCACTGCTATGCGGATGACAGCACTGGGAAACTCTTTACACTGGCCGGGCAGGTATTTCTCGGGCTGTTGTCGATGAGTACCGGAACAAACTTGTGTCTGAAGTCGAAACTCTACTTCGTGGAGTCTCAGACTGGGGCAGACTAAACCTAGTCCATTTTAATCCCAAGAAGACACAAGTTTGCGCGTTTTCCGCTAAAAAAACACCCTTTGTCGCTACTCCTCTTTTCAAAAACACTCTTCTTAAAGCCACAGCCAGCATTGGAATACTTGGCGTTGACATATCGAACGACGTTCAGTTTCGCGGTCACTTGGAGGGAAAGGCTAAATTAGCCTCCAAAAAGCTTGGTGTGCTCTGCAAGGCGAGACGGTACTTCACTCCGGGCCACCGCATGCAACTATATAAAGCGCAATTCGGCCCCACATGGAGTACTGCTCTCACCTCTGGGCGGGGGCTCCCCAGTACCAACTCCTTCCACTTGACCGTATTCAACGCAGAGCGGTTCGAATCGTCGACGACCAATCCCTCTCCGAGCGGCTTGTTCCTTTGGCGTTGCGTAGAGATGTGGGGTCACTCTGCATCTTCTACCGCATTTACCATGGAGAGTGTTCAGAGGAGTTGTTCGGATTAATACCTGCAGCTGAGTTTCGTCATCGGACGTCGAGGCAGAGTACGAAATTCCACCCGTATCACCTCGACGTCCGCCGTTCCACAACTGAGCGTTTTTCAAGGCAGTTTTTGCCGCGCACCACCACTCTGTGGAACCAGCTGCCCACTGAAGTATTTCCGAACCAATTCGACTTAAGGTCCTTCAAGAAAAGAGCGTACCACTTCTTGAAAGGCCGGCAACGCACTCGCGAGCCCTCTGGCATTGAAAGTGTCCATGGGCGGCGGTATCACTTAACATCAGGTGAGCCTCCTGCACGTTTGCCCCCTATTCTATAAAAAAAAAAAAAAATTCCCGAATTATATTTAGTTGGGCATGTTGATTACAAAATCCTCTTCAGAATCTGAAAGCGACGACTGGGATGACTCAGATGACATTCTGAAACGACGTCTGCACCTACAGCCCACGAAAGCTACAATGACATATCCTTGCGAAAAACCTGCAGTGTACTAACGTTCCGCAGACATTTCGCTACCGCAATTATTTCGCAAAGATTCGCAGCCGCATACGAACGCGTAGGTGTACTAAAGGCGTTAAATCCGCAATTTCTCAATACTTAACAATATCGCTAGATATTTACTACAATATTACGGTGACGGTTTCATCGTTAGCAAACGCTTTGAACGTATTACAAGTAAAGATACAAGTTAGCTTTGAGTAACTAATTTTTTTTTTAATTTTTTTTTTAATTTTATGGCATAGTGGAAGTCGGAATACAAACTCATATTACACCTATTGTACTTTACATGTTCAACTAATATTACGCAAGGAGAAGTACGTGAAACACTGTATATAATAAAGCTTTTTATAAATTTGACGAATACTTAAATGATCCTAATCCTTGGGATAGATTTGCTCGAGGTCAAACAATTTGTATGACTCAATACTTGGTTAAAAAGAGTGGCGGATAGTTTCTTGCCAGTTCTTCTTAACCGCTCTACGCCCTTGAGTTGCGAACTAAATTTACAATTAATTTAACTTCTTTTTGTACGATACAAATAATATAAGAACTGACCACTTGATATGACTAATAATGTAAAATGTTAAATTCCTTTAAAGACAAATTTGCGTGCCATTGTGTGTGGCAAAATGTACGAACTTACGATTGTACTTTACACATTCTTGCAATAAATTATTATTATTATAATTATCACTTAACCTAGTTTTTACCGATAATTCATAACAGTCTAGTCTGTGATTTAGACCGAAAACAGTAACATACCTATTTCATATTTATCATTATTACTTTCAAAGAATATATTAAACCAAGACTAATTCATTTATACAATAAGCAAACAATCATGAAACACCGAAACTCTGACCCTTTTCGTCTATAAATAACAACCGTATCAGTTTTCCTCGAAATGGTTTTCGCTTAATAAGAAGAAAAAATAGGAGCGAAACGTCAGCGTTTAATGCTCCTTAAGGCGATGAATAGTACAAATATTTTAGGAGTAAAAGTCTGTCACGTAGCCCCCCGCAACGTTCGGGAAATGCCTACGCGTACTTGAGAGCGATATGAAATGTTCGGTGCGGATACAAACTTCTAGATGTGAATTGTATACCTGTTGTGCTCAAATATCTATTCCACAATTAGCACGGCTTCATTCCGAATGCTGTCTTGGTCCAAATGATCGAATTAACCAATTACTAATATCGACCCTATGCTTACGAAACATTACTTCTACTTCTAGTTCGAGCCATGCCATGTTTGGAACCAGTTGGTTTTGAGCTTTCATAGTTCCATTTCCGGCTTTACGCTGAAGAATGTCCTGCATATTTTTGAGATGAATAATAAATAAAAATGCTGTAAATGATAAGATATGAACACTGATGGTTACGCATAATGCGTTGAATCCGATATTCTGATTGCCGGTGAAGGCTCGGTTGTAACACGCACAAAAAACTAATTTTGTTTGCTAAAAAATTGTAATAAAATAGACGAAATTGGAATTGAGAATATGGTAATGACACATAATAATTATATTTTAATAGACAAGCTGACAGGATATCATACAAAGTAAACAGTATCGCTCATGGAAATCTTTTGATTAAGTAGGTAAAATGTTTTATAAATTTTATCTTTTTCTGTGACGGCCTTCAGTGCACCAATGGATTTTCTTTCTATGTGTGCAATTAATACCGGCTGATCGCCTATTAGGAAAAGAAACAAATGATCACGAAATAGATAGAAATCTGAGGCGATATCTAAATCCTATTGTTGTGAGGTCTGTGATTATCCTCAGTCACCATATAGATTATGAGACGAAGTATGTAATTATCATGAATATTTTAGATTAACTTTATGTAACGGATATATTTTTAAAATTATATCGTACTTACTTCTAGCCTATGTTTAATTTAATTATAGTATAAGTTTTACTTGACGTGATCATTTTATTTTTCTTAACAGACAAGAAGGTGATCAGCCTTCTGTGCCAGATACACGCTGTCGACTTTTTGTGTCTAAAGCATGCAGTTTTTAATGCGCACATACATATTGGTGCACGGTCTGTGATGGAAAGTACGACCTCAGGTGAGAGCCGCTGAAACCGGCAGGTACTGCACTAATATTTTTGAATATCATAAATTAACATACTGGTAAATACAATTTTCTTATTGCTTAACTGATGTGTATAATGAAAATTAATATTTTGGGCTTAGTTTTTTCTCGCGAAATACGCCCCCGGCTACATCGGTAATATTTTTATTTACAATATTCGTGGGCGAGGCCTTTGAAATAATTGGCTTAATAGTTAGGCCGCACTTCTCAACTCTGAAGTCCGTTCGAATCCTGGCTGTGCCAACTGATTTTTCGTCTATACTTGCTCAGACGGTGAGGCAAAACTCGTGAAACCAGCATGTTTACGTATATCGAAAACGTTTTTATTTTGACATATTGGAGTCGACTTTGAATACCAGACTAAGATCCAAATTTTTGGAAACAAGAATTAATTATCAAAAAAGAGGGTGCTGCTATCGCTGCGCGCTTCTGTCCCTTAATAGTATAAAACAATGAAATAATATATTTACTAATTTATGACTAACAAAATATTAAAGGGCCGGCCATCCCTAAACAAAAATGATGTTTATATATTTTGGCATCGAAAACTACAAGCAAATGATGACCCCATAAATAATAACGTGGTTGTAACACCCAATATACTGAGGCTCGTAAAACGAATCGATACAAGGCTGATTTTATCGCCCCTTTTCTTTTATAACATACATACATAAACGCAAATGTAGTTCTATCTTCATACCTAAACAAAGAAGAAATTTCTTTACTTTACATACTTTGTAATCGATTTTTATTACGATTTTCGTCTAAAATAATCGTTTAATGTTGTACAACCTCACAAACAAATTCGATGAACTGTATCTTGTGCTTCGAAACAGGTTCAGTTAGAGAAACCATACGCTCATCTTTGCTTCTTTGAGGTTAGTTAAAAATAATTAATCTCGCGTCTCTTTATACATATATCATCAGTATTATTATATGTCAAGAAATAAGAAAATAGGTTTTTTGACATTCAGTTGGAAGATATTGAGTCTCAATAGGTTTTCTTTATTTTCTCATAAAATTTATAAATGAGGAAGCAACGGGAGTTCAATCACCTTGTGCCTTACATAACTAAAAAGCGTGTAGCGTGATTAAAATAATCATACTTCTATGGAAGTCATAGCAGCGATACAAGTTTTATTAAAAAGTTTTTTTTTGACCGTGATTATCTATAATTTAAAAATTAATCGCTGAATGTGTTGCTAAGTACAAATCTCGAAAGCAGCTAAACCGATTCCTTGAAGTACGAGGATAGTTCTTACGGAGAGGAAAAAAAGCCTGAAAAAGTCTAATAACAACACTTTTCTATATTCCCATACATAAAATTTGTAATAATACTATTTTTATGGTATTTTTTTATATTTAAAAGATTAAGTGGAGGGGTTCCGGGAAGGCAAAAAAAATTGAGTGACGTTATTATCGTATAAATATTAATGTCAATATTTGTAAATAATTATACGATGGTAACATTACCTGTACGTTTATGCCAAAATGTAAAAAAAAATCCACCCGTGTGAAGCCGGGACTGGTCGCTAGTATTCTATAGATTTATCTATTCAGTGGTTGTGACAATGTTATTTACATTGAGAACTCTAGGT
This sequence comes from Pieris melete, assembly GCA_963693345.1. Lineage (NCBI taxonomy): Eukaryota > Metazoa > Arthropoda > Insecta > Lepidoptera > Pieridae > Pieris > Pieris melete. The sequence continues at coordinate 2,432,266 of CAVNZK010000040.1, read as the reverse complement.
AATTGGAGATGTATAAAAAGTAAACATGAAAGAATGATAAATACAGACAACAAAGCCAGGATATATGGCAGCCTAAAACCCTTATTAGCCTAGGGCCTACTGCCCAGACCCGCATTTACTAAACAAATATCGTAAGGTCTAGCATAAAAGTCATATGACCCACAATAAGTAACAAAATACAACACTTTGTAAAAGTACCGTAACGTGATAAATGACGGCGTTCTTATATCATAAGGTTATATTCTTGAACGAATCATATATATATATCTTATATATAAAATTCTCGTGTCACAATGTTAGTCTGCATACTCCTCCGAAACGGCTTGACCGATTCCTCTGAAATTTGGTAAGCATATTGGGTAGGTCTGAGAATCGGCTAACATCTATTTTTCACACCCCTAAATAATAAGGGTGGTCCACCCCTCAATTTTTTTTTTAATTTTTTTGACAAAATTTTTAATTTCTATTTTTTTATGATACAACATTAAAAAATACATACAACCCCTAATTTTCACCCCTCTACGCCCCTACCCCTATTTTTTATTATAAATGATATACATGGCAAAACGACGTTTGCCCGGTCAGCTAGTACAGTAGAACCTCGATAAGATAAAGTCCAAGGGAAACACAAAATATTTTATGTTATAGAGGTTTTAAGTTATCAAGGTTCTATGTTAGGTAAAGGTTAATATAGAGGTATGTACATGTTTCTATGTACCCTTGCTCCCATTTTTACTTGAATGCATCAGAAGAATGGGTTCAATAAAATACTGAAAATTAAATATGTAATCTTATTTATTCACATTACTTACATTACATCAAAAACTTATGATGCAAGTAAGTCGTTGTCACAAAGCTAACCGCCGCAAAGCTTTGAAGAATTTAGATAAAGCAAACAATAGGTAATGTATTGTTTACGTTAACAATACATTAGTAAACACGTGCAAGCAATAAATACCGAAACCATTTGTTTTGACACTCTTTCAAAATGACTCATTCACAAACAATTTTATGTTATAGAGGTTGTGGAAACATTTCTTTTAGTTACTGAGGGCCTATACAGAGATTATTTATTTAAGTTATAGAGGTTGCGTATTTTAAGTTATAGAGGTTTTGTGCTCTGATGGGAAGGGAACATAGTATTTTTTGAAGTAACAGAGGTTTTTATGTTACCGAGGTTTAAGTTATCGAGGTTCTACTGTATATATATAAAAGAAAGTCGTGTTTGTTACAACACTTATAACTCGAGATCGGCTGGATCGATGTTAGTTATGTCTTTTTTGATGGATTTTTCTCCACTCCGAATAGCAGAATAAGTAATAAAATATCGGATAAGTTATCGAATAACAATAAATAAATAAATTAATTTTACGAATGCACACGGCATGTGGTGACATTTGTTGACAAAACTACGCATCATTTTACGTCGAATTCGTGTCACTTCAAGAAATTCCGAACTCGAGGTAAATGAGTAGATGCATAACCAGGCTTTGATCTTGATCGAAAACATGTGTTACCTCATCAAAAAATGTTGTAAAGCAGAAAGTGCTTTAACATGCAGTATCGCAATATTGGCGATAGAGAGAAGAGGCCTAATGTGTAAAACTGCCATTCTTCTTTTGCAATGGCAAGCAATAAAACATTTCTCTATTTGCAAAAAAAGTTATCACCTTAATGGAATCTTAAAATAAGTTTAACTAAAGTAACAACGATATTATTATTAAGGCGGAACGAAGTTAGCCGGGTCAGCTAGGTATTAATACATACGACATTAAACAGGTACAATAAAATGTTCTAAAAGTGTGTGACTTCATTAAAAAATCTCTTCTTAAATTCAGTTATTCAGAAAATCTACCAAATACTGCTTTACAATACTGAAAGTATTTTTCTATCAACAAGTATTTTTAAGCTACCTGCTTAGAAATACTTAAATGATTTTAACGATTGCGGCACAAGTCACATTTAAAAATGCAGTTTGTAAAAGTAATTGGAAGTAAACATCATGCCAGTTTTTCTTAAAACAGGAAAGGTACTGAGTAACCAACAGTTCGCTATTGTATAAATGTACCATTTGGGTGTGTATGTGACATCAAAACTACGTTTATTGTAGCAATTACATCTAAATAATCGTAAAAAGTATAATTATTTGAATAAGGTCTTAAGAAAATTAGAAAGTCGACTTCAAATTTGTGAAAACCACTATTAAATCTGAGATCATAATTTTTAAACGTCAAATATGTCAAAATATCGTAGTTTCATTAATTCATTATTTATTCATCATCATCAATGGTTGTACAGCCCTTTGTTGGCCTTAGTCTCCTCAAGTATAGTTCGCAATCGCAATCTATCCAGTGCTAACAGCGTCCAATTGCTAACCCCTATTGTTTCGAGGTCCTTGACAACTCCATCCCACCAACGCAGCCTCGGTCTACAGGGTTTTCTCTTGCCACCGGGTTATGAGTTCAGTAAGGAGGGGTTGTGTCGTTCGCCATTCGGTGCACATGTCCCAGCCACTTGAGACTGTTGCACTTTATGAAGTGAACGATGATTCATTAATTATTAAACACATTAATGTGGTATTGGAGTCAAAAACAAAATATTGAAATACTCATTTCAATCTGAAAACTGTTATTTGGTGACATATAATAATAAATGTCTTATGACATAATGAGTATTTAGTAATATATGGTAAGGTATTACCTACTTTGACAATTGTATCGGTGTTATAGATACAGGCAAACTTCTGGAGCATTAAAAAAAAAAGGGAGCGGGGGAAAGTTGTCGCATCGTACGGGACGCGCGGGACACAAACGTCAACTGATTTACCAATCACGCGATCGAAACGTCACTCTCCCGCCGCCGCACACCACCGACCGCCGACCCCCTTCCCAATGATACCTAAAAATCGCTTCTGCGCAGGCAAGGACATTGGTTCAAGATGTTTACCGGTATCTGTATCTGGTTCCAAACATTGTCAGTTACCAATTAGTGTAAGTTGTTTATTAGAATTACCTTCGGTTAGATATTATATATACTAGCTGACCCGACAAACGTTGTTTTGCCATGTATATTATTTCTAGAACCCATTTTTTTAGTTCAATAAAAATAACTATCTACTATACTAAAAATAGAGGTTGATCGTAGAGGGGTGAAAATTAAGGGTTGTATGTATTTTTGTATTCTGTATCAAAAAATGTATATCCAATAAATATTTAGGGGGATTAAAAATAGATATTGTCCGATTCTCAGACTGAAAATGCATAAATAATTTTGTGAAAATCGGTTGAGCCGTTTCGGAGGAGTATGGGAACGAACATTATGACACGAGAATTTTATATATTAGATTTTATTTTGCTCCTACCTGAGAATAAATGTCCCTCTGTGTTTATCACACCCAAGTGAAAGTGTCCTCTATCAAAGCGTAATTATTTTCATTTACATAACTTAAAACATTCACTATTCACTTATTCGTATATCACGTGGACTCGAGAAAAGTATGAAGAGTACTTAGAAACAAAACTAAGCTTAGTTGAATTCCAGAGATTTAAATGAGACGAACTTTGAATAACAAGGACCCACGACCGTTTCAAGAACTTAAAGTATGAAATTGTAGAGTACTTATTATATTAAATTGCACTCACAAGTATACACTTAGGGCGTAAGTGAAATGGTACCGACCCTTTACGCCAGCAATTACAAAGTTTCACTTCACAGCTGCTGTATCAAAGAGAAATCCTTGAATAAAATAGTAAGTATTCAGTAAATCCTAACCTTCATAAAACTGTTAATGTAGAATTTAATTCATATCAAAGCTACAGACCATCGCTGTCAGTTTCCTCGTGAAAACAGTTTTGGTTATGAGAATTAACAATTGCATTGTGTATTTGATATTAATTATTAACTAATTAAGAATTATTTAATAACTCATTTGTTTACGTTATATATATATATAGATACATGTTATTCATCTATATGATTACTGTTCTGATTATAAATTGCAAGACTACAATATGTTACTTGTCCGCGAAAATAGAGGACACCGTGAGCCATTTCTGCCAAAACCCTCCATCTTTTAGTCGATACCAACTCCGGGGAAATAAATACAGATAATGCAACTTTTTCTATAGCTGTGATACTTTTTGACATCCAAGTTCCAACACCTTTTGTCTTCAGTCTCCGTGACCACGCACGCTGTAAAGCACGCGAAACGTCGGTTTAATTTAAAATTATGTTAAATAATTGTAAATTTATAATAATAAATAACTTTAATCCGGTTTTTTCTTTAAGAGTGTAAAGGTTATGTCAATAAAAGACAGTACTATACTTGTATATTTTATAAGTTCCGTATCGTGAACATGAATCATGCAGTTTCATAAATAATTGATATAATTGTATGTACGACAGTAGTTATCTTCAACATACGAAATGGATGTTGTGGGTTTGAGACATATAACAGTTTTCTCACGATGTTTACCTTCACCGTTCACCGAGAGTCGCACGAAGCGAAATGTTGTATATTTAATAATAGATAATTTTCAATTTTTTATTCTTTATAGAAACCTTTTAATGCAGTGTTAGAGAATATTTTTAAATTATTACATAATTTTTTATTATGTAATAATTTAAAAATTATTATTATTATTTAAAGGCTGTGCTCCAATGGTTTTTTTATAAGCGTGCACATTAAACACTCGTACTCTGAAGAAAAGAAGTCTGCGTGTGTCAGGCACATAACGCTGATCAGCTGCCTAATAGAAAAAGCAAGTGATCACGCAACACATACAGAAATCTGAGGGCTCTTTACAAGTTTTTTTGCGCCACTATTGTCTGTAACTACTAATTATTCTAAAATTCATGAGTAAATAGAAGCGATTATTTGTATCTAAGTAAAACCAGCCCTGTTTACTCACGAAAACTTTCAAATAGGGCTGCCAGCTTTATCTGAAAAAACATTATGACACTTGTTAAGGAAGAGCGTTCATTGCTCCTTCACCAAAGTAGATCTCTCAGCCTCCATTCGCTACATTTTTCTTCAGTTTTTCTCTTGCCGACAAACAATAAAAGATTCAATAGCGAAGCCTGCCAATAAATTCTATTGTTCAAGTAAAATATTCAAATAAATCTTTTTAAGAACGTAAAATATATACGTATTTGACAATTAATTGCTTGTATTTTGAATTTAATGTATAATCACTGTTTTTACAATTATATTTTAGTTATAATTTTATTTAAATCAAAGTATTTGCGTTGGCTAAAATAGTATATTAAAAACAGACGTGTTTTTAATAGAAGTAAGTAATAGAGTAAGAAGAAAGGTTATTAGAAAATTTAATTCACAATTCTTGGAGCTTGTTTAACAATCACAAAGACTTTGTTTTATATTAGACATACATCAAGCACTTATGTTAAAATTAAATTTGCAGTAAAGACAAACATCAGTTTTTTTTAATTTGTAACCTGATCTATGTAACCTAACTTTAGTTAAGTCAGATTTATATATTTTAGTTAATAATTAGAACCGTAAGCACAATGTAAACAAAACAATCATTGCACACAATAATATAAGCCATTTAGTTTTGACTACACTTATTGTAATTTAACATTCTCGTTTCCGGTAATGTCCAAAAACACAAGTGTCTTTGATTATCTTGTGTGGTGATTACGTCAACAGTAATTATTTACTTTTTTCACATTAATGTGTATTAGTATGGGGTTACCACACATGGATAAGGGATATACTTGAAAACTAAATGCATTTTCGAGGATTTCTACAAAAAATTAATACGTTTAATTACAATTATTTTTGAAACTTTGTTTACTTTTGCTGACAAGAAGGGATAAATTGCAGTAAATCTGCTTATGTAATACTTGAATAGCACCTGAATAATACATGTTTGCCGTGCTTATCTACCGTGCAGACCTCTGACTGTGTTACCCTAACATACAGAAATGAGACTTAACGCTAAGTATGTTTACTTAAATATATTTTGGTATTTATTTGCGTTAATATTGAACTCTGCAACCTACATTAAGTGCACCTTAATAAAAACAAATTGCTCGAAAAACGGTTGAACCTTAACGAAAAATTAAAGTGCAATGTAGCAAAAACACTCAGTAGTCTTGCAAGTTGAAACTGTTAAGTGGAACAACAAGATGACTGCTTTAAAAGTTTTAAGGGGAACTTCGGATCCATTGTGAACGGTTCGGAACCAAAACAATGGGGAAGCCGGGCTAAAGTAGAAATTACTGTTCAGCTTGAACAAGTAAGTTTAATTTTATTTTAAAGCTCGGCTCTGGCAGTTTATCAATACTTTGGTAAACACATATATTAATTTTATAAAGATTAATGAGATTAAGTTCAGTAATTCAAGTTTATCACGTTCGCCAAAAATATTTAATTTTGAATTAAGCCTGTCTTGTAAATAAGTACGTAAGCCGAAACCCTTTATCTATTGAGGAAACCGCATGAAAGTTTTTCAAGTAGTTTAGTAGCACGCGACTCTCATACCTGAGGTCGTAGTTTCGATCCCCGGCTGTGCACCAATGGACTTTCTTTCTATGTGCGCATTTAACGTTTGCTCGAACGGTGAAGGAAAATATCGTGAGGAAACCGACATGTCTTAGACCCAAAAAGTCGACGGTGTGTGTCAGGCACTGGAGGCTGATCACCTACTTGCCTATTAGATAAAAAAAATGATCATGAAACAGATTCCGAAACAGAGACTGGTCTTGGCCTAGTTTAAAGAGGTTGTTGAGGTGGTTGAGACGTGAACAGACATTTTTTTTTTAAACTAATGCTATGACAGGCGTGATCCAAACCATAATATTCAAGGCTTTTATATTTTAAAACCAAGTACATAAGTCGTAATGTCTGTCCGTAACGGAGCGTACTGTATTTGACAGCAGACGTTATAAGGATTACGTCATTGCAGCTTGTCAAAACAGGCATTGTAGTGACACGGTCCGTGTATATTGTTTTTGTGGACCTTTATCCTCTTTTTTAAGTTAATTCTTTATTATAGCGTAGCATTATTACATATTTAATATTTCTCTTTGACATTAGAATTTTAAGTGAGTGGAGTTATTATACTCTATATTATTAAACAGTTTTAGCCTGTAATGATGAATGTAACGGAGTTATAATTTAATAATCTTGAATATACAAATGCCGTTAATATAATATTTTCAGAATCACGGGACTTTCTTAAACTTTTTGCATATTTTTACTTAAGTTTAAATCTTATATATAAAATTCTCGTGTCGCGGTGTTTGTAGTTAAACTCCTCCGTAACGGCTTGACCGATTCTCATGAAATTTTGTGTGCTTATTGGATATGTCTGAGAATCGGACAACATCTATTTTTCAACCCCCTAAATGTTAAGGGTAAATTACCCCCTAAATTATTTTATTTTTTTTAAATACATACAACTCCTAACTTTCACCCCTCTACGATCAACCCCTATTTTTTATTATAAATGATATACATGGCAAAATGACGTTTGCCCGGTCAGCTAGTAATCTATATTACCTTAGATTATGAATACGTAAAAAACTATTTAATTTTTGTTATCTTTACAGGAAATGCCTCCTCGAAGGTTGTGAGGCTAAGGAATGGCACGTGTGGCGGCGGCATGCCTCTTTACGGTGAATTTTCTGTCATACATTATCGGTAAGAACTATTTTATTTAGAGTATATATAGATATTAAGACGAATATATGCGACATTAGAAATCTTATTACATATAGTTCCCAGTTCGTTGAATTTGTCTCTGTAAGTGCTGAAGCTCTTTAAAGGTCACTAACGCATTCGCAAGTCTTTGGACACTACGATTACTTAATATAAGGTGATATAAGGTGATATGTCTTGCCTATTTGCCTCCTATTACACGTACATATAGTTTCCAGGTCGTTGAATTTGTCTCTGTAAGTGCTGAAGCTCTTTAAAGGTCACTAAAGCATTCGCAAGTCTTTGGACACTACGATTACTTAATATAAGGTGATATAAGGTGATATGTCTTCCCTATTTGCCTCCTATTACACGTACATATAGTTCCCAGTTCGTTGAATTTGTCTCTGTAAGTGCTGAAGCTCTTTAAAGGTCACTAACGCATTCGCAAGTCTTTGGACACTACGATTACTTAATATAAGGCGATATAATGTGATAGGTCTTGCCTATTTGCCTCCTATTACACGGCAAAAATTATTTTATTTTAAACGCAACGATTTGAGTTCATGGTCCTGTCAATACCAAATAAACAGTATATAAGATACAACATACATGCCTCTATTCTTTCAAAGGATGTCTTGGATGAAGAACAAGACCAGAAAGTTTGTATATTGGATAAGAGAAATTGTTAAATGAACAGAGATGTTTATTTACTTCGAATAGTCTACGAAATTCACTTCCTCTGAGACATAAATCCTGAACTCTTTTTCAGCATTTCTAAGTAAGCTAACATTAATCTTGCGCTCATTACTTATTTGCGAGGTCAGAAGCCGAATGTGTTACAAGTCTCAAAGGAAAAGTATTTTACGGCTAGGGGCGGTGCTCATTGATTTTTTCATTAAATATTTATATATAATTACGGTGGCATTTCACTACACTATCTGAAGCATTACAATACGCCATTTTTAATCACAACTTAAAATTAGAACAGACAAATTAGAAAAGAGAACATTTTGAGATTCTACACAGTTTACAGATGGTCTTTTGTTATTAATTGAATGAAGTAATGTTAATAATTATGACGATAATAAATATCCATATCCCTATATATATATATTATTTATAAAATTCTCGTGTCACAATGTTCGTTCCCATACGCCTCCGAAACGCAGGTCTGATAATCAGACTACATCTATTTTACATCCCCCTAAATGTTAGGGGTGGGACCCCTAACTTTTAATTTTTATTGTTTAGACAAAAAAAATGTTTTTTATTTTTTTATGATACAGCATACAGAAATACATAGAACCCTTAATTGTCACCCCTCTACGACCAACCCCTTTTTTATTATAGTAGATAGTTATTGTTTTTGAACTAAAAAATGTTTCCTGGAATATGTAATATATACATGGCCAAAAACAAAGTTTGCCGGGTCATATTTTTAAATTATATAATTATACATATATTTTTAAAACATAAATAACAAGCAGATTAAATGGACAAAGATCACTTTAAACAACACAAATTAATGGAAATCCCAAAATGCCACGTCAAAAGTAGATAATTTAAAATTTAACACTTAATCAACCTTCGACAGTCGAGAGAGATTAACAGCTTTCTGGGGATTGGACATTTTACACGCAATTTCTTACCAAATTTATAAAAGGGATCATCTGGACGTGATTAATAAATTTTATATAAAACCTTTTTATTGACAATCCAATTTTAAATTTGCAATTTGGATCTAAGTGTCTGCGGGAGTTTATTTGTAAAACAGATGTAGTCGTCAGTTTTTTAAAGGAACTTCGTTCATTCAGATCAATTTTTAATGGATTAAAATGGAACTAAATTATATAGTTATAAAACGAAACAGGAAAATTCAAGTTTTATCAGTACATGCATGAACAAAGAAACCTAAATAGTCAGTAGGCGAATTGTATACAATAATAACAATACTGGTATATAACTTTTATATGTATGTTATAAGTTGCTCTTTATCATATCAAGATATAATTTCTTAGTAAACACATTTTGTTATGATATAGTAAAATTTGCCGTAGCTTACAAAATTATATGGCGGTAAAAAGTACTATGAAGTATACGATTGAAATAAATGTTATAAACAGTAGAACTATGTTAGTTCTACATGCTGAATGTAGCGACCTAAAATTTTGCATTGGCGAATGAGTTATAGGAAAAGAAAATTGACAACCAATCCTAATTGTAATTATTCAATAAATGTTAACCAAATAATTTAATTTTTAAGCCAATTAACGCTCTCGTAATCGTAACTGCCAGTCTTGAATTATTACGAGTATTATGTCTGAAACGAACTTAAAGTATCAAGTTTGAAAGTGCTAAGAATAAATTCTCATATCACCTATGATATTCTATTGTTTTCAGTGTGCCACCAAGATAGCAGTAGCAACCGGTCACGCGAACAAAATTCCGTATCGGAGTCTTCGCGAAGATTTAGAACGGAGTTCTTAGAAGACTGGCCACAAACACCGGGGTCTCCATACTTTGACCCCAGCACTCCAGACAACGTAACCGGTCTAGTTGGACACCCGGTTACTCTTCTATGCAAAGTGAAGAACCTTCAAAATCGTACTGTGAGTATTCTAACCATGTCAAGTTGTAATTGAAAGAACTCTTAAGCGTATGGCCCCGTAAAAATTCACGACCAAAAACGTGTATAGTAAACCTAAACTTGATATAATTTAAAGTTACATTTAAATTTTACCTTTTTTCACAGGAATTATTAAGTTCTGGTTTCTCTTCGCGTGTTCTTTGAGATATTCATTCTTCCAGACATTGAGAATCTATGATGTCAAAAATCGCGACACAACCATATAAATTATTAAACTAAGATTGGTTTTATAACAGTACTTCTAGGTATGTCTTAGACCTAAATACCGATAGCACGTGTCTGGCACAGAAGGCACCAAATTGCCTATTAAGAATAAAATAAATAAAAAACAGATAGAAAAGGTTAAGCGCCACTGCTTTTTAACTCCAATTCGCATTAAATAAAATATAGAGGAATTAAATAATCTATATTAGGAGATGCGAAAAACAACTGTAAAGAACGAAATAGCAATCATATTTCATCAACAACTAAATGTATATTTTTTTAAATAAAGAAGAAATTCCTAGAATAAGTTTTCTTACGATAGACTAATTTCTAAGTCCTGTTATTCACATCCTAATCAGAGATGTCTAGAATAAATTTCGAGCGACTTGGCAATGAAGGCTGTGAATTTGGCAGTTGTTCTCTCTTATCTAAATTTTCATTGCATACCCATTGGAGTATATCGGGAAAGAACTCGAAACGACATCTCATATGGAATAACAATATTAAAGAAAGCCTCTAAGTTTCATACAATTTAGTTTTATATAATAAATCCCGATTTATTTCTAATCATGACAAAAAAAACTAATTATTATACACAGCTTAGATTATTTTACATTTTTATATTTTTTTTCTTTTACTTGTTATCTTTATTCTTCCTTCAGTACCGTCGATTGGAACCCCTTCACGGGTAAAGGCCTCCTCCAGCTTTTTCCAACTGAATCTCTCTATGGCTCTCTTTCTCCATTCGTTTCCTGCTACCGCTTCTATTTCTTCTATCCACCTTTTTTTTGGGCGACCTCTTCTTCTTCCTCTTGGTGCTTTCCATACAGTTGTCTTTAAGGTCCACCTAGTATCGGTGTGTCTTGTTATATGCCCCGCCCATTATATATAAGCTGCCTTCGTTTCTTTTCGTTTCTCATTTCTTTAATTGGTCGTTAACTGTTAACATTTCAGCCGAGTTGCAACGTTCTTGGATATAAACTTATAATTTCTAAGACTCCAAGTACAGCTGTAAGTACAAGTAAATCTGTAAGAAACGGGACTAATTGGACAGTAATTAGCTACATGAAAGTTACGTTTCAGAACACAGTTAAAACAAATTGAACCTTTGTTATTCTGTATCTACTGTTACAAATTTGTAATCTTAATTTTCATTGCTTATCCATTGGGACATGAAGACGGTGATAATCCAGTGGGGAATAAACGCACCACGTCACGCCTCCTCAAGCCAATCGACTTACGTGACATTTTCTTTTGTTCAGTTTTATTATGTGTGAATTTTGGGCGTGTTTCCTTGATTGATAAAGTTGGTATTTTTTAACATTTTGAGTTGTTAGTACTAAGTATTATTTTGTTGATTATTATTATTAAAGCTTTATTAATCCATAAAATAATTGGTTAGTTTACATTCCTTAATATTAGTATTAGTTAAGTTAGTATGAGTTTTAAACAAAATTTAAGTTAGATTTATTTTTAATTTTTTAGTGGTCTAGTTTTTGTATGGCCCCTTTTAGGGTAAAAGCCTCCTCCATATTTCATCTATTTTGTTGATATGCTGATGTAAAACTGTCTGTTTTATAATATAAGTCGCATTCATAATTTAAACAATACAAGGGAATTATTTGTTGATAACATCATTGTTGTTTCTTGCGTCGGCTAACTGTGGAGCGTCAATGTTTCAATTGGTTTGAGACATTTTACTTACAATATTAATGGTTATAATATTATAGTGTATATGGCACTGGCCTTAATATATAAGTTAGTTATTTAAATATGTTCGACGTTCGACTGGTGGTCAAAAAATCTGTGCCCAGTTTGTGTTTCCACCACACCAACTTATTTTCTATTTAAGATCATGTATATAATAAATAAATAAAATGAAAATAACCGGAACTAATTTATATGTTTTTTACTCTTTACATCGAGTATTAAGCAAAACATTGTATATTAGAAATTCCAATATAAATAAATATAAATATAATTCCATAAAAAAGTTAAAGGTTTATTTTGTGTCAAACCTGCTGGTGAAGAGAAAAAACAGCGAAGACGCCGCCATCGCCAGCGACTAATAGGCTTGATTAAGTATCCATACATAAAATATTCGGCAAATGTATATGTAGTGACAAACAATGCGCTTTCTAAATTCGAACTCATTGATTAATACGTTCCGTAAAAATATGCCAGGAAATAATATTTTTTTAGTTCACTAATAACGATAAAAACGATAAAAATCAGATAATATAGAGCTTAGTATTGTATTTTATTGACATAGCTGTTACACATTTAAAGAAAAAACTTTTTACCGGATTGAAGTTATGTTTAAATTAATATTTACAATAAATTTTTCCGACATTACGCGTGCTTTACAGCGTGCGTGGTCACGGTGACTGAAAACAAAAGGTGTTAAATGTCAAAAAGTATCACAGCTGCCTTGCGATTCTGTAACTCACTTTTCGAACTCATAAGGAGGGAGCTTGTAGTTTTTTGTTTATCAGAATGCCAAATCGTAAAATGACTGCTTTACGACTGATTTGAGCGCGACAGCCGCTGCGAAAACCGCTGTGAGAGTTCGAAAAGTGAGTTACAGAATCACCAGGCTGTAGAAAAAGGGGTATTATCTGTATTTATTTCCCCGGAGTTGGTATCGACTAAAAGATGGAGGGTTTTGGCAGAAATGGCTCACTGTGTCTTCTATTTTCGCTTTCGGTTTGTTTATCTTGAGATTTTAATTTTAATATAGGGCTATTATTGTATTTGTTATATATCTCATTCATTACTCATTTACAGGATATAAGAAACTATATACAATTACAATACATATAATATATATACTATTTAAATGTAAATTTCCCAAAGTCCACCATTTTATCATTTAGCAAATCGTTCGCTAACATCAATAAAATCTTGTTGCCAGCAACAATAATTTCGATGTTACTATATTAAATAAGTATCGGTAAGATGAGACGGTATCATCAAAAGAAGCCTTGTTAATATAAGACTAAACTTGTAATTGCACTTCTTAAGCAATTTAATCCCGCTAAAGTCGCTTAAAGTTTAGTGAAATCAAGCACTTAAGACGATTAAAGCCGGATAAAGTCATATTTTATTTCACGTAAGTTCGCCTATGAAACCGTACGAAGTTTGTCAAACATGTAAACGAATGTTTGCTTCGATGTTCAAATATCGGCAGTTGTATGTCAGCAATATTCGATAACCGTATTTGTTACCGCGGACAGAAAAACTTGAACATCTGTATTTTGGAAGGGTTTTTCTTCTGATTTATATAAGATATTTTATTCACATCTTAATCTCAATTCTTATTGGCATTCTGATAAACAATAAACTGCAAGCTCTTTATTAGAATGCCAAATCGTAAAATGACTGCTTCACGACTGATTTGAGCGCGACCGCCGCTGCGAAAACCGCTGTGCGAGTTCGAAAAGTGAGTTACAGAATCACAAGGCTGTGTAGAAAGTTATATATTACACAAGGCTGTATATATTACTGATATGTCAGAAACCAAACCTAGGATCTCTGAGATATTAAAAAAAGCTCTTTGGTGATTTCCATACACTGTTCGTTATTTATAATTCTCGTTACTATAAATAAATAAATTAGTGTTCAGCTAGCGACTCTCATCTCTGAAGTCGTACGAGTAGGCTTGGACCCCAACCCAGTGGACTTTCTGTCTATGCGTCTTTAAACCTCTCTCACACGGTGAAGGAAAACATCACAGTAGACTGGTCACCTATTGTCTATTAGAAAAAAACAAATGATCAACATACAGACACAGAAATGTCCTCACATACCTTTGGTTCAGACAACGCACTCGCGGGCTCTCTGACATGGACAGTGTCCATGGGCGGCGGTATCACTTAAGTGATGTTTACATCAGATGGGCATCCTGACCATTTGCGTATTTAATAAAAATGGATTATAATATATACAGATAAACATATTGATTTTATTAATATATCGAAAAATTGAAAAGCTCAATGCATTTATCAATCAAGCATTTAACTTTTATTTGATAAAACATTACCTGTACACATCGTACCCCTAACTTTCGTTCTAACTACTAACTGACGTGAGACTGATCTAAAATTATCGTGATTCATGTGCACTTTTTGTCTTCCATGTACCCTTTTTTAGTTAGTTTTTAGTTCCTTAATAACTATATGTATTATGTATTTTTGCACTTTTTGCTTAAATTATCTAATTTAATACATTTTTTTCGGTGATTGCCTGGAAGAGATCGCTCGAAAGCGATAAGGGCGCCAGTTTCCCGCCTTTTCATTTAATTATATTCAATTTTTATTATATTAATGCAACAAAGTGTTAATAAATAAATAAATAAAATATGTAATACTAACACAATATAAGAGTTTTTCAATTAATAACAATTGTATTAACTAACATAAAACATATTCAGATAAATCGTGAAGATATATTTAATTTCTAGCGTTAATGTTCTATCCCTTGTAGCAATTGAGATAAAAAATGTTGCCGACGTTTCGCAAACCTGGCAACTACTTTATCAGTCAGCTGCACTCCGCGACTTGAAGGATTTTTTTTTCTTTTTACTTTAACTCTCACAATTGCTCTATTTCACTGAAACATCTTACTTTGTACTTTTTCAGTCTTAAATATTTGAGTTATCAGTTTTTGTATACCACCAGTCAGGAATTGTTTTATACCACTTTAAAAAACGCTATCTATGGAATATGTAATCGTAGTTCCCAATATTTAATATATGTACACTAGTCTGTGCAGCTGTTTTATTAGTGCGACAAAATTAGTGTAATAACTAAATAATAATTTAAATAATAAGGTTTAACATAGCGTTTTTAAGGCACTTCTGCGGTGCACCACCTTCTTTTGGAACCAGCTGCCAAGAATACCTAATAATTACCTAATAATTCATACATCTCAAAGATCGACATTTCGGGCTAGCCCTCCGGCAATACAGGTGTCCATGAACGGCCATTAGCAGTTTAGTCAAACCCTGCTGGATTGCCTCCTGTCCATGAAAAAGGTTCTGAGATTCTTAACAAAACTTACTTAACGGATACCAATACCAATTTAATACATTTTTTACATAACTCGATCTCTAAGTTTATCAAAGACAATATATTTTCATGTCTTTTCAGTAGACGCGGTAGTCAACTCACTTCACCCCTCAAATCCTAGCATCTACCATCAGTAAATTATAATCAATATTCATAAGCTGTATAAATTTATTAATCGCGCGTAGCAAAAGCTTAACCACAGATCAGCAATTTTGAAAAGCGTTAAGTTCTTGGCGATGAATTAATCTCTTCCACATCTCCGATCTCTTTGAGTCATTAAACGGCACGTTCAGTATCACTGGAGTGTCACTGCTAATTCAATGCGGTTGGTAATCCATCCATCCAATCAATGTATAGTCCACTAAGCTAATCTTATTCTGATGTACTCTTTAACATTGTCTAATTGAAGCTTATTCTCATATAACAGACAAACTAAGTAGTCAAAATATGTAATTTATTTTAACACAAAAATGTACAGTATTTTCAATATTTACATTTTACTTAACCTCCTATTAGTAAAATAATGAAAAATTAATAAAAAGAAAAATAAAACTAATTTAAAAAGGCTTTTTTTGGTCCCTGTAGCAGTGTACCTTTAACGCTGGCAGCATTTGTTTAGGTTAATGTTTTTACCCTGTGATGTATTTAATAATTGAATCTTTGGATCTTGTAAATATAACCACTTATTGTTTGTAATTTTACAAATTTTCACTTAGACTAAAACAATGTTCCTAATACTTGTTGATGGAAGTATTTTTTTAATCAAAGTCTGTAACCGTGCGTGTAAAGCGTGCGGCCCTCATCCCTGAGATCGTAGGCTCGATCCCCGGCTGTGCTCCAATGGACTTTCTTTCTATGTGCTCATTAAACATTGACTCGAACGGTGAAAGAAAAATTCATGAGGAAACCGGCTTGCCTTAGACCCAAAAAGTCGATGGCGTGTGTCAGGCACAGGAGACTGATCACCTACTTGTCTATTACATAGACAAATGATCATGAACAGATATAGAAAACCAGACGTAAAAAAGGTTGTAGTGCCATTAATAATCTTTTATTTTTTTTAACCTTATAACAGTCGAGTTTCTAAAAATGAAATTTCATATAAAAACTTATAACATTTACAAACAATTACAACATTATACACTACGTAAATAGAATTAAACACATCAAACAGCGTGTTACATAATCGAAAAGCAACATAATTCGCTCGTAATCCCGTTTCGATATAATGTTAACAGACTATAAAATATATCAAAATATAATATGTATTATGATAGGATGTGAGCCATAACGATAGATTGCCTCCATTGTGCAGCTATTGAGTAGCTTCTGACGATGAGTGTGATAGACTGGCTATAAATTGCCACCCTATTTATTTCACAATAAGCCATGTTAAAATTTGTGCAGTAAAAATAGATTAAATTTTCGCTTTTTCGGAAAGTGAAACTACGCATTCAATGTAACGTTAAATTATCATTTTATTCATCATTCTTATATACAAAATCATTTTCACACTTAACATCAGGTGAGCCTCCTGCCAATCAGCCTCCTGTAACATAAAAATAGAAAAATAAAGAACCTGTAAGATGTCTATAACATTGCATGGTGTAAAACAATAAAAAAAAAAGTTCAAAAAGGTGCCATTGTAATACAATAAATGACGTCGTAGTATAAAAAGTCGAGTAATTGATACGTTTAGCTTTTTAAATATAAAGCATCTTGTTGTTTAGACATTTAAAATAACATTTTGTAAAATACACCGTTGTAGTGATCCTGCCATTAATAAAGGCGTAATGCTTTAAAATCAGCCGCAATAATATCAATTATTTCGAATCATTAGTCAGACCCTGCTCAATCTAAGCCGTAGGGCGGAGATCGTTAAGTTCTCAGTGATGTAATTTAAGTTAGTGACCCTTTGACCCGGTACCTCGATCATTTAGTTCGGGTTGTCACCCTGTTATTGCCAATCTTCGAACTGGCCGGCTAATGGCCACGGCTTTGTGGTAAGAACTCAGCAAACTACGTGCTTATAACATTGTTAGTTATAATTGTTATAGAGATCATTTATCATTTATGATGTGTCAAAATGTCATTAGGGACTTCAAATTATGTTCGTGTCTGTGATTTCTCTTATAGATTAAGAACAACAAAGAATATTTTAATTATTATAATTTGTTAAATATGTTTCTAAGAGTCAAGTTTTAGTGTATTCAGGTAACTTGTTTGCGTGGGCGACCAAAGAACGACAATCTGCTTTTGTCTTTTTTAATCGCGTCTAATGTTAATTCGATGAAGATTTAAAGTCAAGTAGATTACGTACTAACTGATTAGAAATTCTAGGTATCATGGGTGCGTCACCGCGATATCCACCTGCTAACGGTGGGCCGTTACACGTACACATCAGACCAGCGCTTTGAGGCGCAGCACAAACAGCGCTCCGAGGAATGGGCGCTTCGTATCCGCAGCCCGCAACGTCGCGACTCCGGCCAGTACGAGTGTCAAATTTCTACCACACCACCTATTGGGCACGCTGTCTACCTCAATATTGTTGGTATGTAATAAAGATTTCAATAAAGCTTTCGAGCCTGTTTTTAATAAGGTTTATTGAGTTGGATTAAAGTTATGTTTGTTACCATGATTACGATGTTATATTATTAATACTAGATTGGTTTATTTACAAATGAAATAATGATTTAAAGTAGGTAATGCGTTCAAGATGTGTCCTTCAATTAAGGTTTTTCTTCAAAACACATAATTATAATTCTCACACTATATTTAATGTTTGGCGCAGCGATTAAAATTATGAAATGGATTTTCTGCGGTCAACGCTTAGAAAATACGTTATTAGAGTGTATAATAAATTTTGAAAATAATTAATGCTTTTAAAACTTTATATTAGAGGTTTGAAATGTGGAAAATTACTTGGGAAAGCAAATATTAATGGTGCCGCAATATATTTATATATTACTCAATAATAATTTTATACAGATTAAAACATACCAAGTTTAAACAAATATTCGCAGATTATCAACATAAACATTGCTCAAAAGTCAATTTAACAAAAAAATATTTGAAAACCATTTTATTTTTATCATCATATAACCGATTGAAAGTATGATTAGAATACATTCAGATGGAACTCAGAAGTAACATTACTAGATATTTATAAATAATCTTTGTTACAGAACCAGAAACCGAAATAATGGGCGGTTCCGACTTATTCATCTATGCGGGATCAACTATAAACCTTACGTGTATCGTAAGGCATACTCCCGAACCGCCTAACGCCATTAACTGGAGCCATAGAGGAAAGGTAGAAAAAAAATCGGTACATATAACAGTGATGTGTATTGACCCTTGTTTTGCGTTCAGATTTCTTTGCCGAAATTTTATTTATAAAATAAAACAAAACACAATATACGTAACTGTCAAAATAATATGCAATTGCAAATATTATACATGTCTTAAAGCATTTTAATTTTCTAAAACATCAATTATCAGGGCGTTAATCTAAAACAAACTTCTCAAAGCAATAAAAATTACACAAGAGTTATCACGCTGAAAGATCAAAGTTCACAGCTTCTGTCAAATTGATAACTAATGAGATTTCGTAAACTTTGACCTCGGAACGAAACAACGCGCAAAAAGGAACTTTCCGCAAATTCATATTACCGTAATATATCATTTGTTTGTGTGCAATGTGACAGTTCTTAGCCAGTTTAAAACTATGGTTTAGATTTATTGCTTTGTTTAAGCTATTCGATATAACTGTATCTAATTAGGTAGACAATCTGCGTTTGTTATTGAATTTTGTGTAGCAATTGTGATCTTGTCTTCCACCTAAAATGGTTATTTGGTTCACCAATAATAATATCATGTTACTAACAAAAGCGTAAGAAACTGAACAATTGAGTGGTTTTCTAATAGAATAAATGAAAGCTGAACCTGATACTTATAAAAGTAACGCTTATGGTTGTATTAAAAAATAATGGTTAAATAGAGCAATAATTTGATAAATTTACGAACAGCTAAGAAATATACAAAATCTAGAAAACAGTATGGTGAGTATGCTATTAAACAATTACGACTGTTGATAGTATCTCGTGCTGAAGATTAATGAAGACTCTAATGGACAAAGTTTGATTATTTAGAGACAAAATACTCCTAGATAGTTTTAAAACTCATTTGCGAATGCTGTGTTTGTCTGCTTGATGAAGCAATCTGCCACCCGCAAACAAATTAATCCTAGACGACTTTGCGTCTATGTTGGATTTATTAGCTGTAAATTATACATAGAATATACTTGGGCACTCTCTAACCAGCAGAGAAAGGCTAGCACACTGCCAGAGCCATGGAAAGAAGCATGCTGAGAATAAGAATTAGACAAGCAAAGAACAGGTGTGACAGACATTCACACTAAGATATACCAAATGAAATGGAGATAGACGGGTCATATGCTACGGAGCTCCCATGAAAAATGGAGCAAAATATTGACGGAATGGCACCCTAGAGACGGAAAACGAAGAAAAGGCCGACAACGCAAATGATGAGAGGACGAACTCAAACTAACAGCAGGCTACAACTGGAGAAGAGCAAAGGATAGAGATCAGTGGAAAGGGTTAGAGGCCTTTGCCAAGACGCACACCGAACTTTGAGATAGATATACTGTAGTCAAATATATTAAAGATCACAGATCACAGAGTTCTGGAACTTAAACGCTATATTATAATCTATTATTGAGTAATGTAGGCCTAGTGGCTAAAAGGCACGACCTACAACGCGTTCCTTGGTTGCGCCTATGCCTTAAATGGCTGGCCAATTCTTCTTTTCTTCTCTCTATGTGCGCAATTAGTACTTGTTCATATGGTTAGATCAAAAAAGCAAAATATAATTTATTAATCTGACACATTATTAAAAACGTCAAAAAGAAAATTGATTAAATTAAAATGATATGCTTCTAATTTATTGCCTCTCAAATCGAAATGGAGGTCACTTCTTAAAATCGCCAAGTTTCTTTATTGTACTAAATGTTTGTATGGAGCTGCAATCATTACTTCATGCTCCTTATAACGCCTTAAAGGAATTAAAAATGATAAAATATAGTATATTCATGACATTTTTCAAAGCTACTGTTTTCGCTGGATATGTATTGAGAGGTGTACTATTGCTTACCGGATGTTCCGTAACTTCAGATTTTATTCTGGTGTATTTATAAAATAGTTAGCCCTCCAACGCTATAAATATTGTTTCCCTGGAAATCAAACCTAGAACCTCAACTTCATACAGCATGTGTGTTTAACACTTATTGGCACCACACCTTAAAAAAAAGATTGTTAACCGCATTCCAAGATACTTGGAATCAAATATAAAAACTCATAATATGCGATACAATTTTGCACTTATACGCCATCTAAAACTCAGTTCGTATTAAGCTTTATATTATTTTAACATAGGTATTGATTTCTTGATTAACATTAACACAGGTATATTTTTCCTTTGTAGCAATTACGAATGGCATTTTGAATATAGAATACGGGCGTAATGAAAAATTAATTACTGAAATTATTGAATCAATCAAGCCGTGCTAGACTGTCAAATATTTTTTTGTAAAAAATTATACCTGAAATGTAATTGCTGTTTATGATCACAGCAATTATATCTTAGAGCAAACTACGTCAACTAACTAACTCTTAAACAAATAAAAAGCTGAATTTTAAAAGTGCCCTGATGTAGTTCTTACATTCACATATTGGTCGATTTAGCTGCACTCTAGTCTGTAGTAATTTATTTCGAGGCAAACGTATAGAGCCTTCCTCGTATTAACGTGACTGAAATAAACTTAAAGTACGACTTCAAATATGTACAGTGTACACGAAATTGAATATTCCAGCGAAAGGAAAACAAAAATTCCGAATTGTTTCATACATTGTGCTCCATTTTAAAACATTTAATAAATTGCTACTTTTAAAACTAGAGCAATAGAACTAAATCTATAAATCACTCGATGGAGTTTATTGCGTGGGAAAGTATAGAGTGGTCCTGGAGTGGTCATATAAAACTTTCTTTTACCTTATTTGACAGTTTACGGAATCGAATATATATTTTGTTTATTCAATAATTGTTTGATCGGATATGAATTGTTGTCTTCAAAATAAGGTATTTTATATATTCATAGAATAATGTGTAACATTGTTTTTAGGGCTATTTGCATGTATATAATTATAGTTACTTATACAAATATTTTAATTTATTTAATAAAGTGCAGAAAATCTTTTATATAAAAATAAACCATATAAGTTTTAAAACGTATTACAGTAATCTGATGTCAAGTATTTAATTGTTTTATTTTCTGTTATAAAAAACAATTTTAAAAAACAAGTTTTTGTGTTCAGCGTCGTAAGCCCTGCCTGTATGATTATGAAGTTATTTACGGCAACAGAAAATGTGTCTGTATTCATTTTCATTTTCTGTTGCCGTAAATGTGTCTGTATTCATTTTCTGTTGCCGTTGACGCTGAACACAAAAACTCGGCTCTAGAATAATACCCTATAAAAATGCTTTGTTTACAAATTATTTCAATATAATTTAAAAGTAACAAAAATTAAAACTACACTGGTCAATGTCTTAGATGAGACCCTTTCTTCCATGCCATAAATACCTTTCATACCAGTAATAAAAAAGTTATTATTTCGGTTTTTTTGGAATAGCATAAATTTTTCAGAGAAAAATATTTTTTTAACTTGGACCTGTATTTTTTAAAATTGCATTGGAAACCTTTCCTCTTTATACTGAAGTTTAATATTAAAGGTAATTGTAAAATTTCAGACTATAAATTTCGACTCAACGCGTGGTGGAATATCGTTGGTGACTGAAAAAGGGATCCATAGCAGTAGTAGGCTATTGGTGCAGGCTGCGCGCACGTCAGATGCAGGTGCATACGAATGTGTACCGGATAATGCGCAGTCAGCTTCCGTGAGGGTACATGTACTTACTGGTATGTGCTTGTTGGTTTATTGTCCTTCCTGTTTAGAAGCAAACTGGTAGAAGATAATTAATCGTGTGTATCAACCACGCCTATTAATGCAAAAAAATATAAATGAACTTACGTTTTCATGAGATTCTTTCAGAAATAACTTAATTGGTCAAAGCTAATTATCAATAGCACTGATTTCATACCGTTTCGTTAAATTGCATCTTACTTTAGTAATAATTGACCTATTGTTGATTGAAACAAAACGAATGGAATTTGAAAATTTAATGGTAAGAAAAACCTATATTAAAGTTAGCAGCAGTTAGTAAAGCATTTTAAATTGCGAAAGTTTATTAGAATATTATACCATATAAGAAATGAATACCATCTATTAAATTCCTAACCGACGCTTAGTTATTCAATTATTTCCCGCTGGAATATTTAATATACAGCACCATGAATTATTGTAAAGGTTTTAATCAAACAATATATTCCTATAGCTTTTATAAAGCACTCGGAACCACAATAGGCTGTTACGGTACATATTTTGCAATCCCCCTGGCAATGCTTTGCCTCGTTCCAATCTCTTTGAAGAGCAGTCTGTTGACATGCCTCTTGCCTGTTAGATGGGCTTTTAGTTTTAGAGACGTTTCTCACATAGCTTTTATTTTATACTTATGTTGATTCTTTTGATCGGTTTTGTGAATCAATCTTTTTATATTTAGTTGTAATAAATGTAAACCTTCACCAGCGATAATGGAAAATGTATAAGAAATTCTTGTCTTCTGTTTGCATATATTATTCTATGATGAGTTATTTAGACAGAGACATAACATTTATTACTAATGAAACACACAAAATTATAATAATAATCAAAAAAGAAATTATGGAAAGTAAAAAAAGGAATAAGGTACATTTCAAGCGTGTCTTATATACAACATGTGTTACATACAATTATTTTGCATAGAAATTGGGGTTGGAAAAAACAATCTATTATAATCAATGAAATAATAATTCACGCTATGACTAGTCGACAATGTAATACGGGATTGCGATCTGTTAAACAATTTATCATCTACTCAGATTTCTCAATTAATCAGATTCCGAATTCAGAAATTTCTTACCCTTGTTATCGGAATTGTAGCATTTTAGCAAGTTTAAATACAAAAATAAAAGCAATAAAAGTTATAATTTTGACCAGTTAAGTAAATAACTCGGTTGGACGAACATTTGGCAAGATTGGAACAATTTCAGCCAATGTCCAATGATACGTGAAATACTTTGCAACATTGCTTACCGATCAACGCTTTTAATATCAGTTTTATTACTCCAGTTTGTTGAGAAAAGATATAGCAAGGATTCTAAAACATATATATCTGAGACGTTTTGAACACACAAATTGTGTATATATTGACTATGTGCAGTATGTCTACGGGCAACGGTATCATTTAATATCAGGTAAGCTTCCGACTCTTTTGCCTCCTGTTCTATACATTTATTAATTATTAAGGTGTATTGTTTTCTGTTAATAGGTTTATTGATTGCGGATTATTTAATTAAGATCTTACAACTCATAATATTGTCTTTGATTGACATAACCTTTACACATTTAAAGAAAAAACTTTTTTTACCGGATTAAAGTTATGTATTATTATAAATTTACTATTATTTAACATAATTTTAAATTTATTCGACGTTTCGCGTGCTTTACAGCGTGCGTGGTCACCGGACCGGACGAAGTTTTTTCTTTAATACTTACAACTCTTTAAAATTGTTACCACTATTTTGCATAATAGTTCAGACGTATAAGTTCTAGTTGACTTGCATTACTTCTAATTTTACTGGAAATGCATTTAATATGCCTTCAGAGAAGATGATTGAATCCAAACATACACAAAGTTTCGAAAGTACTATGGTAATAAATTTCATATGCATTTGTAACTAAACTAAAATGCTCACTCAATTTCTAGTTCCGAACTAAGTTTATTTCACTCGAAAGCGCAAACTTAAATTCTATTCCAAACATTTGACTCCTAAGCATAACATATGGACGCTCGATTTAAAAGTAAAATGTTTTTTTTATATCATAAATTGAATGAATATGCATTTTGTTTGAATTTTAATGAAAATTTTTCAGTAAATTTAATTTTGATGAACGTTGATGCGTTTCTCGCAACATAAAGCTTTATCGCTCGTTCATTTTCATTTTGTGTGGAATGCTTAAGTGTTTCATGACTACTATTCATAAAGGTTAAAATATATTTAGTTTTGAGATAAACCTCTATTTAAGTGTTCGAGGTCGGAGGGTATCTTTATTACGTTGATAATAATAAACGCCATATTTCCATTAGTGTTTTGTTTACTTGTTATTTTTAAAGAACTATTTTTGTTATTTTTATACGTTAACTTCCTTATTACAGCCTTTAAGGCTGCTAAAATCCTTTCAAAGTATATTTTTGCAACCGTAAGTCTATTTTAGTCTGTATTATGTTCTTAAATTGCCATCGTTGATTCATAATCTACATGTAATTGTTTTACGAAATTATGAAAACAATAATACATATAACTGTAAATGTTATTTGTTTGAAGTTGGTAATATATTTTTTTGTCATCGGTACATTAATTATCAGTTATCAACGGTCATTATACACATGTGGTTACAAGCTACGCTCGGCAAAACAGCCCGAGCTGAGCTGTAAAGGCCCTTAAGACCAACAGCGAGATTCCATAAACAACATTGGTAGTCTAGACCAGAGGCTGCAAAATTTTCAAGTTTGTATCCTTCTAGGATTTGTTTAACTGTATCTTCTATCAAGACCAATATTTCACAAATATTATTTTTAATATCCATGACTTAGACATAAATAAAAAAATTCTTGTAATCCTCTCAACATTAACGTGCCCTTCAATTTGCAATGTCTTGAATAGATTTAAAATATACATTTTAAAATTAAAATCTATCGTAAGCACTATAAGCAAATTGTGGATGTCACCAAAATTAGAAATGTCATGATCAATATCCTCCACAACTCAGCAAAAATAATATTCAGAAATATAATTGGTTATAAATAAATAACTAACCTTATCATATAATAACGAAAATATATTGATAAAAGGAGTCCCTTTAGGCAAGGTTCCGAATATACTGGCACCGTTCCCCCTTTGACTAGCTAAATTAAAAAAATAATAATAGATTAGAACCAATTCAACTCAGGATCCTTCAAGAAAAGAGTGTACCAATTTTTAAAACGCACTCGCGCGCCCTCTGGCATAGAGAGTGTCCATGTGTATCACTTAACATCAGGTGAGCCTCTTGCCCGTTTGCCCCCTGTTCTATAAAAAACAAGGAAAACCATGTATACATGTATTTTTTTATTCTAGGTGAATCGCCCGCAGCAATGCAAGGAAAAGCTCATTGGATTAAATACAGACCATCATCAATCTTACATTTGATCGGTGCATTGCATTTGGTCAAATGGTGTATATCAGTGATAAGTAATTAATTGTAAAAACGTTAATAAATTTTACCAATTACGTCATATTGTAAAGTATGTAATGTAAATAATTAAAACCCTGTACTTATGTGATATTGTGACTGTAATGTCTAAATATATAATCTGTTAATAATTATTATTTATATAAAAATACCAAAGAAATATTATCTAAAGAGTATATAAATGGAAAATACCTGCTAGCGCAGATTAATAAAGTAATATTAGTGATACAATTTTGTTAA
Source organism: Pieris melete (assembly GCA_963693345.1). NCBI lineage: Eukaryota > Metazoa > Arthropoda > Insecta > Lepidoptera > Pieridae > Pieris > Pieris melete. Next base: position 2,405,971 of record CAVNZK010000040.1, on the reverse strand, counting down.
AAACCATGCATTTTTTATTAGTAATGTGCTAATCCTGTATAAACTCTCGTAACTTATACATGCTGCAGAGGGCGTGCATTCATCTGGAAGCAATTGGCTAGAGTGGAAGTGTTCGTTCGTAACGTTAGCAAGCCTGTGTGTGTTACATACAAATAGCATTACACTACACAGGATTGAAGACGAGCTCCTTCAACTAATCATTTAAGTGGCAGGTAAAAGGACTAATCATTGGTTTGGTCAAAGCACCAAGTCATGGTTCAGAAGCGCTGCAACGAAAATTAAAGTAGCCATGATGATTACCAACCTTCGAAACGACTAAGCTCTATAAGACACGGCATTGGCACCAAAGTTCAAAATGTTTATTAACGAAATACGCAAAATTATTTCAACACCTTTTGTTCGGATAATGCAGTCACATTTGTATAATGATGTAAGACATCGAAATTAGTATCTGTGCTAATGCATGGATGCATATATCCTTATCAGGGTATTATAATTTTATATAATTTGATTCCATTCCACTGTTGTAGCAACTCTATGTAGTATATCTATTGTCTAGTGATATTGTTTAAATAAATTCAAATTTGATTTCAATAAAAGATACGTTTTTAAAAATCTTTTTATTTTTATATTAATAAATAGGTAGATATTAAATCGAATTTTGATAAAAATTCGATGTTATATTTGTATCGTTATATGTGTTCGTTATATTCGATGTATTGATTTGTATAGAATATTAGCTGAATCTTTAATCTGAGTTAGACCAATAGTTTTAAACCACACCTGTGGATTATGGATAAGGCATATGGCAATGTGTGTGTGTGTGTGATGTGGAACCAGCTGCCCACTGAAGTATTTCCGAACCAATTCGCCTTAGGGTCCTTCAAGAAAAGAGCGTACCAATTTTTTAAAGGCCGGCAACGCACTCGCGAGCCCTCTGGCATTGAGAGTGTCCATGGGCGGCGGTATCACTTAACATCAGGTGAGCCTCCTGCCCGTTTGCCCCCCGTTTTATTAAAAAAAAAAGTTTCGTGGTCAACATGGTACCACCCACCAGGGTTATTGAAAAAAATTCAGTTAAATATGTTTAAGGCTCATTAACTTAAAACTATTTATTAATTACTGACTGTTTTGTTAATAAAGGCATATAATATAAGAGTTGCCTGGAATGGATCGCTGAATAACCATAAGGCCGCACTGTGATCTTGTAAGTTGTTGATAAAGTAAATAAAATATTCGTTAAATAATATGATGCGAAGCGAATCGAAATCTTTTAGAATTTTAATTTGAATTTGAGATATTTAATGAAAAGCCGTGCCATTTAATAAATATACATCTTAAAACGCTCTTTCTGCGAGATCTGCTTAGAAAAAACGGGAAAATGTCTTTTAACTTTTAGGGACAGTAAGGCGTGTTTATTTATGTATATTCTTTCACGTGACGTAAATACGCTACTCAAGCATTTTCACCTATTTATTTCAACTCTCTTGACACCTTTTTGCTAAATTGTATACTGAAATTCTCACACATTTTCCCTGACTATCACACCACTTGCTTTATATGAAATTCAAATTTTATTCCCTTTTACTTGTTGAGGCAACAAGGCAAATTTAAAAATCGAACACTTGCCAAACACTTTATCTACTACATACGTTTCTCAATATTATGTGACAAAGAAGTTTTCTTTGAAAGTTCATTCTAATATATTTTGGGTTATGTATTTCTAAGTAATGTTATATTGTGTAGTATATACAATATGTAGCTTCAACCGTGACTTGAAACCAATTAAGCTGTGACTCTATTCATAACAGTCGTTCTAAAAAAAGCTATGCAAGTTTAAAAGCAGTGTTCTACACCGTTATTCACAGTTTTTCCTCACGTCTGCAGCGGGAGTTTTGCCGGCGGCGGAACACGCTCGGTTGGACCCAATCGAAACCTAGCCGATCGAAACTGGGTATACTATTTGTGTTCTTACTATTTTTAGTTTTCTAGGCCCGTATTCTATAAGGTAATTCAAACGTAAATAAAAAATCATTTTTAGTATAAATTATCATATTATGTGATATGAACAAGTCAGACTAAATATATGTATTTTCTGACTAAGTTAATAATAATAAAGTGTATAAAACATTTGTATGTCAGCCTTAGACATTTTATCGATTGATTTTTGAGAAGCATGACTCATTGTCACGTTCAGCCTGAGCTGAGCGGGCAAGCAAGAGCGCGGAACAAGCGATAGAGAGGCACGATCGGCCTTAGCGTTTGGCTTGTGATACATTTATCTCCGTCCGAGTAAAAAAGAGGGAGCGGCAGCGCACAAACTATACGTGAACTGCTTTGGCATATGTTTATAAAGTGAAGTAAAAAGTTAATGCGAATTTCATTGTTTTTTACAACAACAATTGCAGCAAAAAAGGTAAATCATTTTTGCATTTTAAGAAGTTGACTAGCAATATAATCTCATATATTTGTCCTTTAATTATTTATTAATTATTTTAAAAAAATATTTGAATTAACGAGTATATTCTTATTACGTTATCACGTAAAAGTAAACCGAATTTACAACCAAATCTTTTTTTGATATTTTTTTTCCATCCATTCAATTTTTGTGTCAAGACATGCCTTTTTACTTAGCTTTACCATGTTAATAGATCTTAATTGAGTACATAAAAATAAAATTCGTAGGTGCTCGATGCAGGTGTTTAAACGCACCACCTTAAGTTAATGATCAACCACAAGACGAACACTTATTCTAGGCTACGGTTGCTTTTACATGAGTATTTTTGGTGTAATTGGTCATACGAAACGTATAACATTACATATCACGGTCTTTGTATGTATGTGAAGGTCAAAATATGCTGCTGACAAATTATAATTAAACGGAACATACAATAGTTTTTTATTTAGTTTTACGTTCCCAGCTTCCTGATCGCCTATACTGTTTAATATGCGTGTCATTCATTCGTTGGACTTAGCTCAAAAACATCTCCACTAAAAGGCAGGCTATGACGTTTTATAAACACAAAATTTAACCTTCTAACCGACCTTTTCCCTAAGAGTTCCTAAATATTCCCGAGAGAAGAAACCGTCAGCACATAAAGCCGGTCACAAGGTTTTAAATGTAATGCAATATTATCCAAGTATTAAATTGTTTGAGGGCTAAAAGCCGAAATTGGGATCACATCGTTAAATTTAATCTATATCCTAAAGCATTTAGGCCCTGGGGTACGCCATGGATTATCCCGGATTACGCGTGAATAGTGCTGATTTAGCTGAGAAGTCCTGCATTTGTAGTTCATGAGAGATAATTCGCTACGAACAATGTACCAGAGAATTACTTGTATTTTTTTTAATTTAATACAACATTTTATTTATTTATAAAAGCTTGCCAACGCTCGGCACACTGATACATTGATAAAAGAAAAATAAAATATAATTTTTAATGTGTCAAGCACTTACAGGCAAACATAGCATATATATATATATAATAAAATTAATTAAGCAAAACAATAATATAATTTAAATAAACATAAAACGAAAATCGCTCTTAAATGCATCAAAGTAAATTTTATATATTATAAACGAGTACATTCAGGACCAGCCGTGCGATTCTGTTAATCCGTGAGTTCACCTCGCACTAACAACGCTCCCTTCGTCACTCACATCATTTTTGGAATCTCATGGTATTCTGTTAAGCAATTTCACAATACGTCTTGACAAGCGGAGGGAGCTTGTAGTTTATTTTTTATCAGAATGCTAAATCGTAAAATGACTGCTTCAAGAGTGATTTGAGCGCGACCGCCGCTGCGAAAACCGCTGTGAGAGTTCGAAAAGTGAGTTACAGAATCGCAAGGCTGCAAGTTTCAAACAACACAGAAATGCCTGCTTTTTTCATATTATCCTTATTTTTCTTCTGACGTAAATACCAGATGTTTTTCCTTCCTTTGTTATTATTACTCTATAACTTAAATAACAACCTTCAAAGCTTATTTATATTGAAAATCAGTCAAATATTATATGCGGAGAGTTACTATTAATATTGACCATTGAATACTCGTAAATTTAGAGATCTAGCAATATTGGCAAATCAAATAATCTACTAGTATTAACAATTTAGCTAACAGTATCGCCATTGTTTCGATATATATATTTTTTCAAGACGAAGATATAATAAAGTATACTCAATATATTTCCTGTGAAAGTTAACTAAAGTACGAACGACTTTCGAATTGACTAAACTGTTATAATGACGTTTCCGTGAAGTTACGTGAGTGACAAGAGGTTTTATCTCTTTGTTTATTAGATGAAAAAAGTTTACGGAACATTCTTCCTTAAGAAGTTGGAATAAGTATAATTTTACGTTAAGAATATCAATGTTTACTTCGTAGATCTGAGTTAAAAAGTTTTATTTTAATTAATGTCAAGGTAATGTTCTCGAGACGTATCAAAGTAGTGATTTTGGTTTTATTTATTTTTATATTATTTTTATTATAACTTTGTAGGTTAAGAAAATTGTAAATACTGTATTTTAAGGTTAGTAGTTAATAAATTATAAGTGTTGAGTGATTTTATTATATTTGCTTTGAAATCATTGGCACTAATATCTAGTACTACAATATTTATTACCATTACCTCTAGTACTTATTTTAAAGTACCGGTCGGTGATAATATAACATAATTGATATGGATATGTAAAAATAAAATAAATCTGTGGCGCTATAACCTTTTTAGGTCTGGGCCTCAGATTTCTGTATATATTCCATGATCATTTGTCAATCTGATATCCAAGTTGGTGATCAGCCTCCAATTCCTGACGACTATTTAGTTCTAAGGCAAGCCGGTTTGATCACGACGTTTTCCTTCACCATTCGAGCGAATGTTAAGTGCGCACATAGAAAGAAAGTCCATTGGTGCTCTGCTGGGAATCGAACCTACGACTTCAAGGATGAGAGTCTCACACTGAAGCCACTAGACCAACACTGCTCATATGGATAGTCACTTAATAGTATGTTTAAAACTTTAGTGGCAGTAGCACATTTATGATCTATAGGACATAACCCGACCATTAACGATGTGTTGGACTTCGAGGTACGGCGAAATAAAGCTATAAACCAAAAGTTAATTAAAACAGTTACATATATACAGGGTGGCCAAAAAGTCGTGGATCAAACGCAAATAGGGGATAGATAAGGTCATAAGCGCCAAAAAATTGTTCTACGGGAGGCCTCTAAGGTCAACTGCTGCAGAGTTACGATTTATTTTGGTTTTTATATGAAAATTGACTTTTTTTTACTAAATCTTATTAAAATTCGAAAATATTTACAACCTATATCTTATTCATAATATCAAGAGTATTAAGTTATAAGATGTTAGAGCCACTCATGGCCATATGTAATGCCTTTCAGAATCCCTATTAAATGCGCCAAAACTTGTAATAGAGGGTCACTTTTCGGTAGAGTAATTTTTTTCACAGTGGGGTCCGAAGTACACAAAAAGTTATGATTTGAATTTTTTTTATATCGTATAACTTAATATTATCTTCAATACACTCAATAAACAACCATAAATAGTATGTCTAACGCAAGAACTCATCAGTACCAATCTAGTGGATATTATGAAAAAGATACAGGTGTAGATTTTTTCGAATATTAATAAGAATTAGTAAAAAAAGTCAATTTTCTTAAAAAACGCAAAATAAATTATAACTCTGCAGCTTAGAGACCTCCCGTAGATCATTATTTTGCAGCTGATGACCTCAGCTATCCCCTATTTGCGTTTGATCCACGACTTTTTGGCCACCCTGTATATCGATGTTCGCCGGCTGTAGAGAATCGAACGACTTTGAATTATTTGTGTTCCAAAATTCATTAAAAGCTGACGTCATTACGAAATAAATATTTTCTTATTAAACATCTAAACGAGGGTTTTTACTATCTAATATTTTTACTTAATATTGTTGTTTAAATTAATA